>CM062809.1:1230572990-1231260863 GCA_031772625.1 Pinus tabuliformis | reverse complement strand
TGCCAGTGAAGAACCCATATTGATGATGTCTCATGTACGGATTGCGACTCGGTCACACGATTATGGTAGTAAGAGTCCTGTTGATGGCAAAGAAGCAGAATCTTCTCATTCTAATCCATCAACCTCAGCTCCCGTTCCGATCCACTACAGATCGAGAAACCTAACCCGGACTTAGTAATCAAACCGCCCGCCAAGGGTATACTTCGAAAGTCTGCTTTCAATCCACAATGCGAGAGTGGCCCCAGAATTATAACATTGTTGAGGACTTAGATGTTTCACCCTCAACAATGTCGGCTTTGGAAGTGCTGCAATCATGCCCAACACAATGCAAATTACTTTTGTCGGCTATCGGAGCTGTTGATGCTCAGGGCCCGAACCTAATAAACTTTGACCTAGAAAATAGTACACCGCGGTTGCCTCATCAGATGGCTTTCCAGAGATCCCAGTGATTAGTCAAAAAACAGGCCTATTCATCGACTGTAATTGATGAGGAGCTTCCACGTGTATTATGTCGATACAGTGTTGTAGATCACTTGGTTCTCCTTCACTGAATCAATCCCCGACAATTCTTAAGGCCTTTGATGGTCGTGGGTTTCATCTGTTTGGCATTCTACAGGAGTTGCCTATAGGGGTTGAAGGAAAAACTATTAGTCTGGATGTGGAGGTGGTTGATGCCCCTCTAGACTACAACCTTCTCTTGGGTCACAGTTGGTCTTACGCTATGACAGCGGTCGTTTCATCGGTCTTCTGAGTTATAAAGTTTCCACATAACGGCAAGATCGTAACAATAGACTAGCTGGCTTACTTCTCGTCAGACCCAGCCTCTTCAGAAATTATCCAGCATGTTGGTAAAACGACTATCCCTTATAAGGATGTTGGAGTAGGATTAGTTAAAGATTCCTGTTTACTGGGAACTTTTCCTTTTCCTCCAATCAACACAGTGTCTTCATTTGCATCCATTCATATGATTACATCAGACACCATTGTTTACGATGATCCTTGGATTGTCCCATCTGAATCTGAGATAGACTCATTTGGTGATGCTATGCCTTTGAGTCCATATGAAATTGCTTATGAAGCCGTGTAGTCTTTTACCAACCCGCATTCAACCGAAATTGACCAAATGAATGTGGTCCGTGAGGAATCACTTTTCACATCAACCTCAGAGCTAATAGCGTTTCCCGAAATTGTGTCATCTGACGAGCAACTTCGTGAAGTCCTATGCGTAAACGATTTACCATGGGAAGATCTTCATCACAGATCTTCGTTTTTACCTGAGGATGATGGTTTTGAAAATGATTTCTCATCAATCTTTACAGCTGAATATGTCAAAGACGCTCAGAATCCAATGAAACATCCTGATTCAGAGCTGAATTTGGGAAACATTTCTCGAACTGTTCCCATTGACATTTCAGTCAAACCTGGAGTTCTTGAGAACATTCATATAGGTGCCTCGTGTACAGATGACGAAATTCAAACATACAAGGCCCTATTCCAAGAATTCCGCGACGTGTTTGCCTGGTCATATGAGGAAATGCCAGGAATCGATCCCTCAATTGTTGTCCATGAAATCAAGACTTACCCGGACGCTAAACCCGTCCGGCAACGTCTGCGTCAGATTCACCCACGAAAAGCGGCTGCAATCAAAGTAGAAGTAGAGAAGTTGTTGAAAGCAGGTTTCATTTATCCGATCCCGTTAACGGATTGGGTATCGAATATTGTTCCGGTTAATAAAAAACAGGGAACAATAAGAATATGCATCGACTATAGGGATATTAATCGTGCTTGTCCAAAAGACAACTATCCAACACCCTATATCGATCAAATAATTGATGATTGTGCCGGCAGTGAAATATTTTCCTTTATGGACGGTTTTTCCGGCTACAATCAAATCAACATTCTACCTGCCGATCAACCAAAAACGGCTTTCATTTGTCCATGGGGGACATTTGCTTACTGCAAATTACCTTTTGGGCTTAAGAATGCCGGAGCAACTTTTCAAAGGGCGATGTCTTATGCGTTTCATGACATCAAGCACATTGTGCAACCGTATCTCGATGATCTGCCTGCTCATTCTTTACATCGAGCTGATCACCTTGTCCATTTATGAGCAATCTTCATGAGGTGTAGGCATTATCGAATTCGGTTGAACCCACACAAATGTGTCTTCTGTATCGAAGTGGGACGATTGCTAGGATTTGTAGTTTCAAAAGCCGGTATTCGCGTCGATCCCTCGAAAGTAGAGGCTATCATCAAATTGCCTCCTCCTTCGAGTCTTCGCCAACTCCAAAGTTTGCAGGGGAAAGCAAACTTTTTACGTCGATTCATTCCTAACTACGCCGAGGTTACAAAGGGTTTTACCCGGTTGTTGAAACAAAATGTTCCATTCTATTGGGATGAGATAGCTCAGAAATCTTTTGATGCACTCAAGCACGCGTTGACCCATGCACCGTTGCTGCATCCTCCCAACTACAACCAGGATTACTTCTTGTACCTCGCCGCCTCCCATTCCACCATTGGAATGGTCTTAGTTCAGGAAGATGAATTCGAAACGGAACATGTGATATATTATCTTAGTCGGACATTGAACCCTACTGAGCTAAAATATTCGCATGTGGAGAAATTGGCACTGGCAGCCGTTCAAGCTGTCCAGCGATTTCGTCACTACATTCTACTCCGCAAAACTACAGTCATTTCGGATTGCAACCCTATGATCTATATTTTGACTAAACAACTGCTAGGGGGCAAGTACTCCAAATGGATCGTTATCCTGCAGGAGTTCGACTTGGAGTTTGAAAAATCCAAGTCTAAGAAATCTTTAGTCTTTGCAGAGTTGATGTGTGATTTCCCGCGTGTTGACACGGAAACTGTGGCAGAGGAGCCCATTGCGGACGACTCTTTGTTTCTTATCAGCACTTTAGATCCGTGGTATGGGGATATAATCGTCTATCTCCAGACCCAATCCTTTCGGCCCGAGGTTTCAAGGTCGGAACGTCGGAAAATTCGATTCCAATCCCAACAATATAAAATTATTGGAGATACTCTTTATCGTCGTGGGGTGGATTCGGTTTTTCGACGTTGCTTAACTCATGAGGAAGCTGAAAGGGTTCTGAATGACTGTCACTCTGGAGCGTGTGGCGGTCATATGTCTGGGTATGCCACAGCCCAAAAGATATTGCGCGCTGGCTACTTCTGGCCGTCTTTGTTTAAAGACTGTATTACTGCGGTCCGAAAATGCCACAACTGTCAAGTGTTTGATCGAAAGATGCGCGCACCACCTGCTCCTCTCCACCCTATAATTGTCGTTGGTCCTTTCGCCAAATGGGGTATCGACTTTATTACTTGTAACCCTCACTTGGCCGGGGGGCATGCGTATATCATCCTTGTGGTTGACTATTTTACTAAGTGGGCCGAGGCGATGCCTACATTCGAGGCAGACGGCAAGACAGCTGTGATTTTCGTATTCAATCACATTATTACTAGGTTTGGTGTCCCACAAGCGATAATCACTGACCATGGGCGCCATTTTCGAAACGTTATGATGACAGAACTTACAGGCCAGCTTGGTTTGCGACATGATAGCTCAACTCCTTATTATCCACAAGCCAATGGTCTGGTTGAGTCCATCAACAAAGTTCTAGTCATCATGATCCGACGAATCATTGGTATTCATCAGTCGAATTGGCACAACATGTTATTTTCAGCGCTTTGGGCATACCGAACCTCAGTGAAAACATCTACAGGGTTCACTCCTTTCCAACTAGTTTATGGTTTGGAAGCTGTGCTACCCATTGAATGCAAAATCCCGTCACTGCAAATGGCCATCGAATTACTCCCAGCTACTTCCGAAGAGGAGAAGCGTTTATTATACTTAGCTCAATTAGATGAGACTCGACGTGATGCTGCATTGGCAATCGAGGCTCACGCAAAACGTATGAAAGCTCAGTATGATCGAAACGTGACCCCGCGAAATTTTTCGGAAGGAGACCTAGTGTTATTATATGATCAAGCTAATGATAAATTAGGTGCTGGGAAATTCGTCCCTATGTGGCATGGGCCCTACATTGTCAAGCGAAAGCTAGCAAAAGGGGCCTATGAGCTGGTAGACTTTGACGGGGACTCTTTGGGTAAACCCAGAAATGGTCTTTACCTAAAGAGGTATTATTCTTAAAAGATGGGTATGGAGATTTTAGTTAGGTTAGGTTTTTCTTTCTAGCTGGTGTGTTTGTTAGTTTAGACAGTGTGCTTAGCTTAGAGAGTGTGTTTTTCGTCGTTATTCTGGCTTATCTTGGTTTTACTTGTATGGCAGATGTCGACGCCTCTTCAAACGTACATTGGATTCGCTGATGGTGCTTGTCGTAGTACACGGAATATCTCTTCCGCAGCTTGGGTTATCTATTCGCCCTCTGACGAGTTAGTTTCTATGCATGGGGTGAGCCTCGGTCAAACAACAAACAACATTGCAGAATACAGTGCAGTGATTGAGTTATTGTCTGAATCTATTTCATTTGGGATTCGGCGTTTGATCGTCAGGTTGGATTCTGAACTCGTTGTATTACAGTTAAATAGAGTGTATGCCATTAGAAATCCAGTGTTACTTAGGTTATTTTTAAGAGTGCGTCTCTTGGAACGTGAATTTGATTACATTGAATATCAGCATATTCCAAGGTCTTTAAATACATTAGCAGATGCAATTGCTTCTCGAATGTTAAATAGACATTTGCAATAATCATACATGTAAATTTATAAACATTTCATCACACATGTTTAACAAAATAAGCCGGTAATAATGATATATATATATAGATAGGAGTGTGTCAAAAAATATACATCGTCTTCGATCATAGGTTGAAAAACACCTTATGATCGGCAAAAATGATAAGTACAAAAAACAAAATGTCATATGTGTCTACAAATGACCATCCAATCACTGGTGGTGATCTCTGTATGATACCACTGTACGGGCTACCCTACACAGGAACCTCCTAAAAGGTCCTGGGACGCCGACTACATAGCGCTGAAGTCTGATAGGAATATCGTCTATAGACGTCTCTGGTATATCTGCCGTAAGACGCTCTAGGTCATGCTCCAACTCAGCTAAGGTCTCTGCAGCCTCGTCCTGTGGGGCTGGGGCCGGTGCAACTGGTAATCTCCTCTCGAAAGGCCGGAGGTTGGCTGGACGATGTGGGCCTACATCTACATTTTGAAAATTGTTACTGTCAGTTTTGAGACGATATAAAAAAAAAAAATAGATAATTTAAAAATCTTGTGAAAAATGAAGTTACCTGTATCATCCCACTGTTCTCCCGCTGGAAGAACCATGTCCGGATCTCCACGAAAATCCACTCCGGCATATGGAAAATCCTGAATCGCGAACACCTGGTTTTCCAACCAGTGAAAGTACTCTGGAGTGAATCGGACGACCCTCGCCCCCTCGTCAGGATGACGGGCCATCACCGTAACCCAGCGCGTCAACTTAGGCTCTCGAGGAGCCCCAATCTCAACAGTGAGATGCTGAGGGATAAGCATCGGAACTCTCTCTAGAGCAAAGCTCACAACTAAAGGCCCATACCCAAAAGTCTTTAGTTGCCCGTTCTTTGCTCTAGTCAGTTGGCCTTTCATATTGGCCAACACAGCATCGCACCAGTTGAAAATGGTGCCTCGGAAGCAATCGACAGCCATCCGCATTTGGGACCCGGTGGCTATGTGCAAAGCGGCTGCCCCGCAAAGTCTGGTCACAGTAAAGGCAATAACCATAAGCTCAGGTCGTGTGATAGTGTTGATCTCTATCCCTTTCTCCTGGTTCTGTGTGTTGCACCACTCTAGTCGGAGACTAGCAATGGACTGGCCACCCGGCCTAGTCCCGAACAGAGTCAGATGTTCGCCCCTCTTGGGCAAACCAGTGAGAAAGTAAATATCTGAGGGCTCTATCTCGAGCTGGTGCCCTCCGATGTAGAAGCACTGATCCTGAACATTCCACCTTTCGACCAGCCACTCTAGAAAAGGCACCTGGGCCCTCATGCCAGGTATGGCCCAGTATTTGTAAAGACCGCAAGCTTTTAAGGCATCAATGGATGGTTGATGATGAATGGCAGCCAAATCGACATCTTCGTGCTCTCTCTCGCGCCAATCAAGCATGGTGGGCAATCTACACACCAGAAAACATCTATTAGAATTCATGAAATAAAAAATTATTGGTCCAATTTGGAGATTTGGGGGTTTGAAAATCCTTTGCGCGGAGTACGCACCCCGCCTTTAGAGACAGAGCGTACGTACGCAGGTTCTCTTAAGGCAGGTTGCGTACGCCCGCCATTTTCCCAATTGAGAAAATGTCGGGGTACGCAGGTCACCAGTGGAGCACCTGCGTACCCCGAAAGGCGGACCTTGAAACCCCAAAGCCCCCAAAAAATCAAACTAGGGCCTAAAATCAAATTCTAAATGGATGAAAATGAAGAGGAGGATGTTGTGAAATACCTGGAGGTGACGGCGTTCGATTCCGACGGTCAGATTCTCCGCAAAGTCCACGGGAAGTTTCTTGCCAAAAGCCCTTTTCTCTCCCTCAACAGTAAAATGGTAAAAATGACATGGTAAAAGCTCTTTTTATTGGTTTTTTGGGTAAATAAATGCTAAGTTTGTTTATTTTTCACCGTGAAAAGATATTTTTCAATGTATTTTTGCCTATCTTAAACAGGTATGAGTAATGTGTTGTTTTTGTGCAGGATAAAGGATCTTCAGGGAAAATTTCATCATTTTTTACAAACAAAAACATCAGAGTCATCTTTTAAGCCCTTTTCTGACTCCTAAAAAATGAAAAGATTGTCGAGCGTTTCTTTTACACTCGTTAAAATGGAATTAAAATACGGTCCTCTTATAGCCCTTTTCTGACCGTAAAAACACGAAAAGATTGCCGGATTTTTGTCGTTTCAAATTCGATATTGGAAATAAAACGACGTGTCCTTGATCGCTTTTTACTTTTCAGGTCAAAGACACTAATCATGAAAGTACTCCTTGGTCGTAAAGATCAAGCGGTTCTCTCAAGTATTATTTTATACTTTTTCGGGCTTGGGAGACACAAATTTACGAAAAAGTTCAACCTTGGAGTCTTCTTAAGTTTTTCAGACTCTCTAAAATTGAAAAACGCCGAGTTTCTCCTATACTGGACTCGTTAAAATTTCACAGTAAAGGACCTGTTCGATTAAAAACAGGAACGGACCACTCCTTCTTAGGGTCTGAATCTAAACTAAGTTGGACTCATCCGAAGGATGAGCTTATAATCAAGCATATGTTATCCTCCTCAAGCTTGTAAAAAATAAAGAGGTACTTGCCAGAAATGGTGGGGGAAAAGAGAGAAGAATGAGCCTATTTGTTATCCTCAGTTACAGAAAAAACCTTGTCACCACTCTTGAACACGACACTTTTCATTCACCTGGGTTGGGAAATCCTTTGCCTAAAAGTTGATCAAACCACATTGAAAGTCTTCAACCGTTTCTGGGTATTAACTTTGGGTCAATCGTCACCAAGCCATCTGTCGTGTCGTTATGTGTTCAAGAGGTCGCTACAAATAAACCATTCATCTGCAAAATACTTGTCATCCATTTTGACCATCCCTGAGTCAGTCCTTACAGCTACATTTCTTCAACTTGAACTAGGATTTCGCGTTGTGGGCTTGCCTGCAACGGGTCGCTTTCTATCGACATCAGCACATTATCTAGAAAGATGACCTAGAAATCGTCAGTGCCTTGAAGTCTGCATGCATCAATGGCAGGTTTCTCGCCTTTGACGACAGTTTACATCATTGACTTTCGATCAAAGGATTCCGTGGCATGTTCGACATCAACACATCCATTCACATCTCACGGATTGTACTGGGTACTTTGAGAACCATTGACATCACTGGTGGTCTCTCTCACACTTGTTAACAGTTTACATCATTGACTGGTAATCAAGTGGTTTCTACCATGTTCAACATCAACTCATTTATTCACATGGATAGAATCGTACTATTTCGGGAAGTAGAAATGAAGACCCTGAATCTAGTTTCCACCATCCAGGCTACGAGGAGTTTTGTATTCATTATATGGTAGACTAATCATAAACAGATGGCTGCTTCCATACTGTGTCTACATGAGTCTATGATTATGATGTACTGCGAAATCATTCCTGTATCAGAGTAGTAGTTAGTTTGTTAGTTAAAGTTTTCAATCTGAGTATGGGAATGCCTACCTCAGCGATGATATGATCTTATATATGTATTTTGTGTTGAATATTTGCAGGTTCTGACCGGGCTCTCCACAAGATACTCCTTGAAATGATAAAGTCCTTCACCCTTCCTAGATGATATGAAACCCTAATCTACTACAGGCTTCGCACTTTAGGGGGCAATCTGTTACACTAAAATTTGTCACCATGACTATTTGCAGTTAGTATGGCTCCATCCACTGTCATACTATCCTCCTTGGCAAGCCTTGTACCTCTGCTCCTCATGTCAAACTCCAAGAAAAAGAGAAAAGTCCTTTAAAAGTCAATTAACTCTGGTTACGCAGTTTCTCTTAGCCTTACCTGCGTGTACGCACCTCAAGTTCACAATGCCTGCGTACTTGTACGCTCTGTATGTAAAGGGGTGGGTGCGTACCCCTGTAAAGGTCAAAAGGCGCGAGTTCTACTTCAAAAAAGTTACTTGTGGTCAAATCTAGAACATTCTAGAAGATGGTTTGACGTGTATTGAGCGCCTCCAGATGGTTCATGCATCCCAAAGAAAGAGGAACTTATCCCATGAAGAGGGGAGCTATCCCATTGAAAGAGGGACTTATCCCATCCATGGTGGACCTGATTAACTTCCTCTAGAGCACTATAAATACAGGCATTGGGCCAGAGGGAGGAGAGGTTGAAAGCTGAACATTCCTAAGGGTAGATGCTGCTGGAATTAGGACTTCCTTGTAGAGCTTGTGAGGAGAGATTCCCATCCTTTCTAGCTTCATTTGGAAGTGGGTGAGCTGATCAGAGTAAAGGAGAACTCTTGCTGGACCCTGGGAGGGACCTGCACAACACCAAGGCTCAGGTTGTAAGGTTTCTTTTGTTTCCTATTAATACAAATAAGTCCATTCTTCTCAACAATTTGTTATTCATGAGTTGTTTCATATACTCCTTGGTCTGTATGTTAAATATGTTTTATTTTATGAGTTATTCAGGTGCTATTTAATCGTTTGCTTGTTAGTGAATGCAGGTTTCGAAGAGAAGGAGGAGCTCATCCGGATCGGCGAGGCTTGGCTGCTACAAACAGCGTTGGACTAAAGGTATGTTTTGAACACTTGATTACTTGTATCGTAAATGCATATTTAGAGAAGTATAGTTCTTAATTGTCTCGTTTGTCACTAGAAACACTTTAGTTTCTAGGGAGGTCGGCTTTGTCCGCAAAATCGACTCTTTCCGCATGAAAATATGCTTCCACTTGATTATTTACTTTTTTGAGGAACAGCTGCGATGAGTGGTCCTGTTAGCCACCCTCTTCACATCACCATGTTTTGAGAAGTTCAAGCTTACCCGGAACCAGTTACTACCCTAAAATGCCACTCGTTCCTAAAAAAAAAGACGAGTCTCCTTTAAACTCTTTTAAGACTCGTTAAATATGAAAATGTTATCGAGTTATTGGCCTTTCCTGCTTGTTAAAGTAAGGGGAAGCGCCATCCCTCCTGTATGTTTTAATCTTTTTGGACCTAAGGGATTATCCTACAAAAAGATCGAGCACTTGTCTTTTTCGGCTCGCTAAAGTGATCGAAAATTCATCCCTTTCATATTATTTTAATCTTTTTCGTACTTAAGGGATTATGCTACGAAAAATAACTGCTGGAGTTTGCTTTTCATCCCTTTTCAAACTCTCTAAACATGAAAAGGAGCAAGTTATCCTTGTATTAAACTCGTTAAAACAATAGCGACAAACTTGTCCACCCAGACAAGAATGAGTTTCACTGTCGCTAGGCTCGCTAAAACATAGCGACAAGTTTGCCTGAAGGGAAAATTATAAAACAAGCATATGTTATCCTCCTCAAGCTTGACAAAAATAAAGAGGTACTGGTCAGCAATGACTGGGGAAAAGGGAAGAAAACTTGAAGAATTTATTAGTAGCAGGTCGCTCTTAAACATGACACTTTCACTCCATCATCATGATTGAGTCGGGTTGGGTTATTTCATTCACCTGTCATATCACCATTGCTCCACCGTACCATCCATCTTTTGGGGTTAATGCTACCAATCCATCTCAGTGTCACCGATATGTTCAAGAGAAGTCATTCAGAGAATTCACCATCCAGTTAACGCCTCATCCACTGCAATACTTTCACCCTTCATTTTTCATGACCGCCATTCCTGAACCTTGTATCATTAGATCGTTTTCACCTCCAGAAAATCATTTCCTTCGTTTCGTGTCATAGATGTGGGATACATTAAGGCCCTCCTACGATGGGTCACTTCTTGTCAACAACATCTCATTATCCAAGAAGTTGACTTAGAAACACCCCTTTCAATACTTTGAAGCTTGCATGCCTCAATGGAAAGTTTCTCACTTCCGACGATAGGTTTACATCAATGGCCTTCAACCAAAAGATTTTGCGTGGTGTTTGACATTGGATCATATATTCACACCACGTGAATTGTACTATAGTACCTTGAGGATCATCATCATTATCGGTGATTCCTCTCGTGCCTGTTAATAGCTTACATCATTGGTTGGTAATCAGGCGATGTCTTTCCATGTTCGACTTCAGAACATCTTTTCACATGGATTGACTTATACATCAGGTGAAGATTGAATGAGTTTGAAGACCTCGGATCTAGTTTCATCCATCTGGGCTGCGATATATTCAAGAATATAAAGACATCAAATGTACACAGAAGCTACACAGATGATCATCCAAGCTAAGGGATGATGACTCTACATATAAAGAATCACCAGTCTACAACTACAGACGATTATGTGTCCTATGTACATGAAAATGAATTTATAAAGCTGAGCATGGAAATGCACACCTTAGCTAGATCATGAAAATAATATGATGATGATGTATTGTATTGTATTGTATACAGGTCACCATCCAGTTCGAATACCTCGGATCCTCATGATAAAGCATTTCACCCGACATCAAAATATTTACGACTTCATGCTTTAGGGGGCAACTGTTATAGACATATTTGGGCACTGCAACCCCAATATTATATGTCGATAAACCAAGGGCTCTTTAAACCATAAAGTGTTGTTTCATACCCTAAAAGATCATAGTCAACTGATTACATCATTCCCCAGAAGTTCCACCTAAAAAACCACTCAAAACTGGCCAAAACTGGACCATACTGATTGCTCCACTATCAGGGTGTGATGCATACTGACTCCTACACTAGCTAGGTGTGATGCATATTGAAGAAGCCTTCTGTGGGGTGCGATGAGGGAGAAAGGACAAATGTCTGAGATAGTTTGCTAAGTGGATGCTCATGGAATCTTCTAGAAACTTCTCCTATGACACTTGCCTCTCTGAATTCGCCCAGGGATGAGTAAGAGATCAAAGAAATCTCCAAGTGGAACCAAGAACTACAAGTTGAATGAAACTAATCAAAAACCCAGAGATGACTCA
This sequence comes from Pinus tabuliformis, assembly GCA_031772625.1. Taxonomy (NCBI): domain Eukaryota; kingdom Viridiplantae; phylum Streptophyta; class Pinopsida; order Pinales; family Pinaceae; genus Pinus; species Pinus tabuliformis. The sequence goes on along the minus strand of CM062809.1, from coordinate 1,231,249,242 downwards.
CACCCTTGTAGACATCTATAAATGGATCCCTCATCTGCGAGATCTAGAGGCTCAAATTTTGTAATTTGTAAGGAAGTGTTGATAGTTTGTCTTTGAGAAAGAGGCATTGTATTGTTGGGTGATCTTGCTTTTCATGAGGTGAAGAGGGCTTTGATGTTGGGAGGATGATGCTGGATTAGACAGCTGGGTTGTAATTCTCCCTTCTATTTTAATAAAGTTCTTTGAGTTTTCCTCCATACAATTGTGTACTTGTGAATCTTGTTATTTGTGAATGCCATTGTATGTTCAATGTATTTCTAATTCTGCATTGTTTATGATATAATAGATTGAGATGCTTTGATGGTGTTTGGTTACTTTGTTTCTATAGGTATTCTCTAAGTGAGGCAAGTAGGAGAGGAGTTGCAAGCTCTATCAAGGGGGAGAGAAATCAAGCAAGGAGTCAAGCGGAAGATCCAAGTTGGTCCCTTTGCTTCTCTCTTATTTATCATACATAGAGGAAATCGCAAATTGCTTTGATTGTTTGTTTCTAAGATAGCTGCCAATCTTAGTGGGACTAGCAAATCGAAAAGACACTAGTTTTCCCGAAAACACCATGTTGCTCCCATATTTCCCAAAAAACGTTGTTTAGGGCCTCAAAACGGCTCCGAAAGTTCAGGACCAGAAAAACTGCTAAAAATAGTAAATTGTGCTACAAGTAAGGAAATTGAAAAGCTAAAAGAGACAGTTGTGGGGGTCCAAATGGGATAGGTGGGTGGCCACCAACATCCACCTGGATCAATTCCACCTTCTAGACCACTTCCTAAGCTTTTAGCCTGCTTTTTTTAATAAAACAGGGGATCCTATAGACATCCTGTAGGAACTAGTACTTCATGTAGACATCTAGTTGGAAAACCTATAGTGGCTTGTTTTGAGCCCGAATTGAGAAAAATCATCATTAGAAGCCAGGATTAGGCCCCTACTTTCCTTCCAATCCATCTGAACCATTGTATTCCTTTTCTTCCACACCTGTCTCCCCTACCAAAGAACCAATCAAGATTAGTATTTACATTTTTCAAGCAAAAGGATAAAAAGGAAAAAGTTATTTTATATTTATTCATGCACACAACAGTTAGCACTCTCTAGATCAGATTCCATGCTCAGTTAGTTTAAATCATCACATGTGATAAATAGGGTTATGTTAGGTTTCTTTTACATTTAGTTCATGATCTTTATGTAATTAGAATATGATTCTTTCCTTGTACTTTATTTCTTGAAATAGGTTAGGGTTTCCATTTCAGTTCATCTTCTACAATTAGTTTAGGGTTTGATTTTAGTACATACACTCCATTACATCATGACAGCAAAGGAAGGACACATTGTATGTTGCACATATAGTGCTCATAACTCATAAGTTTGTACGAACCCCGGGTTGATAATTAAAGTCGGTAGCCTTGGGAGTTGTAGCATTCTTGTTGTTATATCGAGGCTCATGTTGGGCGCAGGATCCCCCAAGGAAAGTTTTGGGGCTTAAAGCCCAGCTTTTGATTAAAAGTTGTAAATCCAATGAAAAGACTCCACATTTTGTGGGCGTGGAGCGTGAAGATTGTAAATGAGTCATAGGGTTGTCCACCCTTAATTTTCTAATGTAATATCGGCTTTAGAGATCTACCCATGGTCTGCAGACCATGGGATTGTATAAATAGAGCAAGGCTCTAAGTTGTAAAGAAAAGGGAAGTAATAGAATGAATGATGATGGAATAGAAGGATAGTAGAAGATCTAAGTGTAGAGTCGAGTCTTTGGGTGGTAGAGTAGGAAAAGGCTCTACAGCTGAGTGCACAGAGGCCTAGTAGTCCACAGCTGAGTGCGCGGACCCCTACAGTTGAGTGCGCAGGGTGAGTCAAGTCTGTAACCGTTGAAGCATTAATAAAGAGAGTTTCGCATCAATTTTGTGTATCTGTTTCTTGTTTTTATGCATTGAGTATATTGGGTATGAATTGAATTTTCAATGTTTATATGCGCGAAGTTATATGATTGTGTTAATTAAGCAAATATAAGATAAATTATATGTTTACGTGAAGTTAACTAATAGTTATAAGAAGATAAGTAAGATCTGTGGTGTAACTTGGGAAAATAGCACAGATTGTTGTATTAGTAGTAAGAAAGCACCTCAGTCTCTGGAAGGGGTTGCGTGAAGGCAATTATAACAAATCGTGAAGGCCTCACAGGTCAGGGCAGTGCACGAAGTTACATGAATGAAGCCATTCACAGTTGGACTAAATCGACACCTTAGACATCTCAAGGGTGCAGAAACTTGGTTCTAGCGTCCCCCCACACTGCTTCAGGTGAGACCTCAGTTCGCGCTCTGTGAGTTGTTGCCTAAAGGGCCAGCACTGTAGGGATTTGTTTGGCTAATTAACTCTAAACCAGGGTCAAGCCCCATCAAGCCAACAAATGGTTTCGTTGCCAAGACCAGAATCTACATAGATATGTCTGATGTCATATCATTGGAATCCAACTAAGAAGGAAATTGAAGGATGGTTGGATAGGAGAATTCATGATGCAAGAGAACAGGAATCTGCGACTATCAAAGGAAGAGTGGTTAGACTGCTACCTGTACACAGAGATACACGAAATATTCTTCACATCTTTCCCTACTAAGTTGTACGAGTGGATCATGAAGCTAGCAAATAGCCAAGGAAGGTAGAAGCTCGATGGTCTTCTTGTGTTTACCCAGAGTTGGTGTGCAAATTGGAAGCATTGAAGGATAAGATTGTGCACATTGTTGATCATTGGCTCAATCGGATTATAGGACGATTCATTATTGAGTTCGCGGTAGATACTTCAGTCAACTATAATGAGGCAGAGCGACGCTTTCTTAAAGGACCACGAGGTAAGTACGTAAAGTCTCTGAACACTTGGATTAAAATGCTATTGTGTGAAAAGAGGGTTATGCAGTTACATTAATGTTTGGGGCTATGCAAAGTGGATAAACTTACATAAATGAAGGGAGTAAGGGACCAGATGATAGCCCATTTATTTCACCTCCGTGAGGGGGCAAGGAAGAGCTCGCGAAGGTCTCTCCACGAAGTGCAATCCATTTGATAAAGTAGAGAAATCCATGCATACCACCCCCACCCACACCGCCACCAGCTTCACCACCATCACCTCCATCTTTGTCCATACCACCTCCACTGCCACCACGATTCAATATGGCAAGCACGATAAAGTTGTCTATGTTCAAGGGATTGGGAAATGATGACCCAGACTAATTTTGGTTTGTGGAAAAAGTTGTATGGGAAGTGCAAGGAGTTACAGATGATAATATCAAGAAAGTGATGTTGGTTAGCGCTCTGCAGGATCACGCGCTGACCTGGTACATTAAGAATTCTAATGATAATTCAAATGCGGGAATCGTGGAGATTCAAACTATGTTAAATAAGGAATTTAGTCGACCGAAGTCAGAAGCACAGTCAATCATTGGATTCAAATAAATCACAATGCTATCGGGCGAGACCCCTTGGGAGCTAGATCAAAGGCTGAAGTGTACAATTCACGAACCTAATATGAATCTGACGGATGGACAGCACCGCGAGTAGTTTGTAGCATAGCTAACACCACATTTGAGGAGCGCATTGTCACAGCAAAAGTTAACGACTCAAGCAGAGGCTTTAAAGATCGCGATGAGGTTACATGAGAGCCCAATGCAGGATCCTAACTTGGGAGTTTAGCAAAGCCATGTGTAGTTGAAAAACTTATGCCTTGAGATGCATAGTCTGAAATAGGACAAGACAACTCAACCAGAAGTGCGCGAAGAGATGTGGTGCTTAAAATGCAAGGGGCAGGGTCATGATAAGGACCATTGCTCAATGTTTGCAAATTACCTTGTGGGAGGAGGACCGATGTCATTAATGCTGGAAGCGCAAGAAGGGCCTAGCACAACGCCTTCCTTATGGTGTGTGATTTGCCAAATAGGTGGAAAGCATGCAACAGACAACTGCCATTTGCTACAGAAGTATACACAAAATTCATAACAGTTTTTCTGTAATTTTTGTAGGTCGGTGGGACACGATGAGTGCACTTGTATAAGATATGAGTTAATGATGGATAGAACTCCCACCTACAGGGTTCAGGCCAAAACGCGGCCCCTAGACTAGAGTTCATGGATGGCGCGAACTAGTTTTCAGGGGCGCGGACAGGGCTGAGGTAGAGGAGGACCTGCGAGAGGTCACAGAAAATTGATATGCTATAATTGTGGAGGACTAGGACATTATTCCCACAATTGTATGAATCCAACGCATCCATCATGTTTGTATTATACCTTCTTTGATCATGAGACAAAATATTGTCCTACGTTGATATCTAGGATATGCGACAAGGGAGCACTACCACCTCCCTCGACTCAAAACCTACAGATGATGAGGTTTGAGCCACGCGAGGAAGTTCTAAATGTGAACATTATGCTCCCAAGTGGAATCACGATGGGAGAAGATCAGGGAAAATAGCCAGAAGATAGTACTTGGGTTTGCAAAGCTCCAGCAAAAGAAGCGGAGTTTGATTTGGAGCACGCTCGAGAAACCTTTATGGAAGCTAAGAAGAGCTCCGCTGATGCCTCCACTTCAAGAAGCAAGGATAGACCGAAGCCAGAGATGGACCCATCTATGCTTACAACGTTCATAGAAATGTGCATGAAGTTATTGTGTGATAGTAAGGCAGTAAAAGGATTACAGGAACTCATTAACAAATGCGTTGGGACTGCACTAGGAGAACTGTGCGTAGTCTGGTAGATTAGAAAGCCTCAGACGAGGATGGGGAGAGAAATGAAGTTAACCACGCAAATTGGAGAATATGAAATGGACCAAGTAATTCTTGATTTAGGATCGAACGTGAATTTTTTGTTGAAGAAGACATGGGGGTGCATGGGGAGACCTACGCTGCAATGGTCTCCTATTCAGCTGCAAATGGTGAACCAACAGAAAATAATACCCATGGGGATATTGCAAGGAATTACTATGGATATTAAAGGAGTGAGTGTGCTAGCAGATTTTGAAGTCATAGAGATTTTTGATGACAGCAATCCCTACCCCACACTCCTAGGAATTGATTGGGCCACTGACATGAATGGGGTGATTAATTTGAAGAAGTGCAAGATGATTTTTGAGAGGAATCCTTTGCATGTAGTTATACCCTTGGACCCTGCTGAAGGATCACACTACATAGAGCCAGTGTGCAACTATGAAAGTGACGATGATTTGGACTGTATCTACAAGATAACTGCATGAGAGCAAGACTGGGTAAATCCCACCGCGGATGGATGAATTTCATGGGAGCGTGAAATCTCCTGTACTTCGGATTCAGATGAAGAGATAGAGCGATGGTAGAATCGGTTACACGAGGTAACCATGCTTTATTGTAATATGATGACAAGGTCGTTATGTTGAGTATCGACAAAAGTGAGAGATCTGCCTACTTATGATGGGTTAAGTGAGGTAGATACTTCCTTGGATAAGTTTGAAAGAGAGGTGTCAAAAAAGCAACATTTCCAGGCCTTAAACTAGGTATTGCGCGCTATGCCCGCGAGGTGGTGAGGTACACACAAAGGGAGCTTTGACGATTGGCGCGAATGTAGGAGGATGATGCACACACTATTTGGAAATCCTATAGTGTGAATGGCAGGAAAGTACAATGGGCAGAATGATCCATGCACACATCTGGCCAGGTGGATGAAAGCATATGGAAAACAACCTACGCAGATGCGCATAAATTCCACACTGCGAGGTATGGTCAATAAGCGTGTGTTGGGGGGGTAGATGTGCAGTGGGCTCTTAAGGTTGGATAGACAATATGAGGGAAGAACAATCACACAGAAGGTTATCCATGCAAAAGTATCTCACAAGGTGTGCAACGCGTTGGACAAGCCATGCCACATGCAGCGAAGTAATTAGGACCTGCACGTACTGGGACAGACGCCTTTTCAGCTGGTCGATGGGGTCAAAGCCATAATGCCTATGGATTCTATCGTGTCTAGTCCACGCATAGTAATGCTCATAGGGGTAATGGACTGAGAAGCCCCGGAAGAGGGATTCGCAAAGTTGGAAGAGCTCAAAGAAGAACGGTTGGGACTCAATGAAGAGATCCAGCAAGGTGATCTTAGGCTCCAAGAACTCATGGATGAAAGAATTTGGTTGAGGAAGAAAAGTGCCATGGCGGAAGCAGAATTCAAGAAGCTAGAGGAAGGAATAAAGAAGTACTTTCTTGATAACAAGACCACAGTGATAAAGTAGGATAAGCTCAATTATCTTAATGAACTTGGGGACTACCACTGCGAGTTTATCATTTTGATACATTGGCTTGGACCGTATGTTATTAAGCTGCTCACAAATGGTGGTGTGATGCAGTTGATGAAGTTAAGTGGAAAACTGTTCCTAGGAAAAGTAAACAATAGTCGGTTGCAGTTGTATACCAGTGGCCCGACCACCTGGCTAGCTGTGGGAAGCACAATCGTAGTGCTCCAGGCAATTGAAAGGAGGCGCAGGACTATAAACTACTCTGCCCGAGGGCTGTGCGATAACAAGAGTGCGTGCAGAAGCGAAGTGTCACAAGGTTTGCGACAGCACAAGGGTAGTTGCATTGTTGCATGGGCTGGCTAGAAAGTGATCGTTATAGTCACTATTCACTATGTGATGCTTGGTTTGAGACCAAATGGAGCAGGCGGAAGGCATTTAAGGAAAACTTTATGGGCAAGATTTGGGAAAATCTGCCATCAAGGGAGCATTAATGGACCGGATTTGGGGGGAACTGTCAAATTCGAATTCAAAAGGCGCTATAAATTACAAAGGGCTACCCAGCAAACAACACTTGGTCAATCGAGAATTGAGTTATCGTGCACCCAAAGATTTCTGAACCCAAACCTATTTGACCTATTGGAGTTGAAGGCATTACCTGAGCAGTTGAGATATTTGTGGAACAACAAGATGGCCACGTCTGAAGAAGCTAGGGATATTGGAGAGATGACCACTGAAGAGGCCGCGTAGGCCATGACGATAGGAGATGCCCTAGAAAGCACCAGGATAGTCGTGAAAATCCCTAAATCATCGCACACACCGAGACCCAAGAAAGATAAGCAGCCTATGGTTCCAGTGCACATGTCCCTTAGAAACCCGCTGAGAATTAAACTGACCATGGAAGAAAAGGGGAACTGGTTAATTTGGAAACCGATGAGAAGGAGGAATACCTTGAGGAGATCCTGGTCGAAGAGGAGGAGGACGAAGAAATGGAGGAAGAAACCGAGGTCGCATACCTTCTAACCAAGCTACCCGCCTATGTTCCTCTGCGGAAGGGGAAGGCAAGGGTGCTCAAGGACCTAGATGAAAGCAAGAGCTCTCTGTAGACTCCGCTGCTACTTGATGATATCGTTTTTGAAGGAGCGTACTTGGGACGGGTGCTGGGTCTAAAGTTTGAAGACTGGGATCTCGTGGACCATGAGAAATTCCCACATTTGGTAACCATGCAGCTCATGCAGCCAAAGAAAAACACTACGGTGGGAGTCATAGAGTTGGAGACGCACAAGTGTTTGCTTGGATTAGAGAAAGCATGGTTGTTAAACTTGATCTGGGTGCCGCATTACCATCGCTCCCCAGTAACTATCTTTGTCATCAGGAAGTTTCTCTGCTTGGTGCATGATGGGTGTTTGTGGTTGGAGGAACCCATCCCGATCACGGACCACCTAATTCATAGAATTACCCAACACCCTTACAAAGGGGAGGACCCAACGGATATTTCGAAGGGTAAGAGTAACAATTTGGCCATCGCGGAGGCCATGAAGAAAAAATTCAAGATGGAGAAGAAGAAGAGAGGCTAGGATGAGGTGCCTGCGTTGGTGGTTTCACTTTCCACACAGTGCACAGAGGGGTTCCAGTTTAACTGGTCAAACTACTTGTGCAAGGAGTTCCTGGAGAATCTCTGCGAGGCATAGGAACAAGGGAATACTTTCCACTATGCATGGCTTCTACTGTCCATAGTGTTGGTAGCTTAGAAATTGCCTGAGGACAATCAGTTCCCCACAATTGCGTAGGATCTTCTAGAGGCAGTGAAGTACACTTCACTGTGGGCAACCAAAGACACACAGAGGATCAGAGACAGCAAGATATTATGGGTGTTCATGGAGATGAACATCAGAATGGGGATTAACCGCAAGCTGCGGTTATCACCCACTGTCTATAATAGTCTACAAATCTTCACAGAGTTCAAGGCGGACTTCCATCATGTGTATATTAAGGTGTACAAGGACCTTGTGAAGAAGTGAAATGAGCTCCCGTACCTGGCCACGAACGATGTCATATTCATCGTGCTTGAGTTGTGGTCGCCGAAGTGGCATGCTCTAGCCAACTCCGCATTGTAATTGGAGAAGTTAGTTGCACAAAGGAAGCAGGAGGAGGAAAAACTGCGGATGGCGCAGTTGATAGAGAAGAGAAGAAATGAGGTAGCATCAGCAAAATCGCAGGAGGCGCGGGACGCTACAAAGGCAGCAGTAGAACAGCAGAAGGCAGTAGAGAAGGAGCATGAGGGCCAGAAGTTGCCTTTTCCTGAATAGGAGACAGAGACAGAGGAAGGTGGCACAGATCCACAGACAGCGTCTACACAGTTGAAGTGCCAGTGCCCGAGAGAGTAGGTGGGGTTGCGGAAGAAGTCAAAAGCCTCCAAGACTTATTTCGACCTGATCACCCTCACTGAGGGGGATCTGCATGACATAGAGGAAACAGTGTGCGATGTCACTATGGAGGCCCTCTAGCAGTTCACAGAGGAAAATCATATGGTGTTGGGGGGCCTCCGGGCACAGATACAGGAGTTACAGGTGCGCACTCCTCAGGGTGGTACTCTGTCAACCAACGTCGGAGTAGGAACGGCCACAAATGAGGAAATGTTGTGCGCTCGCATGACCAATACTATAGTGCTACCAAAGGGGGCACTGGTTACAAAAAATGAGGCTGACAAGCCTATGGTCAGTGCGCTAAAGGGAGTGGGTATCAACATGGTTGTGCTCCCTTAGGAAACGCTCTATGTTCTGCAGGACAAAGTAACTACAGAACTGCGGGCTAGGGAGGGTCACACGCTCCAGGTGATGAGCGAACAATGAATTAACATGGAACAACTGAGCCTGCGGCACGACGAGGTAGTGGCATAGAATCGGAAGATTGTGCAGGTGGTTGAAGAAGCCTTCCAGATGGTCCCTGAGTTGGCCATCCTAGCAGAGGCATCAGCAGCGGTGCACATCTAGAGGCTAGCAGCACGGTTGCGCGAGGTGAGAGAAGAAATGGCTAAGGTTCATCTGGAGCTGAACCTTCAAATAGTTGATCTGTAGTTGAAGGCACAACCTTAAACTCCTTCAAAGGTGAGGGAATAACACACCAGCACCATTACAACGGGACTAGAGGAGATCAGTAGTGCAATGAAGGACTGCACCAAATTATTTGAAGAGTCGTTCGAGGTCCTCACCACTCTGCAAGAGGACCCAAACATACAACACTTAGAAACAAAGGCACATGATCTGAAGCAATAGTATGATGATATAAAAGGGACCGCGCAGATGGTGGCCCTTACACAGATGCTCGTGTGGATGTAGTAGGAAAAAGCACTCAAGGAGAAGGTAGACATGACACGACATAAGGAAATAATTTTGAAGGTGCACGTCCAACCTTGGATCGATGAGCCATTCATCATTATAGCCTCAATCGAAGCCAACCTTGCACAGATATAGGGAATGCAAGATCAGATGCAGGGAAGCAGTTCAGGTACCATGGTCTCTGAACAGCGCGTCCAGGAGGTACAACAGGCAACCGCTTAGTGCACTGCCGATCTTATAGCAGCTCGGGCAAAGTTGGCAGTTCTGCACGCTAAGATCTCCGCACCGACAGAGTGACTCAAGGGCGAGTCACGATGTTCGTGTTGGGGGCCTGTTGGGCGCGAGATCCCCCAAGGAAAGTTTTGGGTATTAAAGCTTAGTTTTTTATTAAAAGTTGTAAATCCAATGAAAAGACTCTGTATTTTGTGGGCGTGGAGCATGAATATTGTAAATGAGTCATAGGGTTGTCCGTCCTTAATTTTGTAATGTAATGCCAGCTTTAGAGATCTACCCATGGTCCACGGACCATGGGATTGTATAAATAGAGCGAGGTTGTAAGTTGTAAAGAAAAGGTAAGTAATAGAGTGAATGATGATGGAATTTAAGGATAGAAGAAGATCTAAGTGTAGAATCGAGTCTTTGGGTCGTAGAGTAAGAGAAGGCTCTGCAGTTGAGTGTGCAGAGGCCTAGTAGTCTGCAGCTGAGTGCGCGGAGCGCTGCAACTGAGTGCGCAGGGTGATTCAATTCTGTAACCGTTCAAGCATTAATAAAGAGAGTTTTGCATCAATTTTGCGTATCTATTTCCTATTTTTATGGATTGAGTATATTGGGTATGAATTAGATTTTCACTATTTATATGCATGAACTTATATGATTGTGTTGATTAAGTGAATATAAGATAAATAATCTGTTTATGCGAAGTTAACTAACAGTTATAAGAAGATAAGTAAGATTTGCAGTGTAACTTGGGGAAATAGGGCAGATCATTGTATTAGCAACGTGAAAGCACCTCAGTCCCTGGCAGGGGCTGTGTGAAGGCGATTATAACAGATCGTGAAGGCCTCGCAGGTCAGGGCAGTGCGCGAAGTGACCTGCGCGAATCCATTCACAGTTGGACTAAATCAACACCTCAGACATCTCAAGGGTGCGGAAACTTAGTTCCAGCATCCCCCCATACTGCTTTGGGTGAGACCTCAGTGTGCGCTCTGCAGGCTGTTGCCAAAATGGCCAGCAGTGTAGGGATTTTTTGGGATAATTAACTTTGAACCTGGGTCAGGCCCCATCAAGCCAACAACTCATCAGGCCTCAAACCCTTAAAAGTAAAAAAGTTGAAAGGAAAGATTCTTAAGATAGATTTATCAAAGGTCTATGACATGACCAGCTGGTTGTATATTCAGATCTTGCTAACAAACTTAGAATTTCAAAACACTTTCATTAATTGGATTATGTGTTGTATAATATCTGTTTATTTTAGTGTTATCATTAATGGTTTTGCAATAGATTTCTTCCAAGCTAAAAATGGTCTTCGGCAAGGATTCCCACTATCTCTACTCTTATTTCTGTTAGTAATGGAAGGCCTAAGTAGAGTGAATTCTGTTGAAAGGAACCAAGGGAGAATTAAAGGAGTAAATATTGTTGATAACATTATTCTGACTAATCTACTCATTGTAGATGATGTCCTCATATTTCTGAATGGAGCTATCAATGGTTCTTCTTCCCTTAATAACATCCTTCAATTATTTTGTAAAGCCACGAGTATGGAGATAAATCAAGAGAAGTCAACGCTATAAGCTACAGGTTGCTCCCAGCATGAATTTATTTATGCACAAAAGTGTTTCCCCTATTGACATATGGAGATTGAGGAAGGATTGAAATATTTGGGATTCAGGCTTAATCCAAATAATTACAAATCTTTAGACTAGATGTGGCTCGTGGAAAAAATTGAGAGTCAGATAAATGCATGGTATCATAGATGGTTGTCAAGAGTGGCTCGTTTGGTGCTTTTCAAATCGGTGTTGGAGGCTATTCCTGTTTATTGGATGTCCTTATCTTCGATCCCTAAGGGAATTCTTCACAAAATTAAACAATTTTGCTGCAGGTTCCTCTGGAGAGGCAAGAAGGAAGGTAGGCTCTTTGCATGGGTCAAATGGGATCACATTGCTCTCCCCAAAAAATGGGGGGATGGGGGGTGAAAAATATTTATTGTTTCTCTAAAGCGTTGGCAGCCAAATTGGGTTGGCAGTCGATTACATCGGATAGTCTATGGAAAAAAGTAGTGATTATGAAATATTTTAGCCCTCTCCCAATTAAGAAATGGATCTAATTAACAGCCTGGAACAAATCAGAGGTTTTCATGATATGGAGGGTGGTCCTAAATTCTTTTGGATACATTAGAGAAGGATTGGCCTCGAGATTCAAATCTAGAGTGAAGGTTCATATTGGAAGAAATGCATGGTCTAGAAGTGGCAATGCACACATTCTCCCCCAAGATTTGATCCAATTCCTTGTTGACTTGGGGAGGTGGAACCTAGAACAAATTGTTGATAGGGTCAACTCTACTATTTTTGGGCAAAAATGGTTATCCGCACAAGAGCTTCTGATTCGTGATCACTGGCATTACGTCTGGCTTAAATTTACCAATGCTCTCTCTATGTCACACAGTAGAATTTATGACCGTGAAGATGAGATCATATGATCCTTGTCCACCAATGGTATATATTCCCCAAAATAAGGTTATCCTTTTATTTATGCAGATCATGAACCTGAAATTTCTTCTTGGTGGCGGCGTCCATTATGGAAGATTAAAAGCTCGGGAAAATCAAAGCTTTTCATGTGGTTCTTTCTGAAAAATAAAGTCCTAACGAGGGAGAATTTAAAACATACAGATTTTCAGGGACTATCATGGCGTGTGATGTGCCAAGATAGTGAAGAATCGGTAAATCATTTATTTCTTAAATGCTCTTTCTTTGCTCAAATTTGGAACCTGTTATATCAATCTCTGGAAATTAATATAAGATGGTAGGGAGATTATTTTATTGTGGCTTGGGAAGCATGGTGGGAAGTGGCACACCCTACAAAACTTAGGAATCTCCCTCTTCTGGTCTGCTGGGGAATCTGGTTAGGCAGGGATGAAAAAATGTTTTAGGAAAAAATCAAACACTGGGCCATTATTGGTACACAATCAGTGGCTATCTATAATATGATCCCTGAGGATGATCAAAATCAGAGGTCTCGTAATATTTGCACTGAAACTATAGACAAATCTCTCCCTTGGGCTTATTTTTATGGGTCAGCACAACAACATGGCTGTGGAGCTAGTGCACTTTTGTTCTTAAATGAAGAACATTCCTTGAAAATGAAAATGGGACTAGGAAGGGGTACAAACAATTATGCAGAGCTAAACAGTCTTAGGCTTTTTCTCCTCTTTTCCCTTGAGAAAGGTTGTCGGAAACTTCAAATCTTTGGAGATTCTAAAATCATAATCAATTGGTTCAATCAACAGTCAAATTGTCACATGCACACACTCAGGAATTTGCTGGAAGAATTTTATCATTAAAATCCCAATTTGATTTTGTGATATGTCATCATATTTATAGGGAAAGAAATCAAGTTTCTGATGGCTTATCCAAAGAAGCAACGCAACAAGTATTTGGTTCTTGGATTATTTTTTAACATAATGCACAGGAATTCTATCAATATTACCATCAACCTTTCAACGAAAATCAACCTTAGGATGTATCTCTTTCATGATCCATCACAACATATGATGGAATTTTTTTATTATTTTGATTATACATATGTTACTATTATGATGATTGCTTATGTATTTCTTTGTACATTTCTGTTTATTGGACTAATTATTATTATTACATCATATATTTTTGGGTTATGTTATAGTTGGTGTGGTCAACCATGATCACCCTTTTGAGATATGTTCCTTTGAAGCATCTACATCATGTAATTTTCAAGATATTATATAATGAAAGTTGTGTTTTTTCCTTGGCGAAAAAAATATAAATGACATGTAAATAAAATTGTATCCAAACTCATAGAAAAACATAGGGACAAACACCAACTCATATATCATTCATGCTAGCATTAGGAACTACAATAAAATACTTGACTTATTGAAGATAATAATCATAAAAGTAAGTCATGCGGTCTATGTAAAGAAACTTTTTATAAATATGTTCCAAGGCACATTTCAACAATGATAAAAATTGAAGACTTATGACATTTATTGAAAGATTTAACAATCTAAAAGAAGATAAAATTGATGTTCAAAATCAACAACGTGATCAATTAACCTCAAAATCTGATATTAGCAGGGGGCATTTTATTTGGAGAAAATGGAAAGGGATTCATTGGGCAGCCAACAAGACCATAATTTTAAAGTAAAGTCGTAAAAAGATAGACTGTTGTTGTGTGAAAGGAGCTTTAATAAAAAAATAATATGATTTTTTTATTTTAATATTGAAGAGTATTAAATTAATGAAAACATTTAGAGTGGAGTGAAACATAAGCTTAAAATTTCATGGAAGATTTGTTTGACATGTAATGTTCTTGGCAAATTGAAACAGTGTGTATAACAAAAAAAAAATTCCTAGGTATCCCCGTAACATCTAGTTTTATAAGGTTGGTCAAGCAGGAAAAACCTGATAAGCACTTCAACTTGACACATTCAAAGGCCCGTAGCACCACCAATGAATGCAAATCTCCAACATGCATTTCTTCTAACTCAGAGAAACTAGAAACATCTAGTTCTTGAATTCGTGCCAACTATGGCAACCCTTGTATGCTCTTTAGCTTCACACAGCCACATGCCTTCAACGTATCCAAAGACATCAAATATCTCACTCCTGGAAACTCTTCTAAATTAGAGAAACTAGAAATATACAGTTTTCTAAGTTGTGTTAGCTCTGAAAATCCCTGTAAGCTCTTCAACTTCATAAAATTACATGCCTTCAATACCTTCAACGACCTCACATGTTCAACACTTCTAATTCATAACATCCAGAAATGTCTATTTCTTGAAGTTTTGTAAGCAGTTCCAAACTATGTATGCTATTGAGCTTCATATATTGAAATGCTTGTAACTTCACCAACAACTTCAAATGTTCATCACCACGAAGCTCTCATAACTCATTGCAGAGAGAAAATTCCAATTCATGAAGCAGTGCCAACCATCCCAAATTCAATATGCTCTTTAGCTTAACGCAAAAAGATGTTGGCAAAACCTCTAAGGACTTCAAATTTTGAATGCCTATCTGTTGGCTTGTTGGGGCGTGACCCAGGTTCAGAGTTAATTAGCCAAGAAAGTCCCTGTACTACTGGCCCTTTCGGCAACAGCCCGCAGAGCGCGGACTGAGGTCTCACCTGAAGTAGTATGGGAGGGTGCTGGAACTAGGTTTCTGCATGCTTGAGATGTTTGAGGGGCTTATTGGATCCAACTGTTAGGTCCTTCGCACAGGTTGCTTCGTGCACTTCCCAGGCCTTTGCACCCTGACGCACTACCATCGCGCAGCCCTAACCAGGGACTGTGGAGCTTCCACGCTGCTGGAACAGTGCTCTGCGCTATTCCCTTAAGATGGCCCCAAGACCTTGCTTATCTTCTCATACCAGTTAATTATCCTCGCGTAAATGGATGTCTTATGTTATACTTATTTATACAACACATTCATATAAGTTCGCGCATGTAAATAAATAGTAAACTTGCAATTTATACCCAATCATACATTAAAACAGGAAAAGATACACCAAAATATGGTAAGCTTCTCTTTATTAATTCTTCAAATGATTACAGACTTGACCTGTCTTGCGCACTCAGCTGCAGGGGTCTGCGCACTCAGCTGCGGACTACTAGGCCTCTGCACACTCAATTGCAGATCCTTTTCCTACTCTACGACCCAAAGACCCACCTTTCACTTCGACCCAAGTGTTGGGTTGTGTTATATTCTTTCCACGACTAGCCCACGTAGTTAACTGGGGGGTCTGGCCCCCCCTTCGTTGCGTCCATTGCGTAGTGGGGGGATCACAGAGGGTTTGAGGGGTGTGGGTAGTCCCCCTCTATGGGGACCAGGGCAATGCCCCAGAATTTTTTTTTTGGACCTTATATTAGGTTGGGCAAACCTACCTATGGTTTTGTGCATGATTTTCGCACATGGTTTTGGATGTGATGGTTTTCAGTCCATGGTTTTGGACGTGATGGTTTTCAGTCCATGGTAATGGATGCTGCGACATGTATAAATATGTATTGTAACATTGAAAGGAACATAATGAAAAATCAAGTTGGTAGTCCTGGTTTTTGGATCCAGGGGAAAATCTCTATGTATATGTGTGTAGGTTTTAACCCTGTACAGAAATTACCTGCATACGAATTCTTAAACAAAGAAAATAAACAATGCGAGAGCATAACCCATAAAACACATATGCACAGAGATTTTTCCCTGGATCCCAAAACCGGGACTACCAGCTTGATTTTTCATTATGTTCCTTTCAATGTTACAATACATATTTATACATGCCGAAGCATCCAATACCATGGACCGAAAACCATCACGTCCAAAAAACATGTGCGAAAATCATGCACAAAACCATAAGTGGGTCCGCCCAACCTAACATATGGTCCAAAACCAAAATTTTACGGGGTGCTGCCCCGGACCCCATAAAGTGGGGTTACGGGTGCCCTTCAAACCCCCTATTAACTACGTGGAAAGAATATAACACAACCCAACAATCTCCCACTTGTTGTTTTCTTTCCACAGGGGGCCACAGGAGAGCTTAGTCATTTTTCCAGCCCTCAGATTCCCATTGCTTCTCTACATGAAGAGAACTTCTCAGAGCTCACAGATTTTGTCAATGCATCTGCAGTATTCTTCAAAGTGTCCACCTTTACCAGCAACACCTTTTTGTCTTCTATCATATCCCTCACAAAGTGATACTGAACATCAATGTGCTTTGTCTTTGAATGATAAGCAGGGTTCTTTGCCAAGAAAATTGCACTTTGGCTGTCACAGTCTATTCTTATAGCTCCCTGTACTAACCCCATACTTGAACAAAATCTCTACAACCAAACTACTTCCTTGCTTGCATGAGTGGCTGCCATGTATTCTGCCTCTGTAGTTGATAGTGCCACTATAGATTGTTTCTTACTCATCCAACTGACTGCACCTCCAAATAGGTTAAACACATACCCACTTGTAGATCTTCTCTGATCCAGATCTCCAGCCCAGTTTGTGTCAACAAAGCCATGAATATCCAACACTCTGTCCAATCCTGGTCTTCCTTGGTAGCACAAACCATAATCACTATTGCCATGCAAATACCTGAAAACCCGCTTCACTGTTGTCCAGTGCTCCTTCCCAGGTTTTGACATAAACTTGCTCAATACTCCCACTGCATGTGCAATGTCTGGTCTAGTACAGACCATTGCATACATCAGGCTACCCACTGCACTTGCATATGGAACACGAGAGATGTCCTCTTCCTCTTCTTGTGCCTTGGGACACTGTTCAGCAGATAACCTCACACCTACAGGAATAGGAACCTTCACCGATTTACTATCCTGCATATTAAACCTCTGCAGTATTGTCTCAACATACTTCCTCTGGTTTAATCAGAGCTTCCTCTTTGACTGATCTCTTTTAATTTCCATGCCCAAAATATAGTTTGCAGCACCAAGATCTTTCATGTCGAATTTGGAGGACAATTGGGTCTTCAAATCCTGGATAATTTCTTTGTCATTTCCAACCAGCAACATATCATCCACATACAAGACCAGATAAATAACACGGCCACCAATTAATTTAAAATACACACGATGATCTGCTTTGCTTCTGGTGAAGCCAAGTCCCCGTATAAATGTATCAAATTTCTGATACCACATCCTTGGTGACTGTTTTAACCCATACAGAGACTTCTTTAACTTGCATACCAGTTCTTTCTTACCCTTCACTGCAAAGCCTTCAGGTTGCTTCATGTAGATTTCCTCTTCCAAATCCCCGTGAAGAAATGTTGTCTTCACATCCATCTGTTCTACCTCAAAATCAAAAGCAGCAGCAACAAATAAAAGTAATCTAATAGAAGTTACCTTGGCAACAGGAGAAAAAATATCACCAAAATCAATTCCCAGCACCTGGGAATAACCTTTTGCCACCAACCGAGCTTTGTATTTCTCCACCTTTCCTTCTGCATTTTTCTTCTTCTTGAACACCCATTTGCTGCCAATGGGTTTCCTTCCAGCCGGCAACTCCACCAGATCCCAAGCCTCATTTTTGTGCAAAGATGCCATTTCATCAACCATGGCCTCTTTCCAGAGTTTTCCATCCTCTGAATCCACTGCTTCCTTCACAGTTCTGGGATCATCATCAGTAACAGACAAAGCAAAATTTGAACTAAAAGCAGATGGACTATACCTTTCTGGTTGCCTTCTTTCTCGAACTGATCTTCTCATAGCCGGAGTTTGTGGCTCTTCATCTTCTGATTCCTCCTCTGCTGTAGAGTCTGATTCTTCCTCCTTTGGCTCAAACTCTATCTTCTCAGGTTCCTTTGGTTGGACTTCATGTTGAATAACATATTTTACCTCTCTGAACACTACATCTCGGTTGTATACAACCTTCCGTGTGACTGGGTTCCAAAGCTTATAACCCTTTAAACCATCCTTATACCCAATAAAGATGCACTTTTCAGATTTACTATCCAACTTGGTTCGTTTCTCCTTTGGAACATGTACATATGCATCACATTCTAATACCCTCAGATGTGAAAGAGAGGGTTTCTTACCAATCCATACTTCTTGTGGAGTCTTATCCTCCAACGCTGATGAAGGTGATCTGTTGATCAGGTAACATGCAGTATCCACCGCCTCTGCCCAGAATTCCTGTCCTAACCCGGCACCACTGAGCATGCTTCTTGCCCTTTCCATCAACGTCTTGTTCATTCTTTCTGCGACTCCATTTTGCTGAGGTGTATATGGAGTAGTCTTCTACCGTGCTATACCACACTTCTTACAGAATTCTTCAAATTCCTTGCTGCAAAATTCTCCACCATTATCTGTCCTCAGCACCTTTATCTTCTTCTCTATCTGATTTTCCACCAGAGCCTTAAATTCTTTAAACCTGTCAAAGACTTCAGATTTCTTCTTAAGGAAATATGTCCATGTATTCCTTGAGAAGTCATCAATAAATGATACATAGTACACAGACTTACCCAGTTATGGAACCTTCACAGGTCCAAACACATCACTGTGCACAAGCTCTAATATTTGTTTCGTCCTCTTACCACCAAAGGGGAAACTCACCCGATTTTGCTTCCCATACACACAATTTTCACAGAAATCAAAATCCAGAGAGCTATCATTCATACCTTCTACCATACCTTTACCATGAAGTATTCGAAGGCCCTTCTCTCCAATATGTCTAAGCCTTTGATGCCACAACATGGTCTTCTCTCCAGAGACCACTAGATTTTCTACTCCATTTTTAGGAACCATAGAACTATTGCACCCATCAACAACAGTGCTACCTTGCAGCTTGTACAAAGTTCCAATCCGAACTCCTCGCATCAATATCAGTGCTCCTCGAACCATCTTGGAGGTATCTTTCTCGAACACTGTCTTTACACCTGCATCATCCAACTTGCTTACAGAAATCAAATTTCTGGCCAATGCAGGAATATGTAGAACACCCGGAAGTGTTCTAACCCTTCCACCTTGCAACTTCAACTTTACTTTTCCCCGACCAATGATTCTAGCCTTCCTATCATCTCCTAAGAAGACATCACCACCATCGTATTTCTCATACTCACAGAACCACTCTCTATGGGGAGTGAAGTGAAAGGATGCACCTGAGTCAATCAACCATGCCTCATGATCTACATGTGTACTTGAAGAAGCCAAGTACACATCCCCACCTTCATCTGAGGTGGTTTTTGCCTCTGCAGTAGGAGCATCATCAGATCCCTTTCCTTTATCAGGAGCTTTAGATTTACAATCCCTTTTGAAGTGTCCTTCCTTTCCGCATTTCCAGCACACCACCTTTGTAGGTTTTCCTAGAGATTTAGATCTCCCTCTAGATTTAGATCTCCCACTCGATGACTTATTTTTGTTTCTGTTCTGGGACCGTCCTCGTACAAACAAGGCATCACCATTCTGGTTGTCCATATTTTTCCGTCTCATCTCCTCTGTCAGCAAGGCTGAAACTATTTCATCAAACTGCAAAGTAGTTACATTGCTACCTATTGCAATAACCAAACTATCCCACAAATCTGGTAGAGAACACAACAGACTGATGCACTTATATTCATCTGAAATTTTAATATCAACAGATAATAACTGACTTACCACAATATTAAACGCATTCAGATGCTCTGTCACCGAGTCTCCATCTTTCATCCTCAGGTTATACAGCTTTTTCCGCAGGAACAGTTTATTCACCAGAGACTTAGATTGGTACAAAGTCCCTAACTTGACCCACAAAGCCTTCGCCGTAGCTTCCCCTGATACATTCAACAATACTGAATCTGAGACACACAATCGTATTGTGCTCTTTGCCTTCTGATCCAACTTCTTCCATTCTTCATCGGTCACTCCCGATGGTTTAGTACCCGGATCTACCGCGATCCACTGATCTTTATCCACCAACAGATCCTCCATCTTGAGTTTCCACAACTCAAAATTCTAACCATTGAACTTCTCAATCTCTATCTTTCCACTGCTCGCCATCTTCTTTCACCACCATAATCGATCTCGCAGATCTCCCACAGAACAAGGTCTACCATAGGCCCGATCGAAACCCCTTAGCAACAAAGGCATCCCCTTGAAGCCAAAATAGCTCTGATACCAAATGTAGGTTTTAACCCTGTACAGAAATTACCTGCATACGAATTCTTAAACAAAGAAAATAAACAATGCGAGAGCATAACCCATAAAACACACATGCACAGAGATTTTTCCCTGGATCCCAAAGCCGGGACTACCAGCTTGATTTTTCATTATGTTCCTTTCAATGTTACAATACATATTTATACATGCTGAAGCATCCAATACCATGGACCGAAAACCATCGCGTCCAAAAAACATGTGCGAAAATCATGCACAAAACCATAGCTGGGTCCGCCCAACCTAACATATGGTCCAAAACCAAAATTTTATGGGGCGCTGCCCTGGACCCCATAAAGTGGGGTTACGGGTGCCCTTCAAACCCCCTATTAACTATGTGGAAAGAATATAACACAACCCAACAATGTGTTTTATGTGTTAAGCTCTCACATTGCTTATTTTATGTGTTTTAGAATTCGTATGCAGGTAATTTATGTACGGGGTTAAAACATACATTTGGTATCATAGTTGTTTTGGCTTCAAGGGGATTCCTTTGTTGCTGAGGGGTTTCGCTCAGGCCTGTGGTAGACCTTGTTTAGTGGGAGATCTGCGGGATCAATTTTGGTGGTGAAAGAAGACAGCAATAAATTTAATGGTCAAAGTTTGGAGTTATGGAAACTCAAGATGGAGGATCTATTGGTGGATAAAGATCAGTGGGTTGCGGTAGATCCAGGTACTAAACCAATGGGAGTGTCCGATGAAGAATGGAGGAACTTAGATCGGAAGTCTAAGAGCACAATACAATTGTGTGTCTCAGATTCAATATTGTTGAATGTATCAAGGGAAGCTACAGTGAAGGCTTTGTGGGACAAGTTAGGGAATTTGTACCAATCTAAGTCTCCGGTGAATAAACTGTTCCTACAGAAAAATTTGTATAACCTGAGGATGAAATATGGAGGCTCAGTGACAGAACATCTGAACGCATTTAATACTATGGTAAGTCAGTTATTATCTATTGATATTAAAATTTCAGATGAAGATAAGTGCATCAGTTTGTTGTGTTCTCTACCAGATTCGTGGGATAGTCTAGTTATTGCAATAGGTAGCAATGCAATTGCCTTGCAGTTTGATGAAATAGTCTCATCCTTGTTGACGGAAGAGATGAGACAGAAAAATATGGAGAGCCATAATGGTGATGCCTTGTTTGTACGAGGATGGTCCCAGAACATAAATAAAAATAAGTCATTGAGTGGGAAATCTAAATCTCCAGGAAAACTCGTAAAGGTGGTGTGCTGGAAATGCGGAAAGGAAGGGAACTACAAAAGGGATTGTATATCTAGAGCTCCTGACAAAGGAAAGGGATCTAATGATGCTCCTTCTACAGAGGCAGAAACCACCTCAAATGAAGGTGGGGATGTGTACTTGGCTTCTTCAAGTACACATGTAGATCATGAGGCATGGTTGATTGATTCAGGTGCATCTTTTCACTTCATTCCCCATAGAGAGTGGTTCTGCGAGTATGAGAAATATGATTGTGGTGATGTCTTCTTGAGGAATGACAGGAAGGCTAAAATTGTTGGTCGCAGAAAAGTAAAGTTGCAGTTGCAAGGTGGAAGGGTTAGAACACTTCCGGGTGTTCTGCATATTCCTACATTGGCGAGAAATATAATTTTTGTAAGAAAGCTAGATGATGCAGGTGTAAAAATAGTGTTCGAGAAGGATACCTGCAAAATGGTTCAGGGAGCACTAGTATTGATGCAGGGAGTTCAGATTGGAACTCTGTACAAGTTGCAAGGTAGCACTGTTATTGATGGGTGCAATAGTTCTATGGTTCCTGAAAGTGGAGCAGAAAATCTAGTGGTCTCTGGAGAGAAGACCATGCTGTGGCATCAAAGGCTTGGACATTTTGGAGAGAAGGAACTTCGAATACTTCATGGTAAAGGTATGCTAGAAGGTATGAGTAATATCTCTCTGGATTCTGATTTACGTTGAAATTGTGTATATAGGAAGCAGAATCGGTTGAGTTTCCCCTTTGGTTGTAAGAGGGTGAAACATATATTAGAACTTGTGTACAGTGATGTGTTTGGACCTATGAAGGTTCCATCACTGGGTAAGTCTGTGTACTATGTATCATTTATAGATGACTTCTCAAGGAATACATGGATATATTTCCTTGAGAAGAAATATGATGTCTTTGACAAGTTTAAAGAATTTAAGGCTCTAGTGGAAAACTAGATGGAGAAGAAGATAAAGGTGTTGAGGACAAATAACAGTGGAGAGTTTTTCAGCACGGAATTTGAAGAATTTTGTAAGAAGTGTGGTATAGCACGGCAAAAGACTACTCCATACGCACCTAAGCAAAATTGAGTTGCAGAAATAATGAACAAGACGTTGATGGAAAGGGCAAGAAGCATGCTTAGTGGTGCCGAGTTAGGACAAGAATTCTGGGTAGAGGTAGTGGAGACAGCATGTTACCTGGTCAACAGATCACCTTCATCAGCGTTGGAGGATAAGACTCCACAAGAGATATGGACTAGTAAGAAACCCTCTCTTTCACATCTGAGGGTATTTGGATGTGATGCATATGTACATGTTCCAAAGGAGAAAAGAACCAAGTTGGATAGTAAATCTGAAAGGTGCATCTTTATTGGGTATAAGGATGGATTAAAGGGTTATCAGCTTTGGAACCCAGTAACAAGGAAGGTTGTGTACAGCAAAGATGTGGTGTTCAGAGAGGTGAAATATGTTATTAAACATGAAGTCCAACCAAAGGAACCTGAGAAGATAGAGTTTGAGCTTAAGGAGGAAGAATTAGACTCTACATCAGAGGAGGAATCGGCAAATGAAGAGCCACGAACTTTAGGTGTGAGAAGATCAGTTCAAGAAAGAAGGCAACCAGAAAGGTATAATGCATCTACTTTCTATTCAAATTTTGCTTTATCTGTTACTGATGATGATCCCAGAACTGTGAAGGAACTAGTAGATTCAGAGGATGGAAAACTCTAGAAAGAGGCTATGGTTGATAAAATGGCATCTTTTCACAAAAATGAGGTGTGGGATCTGGTGGACTTGCCGGCTGGAATGAAACCCATTGGTATAAAATCGATGTTCGAAAAGAAGACAAATGCAAAAAGAAAGTTGGACAAATACAAATCTCGGTTGGTAGCAAAAGGTTATTCCCAGGTGCCAGGAATTGATTTTGGTGATATTTTTTCTTCTATTGCCAAGGTATCTTCTATTATATTACTTTTATCTGTTGTTGCTGCTTTTGATTTTAAGGTAGAAAAGATGGATGTGAAGACAGCATTTCTTCATGGGGATCTGGAAGAGGAGATCTACATGAAGCAACCTGAAGGTTTTGTGGTGAAAGGTAAGAAAGAAATGGTATGCAAGTTAAAGAAGTCTCTGTATGGGTTCAAACAACGACCAAGGATGTGGTATCAGAAATTTGATACATTTATACGGGGACTTGGCTTCACCAAAAGCAAAGCAGATCATTGTGTGTATTTTAAATTAATTGGTGACCATATTATTTATCTGGTCTTGTATGTGGATGATATGTTGTTGGTTGGAAATGACAAAGAAATTATCCAGGATTTGAAGACCCAATTGTCCTCCAAATTCGACATGAAAGATCTTGGTGCTACAAACTATATTTTGGGCATGGAAATTAAAAGAGACCAAGCAAAGAGGAAACTCTGGTTAAACCAGAGGAAGTATGTTGAGACAATACTGCAGAGGTTTAATATGCAGGATAGTAAACAGGTGAAGGTTCCTATTCCTATAGGTGTGAGTTTACCCATTTACCAGTGTCCCAAGACACAAAAAGAGGAAGAGGACATGCCCCATGTTCCATATGCAAGTGCAGTCAATAGCCTGATGTATGCAATGGTCTGTACTAGACCAGACATTGCACATGCAGTGGGAGTATTGAGTAGGTTTATGTCAAAACTAGGGAAGGAGCACTGGATAGCAGTGAAGTGGGTTTTCAGGTATTTGTGTGGCACTAGTAATTATGGTTTGTGCTACCAAGGAAGACCAAGATTGGATAGAGTGTTGAATATTCGTGGCTTTGTTGATGCAGACTGGGCTAGAGATCTGGATCAGAGAAGATCTACAAGTGGGCATGTCTTTAACCTATTTTGAGGTGCAGTCAATTGGATGAGTAAGAAACAATCTGTAGTGGCACTATCAACTACAGAGGCAGAATACATGGAAGCCACTCATGCAAACAAGGAAGCAGTTTGGTTGCAGAGATTGTGTTCAAGTATGGGGTTAGTACATGGAGCTATAAGGATAGACTATGACAACCAAAGTGCAATTTTCTTGGAAAAGGACCCTACATGTCATTAAAATACGAAGCACATTGATGTTTAGTATCACTTTTTGAGAGATATGATAGAAGACAAAAAGGTGTTGCTGGTAAAGGTGGACACTTTGAAGAATAGTGCAGATTTATTGACAAAATCTGTGAGCTCTAAGAAGTTCTCTTGGTGTAGAGAAACAATGGGCATTGTAGGGCTGGATAAATGACTAAGCTCTCTTGTGCCCCACTGTGGAAAGAAAACAACAAGTAGGAGAATGTTGGGTTGTGTTATATGCTTTCCATGACTAGCCCACGTAGTTAACCGGGGGTTAGAGAGGGGGCGGAGCCCCCCCCTTCGTTGCATCGATTGTGTAGCGAGGGGGTCACAGGGGGTTCAAGGGGTGCGAGTAGACCCCCTCTATGGGTTCCAGGGCAGCGCCCTGGGAAATTTTGTTTTTGGACCCTAAATTAGGTTGGGCAGACCTACTTATGGTTTTGTGCATGATTTTCACACATGGTTTTGGACGCGATGGTTTTCGGTCCATGGTTTTGGACGCGATGGTTTTCGATCCATGGTATTGGATGCTTCGACATGTATAAATATGTATTGTAACATTGAAAGGAACATAATGAAAAATCAAGCTAGTAGTCCCAGTTTTGGGATCCAGGGGAAAATCTCTGTATATATGTGTTTTATGTGTTATGCTCTCGCATTATTTATTTTCTGTGTTTTAGAATTCGTATGCAAGTAATTTTTGTATGGGGTTAAAACCTACATCAAGTACTGAGACTCATCATACTTCCATCCATCCTTATCCTTTCTTCCTTAAAGCCTTGCTCTATTTATACAATCCCATGGTCCGCGGACCATGGGTACGTTTATCAAGCTGACATTACATTACAAAAACTAGGGCGGGTAACCCTGTGACTCTATTATGACTTTGCGCTCTGCACCCACAATTCACGGAGCTTTTACAAAGGACTTGGTCAACAGTTGGGCTTTAAGCCCCAAAACATGCCTCAAGGGGATTCCATGCCCAATTGGCCCCCGACACAAACATCGTGACTCACCCCCGAGTCACTCTGTCGGCGCGAAGCCCCTTCAACTCTGCTCGAACTGCTTCAAGTTCGGCAACGCAATGAGCAACTGCCTGTTGGATCTGCTATACGCGTTGTTCTGAGACCGCGGTGTCAGAAGTGCTTCTGTGCATATGTGCCTGTGTCCCCTACATTTGTGAGAGCCTGCCTTCAATTTCTATTGTGATGGTGAAGGCCTCGTCAATCCAAGGCTGAATGCACACCTTCAGGACTGCTTCCTTGTTTCATGCCACGTCCACCTGTTCTTTCAGCGCTTTGGCCTATTACATTCATGTGAGCCTTTGAGTGAGGGCCACCATCTGTGCAGTTCCTTTGACACTGTCGTATTGCTGTTGGAGTTCTCATGCCTCTGTTTCTAAGCAATGTATGTTGGGGTCCTCCTGCAGATTTGTGAGGACCTCAAGTGACTCCTCCAACATGTTGGTGCAGTCTCTCACTGCACCATTGATCTTGTCCAGTCACGATGTAATAGTGCTAGCGCGTTGTTCTCTTACTTCCGAAGGGGTGGACGGTTGTGCCTTCAACCGCAGCTCTATGATCTGAAGGTTCAACTCCAGTTGAACCTTTGTCATTTCCTACCGCAACTCACGCACCCCTACTGCTAGCCTGTGGATGTGCGCTTCTACTAGTATGTCTGTCAGGATGGCCAGCTCCAGGATGCTTTGACAAGCTTCATCCAGTACATGTACCAGCTGTCGATTCTGCGACACCACTTCATCGTGTTGTAAGCTTAACTAGTCCATGTTGATTCTCTGCTCACTGAGGACTTGCAGTGCATAGCTCTCCCTACCCCGCAGTTCTGCAGCTATCCCATCCTCTAGAACGTATAATGTCTCCCATAGGAGTGCAGCCATGTTGATGCCAATATCCTTCAACGCGCTAACCATAGGCTTGTAGGCCTCAATTGTTGTCACCAGTGTCCCTTCCGGTAGCACTATGGTATTTGTCACCCGAGTGCGCAACATCTTCTCTGATGCCATTGTTCCGACTGCAAGGCTGGTCGAAAGGGTACCAGCCTGAGGAGTGTGCACCTGCAACTCCTGCAGCTATGCTCTGAGGGCCCCCAACACAATTTGGTTCTCCTGCATAAATTCCTGGAGGGGCTCGGAGGTGACATCGCACACTATTTCACCGATGTCGTGCAGATCACCCTCGGTAAGGGCGATCGAGTCAATAGACACCTTTGATGCCTTGACCTTCTTACACGACCCTGTCCGCTCGGTCAGGTGCGGGCGCTTCAACTATGTTGACGTGGTTTGTGGGTCCGCGCCTCCCCCTTCTTCCTCTACTTCCTACCCATGCGAAGGCAACTTTTGGTCCTCGCGCATCTTCGCGGCTGCCTCCTGTGCTGCTGCTGTTGTTGTTGCCTTTTCCTGTTCTACTGTTGTTTGTGTAGTGTCCCACACCTCCTGCGCTTCTGCTATTGCTGCCTCCTTCCTTTTCTTTTCTGCCAATTGTGCGATGCATAGTTTGGCCTCCTCTTTCTTCCTCTACACCGCATACTTCTCTATCGCCGCGATGTATGGAGCGCGCCACTCCAGTAGCCATGTCTCCAGTACATTGAAAATTACATCATCCGTGGCCACAAAGGGTAGTCTATCCATTTCTTGGTCAGGTCCTTGCGCGCTATGATGTATATGTTGTGGAAATCCACCTTGAACCCTGCAAAACTTTGCAGGTTGTTGTAGACAGTGGGTGACAACCGCAGCTTGTAGTTGATCCCCATTTTGAGGTTTATCTCCATGAGCACCCAGAATATCTTACTGTCACAGATCCTATTTGCATCCTTTGTGGCCCAGAGCAAAGTGTACATTGCAGCCTCCCGCAGATCCCTGTCAATTGTGGGGAATTGACTGTCTTCCAACAATTCCCCTGCCACAAGCACTATGGACAGCAAAATCCATGCATAGTGGAATGTTTTTCCCTATTCCTAAGCTTTGCGGCAATTCTCTAAGAATTCCTTGCAAAAGAACTCGGATCAGTTGAACTGGACCCCCTCCGCGCACTGTTCAGCAAGTGCTACCACTGGCGCGGGTACCTCGTCCGTGCGATAGTTGTGCATAACCTTACCTACTAGAATTTGGGTCGCCACCTGTACTGCTTTGTCATTGATGTTGGAGATGGCGTAGCCCCTCTTCTTCTTTTCCAGTTTACACTTCCTCTTCATGGAGATGTAGTGTCCTGCGCCTCCTACACTTCTGCCTCCTTCCTTTTCTTTTCTGCCAACTGCGCGATGCGTAGTTTGGCCTCCTCTTTCTTCCTCTGTTCCGCAGACTTCTCTATCATCGTGATGTTTGGAGCACGCCACTCCGGCGGCCATGTCTCCATTACATTGAAATTTACATTGTCCCTGGCCACAAAGGGTAGCTCTATCCATTTCTTGGTCCGGTCCTTGTTTGCTCTAATGTATATGCCGTGGAAATCCACCTTGATCTCTGCAAAACTTTTCAGGTTGTTGTAAACAGTGGGTGACAACTGTGGCTTGTGGTTGATCCCCATTATGAGGTTCATCTCCATGAGCACCCAGAATATCTTACTGTCACAAATCCTATTTGCATCCTTTATGGCCCAGAGCGAAGCGTACTTCGCAGCCTCCGGTAGATCCTTGTCAATTGTGGGGAATTGACTGTCTTCCCGCAATTCCCCTGCCACGAGCACTATGGACAACAGAAGCCATGCATAGTGGAATTTTTTGCCCTGTTCCTGAGCTTCACGACAATTCTCCAAGAATTCCTTACAGAGGAACTTGGACCAGTTTAATTGGACCCCCTCCGCGCACTGTTCAACAACTGCTACCATCGGTGCAGGTGCCTCGTCTACGCGGCACTTGCACATAACCTTACCTGCCAGAATTTGGGTCGCCACGCGTACTACTTTGTCATTGATGCTGGAGACGGCATAGCCCCTCTTCTTCTCTTCCAGTTTACACTTCCTCTTCATGGCCTCTACGATGGCCAAATCACTGTTTTTTTCCCTTCGAGATATCCGCGAGGTCCTCTCCTTTTCATTGAAGCTGGGTGATGCAATGAATAAAATGCTCTGTGATGGGGATGGGCTCCTCCAACCACAAACACCCACCATGCACCAGGAAAAGCAGCTGCCTGATGACGAAAATTTTTATTCGGGTGCGGTGGAAATGTGGTACCCAAAGCATATTTAGTAGCCCTACCTTTTCCACTCTGCGCAACCACTTTCACGGCTCTAATTCTGTTACCCTCGCTAAGGTGTTCTGCTTAGGCTTCATGAGATTTGCGGTCTCAAAGTTCTACCATCGTTCTATTTCTTCGTCAGAATCCGACGTATAGGAGCTTTTGCGTTCCCATGAGATTCGTCCATCCGCTGTTGGATTCACCCAGTCTTGTTCTCGCGTGGTTATCTTGTAGATGCAATCTAGATCATCCTCGCTCTCATCGTCGTGCACTAGCTCTGTGTAACGCAATCCTTCCGCAAGGTCCAACGGTACAAGTAGGCGTAGAGACTTGTTCTCAAAAATGATTTTGTGCGTCTTTAGATTTATTACCCCATTCATGTCGGTGGCCCAATCTATCCCTAATAGCATGGGGTAGGGATTGTTGTCATCAACAATCTCTATCACTTCAAAATCTGCTAGCACACTCGCCCCTTTGATATCTATGGTGACTCCCTGCAATCTTCCCATAGGTAGGATCTTCTGTTGGTTTGCCATTCGCAACCGGATAGGAGACCATTGCAGCATAGGCCTCCCCATGCGCTCCCATGTCTGCTTTGGCAGAACGTTCGCATCTTGTCATGCGCATCCTATCTTATCACCTTGGTTTCCTTATCGAGAAAATATGCCCTTATCCCGTCCTCCAGCTTCTAGACTTCTGCTTCCGCTAGAGTGATTTTATTCCTTAATCACACCCATTCTTTCATCAGTTCCTGGAGCCTAATATCATTTTGTTGAATGTCTTCATCAGATTCCGCGCGTTCTTTCTCCATTTATTTTAACTGTGTGGTCCCTCCTCCCAGGGCACGTCAACCCTTCATATCCCATGGCGCTACTAGTGTGGACTAGGCCTATGGTTATCCATTAGGAGGACAGTGGTTACTCCAAAACCTAGCCTCGACATCGTTTGTCGTGTTAGTTTCTTGCACATCACTCTATATGCCCATAGGACTGCTGGTACGCACAGGTCCCAATCACTTCGCTGCACACTACATACCTTGTTCAAAGCTTCGCACACTTCGCTAAATGTCTACGTATGGTTACCCTTCTGCGCGATCATCTTTTGTTCACCATGTTGCTCCCCTTTGAGGAGCTTTTCACATTTCTGCCCTCCCAACACCTATGCATGGACCGTATCAATCAACGCAAAGTTCACATGCTTTCACACAGGTTGTTTGCCATAGGCTCATACCCATCTGGATAGATGCGCGTGCGGACTATCCCATCCTTGCTATTTATTTTTCAATCGCATTATAGGCTTCCCAAACCGGGCGCGCATCATCCTCCTACATGCGCGCCAGTCTCCAAAGCTTCCTTGGTGTGTACCCCACCACCTTGCAGGCGTAATGCACAGTACCCATTTCAAAGCCTCAAAGCATTACTGTTCCGACACTTCGCTTTCGAATTTGTTTAGGAAATCATCTACCTCGCTTAACCCATCATATGTAAGCAGATCCCTTACTTTCGTTGATACATAGCGCAACGATCTTGTCATCATGTTATAGTTCAACGTGGTTACTTCGTGCAACTGGTTCTACCATCGTTCTATTTCTTCTTCAGAATCCGATGTACGGGATCTTTCACGTTCCCATGAGATTCATCCATCCGCGGTTGGATTCACCCAGTCTTGTTCTCGCGCGGTTATCTTGTAGATGCAATCTAGATCATCCTCGCTCTCATCGTCATGCACTCGCTTCGTGTAACACGATCCATCTGCAGGGTCCAACAGTACAACTATGCGCAGAGACTTGTTCTCAAAAATCATTTTGCGCTTCTTTAGATTTATTACCCCATTCATGTCAATGGCCCAATCTATCCTTAATAGCGTGGGGTAGGGATTGTTGTCATCAACAGTCTCTATCACTTCAAAATCTCTAGCACATTCGCCCCTTTGATATCTATAGTGACACCTTGCAATCTTCCCATAGGTAGGATCTTCTTCTGGTTCACCATTCGCAACTGGATAGGAGACCATTGCAGCGTAGGCCTCCCCATGCACTCCCATGTCTGCTTTGGTAGAACGTTCACATCTGATCCCAAGTCCAGAATCACTTGATCCATCTCGTATTCTTTGATTTGCGTGGTCAATCTCATTTCTCTTCCTGTCCTAGTCGCATGCTTTCCAACCTTCCTCACTACGCACTGTTCACCTGGCGCAGTCCCTACGCATCTATTGATGGGTTCCTGCAACCGTTTTACAACCTTGTTGTCACGCAGTAGCTTCGTGCATGTCTTCAGGAACATTGTGAGCATTGATGGGTCCATGTCTGGCTCCACCCTTCCTTTACTTCCTGAAGTGGAGGCCTCAACGAAGCTCTCCCTAGCTTCCATGAAGGTTTCCTTAACGTGCTCCAAATCAGACTCTGGTTCTTTCGTTGGAGCCTTGCGAACTTAAGTACTATCTTCAGGTTGCTTGCCCTTGTCATCCCCTGTCATAATTCCACCTTGGACCACGATGTTTACATTCGGGTCATGTTCCCGTGGCTCCGACCTCATCATTTACAGGCTCTGAGTCGGGGTAGGTTTGAGTACTCCCTTATCACGCAACCTTGCTATCAGTGTGGGACAATCCTCCATCTCATGATCAAACAATGTACAATACAAGCACGATGGATGCGTCAGATTTGTACAATTGTGGTCATAATGTCTTGGCCCTCTGCAATTGTAACATATTAGCTGTCTGTGCCCTCTCCCAAATCCTCCTCCCCCTCGGCCTCGTCCGCGCCCCTGAAATCGGTGCGTGCCATTCCGGCATTTTGGTTAAGGGGTCGTGTTTTGGCCTGAACTCTATAAGTAGGAGTCCTATCCATCATTAGCTCATAACTTCTACAGTTATACTCATCATGTCCTACTGACCTACAGAAATTACAGAACAACTGCTGGGAATTCTGCGTGTACTTCTACAATAAGTGGCAGTTGTCTGTGGCATGATTTCCCCCTATTTGACAAATCGCGCACCATAATGCAGGCGCTACGCTAGGCCCTGCTTGTGCCTCTGGCCTCAATGGCATTGATCCCCCTCCCGCGAGGTAATTCTCAAACACCGGGCAATGGTCCTTGTCATGTCCCTGACCCTTGCATTTTACGCACCATACTTCTTCACGCACCTTTGAGCAATTTGTTTGGTCTTGCTTCAGGCTCTACATCTCGAGGCATAAGTTCTTCAG
Organism: Pinus tabuliformis; assembly: GCA_031772625.1. Lineage (NCBI taxonomy): Eukaryota > Viridiplantae > Streptophyta > Pinopsida > Pinales > Pinaceae > Pinus > Pinus tabuliformis. Next base: position 1,231,217,069 of record CM062809.1, on the reverse strand, counting down.
CTACGCGTGAATCTGCTAAACTCCTAGATTAGGATCCTGTATCAGAGTTTCATGTAGCCTCATCGCGGCCTCTAATGCTTCGGCTTGAGTTGTTATTATTTACTATGAAAACGCGTTCCTCAGATGTGGTGCTAGTGATGCTACAAACCATGCGTGGTGTTGTCCATCTGTCAGAGTCATGTTGGCTTCGCGAATCATACATTTCAACCTTTGATCCAACTCCCAAGGAGTCTCACCTGGTAGCATCATGATTTCTTTGAACCCAATTATTGACTGTGCTTCTGATTTTGGCCTGCTAAATTCCTTAGTTAGCGCGGCTTGAACCTCCCTGATTCCTGCATTCGGATGATTGCTCGAGTGCTTAATGTACCAGGTCAATGCGCGATCCTACAGGGCACTGACCAACGTATCTTTCTTGATCGCATCATCTGTCACTCCTTGTGCTTCCCATACAACTTTTACCACGAACCAAAACTGGTCTGGATCTTCATTTCCAACTCCTTTGAACACCAGCAACTTTATTGAGCTTGCCATATTACAGCGCAGTGGTGGTGGAGGTGGGGTGGGTGAGGATGGAGGTGATGGTGACGAAAATAGCGGTGGTGTGGGTGGAGGTGGTATGTGCGGAATCCTCTTCCTTATCAAGTTGATCGCACTGCGCGGAGATACCTGTGCAAGCTCTTCCTCGTCCCTTCGTGAAGGTGAGATCAGGGGGCTAGTTTCTAGTTCCACACTTCCTTCGTTTCTGTAAATTCTTCCACTTCACGTAGCCCCGAACATCAATGTAACCGCATAATCCGTTTTTCACACAATAGCATTTTAATCCAAGTTTTCAAAGACTTAACGTACTTACCTCGCGGTCCTTTGAGGAAGCGTAGCTCTGCCTCGCTATAGCTGACTGAAGTGTCTACCGGGAATTCAGTAATGAATCCTCCTATAATTCGATCGAGCCAATGATCAACAGCCCGCGTGATCTTATCCTCTGATTCTTCCAACCTCCGCATTAACTCTGGGGTCCACACAATAGGACTATCAAGCCTGCACCTTCCTTGGCTATCTGCTAGCTTCGTGATCCACTCATACAGCTCAGTGGGGAACGACGCAAAGAAAATTTCGTGGATTTCTGTATACAAGTAGTAGTCTAACCACTCTTTGTTTGTCAGTTGTGAATTCCTGTTCTCCTGCGCCGCGAACTCATGGATGTTTCTATTAATCCAGACTTCGATTTCCTTCTTAGTTGGATTCCAGTGATGCGACATCAGAAATCTCTTATGCAGATCTCGGTCCCAACAACGGAACTATTTGTTGGCTTGTTAGGGCCTGACCCAGGTTTAGAGTTAATTAGCCAAGCAAATCCCTATACTACTAGCCCTTTCGGCAACAGTCCGCGAAATGCGGACTGAGGTCTCACCCGGAGTAGTATGGGAGGGTGCTGGAATCAGGTTTCCACACCCTTGAGATGTCTAAGGGGCTGATAGATACAATTGTTAGGTCCTTCGCACAGGTTGCTTCGCGCACTTCCCAGGCCTTCGCACCCTTATGCACTACCTTCGTACAGCCCTAACCAGGGACTATCGAGTATCCGTGCACTCAGCTGCAAGGGTCCGCGCACTTAGCTGCGAACTACTAGGCCTCTGTGCACTCAGCTACAGGGCCTTCTCCTACTCTACGACCCAAAGACCCACTTTTCACTTCAACTCAGGTAATTAGACTCATCATACTTCCATCCATCCTTATCCTTTCTTCCTTAGAGTCTCGCTTTATTTATACAATCCCATGGTCCGCGGACCACAGGTAAGTTTATCAAGCCAACATTACATTACAAAAACTAGGGTGGGAAACCCTGTGACTCTATTATGACTTTGCGCTCCGTGCCCACAATTTGCGGACCTTTTACAAAGGACTTGGTCAACACCTAGGCTTTAAGCCCCAAAACATGCCTCAAGGGGATTCCATGCCCAACACTATGTGATACTTCAATGGAATTGGTTGCGTGTAGAGGAAAATAAGTGGCATAAACCAATCAAATTTGAGGATATGTGTTGTTCTTGGATTAGTTATTGATAAACGATAAAGGTTGGTAGGCGAACACGCCCTTATAGAATACCTTCGGTGTAATTAATCTATTTGAAAAAGGTATCGATTCTTCATTGTACTATTGTTCAGAATTTTATAATGAATTTACATTCTCTAATTCTCATCTTTCTTTGTAAGTAAAATAACTAAAAAAAATATCCCCGTTGGGGGTGATGAACGCGGGTTATACACAGGACTTGAGCATTAATAGCCGTCCCACGTGGCAATTATGAGTCGGATGTGTGTTGGGAAAGCAAAGCAAGGAGGCCTGCATAAGAACATTCTCAATGCACACGAGGTTATAACACCAATGACAATGGCATGCACATGTATTTTCTAGAATTGGGAGATGAGAGCTTGGCCTATAAAAGGAATTGTCTGCTTGGGAACTATAGGTGACCTCACTGGAGAGCCAAGCATGTTCCTTGATAAGTGGGGGTGGTCATCTGTGGACGAAAAGAAGAAACATGGAGGGGTATGGTCTTGATTTGTAGCCCAAAATGTAATCTGGGACCCAAGCTCGAACTTCTCTCTGGCTTCGGCTCTCTCAGTGAGAGTGATTCGTAACGTAGAGAACTTAGGCAAGGTGTTCTGCCAGGAGGGCGGGTGATAGTGCGGGGGCTTGAGCATTTATTGAGGTAATTCAACTCATTTTTCCTTATGTAGTGGTTAACATGTGGAATGCTCAAGTAGTGTGGCCCAATTGCTAGTCCGACCAGTTCGAAAAGGGGTCATTATTCTCCTGTGGGTGGCCCTGGAGAGCATTCTCCCTCTTCTTCTTTTGTATTTGTCTTGGGTGGCCCCGAAGTTCTTTATGCCTAGTGGAGACTCGGGTGTCTGTGTCCTTAAGGGCTCTTAAGAGTAAGTGAAGTTGAAGTAGAAGGGTTGGGGATAACTGTGAGAGGTGCATTATCGTAGAGATCTGGTGTTGTATCTATGTGGAGGTTGCAATTAGGGGTAACTTGTCTGTATTGTGCTACCTTTATAGAAGAGTGGATATTGAACAGTCGCGACCTTGGTTAATTGAAGTGTCGATTGTAGATATTTGTATTATCTTTGTGAGAGGAGCTGGGTTTACTAGAAATTCTTTAATTGCCTCACATAACTGGTGTGGGGAGGCAGCGTACTCTCCTCTTTCACAGTTAGGGAGTGTATACGTTGTTGTTGTGGTTTGATCATTTGTCATTTTAAAAAATAATAAAAATGTTTGGCCTACCCAAAAAGAACTTAAAAAACCACACAATAAATTTCTTGCCATCTCCCTTCCCGCTTCGATAGTGGTACCATTGAAATCCCTTTGAAAAAAAACCAATAAAGTATGTGGATGTGGAGTTGTTGAAGACAAATTGGGTATTGAGGGGGGAGTTGTCTATAATGCGACTTTTTGGAGATTCCGGTGACGGAATCCGGGCGGAAGAAATTGAGGTTAAATCTTGATTTGTTGCAGTTAAAATGGCTTTTTAACTGCATATTTGTATTCAGCACCCTGAAAAACCCCTGGGACGCTTTCATTGTGCAGAAACTAACTATCAAACTTGCGATTCCAATAATTCCTGCCGGATTTCGACTGGAAAAACCCGCCAAAAAGACTTTCAAAAAGTCGCGTTATAGACAACTGCATTGAGAGGATGCTAAATGCACATGTTTGAAGAGAATCAAGGCAGCGCACATGCAATCAAGAATTAAAATGCAATGAGGACTTAAACGCACATGCATCGAGAGTGATGGTAACCCCGAAGTCTGAAACTGCCATTTTTCCTTGGAAACCAGGAAGCTGTACGTGGTAGTTAATATTAATCTATGTTTTGATACACATATTTATAAGTATTTTATTCATTAAAAGACTATTCAACGCTGAGTATTGTTTATAGTTGTCATAATGGCGACAACTCGTTGCCAGATTCCCGGGATTGTCCTTTGACTTTAAGGATTCATTAATGGAGTTGCGTGAGAATTGCTGCCTATTGCCATGTTATAATAGCATTATATTAACACTCACTCTACTTACTTCCCATTTTAAATGGTTTATCCCACTCTACTTACTTCCCATTTTAAATGGTTTATCCCACTCTACTTACTTTCCATTTTAAATGATTTATGCAAGTGGGGGTGGGAAATTTGACGTGGTTTGGATGTTCACTGAAACCGCCATTTTTCCTTTGGAAAAAAGGAAGCACTACGTGAGAGTTAATATTAATCTATACATTGATAAGTATTTTATTCATTAAAGACAACCGACCGCTGGATATTTTATTCATTAAAGACAACTCACCGCTGGATTCCCTCCATTGTGAGTATTGTTTATAGATTTGTTATAATAGCGACAACTCATGGCCAGATTCCGGGGATTTTCATTTTCATTTGACGATTCATTATTTGACAATTGATGTCGACTTTTCATATGCTCGTGAGTTTTCATTACCATGTCATGAACAACATTATATTAACACTCTACTTTCCATTTTAAATCTTTATGCAAGTGGGGGTAAATTATATTAACTCTACTTTTCATTTTAAGTGATTTATGCAAGTGGTGTTGGTGTTGGGATAAGAATTTGACCATGTTTATTTTTTTCTCTCTTTATATATGTTCACTCTAATTTAATTTTATTGGAAAATTTTATCAATATAAATAAGATTATAAATTATTATGAAATTTTTTTGAAATTATTATATTTATTTAAAAGGTTTTATATTTTTCTAATTTATGTGAGTGGGTTAAAAATAACTTTTAAATTTTAAATTTTATTTTCAACTTATTTTCATCAATCACATGAGTTATCCATATAAATAAGGTTATAAATTATTACATATATTTCAAAAGTTTTATATTTTTTTAATTTATGTGAGTGACTTAAAAATAGTTTTTATTTTTTAATTTTATCTTCATCACCTTCTACACCATTGTGAGATTAATTTTATCTTCCACATCTAAGTTTGTTCCTATCTCTCTACATGCATCAACATCTAGAAAATTCTTCCTAATAGACTCCTCTGTACTAAGTTATTGAATTCAACATGAGATGAAATCTATCACACTTCTCTTTAGTGTGATAATAAAAGCTACAATAGTTATATTGGTTGTTAGGATACATGCAAAAATGTGTAGTGGCAACATGTTCTTATTTTCCACCCTTATTTTGAAGCTCCATATTAATCTAGTTATTTAATACCACTTGGTTGTGCTTTTTCTTATTAGATTCAATGTGTAGGCCTTACACATAGCCCTAATTATCATATCGGTCTTGAAAAGCATGACTTGTCTTCTTACATAACTATTATTCAAACTAAATAGATAATGTATAACCATGTATCGGCTCTTGGAATGTATCCATGTTGACGAGGGCATTGAAAAACCTATGTCAACAAAGGAGAAAAGACCTAGACCAAGGCTTTTCACATAACCCCAGCTATTTGGAATGATCGTTCTCGACGAGTTTTAACGCTCTGTTAGCTTCATGCCTCTTCCTTTCACAAAGGAAAAAGAAAAAGGAATCCTAAAATTATCCTAAATGCGTACAATGAGATGTGTAGCAGGGGGGTCACATGGGGTTTGAGGGGTGTGGGTAGCCCCCCTCTATGGGGTCCGAGGCAGTGCCCTGGAAAATTTTGTTTTTGGACTCTATATTAGTTTGGGCAGACCTACCTATGGTTTTGTGCATGATTTTCGCACATGGTTTGGACGCCATGGTTTTCGGTCCATGGTTTTGGATGCGATGGTTTTCAATCCATGGCATTGGATGCTTCGGCATGTATAAATATGTATTGTAACATTGAAAGGAACATATTGAAAAATCAAGCTGGTAGTCCCGGTTTTGGGATCCAGGGGAAAATCTCTCTGTATATGTGTTTTATGTGTTATGCTCTCGCATTGTTTATTTTTTGTGTTTTAGAATTCGTATGCAGATAATTTCTGTATGGGGTTATAATCTACATCAAGTATTGAGACTCATCATACTTCCATACATCCTTATCCTTTCTTCCTTAGAGCCTCGCTCTATTTATACAATCCCATGGTCCACGGACCATGGGTAAGTTTATCAAGCCGACATTACATTACAAAAACTAGGGCGGGCAACCCTGTGACTCTATTATGACTTCACGCTCCACGCCCACAATTCACAGACCTTTTACAAGGGACTTGGTCAACACTTGGGCTTTAAGCCCCAAAACATGCCTCAAGGGGATTCCATGCCCAACTGGCCCCCAACACAAACATCGTGACTCGCCCTCGAGTCACTCTGCCGGTGCGGAGATATTTGCGCGAAGTCCCTCCAACTCTGCTCGAACTGCTTCAAGGTCGGCACTGCACTGAGCAGCTGCCTGCTGGATCTGTTGTACGCGTTGTTCTGAGACCACGGTGTCGGAAGTGCTTCTGTGCATCTGTGCCTGTGTCCCCTGCATTTGTGTGAGCCTACTTTCAATTGCTACTGTGATGGTGAAGGCCTCGTCGATCCAAGGCTGGATGTGTTCCTTCAGGACTGCTTCCTTGTGTCGTGCCATGTCCACTTGTTCTTTCAGCGCTTTGGCCTGGTGCATCTATGCAAGCCTCTGAGTGAGGGCCACCATCTGTGAAGTTCCTTTGACGTTGTCGTACTGCTGTTGGAGTTCTCGTGCCTCTATTTCTAAGCGATGGATGTTGAGGTCCTCCTATAGATTTGTGAGGACCTTAAGTGACTCCTCCAACATGTTGGTGTAGTCTCTCACTGCACCGTCAATCTTGTCCAGTCCCAATATAATAGTGCTGGCGCGCTGTTCTCTTACTTCCGGAGGGGTGGAAGGCTACGCCTTCAACCGTAGCTCTGCGATCTAAAGGTTTAGCTCCAGTTGAACCTTTGTCATTTCCTCCTGCACCTCACGCACCCCTACTGCTAGCCTGTGGATGCACGCTTCTGCTAGTATGTCTGCTGGGATGACCAGCTCCTGGACGCTTTGACAAGCCTCATCTAGTACCTGTACCAGCTATCGATTTTGCAACACCACTTCGTCGCGCTACAAGCTCAAATGGTCCATGTTGGTTCTCTGCTCGCTGAGGACTTGGTGCATGGCTCTCCCTAGCCCACAGTTCTGTAGCTATCCCATCCTCTAGAACGTATAATGTATCCCATGGGAATACAGCCATGTTGATGTCGATATCCTTCAACAGGCTAACCGTAGGCCTGTAGGCCTCATTTGTTGTCACTAGTGCCCCTTCCGGCAACACTATGGTATTCGTCACTCAAGTGCGCAACATCTGCTCTGTTGCTATTGTTCCAACTACGAGGCTGGTTGAAAGGGTACCAGCCTGAGGGGTGCACACCTAAAACTCTTGCAGTTGCGCTCTGAGGGCCCCCAACACAATCTAGTTCTCCTGCATAAATTCTTAGAGGGCCTCGGAGGTGACATCGCGCACTGTTTCGCCAATGTCGTGCAGATCACCCTCGGTAAGGGCGATTGGGTCAATAGACACCTTTGATGCCTTGACCTTCCTGCACAACCATGTCCGCTCGGTCGAGTGCAGGCGCTTCAACTTCTAGTGTCCTGCGCCTCCTACACTTCTGCCTCCTTCCTTTTCTTTTCTGCCAACTGCGCGATGCGTAGTTTGGCCTCCTCTTTCTTCCTCTGTTCCGCAGACTTCTCTATCATCGTGATGTCTGGAGCACGCCACTCCGGCGGCCATGTCTCCATTACATTGAAAATTACATTGTCCCTGGCCACAAAGGGTAGCTCTATCCATTTCTTGGTCGGGTCCTTGTGTGCTCTAATGTATATGCTGTGGAAATCCACCTTGATCTCTGCAAAACTTTTCAGGTTGTTGTAAACAGTGGGTGACAACTGTGGCTTGTGGTTGATCCCCATTCTGAGGTTCATCTCCATGAGCACCCAGAATATCTTACTGTCACAAATCCTATTTGCATCCTTTATGGCCCAGAGCGAAGCGTACTTCGCAGCCTCCGGTAGATCCTTGTCAATTGTGGGGAATTGACTGTCTTCCAGCAATTCCCCTGCCACGAGCACTATGGACAACAGAAGCCATGCATAGTGGAATTTTTTGCCCTGTTCCTGAGCTTCACGACAATTCTCCAAGAATTCCTTACAGAGGAACTTGGACCAGTTTAATTGGACCCCCTCCGCACACTGTTCAACAACTGCTACCATCGGTGCAGGTGCCTCGTCTACGCGGCACTTGCACATAACCTTACCTGCCAGAATTTGGGTCGCCACGCGTACTACTTTGTCATTGATGCTGGAGACGGCATAGCCCCTCTTCTTCTCTTCCAGTTTCCACTTCCTCTTCATGGCCTCTACGATGGCCAAATCACTGTTTTTTTCCCTTCGAGATATCCGCGAGGTCCTCTCCTTTTCATTGAAGCTGGGTGATGCAATGAATAAAATGCTCTGTGATGGGGATGGGCTCCTCCAACCAGAAACACCCACCATGCACTAGGAAAAGCAGCTGCCTGATGACGAAAATTTTTATTCAGGTGCAGTGGAAATGTGGTACCCAAAGCATATTTAGTAGCCCTACCTTTTCCACTCTGCACAACCACTTTCGCGGCTCTAATTCTGTTACCCTCGCTAAGGTGTTCTGCTTAGGCTTCATGAGATTTGCGGTCTCAAAGTTCTACCATCGTTCTATTTCTTCGTCAGAATCCGACGTATAGGAGCTTTTACGTTCCCATGAGATTCGTCCATCCGCTGTTGGATTCACCCAATCTTGTTCTCGCGTGGTTATCTTGTAGATGCAATCTAGATCATCCTCGCTCTCATCGTCGTGCACTAGCTCTGTGTAACGCGATCCTTCCGCAGGGTCCAACGGTACAACTATGCGTAGAGACTTGTTCTCAAAAATCATTTTGTGCTTCTTTAGATTTATTACCCCATTCATGTCAGTGGCCCAATCTATCCCTAATAGCATGGGGTAGGGATTGTTGTCATCAACAATCTCTATCACTTCAAAATCTGCTAGCACACTCGCCCCTTTGATATCTATAGTGACTCCCTGCAATCTTCCCATAGGTAGGATCTTCTTTTGGTTTGCCATTCGCAACTGGATAGGAGACCATTGCAGCATAGGCCTCCCCATGCGCTCCCATGTCTGCTTTGGCAGAACGTTCGCATCTTGTCATGCGCATCCTATCTTATCACCTTGGTTTCCTTATCGAGAAAATATGCCCTTATCCCGTCCTCCAGCTTCTAGACTTCTGCTTCCGCTAGAGTGATTTTATTCCTTAATCGCACCCATTCTTTCATCAGTTCCTGGAGCCTAATATCATTTTGTTGAATGTCTTCATCAGATTCCGCACGTTCTTTCTCCATTTATTTTAACTACGTGGTCCCTCCTCCCAGGGCACGTCAACCCTTCATATCCCATGGCGCTACTAGTGTGGACTAGGCCTATGGTTATCCATTAGGAGGACAGTGGTTACTCTAAAACCTAGCCTCGACGTTGTTTGTCGTGTTAGTTTCTTACATGTCACTTTATATGCCCATAGGACTGCTGGAATGCACAGGTCCCAATCACTTCGCTGCACACTACATACCTTGTTCAAAGCTTTGCACACTTCGCTAAATGTCTACGTATGGTTACCCTTCTGCGCGATCATCTTCTGTTCACCATGTTGCTCCCCTTTGAGGAGCTTTTCACATTTCTGCCCTCCCAACACCTATGCATGGACCGTATCAATCAACGCAAAGTTCACATGCTTTCACACAGGTTGTTTGCCATAGGCTCATACCCATCTGGATAGATGCGCGTGCGGACTATCCCATCCCTGGTATTTATTTTTCAATCGCATTATAGGCTTCCCAAACCGGGTGCACATCATCCTCCTACATGTGCGCCAGTCTCCAAAGCTTCCTTGGTGTGTACCCCACCACCTTGCAGGCGTAATGCACAGTACCCATTTCAAAGCCTCAAAGCGTTATTGTTCCGACACTTCGCTTTCGAATTTGTTTAGGAAATCATCTACCTCGCTTAACCCATCATACGTAAGCAGATCCCTTACTTCCATTGATACATAGCGCAACGATCTTGTCATCATGTTACAGTTCAACGTGGTTACTTCGTGCAACTGGTTCTGCCATCGTTCTATTTCTTCTTCAGAATCCGATGTACAGGAGCTTTCACGTTCCCATGAGATTCGTCCATCCGCGGTTGGATTCACCCAGTCTTGTTCTCGCGCGGTTATCTTGTAGATGCAATCTAGATCATCCTCGCTCTCATCGTCATGCACTGACTTCGTGTAACACGATCCATCTGCAGGGTCCAATGGTACAACTATGCGCAGAGACTTGTTCTGAAAAATCATTTTGCGCTTCTTTAGATTTATTACCCCATTCATGTCAATGGCCCAATCTATCCTTAATAGCGTGAGGTAGGGATTGTTGTCATCAACAATCTCTATCACTTCAAAATCTCTAGCACATTCGCCCCTTTGATATCTATAGTGACTCCCTGCAATCTTCCCATAGGTAGGATCTTCTTCTGGTTCGCCATTCGCAACTGGATAGGAGACCATTGCAGCGTAGGCCTCCCCATGCACTCCCATGTCTGCTTTGGTAGAACGTTCACATCTGATCCCAAGTCCAGAATCACTTGATCCATCTCGTATTCTCTGATTTGCGTGGTCAATCTCATTTCTCTTCCTGTCCTAGTCGCATGCTTTCCAACCTTCCTGACTACGCACTGTTCACCTGGTGCAGTCCCTACGCATCTATTGATGAGTTCCTGCAACCCTTTTACAACCTTGTTGTCACGCAGTAGCTTCGTGCATGTCTTCAGGAACATTGTGAGCATTGATGGGTCCATGTCTGGCTCCACCCTTCCTTTACTTCCTGAAGTGGAGGCCTCAACGAAGCTCTCCCTAGCTTCCATGAAGGTTTCCTTAGCGTGCTCCAAATCAAACTCTGGTTCTTTCGTTGGAGCCTTGCGAACTTAAGTACTATCTTCAGGTTGCTTGCCCTTGTCATCCCCTGTCGTAATTCCACCTTGGACCACGATGTTTACATTCGGGTCCTATTCCCGTGGCTTTGACCTCATCATTTACAGGCTCTGAGTCGGGGTAGGTTTGAGTACTCCCTTATCACGCAACCTTGCTATCAGTGTGGGACAATCCTCCGTCTCATGATCAAACAATGTACAATACAAGCACGATGGATGCGTCAGATTTGTACAATTGTGGGCATAATGTCCTGGCCCTCTGCAATTGTAACATATTAGCTGTCCGCGCCCTCTCCCAAATCCTCCTCACCCTCGGCCTTGCCCGCGCCCCTGAAATCGGCGCGTGCCATTCCGGCATTTTGGTTAAGGGGTCGCGTTTTGGCCTGAACTCTATAAGTAGGAGTCCTATCCATCATCAGCTCATAACTTCTACAGTTGTACTCATCATGTCCTACTGACCTACAGAAATTACAGAACAACTGCTGGGAATTCTGCGTGTACTTCTACAATAAGTGGCAGTTGTCTCTGGCATGGTTTCCCCCTATTTGACAAATCACACACCATAATGCAGGCGCTACGCTAGGCCTTGCTTGTGTCTCCGGCCTCAATGGCATTGATCCCCCTCCCGGGAGGTAATTCTCAAACACCGGGCAATGGTCCTTGTCATGTCCCTGACCCTTGCATTTTACGCACCATACTTCTTCACGCACCTTTGAGAAATTTTTTTGGTCTTGCTTCAGGCTCTACATCTCGAGGCATAAGTTCTTCAGCTACACGTGAATCTATTGAACTCCTAGATTAGGATCCTGTATCAGAGTTTCATGTAGCCTCATCGCGGCCTCTAATGCTTCGGCTTGCTTGAGTTGTTATTATTTACTATGAAAATGCGTTCCTCAATTGTGGTGCTAGTGATGGTACAAACCATGCATGATGTTGTCCATCTGTCATAGTCATGTTGGCTTCGCGAATCATACATTTCAAACTTTGAGCCAACTCCCAAGGAGTCTCACCTGGTAGCATCATGATTTCTTTGAACCCAATTATTGACTGCGCTTCTGATTTTGGCTTGCTAAATTCCTTAGTTAGCGCGGCTTGAACCTCCCTGATTCCTGCATTCGGATGATTGCTCGAGTGCTTAATGTACCAGGTCAATGCGCGATCCTACAGGGCACTGATCAACGTATCTTTCTTGATTGCATCATCTGTCACTCCTTGTGCTTCCCATACAGCTTTTACGACGAACCAAAACTGGTCTGGATCTTCATTTCCGACTCCTTTGAACACCAGCAACTTTATTGAGCTCGCCATATTACAGCGCAGTGGTGGTGGAGGTGGGGTGGGCGAGGATGGAGGTGATGGTGACGAAAATAGCGATGGTGTGGGTGGAGGTGGTATGTGTGGAATCCTCTTCCTTATCAAGTTGATCACACTGCGCGGAGATACCTGTTAATCCATGATTCCTACCCTTAATCCATGATTCCTACCCTTCATTTGCCATACTTTTCCCACCTTGCCCTAATTTCTACATTCTTGTGCATCATCGCTTCCTCCATCCTTGAACAAATCCAATCGCTCCTTAGCCCCATTCACCAGGTCCTAGACCCCTTAACATCATTATCCAACCTCCATTTCCACTTTCCCACCATTTTTCCTCCATCAACCCTCCAAAATCCTCTTTTCGGAACATCCTGTAGAAATCACAGAACATCTTGTAGAACCCCTGTAGACTTCCTGTAGAAGCTCACGAAAGTGATTTCTTGAGATCCGATCACTGTAAAACTCTCTGGAAGGGTGCTAGGGACCCCTTAGGCCCTCTTCTAACCTTCCCAGCCTCCTGCAAGCATTTCCTTTTGCCAATCCACCTATGCACAGTAAAAAACAATTAAAACACATGCATAATAATTCTGCCAACTTACTCAAAAAATACAAAAAGATGTTTCTTTTCAGATTTCACTTCAGAAGTAGCTTAGTCACATGCATTTTACCTTTCTAAGAGTCAATGGCATTCCTTTTTGTAGCTTTCATCATTTTTCTTGCACCAGTAGGGTTAGTCGGTAAAACTAGGGTTTTCTAGGGTTTGCATTTCCTTTCCGCTTTTCGCTTCTTTTTGTAAGTAGATTAGCCTCCTTTGAGTTAGCTTTCATCCATCAGTTAAAAAGCTTCTTCTAAGAGGTCTTAGAAGTTGGCTTAAGCTCCTAGCGGACTTGTGCCAGTTGACCAAGTGACAACCGCGGCAAGAGCTAGTACTTGCGCATATAGCACCGTCGCTTCCAAGTTTGTTACGAAGTACCGGGTTGATAAAAGTAAAGAAGGGAGTCCCAGGAGTTGCAGCATTATTGCTGCAATACTAGGGCCCACCACTACCCTTATTGCTTCCGTGAAATAATTTGTTTGAATTTGAGATTTTATCTTTAATTGTTCTTTAACTAATTCTAAAGTGTCTTCATTATTTTGTTCTTCTATACCAGCAATTATAAGGTGTAAGGCTCTTTTGTGGCACTCATGATCGAGTACAATTAATTTATTAATTTCTTCTTTTATGAGTTTAATATCTAATTTATTCTATGTGTTATTTAGGGTTGAGTTATTATGGAATTGTTCTTTTAGATTTCTAATCTCACTTTTTCAAAATGTCATTATGTCATTTTCTACATTATAAATTAAATTATTTGTGATTTTACCAATAAAAATAAAATTACAATAATAAATTGAATTTAATTGTTTTAACTCTTTTTATTACTGCAATATTCCATTCATTGTTGACTATTATAACATTTCCTCCATAATATGTAATGTGAATGGAGGGGATTCTTTTTTTTTTAAAATTTAGTATTAAATATAAGATCTTAATAATTTATTTGTTTGATTGTTTTTATTTAAGTGATTGGAAAAAGGATTGGCTTAGTTTGAATGGTTGGGAAAATCGTCTATTTTCTCTTTTATCCATGATAATTTTCATGAAGAATATGTTGACCCATTGAAGTTTTGAAGAGTAACCATAATTAGCCCAATCACATAAATTAAATGTTGGCAAGAAAAGATAGGCATCAATCCATAATAATTATCAAAGCACTTACTAACATTTACTACACAATACATCTCATGTTGTTAAAATTAGAAAAAACAATAAAAACTCACTAAATTATAGTTTTATATTATTATTATAATAACCCGCAAACTAGCAACCATATAAACTAAATATTGGTAAAAGTAGATAGGCATAAATTGATAATAACCATCAAAGCACTTACTAACATTTACTACTTAATATATCTCATGTTGTTAAAATTAGAAAAAACAATAAAAACTCACTAAATTATAGTTTTATATTATTATTATTATTATAACCCCCAAACCATACCCAACAGGGCTAGTGAGAGTTGCCTCTCATGCGTTCACGGGGTTTGAACCATACCCAAGAGGGCTAGTTAGAGTTGCCTCTCATGGGCTCACCCACTGGGTTTGAACCAATGACCTTTACAAATGAGTGCTTTAATATAATAGGCAATCACCAACAATCCTGCTCCAAATGGACTTAAATTATTATTATTATTATGATTAAACAATAACAAGAATTAATATATAAGTTAAATATATATACATTTTAATAAACACATAGAACAAGATTCTTAATTATGGAGATTCTTAATTTCTAAATAAGTTTTGTTACAATATTATGGATAATATCATGAATTATCAACACCACATGTCAAAAAAACACCATAACTCAATTCATATATCATTTTGGATAATGAATCATTTTAATTAAAAAATAAAAAATAACATAACTATTTTGAAGATAAATCTCAACTTCTGATTTGTATATATTACTATGAATATTTTGAAATACACATTATACATCAACATAATAATTATTTACATGGAAACTTTATTTCAAAATAAACCTACCTTTCATTTAATTAAAAAAATACTATATTAATTATTCATAGTGGGCTGGATCTACGAACGAAGTAGTACAGTACTTGACCGCAATTCATCGCTGGATTCCATCGATATATTGTCATTTGAATGTCATAGTTGTTACGCTAGATTTCGTAGACTGTCATTTGAATGTCATAGTTGTTATAATCTTTGCAACTCAGGCCGACCTCGCTCATGTTATTGCAATATCATATTAATATCAATTCTACTTCCAACCATTTCAGGTGAAGCCCAAAGCAGGACTCTGGTTTTACCCTCGTTCATTTCTGTGTGTTCAAGAAGAGAAATGGCAACCAAACGCTCTTGTGGTTGTTGTTGTTTCCGCTTCTCCTGCTTTTCTTGTTTACGCAAACCAGATCATCCCACTTCAGGCCCAGGTGCTCAGAGCTCGCCTCCTGCAACTGATATTCCAATAGGTACAGTTTTTTGATAGCACAAAAGGTCGAACGTTTTTATTTATGTTTCTGTATATTATTATGATACCGTCATTTCACAGAAGGCTCTTCCGCTTCTACAATGGCGGCCATCAACGCATGATTCTGCAAATGATAATACTGACGCTGCTGGCGATTGTGTTTGTGCAGAAACTCTCCCAGGAGCTCAAGCTCCAATCCCTGGACCTTTTAATGTTGTAACTCCACCGGAAAATGAGATAGAACATGTTGATGTCAATATCAATGTTTCAGGAACCCATCCGGGCGGCAAAGCTCCAGTCTCCGAATCTCCGGGGAAATCTGAGGGAATAAACGTGAATGTCAATGTCAATGTACCAGAAGCCCCCCAGTGCAATGAAGCTCCATCCTCTTCCACTTCCAGAGTTGCAACTAAATCAGCTGTCATTGACACCATAAAACATCAAGACATTGTTCAAACCGATGGGAAAAATGTGGATGTCAATCTCGATGACCTTATGAAGCACATATCTGACCTTTTGAAACTGAGAGAGGAGGTACATCACAATCTTTCATATCCATCCGAATTACAACATAATTAGATTGTGAACTATATCATTAGATAGTATTATAATTATTGTGTGATATCTGATTTGAATATGGTTTCATTTCTTGTTTCTTCTTAGGAAATGAGTCGAGGGGAAAAAGCATCAAATCCCAGCAGCAATTTCCCTTGGCCTAACTTTCCAGGTTTCAAGAAATTAAAGAACATATTGTCATCGGACGACTTCAAGAACTTAACGAACTTACTGCAATCAGGATTAGACGCTGCTTCTAAATTGGTGTGTATTAATCTCATTATAGAGAATTTCATCACTTGCAATTAAAACTGAAAGTCCAGTATAAATATATTAAATCTGAAAATTTCTCTTCTTTTTTATGTTGTTCAGAAAGATATTATATCTGGACCTGTTACAAAACTCTTGCAATTAAAACTGAAAGTCCAGTATAAATATATTAAATCTGAAAATTTCTCTTCTTTTTTTTTTTATGTTGTTCAGAAAGATATTATATCTGGACCTGTTACAGAACTCCTAAAGGGTATAGGCCAGGCAAGCGTTT
Organism: Pinus tabuliformis; assembly: GCA_031772625.1. NCBI lineage: Eukaryota > Viridiplantae > Streptophyta > Pinopsida > Pinales > Pinaceae > Pinus > Pinus tabuliformis. Next base: position 1,231,200,614 of record CM062809.1, on the reverse strand, counting down.
TTACTGCAGGACTTCTGGTGGTCGCAAATACCTTGGAAACATTTCAAGATGTTTCCTCGAACCAACAACAGTGTTTGGATCTGTTAAAAGAAATGAGTTATTTTGCTACTATTGTTAAAAGATTCACAGAAAGGCCCAGAGAAACGCAGAATGATGTAATCCAAGATGCAGTAACATTGATTGTTGAAGGGGCGATCTTGTGCTGTACTAATATGGAGCGTTCGGCCTGGAAAAGGTAAATACTCAACATTCTGTGGTTCATCTTATTTACCACGATGTGTATAAATAAAATACAAAGCTGTTTCATAGTGGTCAAATCCGCAGAAAGCCCATGCTTTATACCCAAACATAGAAAGAAGTGTTTTTCATGGAATTTCCTTGCTTGATTGCAGCTTCTTCTCAGCGTCCAAAGAGAAAGGCGATCTGAGTGGCATGAGACAGAAGTTAGATGTCAAATACAAGCAAATTGATATCGAAATCGGTCTTCGTCTTTCAACTGACATTGAGCGTGTTTTTGCTGCCATTGCGGCGAAGAATTCCCCTCTGTCTAAAAGATATCCTGAACATGCTGGTAAAAATATTGTCAAATTAATTTATATTGAAATTTAAATTATTGTGAGTTTAATTTTATTGCTCACAACTTTAAATATGGATGTGGTGTTGAATATTGTTGCAACAGTCGGCATAGAGGAGTCAATTGAAGAGGTGATGAAGCTTTTGGAATGTGACAGTGAAAAGAATGTTGTCATAGTTATCCTCCATGGTTTCGGAGGAATCGGTAAGACCACCCTCGCAGATGCGGTCTTTTCAAAAGTTGAGGGTTGTAAATATTCTAAGGTTAAACAGTTTAAAGATATAAATTCTAAATCTGATATAGTGGAGTTACAAAAAGACATATTAAAAGATTTGATGGAACCTGAAGAATCTGTACAGATTCGAGGGTATGAGGATGGACAGAAAGAGCTGGGGGAAATATTAAAAAAAAGGCAGGCCTTTATATACATTGATAACGTTTTAGATCGAGTTGAGCTTGAACATCTTTTGCCAAAAAATCTGCATGAAGCAAAGAAAGTAAGGTTTCTCCTTACTGCCCGTGACACAAATGTGAAGCGAGCATTCCCAAGATCTGCGTCTCCCCAAATCTATGATATGAAGGGCATTAAGAATCTACAAGCTGCACAGAGTATTTTAGAAGAGGGAACATCGACAGGATTAGCTTCTAGTCAACTCGATCAAATAATAGAAAAATGTGATGGAGTTCCCCTCATGTTGGAATTAGTAAAACGATTCATAGATTATGCCGGCGATAAAGGGGCCGCTTATAAGCAACTGATGGAAAAGGAAGAAATATGGAACAAAGACGATTTTAAGGAGATGCGCATCAGCTTTGCCTACGACGCTCTTCCTGAAGAATGCAAGGATCCATTCCTAGACATCTGTTCGTATTTCAGAAGATGGGATTGGGACACAGTGGAAAATATTGTTGGAGAAGATGAACTGCAAAAGTTAGAAAGCAGAGCACTGGTGACTAAAGACACATTTACTGGGGTTGTAAATGTGCATGATGTGATCTTACAACTTGGTTTCCATATGTCAAAAGGAAAGCAAGTGAGATTGACATTCAGCAGTGCAAGGCAACTGATGGCGTACCTGGAAGAGAAAAAGGAGGTAACAAATCTATGAACTCAAAAAAAGGTTATATACATGTTTGTTTATAGAGTATCTGTTTAGATTTAATTATACTTTATAATGGCATGCAGGGTGCTGAAGGGATTAAGGGCATCTGGTTAAGTGGTAATAAGGATGTGCTGAAGATATCTGCAACAACACTCGACTCAATGCATAAATCATTGAGAGTTCTTCAACTTGGAAATCTGACAGAGGTGGAGGGCAAGTGTAATAAACTATTTGAAGAGTTGGTATTTTTTGAAGCGAAAGTTCCCCAGCTTCCGTTTCATGATGTGTCAAAGTTAAAGCAATTGAGGTACCTCAGTTATGAACCCAATGACTTCAAGCTATCTAAGGCAAGTGATTCTATTTCCCATTCAGTTTTCCCGAGAAAATTGATTCTACGTAAGTAAATGTTTTACTACTTTTAATGGTTTCATATGATTGTGACGTACCAATTACATAACTTGCAGATGCCTTCAAGTTTGAGACACATGGAATTTGATGGAAGTTCACATTCCTATGCTTTTCAAATCTCGTCCAAGGATCTTCAACACCATAAAGATTTGAGAATACTAAGATTGGTCAACTTTTCAGAGTTGACCAATCTGTCTAAAGAGTTGGGCGACCAAGTAACTTGTTTGCAGGAACTATCTCTTTCAAATTGCAAATCCATAAAGAAACTGCCAGATTCAATTTCAAAGCTTCGGTATTTACGGATACTGGAAATGGATAATTGCTCAAATTTGACTGAGTTGCCGGTCGACTTCGGATCGTTGAGTTCTCTGCAAGAACTCAATCTGGCTCGCTGCATAGAATTAAAAGCACTTCCAGATAGTATCGATAAACTTTCATCATTGAAAGTATTGAATTTATCAGATTGCAAGGAGCTTTTAAATCTCCCCAGTGGGTTAGGAAAGTTAACCTGCCTTGTTGAATTAAATATAGAGTCTTGCAGGAGTCTAGAAAATATCCCAGAAAACATTGGAGAGTTGAAGCAATTGCGGGTCATGGATATGGGTGGCTGTTCCCGTCTAAAAGAACTACCTGATGGCTTTTGCAACCTCTCTTTTATCACACGTCTTTCATTTACAGGTTGTAATAGCCTGGAGAAGCTTCCAGATAGGTTTGGTCAATTAAAAAGTTTAAAAAGGCTGGAAATGATGGGCTGTACAAAAGTACAGAAGCTTCCTGAAGGTTTTGGTCAACTGAAAAATTTGGAGACGTTGGATCTTGAAGATTGCAGCCAGCTTAGAGAGTTGTGCAATGACTTCCACTGCCTTTCCTCGTTGCAACGATTATATTTGTCAGGCTGCGAGAGCTTAGAGAAACTTCCCGAAGACTTCCATTTCCTAACCTCATTGCAAAGGCTATTTTTGAACGACTGCCCCAAGTTAGAAGGGAAATCAATGGACCGCGTGACAAAGATGAACACATTACAAGTTGTGAGCATCGAAGAAAGCGATGAGTTGGTGCAGAGATGGGGAGAAATTCAAAGGGATTGCCATGGATCATCGTATCCGTCAGTTCTTATTTCAGAGGTAAGCATATCGTCTATTCACATTTATGATTTAAAAAATGTTATTGTTTTTATTATTTATAATTATTTTTTAAAAGTAAATTTGAGATTTAAAATGGATTTAAAAATATAATTTTTAAAATAATAAAATAGGGAAAAAATAAAGTAATAAAAAATTAAATACAAAGTTTTTTTAAATGTTTTATTATTTATTCAAATTTTTACATTATTAATTTTTGAAAATTTATAAATAAATTATAAATATATTTTTTCATATATTTTGAAATTTTTTTATTATTAAAATATGTAAAATGATGATGATGATGATGGTTAACGTCCGCTGAGACCAAATAATGATCTATCGGACCTTAAAAGACAAATTATTTATATTGATTTAAGATTTTATTCCTATGCTCAAAAAACTTGGAGAGAAGCCTCCCGAGTTCACTATAATTTTGGCATTGTAAAAGGCTAGGAAGGTCAGTATTGTAACAAAGGTTGTGAAATTGAGATCTAATGTGGTTTTCATCCTCGATGCTTCTATTCTCACAAATATGGCAGATCCTTTCCATCCATGGCTTTTTAGGAACTGCCCAAAGACCAGTTTCACTATGGAGCTCATGAGAATTCGTTCTAATCTTTGCTATATTAATTTTCTTCTTTGAGCTAGTTAGAATAGAGAGATACTTTTGATCTTCAAGGGTGGGGTTGATGACCTTCTTATAATAACTTAATTTTCTTTTAGACGCTAAATCTTTCTGGCACCACAATTTTTCTTTGAACTTAGAAGTAACAATATCTTTAATGCTATTTATGTTTTGCAAAGCATCATTCTCATTGATCTCCCAATAGTTTACCCAGGTCCCTGTGTCCTTATGCCATCCTCGGTTAAGCCTTAGATGGTTTTGGCTGGAATTTAAAGCTAGCTTAGGAAGTCTATGATTGTCTATGTTATTGAGCTTGTGCTTGTACTTATTGAATGACAATTCGATATTACATCCAAAATATATAAATTGAAAATTGAAAACTAAATACATCTATATAAAAATAACTTCACGATATAATTAAAGCGATAAGTTGGTGTATTCTTATAATTAATATTAATATTTTGAATTCTATTATTTTTCTATAATTAATATTATTAATTTTTAATGTTATTATGTAATTTATACATATAAATCTTTCTTTTTTTCCAAAATTTTCCTAATATTGTTTTCCAACAAACAATTATTTTACAGGAACTGCCAAAATCAGTGAATAATAAAGAGAATATCAAAAACAGTGTTTTATCGCAACTGAATGGCCTGCTTACAAATGGACGAGGAGAGCCAGTCCATCTATCTGATCTTCTGCCAAACACCTCCGCCCTTCTCATATTTGAGTTGGACGATGATCCAGATAAGGACCGATTCCCGTGGCCCTTAATTGAGGAGACGGTCGATGATGGAATGCAAATAAAAATAATATATATTGGTCCACACTTTGAACAGTTGCCCACGAAAGTTAAGGATACTATCTTTGTGGTCCATGAGTCGGAAAATCGTCTAACAGATATTTTCCTGAATATGGTGCTGACAAGAGAAGGAGATGCTGATGATGGATGCGAAGGAGATGAGAAGGAGATGCTGACGAGAAGGATATATTATCTTCAAATGGATGCGAAGATGGTGGGGGATGGCAACAGCGATAACTATGCTCCTTGTTTTTGTTGGAGATTTTTGAAAGCAGGTGAAGTGGAGGAATTTGTGGTGTGTAACTCACGGAGATACCTACGGTTGAAGCAGCTTCAAGCAGAAACGGATGAAGAGAGTAGTAATATAGAGATGTTGAGAGAGTTGTTTGCACCTGACGGGGACGAAACCACTCCCGTCTTTCAAAAGAATGAGTCATCACAAAAGGTACGAATACCTCAAAGGCTTTAGCCTTCCTTATACAGTTCCGCACATTCAGCCGTTAACTTTGGTCACCCTTTGAATGTCTCGAACTTACAATCTATTTAATTTGATTTTTTAATTAATTCTACTCACGTCTACTGAACAAAAGCAATTTTTAACTTCAAACCGAATAACGCAATTTTTTACTTCGGGTAACAATTTTCAACTTTACTTAATTCATTGCGCCCGTTTATTTTGTTGGTCTATCTATCCAAAGCAATAATATCTTTTACTTCACTTAAAAATTGATCAAACTTCATTTTACTTATTGTGCTTGTTATACTATTGGCGTTGTGCTCGTTTGTTTTGTTGGCGTGACTTTTGTAGGATCCAACGGAAAATTCAGAACGGAAAACTACTTGTGGCGTTGACAAATTGGAAGGGAAAACTATTCTTGTAGAAATGTGGCCTTACAATTCATGGAGATGTGAAATTAACCATCCGTTTTGGAAGGAAATGCATTTTATGGAGAAAGAGAAAGTTGACCTTGAAATTATATCAATTCCTATTGTGCACCCAAGCGAGGAATGTGATGTAATCGATGTGTATAAGCAGTTTTCAAGACAAGTTCCTTGGCTTGTACTCCAAAATTCATGGACAGTAATAACAAGAGCAGTCAAGTTCTTTTTGGAGAAACACTGTGGGTGGGAAGAGCGTGATGAATGTGAAAAATGGTATCCAACTATAAATTGGATCATAGATCCAAACGGGAGAATTAGTGTGTATAGACCTTATATATTCCTTAAAGAAGAATGGGAACAACCAAAGAATATGTCGACTTTAGAGTTCCTTTTCAACCACTCGGAAAGTGTCTCAGCCCAGGTTAATAACTTTATTTAATTTTTTATTATATATTTTAACATTAAAAAAAATGATGATGAATAAATAACTGGTCATTTTTTTTAATTATATTCTTCTTGTTGTTTTTGGCTAGGTGCAAAAGTTAATGCTTCCAGGAAAATTGATATGCTTATATAGAGAAGGGGAAAATGATCGGGCCATATATTCCATGTGGAATGCACTGGAGCAGCAGCAGAGGGACCGCATTCACATTATTCATTTGGGACGTAGAAGAATGGAAAGTTTTGAATTCACTGACAATATTAAGAAGGATTATTATTATCCTTTGAAAAATACAGCTGAGATCGAGGGGATGTCTTCGCTGAATTTATCGGAGAATGAAATTCTGAGATTTTCACTACGTCTATGCCATTTGGAAGAAGAAATTAATAGAATGGAGGATAGTGAACTGAAATTTCTGTTACATTCTTTTCAACCTTTACATTCTTTTCAAAGTGAGTCCGGCTACATGTGCGGATCCATAGCCTTCATGGACGGGGGTGGGAAAGTGGTTGCAGCTTTAGGAGGAAAAAATCTGGAGTCAATATCCGACGGGAAATATGTTGCACAGCGCTTCATAAAGTCAATAATGAATGATATCGAAGGAGGAGGAAAAGAAATGCATGATGAGGACCCCGGCGTCTTCGACAGCCTTATTCAGAACCTGCAAACAACGGCCGCTGCAGCCGTTGAGCAACAAAATGTGGATGCCTATTTCGAGAGCTTGCGAGAGTACATATCTGAGTTATGGGGAATGGAACTTTCTCAGGCTTTTAGATTCAACAAGGTTGATCGCTTTCTTTAGTACCTATCCTAAATTTTCTGAATCATATTATTTTTTATTCACATAATGATTTTTCCATTTCTTATTTTCTAATAGGAGGGGAAAAAGCGGTCTTTGCCAAGTGTGACTTGGCCAACTTCAAGAGGCTTCTGTAGGTTAAAGAATTTCCTATCAGAGGGAATAAGCGACGATTGGGTTGTGCGTATTAAGCCTCTCCATTTTTGCGACAACCATTAATTACTTTTTTGGTTCCAACATGAAATTCATTGTTGGATCATGTCCAACTTATATGTCAAATATTTGATCTAAATTCTGTTTTTATGGTTTTCAGAAAGATATCATTTCTGGTCATCCTGAAGAAAAAGATAAGCGGGCGATCGTCATTCACGGTTTGCTGAAGGATATAGAAGAGGCACAATGGGCTGTTGCAGGTCTTCTTGCGGTGGCGGATATTTTGGAGAGATTCCAAACTATTTCTGCCAACCGAATGGAGTGCTTGTCTCTCTTATGGGAGATGTTTAGCGTGGCGCAATATATTAAGCAGTTTGATCAAAAGCCTGGGTTGTGGAGAGGGGTGAAGCGTGTAGCAACAGCAATAATAGTGGCATACTCCTTCCACTGCTGTTCTCAAATTGATGAGTCCAAATTTGCCTTGTGAGTACTTGACACTTTAATGTTAACTAACAATAGTGATGTTTAAAAAAAAAATTATGTCATGGGTGGCTTGTCAAACGCTTACTTTTAGATAGAAAAGCTTATGAAATATGACTGTGCGCGGAGGCGGGCCTTCTATACAATCAAATAAATGTTTAGATCAAAGAAGCCTCCGCGTTGATTTGTGTTGAAGGCAGAGCCCGGTGAAAATAAATTTCGAAAACTATGATTACTAAGTGGACTTTAAAAACAAATCTTAATGCAAGTTTTTACCATTGGCAGGTTCGGCGATAGCGTTGGTTACGAACAAGGGCGGATAAGGGTAATTTGCCGCGAAATGGCCGAGGCAATCACGGAAGGTCCTAGTAGTGAAAGTGGGCCCCTCTTAGAGAGAATGTTCGACTCCTTCAGCGGTTACCGCTTCCTCCTGGAAAGTGGAGATGAAGGTGGGCCATCTTGTGAAGGTGAAAGCGACGTCTATGCCGTCGAGGCTGGTTCCACAGCTATAGATGAAGGTGGGCCATCTTGTGAAGGTGAAAGCGACGTCTCTGCCGTCGAGGCTGGTTCCACAGCTACAACCGGAGAAGAAGAATAAAACGGAACATCATCTACTTCTTGTGTGATAGCTTTCTTAGCTCCAAAAGCCAGACATGACTGACGAATTTGCTTCCTTAGCCTCTTTTTATGTGGGGATCATTAAAAAGATTCAAAAACTTGATTTTTGAAGTATTTTTAGTGGAATAGAATCATTAATATAAGCTCAAAATTCTTTGAGGAAATAAGTGTAATTAGTTTCAACGTTGTCCCTCTTTTTATTTTCCAAAACAATTTCACTAAATTTTCTCTGGATCCCTAGCTGGGTTATTGTGTTTTCAGTCCATTATAGTATTTAAGCTACTACATGTACAGGTTTATCCACAAATTTATCGTTGAAACAGAGAATATACCGTCACATGAGCAGATTTGATGAGTGGAGCTAGAGCAGATCAACGAGGACTGAACTTTAGTAGCTATTATATGATGTTCATTTTACTTAAAAATTGTTATTATTTTTTTATTATTTAATTATTGTAGTTTAGTTTTTGTTTTTATGGAAAGATAGCATAGGACGGTATTGAAGATAATATTTTATACCTTGTATATAACATGACGATAGAGATCAAATTTCTTCATGTGTAAATTTTGAAAGTGCAAAATATAATGTATTATTTTTCATTGTTTAAATTGTATTTTTGAATACTAAATAGAGTATATATAAGACCAAATAAAAATTTTAACCATATTTTTTTATCTTTTTTAATAGATATATATTAAATTGAATAAGTTAACATAGATCTTCAAATAGTTTATTTAAATCTCTTTTTAAAATATTCTTGAAAACTATTTTACTTCTAATTATTTTACAACATATTCATGCTTTTTTATTTTATTATAATGGACATTAATTTTCTATTTATAACATAATTTTTATTTTTTATTTTTATTTTAAAAGGACATAGACGAACAAATTTACATATTCCTTCATACTGGCGTGTAGAATAAACCTCTGGGCTCAAAAAAACATGACCCAGTTTGACCTGTCTTCGCATGACCCGATTTAACCTTGTCATATGGTTCTTGAATTTCTACAAACGCCTTAGGTGAATTTACTATGACACAAGTTGTGTAATATTTTCTACACCTCTGGGCTCAAAAAAACATGACCCAGTTTGACCTGTCTTCGCATGACCCGATTTAACCTTGTCATATGGTTCTTGAATTTCTACAAACGCCTTAGGTGAATTTACTATGACACAAGTTGTGTAATATTTTTTTTTGGATGGTCAAAATGGATGAAACCTACCCATGGTATTTTTCTTGAGAAATTGGCTTACCTAGTTCCAGTTGATCCCAGGACTAAAATCCGTAGGTGTTGTTTTGTTTGGTGGGTCCACGATTGTGCTTCAATATATTTGTCTTCACTGTGGGCTTGAGATTTGTTATATGGGCATGTACATTTACAGATATTAATATAAATAAAAGTTGTATGTTTTCACTGCAAAATTTTTAGAACGTCTAAAGTGTACTAGATCTATTAAAATTTTGGTGTTTAAGATATTACAAATTATTTTCTTACAAAGTGAAATTTTATTAATAATAATAATATCCATTTTTGAGGTCACAGCCAAGCCATACACCAAATTGGTGTATGAGACCCCCTTGTTTGTGGGACAAGGGACCCACCTCCGCACAACGATTTGACTGCTAAGTCTACGAAGGCATACATACTCTTCCCCCCTCTGGTTTTGAACCTGTGACTTCTTAAGAGGAAACACATGCTCTTAACCACTAGGCCCACTTAACCATTATAATTTAGTTGTTAAATTAGTGGTGAAATAGTTTTTACTAGTTATTATTGACAAATGTAGGTTGACTTATCATTTTTATTTAAGAAAAACTATGCTACTTGGAATTACCCACTAGTAGTTCTTAAGGGGCAAGCTTTCACTCATGTCAGATATATTTGGATCATAAGCCATTAACCTATTTCCTCAAAGTACAAAGAAAACTAACTTTTAGCCAAACAATATTAATTTTATGACATACTACATATCTATAGCCCGCATACTTAGAGCTATATTTTGATTTTTTTAACACACCACAAATAAATTCCTTAAACCATAATGCAAAGACATTTAGATTATTAAATGATTTTGTAAAAACTATTAAATTTAATTATTTTTATTTTATATTATTAAAAAAATAAAAATAATATATATATAAGAACTTTCAAACAGATTTGAAATGATAATTTAAAGTTTCACATTTGTATAACACAATCTCAAAACTCTCTTTTTCTAACCATTAATATTCAACAATATTTTATATAAAATTGCAGACATATAAATAAGATGTGTTTTTAGGCCTTGTATTTTAATAACAAGTTTGCAATATGATTAGCATCATGGATGGAAAGAACACATGTAATCTAAGATGAAAGGACACTCTAACCTTCCAATTTGTCAAGTAATTAATAAATTCATTATAATGAATTTATGTTATGAATATTTTAATTGAAAACCAGGTCCATCTCTTTTTATGCCCGCTAATAACAATAATCGAAAAACCAAAGAAAGGGTTCTTTGCAAATTGCAATCCTAGTAGTAATAGATAAAACGAACTAAAAACATGCAAGGCCGCATTTATCTTTGCAATGTCTCCATCCAGCGAATAATATGCAAAAAAATTTCCCTAATTTTCTTTCCATAAATGAATATTTAAAAAAAATAATTATAAAAAAAATTGAAAAACGAATGAATATTTCAAAAAGTTATAAAAATAATTTATAAAAAAAATAAAAAACAACTTTAAATAGAAAATTTTCCAAAATGCCATATAATTATAATTATAATTATAATTATAATTATATATATATATATATATATATATATATTAATCCGCAAACATGAATTTATTTTTTAATCAACCTTTCATGATAAGGGAATGTGGAAAGCATCCTTTAACTGTTCATGGCATTAGTTCAATATAACTATCATATCCCTAAATTATGTAAATATTTTATTTATTGCAAACTAAACAATTTGATGTTATTTTAATTATGGAATTATTTTTGAAACTCTTATGCATAAATGAATTGCAGTTACTCGTAAATATTGTTTTACTTGCTAAGTGGTTAGGAAAACAGTTATTGGCTTAACTAATTTCTTGAATATTTACTCAAAGAAGAATCAAGAGGATGGGGGCATCTGAGATCAAGGAAAAAGAAGAAGAAAGTTTGTGCTAAGAGGTCAGTCAGAGTTCTGAAGCTATGTCTGGTTTGGATCAGATAACCGTCAGAGAACTATGTCTGGTTTGGATCAGATAATTGTCAAAGAAATTAAGGATCTTGACCAAGAGATAGTGAGAAGAGTTCATTAGTATTGGAACAACTCGGGGGGAAGAGTTCATTAGTATTGGAACAACTCGGGGGGAGACTGCCACATGAGTAGTCTCAAGGTTGGGAGGCATATTATTGAGCAACTAGTCTGAGGAGTAGTCTCAAGGTTGGGAGGCATATTGTTGAGCAGCTAGTCTGAGTTGCAAGATTAATCTGGACCAAGAGATAGTGAGAAGAGTTCCTGAGTACAGGAACAGCTCGGGGGGAGAATACCACAGGACTAGTCTTAAGGTTGGGAGGCATATTGTTGAGCAGCTAGTCTGGACTGCAAGATTAATTTGGATGAGCTGTGTGAACCAGATAAGTAAAATTATCCTACAGATGAATTTATAAGCATATGTTATGTGTTTTCTGAAAGTATTTACCTAGATTATATATCTGTTTTGGGCTATTAGTATGAAGAAAGTGTAAATAGCTATGTAGGAGTTCTATCTACAGGAAACTTGTAATAGACTATAAAATAAGTCACATAGCCTGAGGACTAGTAGGCTAGCACGCAAAGACATGTAACAAAAAATAGACAAACTTAAGTTAATATGCCAGTATTAACGATAATTTTTCCATAGTTAAAAAAACAAAACTACCAAAATCAAGAACAAGATTTATATTATCAAGATTACATTTATTTCTAAAAATGATTAAATAATATACAAACTTCGGAATAAAATGAGGAAAAAACCCTAACAACAAGAGAAACCTCATGCGTTGAATCAATAATGTATGCAAAAATGCATGTACAGTTCTAAGAACAAATTTTAGATAAACAGCGGAATCCCTGGTGTCAGGGAAGAAGCATTAAACAATGAGACTCATAAATTGTAAAAACCCTTACTTATATCAAACCGAATAAATACAAGAGAACCAGGAAGATACTGTTCAAACCCTCGATATATTAGAGAATTTCCAGTTTAGGACAAGTATCAAATGATAGTCTTCGTAACAAATAAACAACCATTACTTAATATATTCGAGTCACAATGGCAAACAGAATCAACCATTATATTGCAGCCCGAGCAAACGGAGAGGCGATATAAAACCCCTGTATAATTTCATAAAATTCCCTGAAGGGTTTAAGTTACATTTTCCACAACTAAACCTTGGATAAACTAATCTATAGTCTAGCTATGGAGCTTGACCACAAGGCCAAGCTGGTTTCGATTAGAAACCAACAAGCCTCTTCGTCGCCTCGTAAGCCCCAAAAACAAATACATACACTGTCTCAGGTTGGATAACCCTTCATGCAAATAAAAAAGACAGAACTGCATGATTACGACCTGAATGCTCTAAACTATTCAAATCCCTTAAAAGACGAAATTCATCTGTAGAGAAACTCTAACTAAATCAAGTACCCGGAACAGGAACTGGGTTTCTGGCTTAAAGTTTGATGAAATAAACAAGGGCTCCATCCACCCTTCGCCTGGAAGTCCGCTCCACCTGCAATCCACACCTCCCGACCCGGAGGAGAACATAAGTTAGATTTTCGTATACATGAAACCACAAGAATATAAAGAACTGTAGTTGCATCTATTAATGGAAGAATGTAGAAAATTACTTGTATAATTGAAAGGCTCGCAGCATTGTTGTAATGCCGAACCAGATGACACTAGGTAAGCCGACCAGGTAAGAGCAAGAACCACCATATCATAAGTTAGATTTTCGTATACATGAAACCATAAGAATATAAATAACTGTAGTTGCATCTATTAATGGAAGAATGTAGCAAATTACCTGTACAATTGAAAGGCTCACATAATTTTTGTAACACTGAACCAAATGACAATAGGTAAGCCAACCAGGTAAGAGCAAGAACCACCATAGCAACTAAGGATAACCCTAGCATCCAATAGCCCAACCCTCAGTTAACGAACAACATACAAGTTACACAGAAACCCTCATGTGGAGCAGGTCGAAGCCATTCAACAGAGGAGAGTAACAATGAACCAAGACCACCAATCCATCGGAAGCAAAAGGACCCAGGAATGATACCAACCATCGGATCGATGCCAGTGCCTGATGACCGTAGATAGGGTCCAGAGCCCAAGGATAGCAGAGGTGCCTCACGACATTGAAGAATCTGGCAGGCTGGACCATCTCCCTAGGCCGCCACAACAGCTAGAGTAATTTCAGATATTAATGAAGGCGAGGTGGCGGATGAAAGTAACATTAAGAATTATATAAAACTTAAGAGTTTAACAATATATCCTCAACCTTAGTCGAATAGGATAGGTTGATCCAAGGTGACGTTAATGCAGCTGTAAATCCACAGTACTAGCAAATCCCGAGGATTTATGTAGCCCATCAAATAATCTCAAAAACCTTGAATTAAATAAGGTTATGAACTCAATATAAACATTAGAGTAACAACGTTAATGTTATAAATGTCATAAAAATATAATGTTATACGAATGGTTATTAATTGAATTGATAATTGTGAGTTTACAACATAGTATTGAGTATATACATCACAGTAATAGTTGGTAAGGAAAAGTTTTTTTTGTTTCTTAATATATATGTTTATTTAAATATGTGGATTCATGACATGTGGTATCAGAGCACTCAGGTTGCCAAGCTGAGACCTCTGGAATAAACAAATAACAAATTTGGTGATATGCACGTAGGAAACAGGAAGCAGCCAGTATGAGAAGAACTGGGAATTTACCACCCAGGTCTGTAATAGGGACGGGGCCCACGTCATTTCAGGAAGGAAATCTTGAGGTTTGGGTACAGCTGGGCGACGAGCCGCGGAATACCAACCTAGATATTATGGTTATAGTACAAGAATTAAAGGATGAAATGGCCCGGTTACGGGCAGACAATGAAAGACTAATGCAGGAACAAGAAAAAATTATGAAGAGTCTATCCAATAGACAAAATAATCGGCCACTGATACCTAGCCCCAAACACAGAAATATGACAGAAGAACAAGAGTTTAGGACAGAGGAAATGGAAACTGAGGGTGGTGAGGAGAATCGTGAAGAGGAATCAGATAATGTGTCCAATCACAAGACACAGAAAATGCAGAAAGTGGAACTTCAAGGGGAATTCCGAAAAATCAAGCCTCCTATTTTCGATGGCGAAAATGAAGAAACGGCAGAAGCATGGCTCATAATTATGAATAAATATTTCCAATTGTACGAGTATGTATATAATCTGAAGGCTTGCCTGGCTATTTAAGGAAAGGCCACACTACGATGGGAGGAAGTAAAGATAGTTTAAGGAGTAAATGAACAAAGTATAACCTGGGAAAATTTTAGAGATACTTCAAAGAAAAATATCTAACGGAGAGATTCTATGATGAAAAATCAAAAGAATTTCATGATCTCCGACTAGGCCAAATGTCCATGGATGAGTTCATAACAAAGTTCATGTCATTACTTCGGTATGTCCCTTACATACATGAAGAGAAAGCAAAGGTGCAATGGTTCATCAGCATTCTACCCCTGTACATGAAAGAACGGCCGGAATTTGATAATCCAAAAACAATGGACGAAGTTATGCGTAGAGCACAAATCTACTATTAGCAAAACAAGCCAAAGGGAGACATGAATGAGAGACTGATAAAAAGGGAAGTAAACTTGTTCCCAGCCAAAAAGGGCCCAGGCAATAAAGCACTGTATAAGGGGCAAACCAACCAGAATTTTAATAAAAATCAGTCCAGATTTAAGGTACCAGGGGAAGCTAGAATTAATGAGTAAACTGGCAAAACTTAAGCAGAGTTAACTACTAGGACTTTTGTACAGTGTTGGGGATGTGGAGGCCCACATTATGTCAAAAACTACCCACACTGCAAGGGAGCTAACCAGATTTCACAAATACAAGAAGCCTCCACAGTAGGAGAAATAGAAAGGAGTCTCCCTAAAATTAATGCCGCTCTGGAAGATCATCAGGCAGAATTTTAGCCAACAATGATTGAATTTGAAGGTAAACGTTTTGACCGAACTGTATCTATTTTGATTGATCCTGGGGCTACCTTGAGTTATGTTAGCCCCAAGATTGTGGAACAGTGTAAATTACAAGCAATAAATTTTAAAAATCCAGGGCTAGTACAGCTAGCCACAGGAGCCAAAAGAAGAGTTTTGGCCAAAGTCAGTAACTGCCCTCTAGAATTAGCTAACCAGTCCATCATGGAAGATTTGAACGTGTTACCCTTAGGGTCATATGACGTCCTTATAGGCATGGATTGGCTAGAAAAACATTGGTCCCTTATTAACTGCAAGACCAAAACCATTAATTTCTGAAATGAGCAAGGGGAAAGACAAGAAATGCAAGGTATTCAGAAACCTTTGCAAATAAGACTTGTAACAACTTCCCAATTAGCAAAATGCATCAGAAAGGGGTGCCAAATTTATGCCATTCAAGTAGGTTATGCTGACTCTAAAGAAAAATCTGCTGCTTTAGAAAATATACCAGTAATACAAAGCTTTCCAGATGTTTTCCCTGAAGAAATTCTGAGTCTACCCCCAAAACAGGACATAGATTTTACCATTGAGTTAATTCTAGGGGCTGCCCCAGTTTCCCAAGCCCCTTACCGTATGAGTATACCAGAACTAATAGAGTTGAAAATGCAGCTACAGGAGTTGTTAGATAAAAATTATATATGGCCTAGTGTATCCCCTTGGGGAGCTCCAGTACTTTTCGTTAAGAAAAAAGATAGAACATTACAAATGTGCATGGATTATTGTCAGTTAAACAAACTGACTATCAAGAATAAATATCCCCTACCTCATATAGATGAGTTATTTGATCAGGTGAAGGGTGCTACCGTATTCTCTAAGATTTACCTTCGATCAGGCTATCATCAGATCCAGATAAAGGAAGAAGACATAGCAAAAACAACATTCAGAACTCGATATGGACATTATGAGTTCATGGTGCTACCTTTTGGGCTGACTAATGCCCTTGCAACTTTCATGTGTCTCATGAATAACATATTTCATCAATACTTAGACAAATTTGTGCTAATCTTCATTGATGACATACTGATTTACTCCAGAAGCATGGAAGAACATAAGGAGCATCTCCAAATTGTTCTTCAAATCCTAAGAGAACACCAGTTGTATGCCAAATACAGCAAGTGTGACTTCTTTAAGGAACAAATCCAGTACTTGGGACATATTATCACCAAGGATGGGATCACAGTAGATCCAGAGAAAATAAGAACTATCATGGAGTGGCTGGTACCGAAATATGTGGCGGACATAAGATCATTCATGGGCCTAGCTAGATATTATAGGCGATTTGTGGAAGGTTTTTCTAGGGTGGCATACCCTATTACCTCTCTACAAAAGAAAGGAAAGGCCTTTAGATGGACCCCTGACTGTCAAAGAAGATTTGATCAGCTTAAACATCTACTCACCACCACCCCTATTTTGAGTATTGCTGATCCTAACAAGGAATATGTAGTTTGTACGGATGCTAGCAAAGAAGGTGTAGGTGGCGTATTAATGCAAGAGGGTAGGGTTGTAGCATATGAGTCAAGGAAGCTTAAAGAATATGAACAAAAATATTCCGCATATGACTTGGAATTAACAGCAGTAATTCATGCCTTGAAAATGTGGCGACACTACTTATTGGACAAGAAATTTTTGTTATTAACAGATCATCATTGTCTGACAAGCTACTTCAAACAACCCACTCTAAATGCAAGGCAAGCCCATTGGGTTGATTTCCTAAGCGAATTTGATTTTGAGATCATGTAGAAATTTTGAATAATTTAACACATATTCACAGAGATTATCCTGATCATACAATTATAAGCGGAACATGTATAATACATAATCTCCTCTATGTTGATCATCAATTTACAGAAGCAGAAACATTCACATGCGCACATAGAAGCAACAATCAAACTCATTAACACAGTATGTATCCCGGGGAAAGCATCTCGCTAAAAACCCCAACAATTTGTATATTATATTGATTGAATCATGTAACATTACAAAGTACAATGCTTATCACAAGCAATCCAGTACCAGCTCCACCTGTTACACACAATACAGCTCAGATTTGATCTCCAAATCTATCCCACTGCTTGCCTGCCTCCACAGCTCAATACCTGCTCAAGAACTGATGAGAATGGCTTACCAAACTCGTATTTCACCTGCAAATAGTCACTCACACTATGTTGGACGTGAGCACAAGCTACAATTCTCGATATTGGCCCCATCATTGGCATACTCAATCCCCTTTGATTGTGCAAATCATCATGCACAACTATAGTCACAACTGATAGCAATCTGATCCTCTAACACCTGTCCTTGCTGAACTGAACATGCACTCACATGCAACTGAGTTAAATGATGTATTCTATAGTTGTATTATGAGTTAATAACTTGTGAATTAATTAATAACAAATTCACCCAACTCATCTCTAGTCTATTTGCCAGTTAGACTAAATACAACCAGTTTAACAAAGCTAAACTGAACACAACTCCATCAACTGCACCTCCAGTCCACTAAACTCAACTCACTTGAGTTCTAACTGAAGTCATGCATGCAACAACTCAACTGACTCATAAGAAAAGCGTACTTCCTTCTGACACCTGCATGGGCCACATCTGTAGCTCAAATTGAAGTGCTCCAAGAGAATAAGATCAAGTTTATAGTCCAAATATTATTATGAGACAATAATATTTGACTTTTCTATTTTTGACAGCCAGTCTAAAAATAGAATTTGATCACTCACACTGTGATCACTCACTTTGATCACTGACACTGTGATCACTCACAATGATCACTCACACTGTGATCACTTACACTATGATCACTCACACTGTGATCACTCACTGTGATCACTCACACTGTGATCACTCATTGTGATCACTCACTGTGATAAAAAATAGAAGTCCATCTATTTTTCCCAACTTTACCAATCATCCATAAACAGTAACCTACAATCCATAGACATGATCCATATGTCTAAAAATAGACATAGTCTAAAAATAGACTTACGCCATAATTTGCCTGCGGGCCCACTTAGTGAAGGCGACTCTTTTCACTAAGCTCCATCATCTTGTTGCAATCTCAACACTCCCTCTAGACAAGATATGGATTATCAGCAACCCCTATCCTACCTCGGTGGTATTCGAATTTGCTCCTAGTGAGAGCCTTTGTCAGAATATCAACATCCTGATCCTCCGTTGGAATGTACGAAAGTAACATGATCCTCCGCTGCACACAATCTCTGATATGATGGTACCTGATGTAAATATGCTTAGATCTATCATGAAATACAAGATTAGCCGAGAGTTTAATGAAACTCTGGTTATCACAGTAAATCACAGTAGGATCCAAATGAGAACCGAACAAACCAACCAGGATCTTCCTCATCCATATAGCCTCGCATGCAACCAAACTTGCTGCCATATACTCGGTCTCTACTGAACTGAGTGCCACAGATCTCTGCTTCCTGCTGTACTAAGAAACTGCTGTCGATCCAATACTGAAGACCCTCCTGATGTGCTCTTTCTTTCCGTTGGGCTCCCTGCCCAATCTGCATCCGTGAAGCCACATAGCTTCACCTCATCCTCCTGTCTGTACCACAAACCATATCTCGATGTGCCTCTCAAGTAGCGCAATACATGCTTGCCCGCCTTCCAGAAGAGCTTGGTAGGCTTAACCATGGCTTGTGAAAGCTGGTTAACTGCATAGCATATATCAAGTCGTGTATTGAACAAATACATCAGCGACCCCACCAACTGTCGATAAACAGTGGCATCCACTTCTTCTCCCGAAGTGGCATCCTCCTTCCTCCAACCTCCAGGAAGAGGAGTATCAATAGGCTTGCAGCCATGCATGTTGAACTTCTCCAGTATCTCCCGAGCATACTTGCCCTGAGAAACAAACAGTCCACCACTGCGCTGCCATATTTCCAATCCTAGGAAATAGTGAAGGAGGCCCAAGTCCTTCATCTCAAACTCTGTAGCAAGATCCTTCTTGCATGACAGTATCAACAACTCATCACTCGTTAGAATCAAATCATCAACATACAGTACAATGATAAGCAACTTACCCTCCACCACAATCTGGTATAGGTTCGGATCCGCCTCGCTCTTGGAGAATCCAAGTCCTGTGAAATAGTTGTCTATCCGTGTGTACCAAGCACGTGGTGCTTGCTTCAACCCATACAACGCTCTCTTGAGCCTGCACACATGTGACTCGCTGCTGAAGACCTCAAAGCCTTCGGGCTGCTCAATGTACACCTCCTCCTCAATGACTCCGTTGAGGAACGCAGTATTCACATCCATCTGATGAATGTGCCATCCCATCTGCGCTGAGAGAGCAAGAATCTTCCATATGGAAGAATACCTTGCGACAGGTGCAAAGGTCTCCTCATAATTGATCCCCTCTATCTGTGAAAAGCCTCGGGCAACAAATCTTGCCTTGTACTTCTCCACACTCCTTTCAGCTGCCTGCTTGACCTTGTAGATCCATCTCGAACCCACCACTGATTTCCGTTCCGGTCTAGGAACAATCTCCCATGCACTGTTTCTGACAATAGCATCATACTCTTCCACCATGGCGTCTACCCATGCAGGATCCTCCACAGCTTCCTCGAAAGAGGATGGCTCAGTCACAACACACTTGCTCATAAGAGCCATGTATCCAGTGTACCGATCGGGTGACTGTCTCTGCCTGCGTTGGGCTCTAGGTGGTCCTACAACTTTCTCTGCATCTTGAGCCAGTCGCTCAGCTTCTGTCAAGCACTTTCGCCCTCTGATGGTTGGCGTTGCATGAGTGGACTCTTCCACTCCATGAACCTCATCTTGTGGTTGATCCACATCCTGAAGCTCATCCTTAGGAACTAATAGCTCCTCATCTGCATGCAAGTGTAGCTCCCTCTCAAGCGAACACTTCATGGCTTTCTCCTCCTGAAATTTTATATCCCGTCGCATAACAGTTTTACCACTGTCTGGCAAATACACACGATAGTTGTGGGGCGTATCAGTGTACCCCACAAATATCCCAACCTCTGCGGTCGGCTCTAACTTCTTCCTGGCATCCTTTGTCACATGCATGTAAACATTAGCACCAAAAATCCTCAAATGAGAAATATCAGGCTTCTTACCAGAATAAGCCTCCTCGGGTGTACTCATGCCAAGTATCCTATGAGGACAACGGTTCTGCACATAAACTGATGTATTGCATGCTTTCGTCCACAAGTGAAGGGGTAGGCCCTGATCATGCAACATTGCCCGTGCAGCACCCACGATCGTTCTGTTCTTCCGCTCAGCTACCCCGTTCTGCTGTGGGTTATGGGGAGCTATGAGCTCTCTACGAATCCCTTCTGCCTTGTAGAAATCCTTGAACTCGTCCGAGATGTATTCACCACCATTATCGCTCCTAGGAGCCTTCACCTTCTTCCCCGACTCCTTCTCAACCAATGCTTTGAATTCATAGAACTTTGAATATGTTTCACTCTTCTTCTGCATGAAGAAGATCCAACACTTACGAGAGAAATCATCAACAAAAATCACATAATACCCGTGTTTTGTTGTCGAAGCAACTGAGAAAGGTCCACACACGTCTGTGTGAATTCTCTCAAGGATCGTCGTGGCACGACTATCCTTCTTGTGAAAGGTGGCTTTCAAAAACTTCCCCAAAGTACACCCCTTGCACTGATCTGACTGTGCAAGTGTGCCTTTAGGAAGCCCTGTAGTGATCTGCTGCAGTATCTTCAAGGCTCCATGGTGAAGGTGACCCAATCTCCTGTGCCACAACTCGCCATCATCCCGGCTCACCAATCCTTCTGCCTTGCCTACCATTGTTGCGCATCCATCTACATGCAACTGATAAAGGTTCTTCACTCGAACCCCTATCTTCTGGGTCTCACCAGTTGTCTTGCTGCGTAGGAAACCCTTTCCCTCATTGAAAACAACATCATACCCCTTGTCTTCTAACATCGCCACAGAGATAAGATTCTTCTTCAATCCTGGAACATGCATGACTTCCTTCAATACAAAGGGTTTACCAGACTCCCTCTCAAAGGAAATGGTACCGATACCAGTCGCACTGTATCTACCATCATCGCCCATCTCGATGTGCACTCCAAGATCTTTGTCCTCCAGATCAAAGAACAAATCTCTATCTCTCATCACATGAAAAGATGCACCACTGTCCAAGAACCACATTGATCCCATCACACTTGAAACCAAGCATGCGATCAATGAAAAATCAAGCTCAAACTGCGAGGCTAGAGCCTCTCGTGCTAAAGATCCAGCAGCCTGCTTGTTCTTCTTCTTCTGCGGACAATTAGTGGCATAGTTTCCATGCTGGTGACAGTGAAAACACTTCACCTTGGACATGTCCTGCTTCTTGCCTTTTGCACCAGACTAAGAAGCTTTCTCGTTATTCCCCTTCTTTGCTTTGGCAGCCAAAGCGCAATTCTCTTCATCAGATACCTTTGATGAAGATCCATTCTCATCCTTATTGTTTCTGAGTTTATCCTTGAGCGCCAGGTCGCTCTTGCTTTGGAATAACATTCGCAATCCGTTGAAAGACATTTCAACAACACTGCTGCAAAATCAAATTCCACCAGCAACCAACTCAACTGCCTTGGATCTAGATAGTAGATCAGATGATCAACAGCTCTGATACCATGTAGAAACGTTTTCTACAATTATCTAGCTCCGATACCATGTAGAAACTTTTTCTACAATTATCTAGCTCCGATACCATCTCCTCTACGTTGATCATCAATTTACAGAAGCAGAAACATTCACAGGCGCACATAGAAGCATCAATCAAACTCATTAACACAGTATGTATCCCGGGGAAAGCATCTCGCTAAAAACCCCAACTATCTGTATATTATATTGATTGAATCATGTAACATTACAAAGTACAATGCTTATCACAAGCAATCCAGTACCAGCTCCACCTGTTACACACAATACAGCTCATATTTGATCTCCAAATCTATCCCACTGCTTGCCTGCCTCCACAGCTCAATACCTGCTCAAGAACTGATGAGAATGCTAGCTTACCAAACTCGTATTTCACCTGAAATGGTCACTCACACTATGTTGGACGTGAGCACAAGCTACAATTCTTGATATTGGCCCCATCATTGGCATACTCAATCCCCTTTGATTGTGCAAATCATCATGCACAACTATAGTCACAACTGATAGCAATCTAATCCTTTAACACCTGTCCCTGCTGAACTGAACATGCACTGACATGCAACTGAGTTAACTGATGTATTCTATAGTTGTATTATGAGTTAATAACTTGTGAATTAATTAATAACTAATTCACCCAACTCATCTCTAGTCTATTTTCCAGTTAGACTAAATACAACCAGTTTAACAAAGCTAAATTGAACACAACTCCATCAACTCAACCTCCAGTCCACTAAACTCAACTCACTTGAGTTCTAACTGAAGTCATGCATGCAACAACTCAACTGACTCATAAGAAAAGTGTACTTCCTTCTGACAGCTGCATGGGCCACATCTGTAGCTCAAACTAAAGTGCTCCAAGAGAATAAGATCAAGTTTATAGTCCAAATATTATTATGAGACAATAATATTTGACTTTTCTATTTTTGACAGCCAGTCTAAAAATAGACTTTGATCACTCACACTGTGATCACTCACTTTGATCACTCACACTGTGATCACTCACAATGATCACTCACACTGTGATCACTCACTGTGATCACTCACACTATGATCACTCACACTGCGATCACTCATTGTGATCACTCACTGTGATAAAAAATAGAAGTCCATCTATTTTTCCCAACTTGACCAATCATCCATAAACAACAACCTGCAATCCATAGACATGATCCATATGTCTAAAAATAGACATAGTCTAAAAATAGACTTGCGCCATAATTTACCTGCAGGCCCACTTAGTGAAGGCGACTCTTTTCACTAAGCTCCATCATCTTGTTGCAATCTCAACAGATCAGACATTTGAAGGGAAAATAAAATAGGGTTGCGGATGCTTTAAGTTGAAAGGTGAATTTTTATATGGGATTTCTTTTAGTGAATCTCAAACCACCTTCTATGAGCAGATTTGCGAAACAACCATGGAAGATTTAGTTTATAGACATTTATGGCAGCAAACAAAAATTGAAAACAGTCATGAACAACAATTAAGATATGAGGTCAATCCAAATGAATTACTGATCTATAGGAAGAGGTTATATGTGCCTAACCAAAAATTGCTTAAAAATTCAATCTTAGATGAGTATCATAAAAGTCCTTATGCAGGGCACCTAGGATACCAGAAAATGATTTCTGCCCTTAGGAAAGAATTTTTCTGGCCTAGTATGAAGAAAGAAGTAGCCGAGTATTTAGGACGTTGTCTGGAATGCCAGCAGGTAAAGGCAGAACACCAACACCTAGCAGGGTTGCTCCACCCACTACTGATCCCTGAATGGAAGTGGGAAACCATATCTATTGATTTCATCACCAGACTGCCTAAATCCAAAAGGCTAAATGACTCTATCATGGTGGTGGTAGATAAATTGAGAAAATCTGCTCATTTCATACCAGTTCAATCAACTTACAAAGCAGTGCAAATTGCAAACATTTTTATGCAGAATATTTTTAAGTTACATGGTATACCCAAAATGATCATCTCTGACCGGGATGTGAAATTTACATCAGCCTTTTGGAAGGCCCTTTTTGAGGGATTGGGCACACAACTACACTTCAGTACTGCATACCATCCTCAAATGGATGGATAGACGGAAAGAGTAAATCAAGTAGTCGAAGACATGTTGCGAGCTTATGTAATGCAACAACCTTCTAAGTGGGAGGATTACCTGCACTTAGTAGAATTTGCCTACAACAATGGGTACCACACATCTTTATAGATGAGTCCCTTTGAAGTGTTATATGGGCGTAAGTGTAGGACACCTTTGAGTTGGAGTGGCCTAGAAGACAAACTAATGTTGGGACCAGATATGCTGGAAGAGATGGATAAAATGGTAAAAAGAGTACGAAGCAATTTAAAAGCCACTCAGGATCGACAAAAGAATTTTGCTGATTGGAAGAGGAGCTTTTGAGAATTTCAAGTAGGAGAACATGTTTACATTTAGGTATGACCCAAGAAAAGCACCTTGCAGTGGACTGGATGTGCTAAATTAGCACCTCGATTTTGCAGGCCTTTCCAGATCCTAACTCGAATTGGGCCAGTAGCTTACCAAATTGCTTTACCCAGCCATATATGTGTACCTAATGTCTTTCACATTTCCTTACTTAAGAAATACATTTATGATGCTAATCACATAATCAATTGGCAGAACATATAGGTAAAGTAAAATACAGGCATTTTACTTATATTCAGAGGTTTCTAATTTTTAAAAAAGGGACTGATCAATAGATTAAAGTGTTTTATTGCTTTGTATAGGTCGAACCGGAAGGCGAATTCCTGGTTGAGCCTCTAGGTATACTCGATCAGAGAGAAGTAACACTGCAGAAACGAGTTATCACCCAGGTTAAAGTGCAGTGGCAACACTATGGGCTAGAAGAGGCCACCTGGGAAGATGAGCAGGTTATGAAGGAAACCTTTCCGGAATTATTCTCAGGAGGAAAACATCGAGATGATGTTACATCTTGGGGGGGGAGATGTGATATCCCCAAATTATGTAAATATTTTATTTACTGCAAACCAAACAATTTGATGTTATTTTAATTATGGAATTATTTTTGAAACTCTTATGCATAAGTGAATTACAGTTACTTGTAAATATTGTTTTACATGCTAAATGGTTAGGAAAATAGTTATTGGCTTAACTAATTTCTTCAGTATTTACTCAAAGAAGGATCAAGAGGATGGGGGCATCTGAGATCAAGGAAAAAAAAGAAAGAAAGTCTGTGCTGAGAGGTCAGGCAGAGTTTTGAAGCTACATCTGGTTTGGATTAGATAGCCATCAGAGAGATTAAAGATCTCGACCAAGAGATAGTGAGAAGAGTTCCTAAGTACAGGAACAGCTCGGGGGGAGACTACCACATGAAGTAGTATCAAGGTTGGGAGGCATATTGTTGAGCAGCTAGTCTAAGCTGCAGGATTAATATGGATGAGCTGTGTGAACCAGATAAGTAAAATTATCCTACAGATAAATTTAGAAGCATATGTTATGTGTTTTTTGAAAGTATTTACCTATATTATATATGTGTTTTGGGCTATTAGTATGAGGAAAGCATAAATAGCTACGTAGGAGTTATATCTACAGGAAACCTGTAATAGACTGTAAAATAAGTCACATAGCCTGAGAACTAGTAGGCTAGCATGCAAAGACATGTAACAAAAGATAGACAAATAGTATGATGAATTACAGTTCGAGAATAGGAGCAGAGAAAAAGAAAGAACTCGTAAGAGAATAATAAGATTTAGATAACAGAGTTGTATGCTAGCACTAAGAAAAGAAAAGAACAAGCATTAACAGACTTAAGTTAATATGCCAGTATTAATGATAATTTTTCCATAGTTAAAAAAAATAACTACCAGAATCAAGAACAAGATTTATATTATCAAGATTACATTGATTTCTAAAAATGATTAAATAATATACAAACTTCGGAATTAAATGAATGAAAAACCCTAACAGCAATAGAAACCTCATATGTTGAATCAGTAATGTATGCAAAAACACATGTATAGTTCTAAGAACAAATTTTAGATAAACAACGGAATCCCTGGTGTCAGGGAAGAAGCATTAAACAACGAGACTCGTAAATTGTAAAAACCCTTACTTATATCAAACCAAATAAATACAAGAGAACCAGGAAGATACTGTTCAAACCCTCGATATATCAGAGCATTTCCAGTTCAAGACAAGTATCAAACGATAGTCTTCGTAACAAATAAACAACCATCACTTAATATATTTGAGTCACAATGGAAAACAGAATCAACCATTATATTGCAGCCCGAGAAAACGGAGAGGCGATATAAAACCCCTGTATAATTTCATAAAATTCCCCGAAGGGTTTAAGTTACATTTTCCACAACTAAACCTTGGATAAACTAATCTATAGTCTAGCTATGGAGCTTGACCGCAAGGCTAGGCCAGTTTCGATTAGAAACCAACAAGCCTCGGCCTCGCCTCTTAAGCCCCAAAAACAAATACATACACCGTCTTGGGTTGGATAACCCTTCATGCAAATAAAAAATACAGAATTGCAAGATTATGGCCTGAATGCTCTAAACTATTCAAATCCCTTAAAAGACGAAATTCATCTGTAGAGAAACTCTAACTAAATCAAGTACCCAGAACAGGAACTGGGTTTCTGGCTTAAAGTTTGATGAAATAAACAAGGGCTCCATCCACCCTTTGCCTAGAAGTCTGCTCCACTTGCAATCCACACTTCCCGACCCGAAGGAGAACATAAGTTAGATTTTTGTATACATGAAACCATAAGAATATAAATAATTGTAGTTGCATCTATTAATGGAAGAATGCAACAAATTACCTGTACAATTGAAAGGCTCACAACATTGTTGTAACACTGAACCAGATAACACCAGGTAAGCCGACTAGGTAAGAGCAGGAACCACCATAGCAGGTGAGGAGAAACCTAGCATCTAGTAGCCCAACCCTTGGCTAAGGAACAACATCCAAGTTACACAGAAACCCTCATGCGGAGCAAGTCGAAGCCATTCAACAGAGGAGAGTAACAATGAACTGAGACCACTGATCCATCGAAAGAAAAAGGACCCAGGAAAGATACCAACCGTCGAATCGATGCCAATTTCTGATGACTGTAGATATGGTTCAGAGCCTAAGGATAGCAGAGGTGCCTCATGTCATTAAAGAGTTCGGCAGGCTGGACCATCTCCCTAGGGCGCCCCAACAACTAGAGTAATTTCAGATATTAATGAAGGCGAGGTGGCAGATCAAAGTAACATTAAGAATTATATAAAACTTGAGAGTTTAACAATATATCCTCAGCCTTATTCGAATAGGACAGGTTGATCCAATGTGATGTTAATGCAGCTGTAAATCTGCAGTACTAGAAAATCCCGAGGATTTATGTAGCCCATCAAATAATCTTAGAAACCTTGAATTAAATAAGGTTATGAAATCAATGTAAATATTAGCGTAACAGCGTTAATGTTATAACCAATGTCATAAAAATATACTGTTATACGAATGGTTATTAGTTGAATTGATAATTACGAGTTTACAACATAATATTGAGTATATACATCACAATAATAGTTGGTAAGGAAAAGTTCTTTTGTTTCTTAATATATATGCTTATTTAAATATGTGGATTCATGACCATAACACATAAATAAGGGAATTTAAAAAGAAATTTAAATATGTGGATTCATGACAATAACACATAAATAAATAAGGGAATTTAAAAAGCATCCTTTAACTTTTCAGGCCATTAGTTTAGCTTGTATTTATATAATTAAAGCCTCTAAATGAAGAAAAGCACAAGCCATAAAACTAAGCATAATTAACACATTCCAAAGCGACATAATTAATAGTATAAGTTTGACAATCTCTTAATTGGGTAATTATGTTAAACTTTTTTCTATTTAAAAAGCATCTTTTAACTTTTCAGGCCATTAGTTTAGCTTGTATTTATATTATTAAAGCCTATAAATGAAGAAAAGCACAATCCATAAAACTAAGCATAATTAACACATTCAACATAATTAATAGTATAGGTTTGACAATTTCTTAACTGCGTAATTATGTTAAACGTTTTTCCCCAGTGGGTATACCATTCATTATTGCTTGTTATTATTAGATATTTTAAGTATCAATTTAGATATCTCTTAATTCCAAATTTACCAAAGGCAAAGATCAAATCTCTTTTTACTCTAAAAAATGATTTGCATATCAGGAGATTTGATCCTCTCTCATCTTAGTAGATCTAGAATTAAAATGGATCTAGACTAGTTTAATTGTTCCCTTTAAATAAGCTACATTCCACATGACTACCATAAATTCTCAAGACCATAAATAAATACCATGAACCATTTTTATTTTTATTTTTATTTTATTTTATTTTATAATATTATAACTAAATTAAATATTTACATTTCAATACATTAATCTTTTATTTAATTTCAATTATTTAATTTTTATTTATTCAAAATATTAAATATTATATTACAATATAATTACTATATATATATATATAT
Organism: Pinus tabuliformis; assembly: GCA_031772625.1. NCBI lineage: Eukaryota > Viridiplantae > Streptophyta > Pinopsida > Pinales > Pinaceae > Pinus > Pinus tabuliformis. Next base: position 1,231,172,154 of record CM062809.1, on the reverse strand, counting down.
ATATATATATATATATATATATATATTATTTTAAAATATTAATAAATTTATATATAAATAATGTAGATTTATTTTAAAGTAATGCTCTTAGCTAAATTCCATATTTTTACCCTTAAACACCTTTCTCTATTCTAAAAATGGTATATAGGAGAAATTGTAGATTCTTCGAAGCTAATCAAGGTTTAAAGTAATTATAACATACTCCATCAACTAAGCCTTAAAGCAGTTACTGATAAAAATCGATGTTCTATTAACTAAATGGCTCTCCAGGTGAGACACTTGGAGAGTGCCCAAGCACTACACACAATACACTACATTAATCAATCAGGAGAACAACCTAGTACATATAGGCTTTCTCACAATCAGGGTGGTTTCAACCACTCCCTAGATAGTAGGATCTGAGATCTAAGATTAGAGTCTCAATCCTATCATCATCACAACAGTAATCTAAGTTTAGCTTTCTCCATTAATTCCAACACTCCCGCTTAATGGAGAAAGGGTACTGAACAATAACATATGCCTGCTGGTCTAGTCTCAACTAGGCTCACAATTAAAAAATGAAACAATCTTGGTAACAAAGGTTTTCATTTTTGTCTTCTTGCAGCAGAGCCCATACTTGTTCATCTTGAGTCGAGGCTTCATCTTTGCTTTCCTCGCCATGAGGTAGTGATATCTCTTCACCTCATTTCTTCCCCAGTGATGGAAAGCTTGAATTCTTATTCTCGCCCTTCTCAAGATTATGACAGGCTCGATAGGAGAATTTTCCCTCTCACTATTTCTGGTGTCAACCATCTGAAAGTCAGCTATGATGTCTTCATCATTCATTGATGTAATGTATGCACACACAGAAATATTAATGAGATCATCATAATTTAAATTTAAATTTTCTCCAACTTTATCTTCTTCTGCCATGTCTTTGCAATCAACTTCATGTGGCTCGTCCAATTGATCTTCAACACTTTGTTCCTCTTCACACCCTTCTTGAAGATCAGCTCGTGAATCTTGCACAACAGACTGTGCCTCTTGATTCTCGTGGTCATCAACAAAACCACATTGTTTTTTGAAATTTCTTCTGACTTGAACATACTACCCATGCTAATTCCAAATGCCAACATGAGAAAATCATCATCATTAGAATAAAAAATATCTAAAAATATAGACATGTTTTTAAAGTCCAGCTTATCTCGCTTCGAGATTTCTTTTCGACTCCACACAGTCCTCGAGCTCCAACAACCCTGTTACCACGCAGGCGGGAAACTTCTCCCTTTAGTAGCTCTTCAATTATAGAACCTTGTAGATTGTGGCTTCTATGACACTAAGGTCTTAGTGCCCTCAGCTCTGGCGACGAGAAACAAAATGACCTCTCACAAGCTGGAGACGCTATCAGTATCTAATTCTGATGTAGTTAGCAATTTCTGATAACATATTTCTGAACATGGGTTCAAATCAGCAAGAACTTTCATAGGAATCGATCAGACTGAATACACGGTGTCAGATTTTATCAGCCACTCCATGGAGTCATCAAGAGAGCTAGTAGAATTAACAGCAAAATGACTTTCAATCTCAGAACATTTACCCTTGAAACTTTAAAGCAAATTCTCGAAGCTATGCAACTTAAGTGCTTTCTACAGTCTGCAAAAGATTGGGACTTGAATCAAGATCAACAATTTGACTTTCTTTTGACCAGCTCTTGAGTCCCTATTGGTTTCAACCAAACAATCTTGCAAGTTAAGGTAGAGCTGTGTATAGTCTTTGAGTTGGAGAACACTTTTGTCTTATTTAGACACCTCCCCTTCGTCGACTGTAGGCACGGGATGCGTCTTCAAGTCTCTAACACTGTTGCAGAAGCGAGGTAATTACCCTATATCCTACTACAGTCAATGTTATAGTTAAATCCCTTATCTCGAAATACACTAGAAGGACGCACATCTTCCTGAAATGATCCCTTCGACTCGCAGCCTTCTCAAACGGTAGCCCAACACGCAGCCTCTTCGTGGGTTAACATTCTGCTGAGCTGATTTATTTATGGAAATCGTGGATCTATAATTTAGTCTACCGAGCATGATTTATTTGTCTCAACTTCCTCTGAGATCCTTCCTCAATGCATCGAGTCTCCTCCAGATCCTATCTAATTTGATCTGAAACCACTGTAAAACCAAGATGCGTTTAAATCGAGCCTCCTCCAAATCCGATGTAGAGAGCTAAGCGTTAACCAACAAAAAGATAAGCATTGTCTAACAACTTCCAAGTCAACAGGATGTGCCGCTTAGTTACAGGCTACTTGTAGTGAGTCCGAACCTCAATCCATTCCCATCTGATGAATGCTGCCACAGTTCTGATGTTGATCGCAGAGGTAGATTGGGCTGCTAAAAAGAAAACAGAACAGGCTCTGCTCCTTCCACGCAGAGTTAGGTAAAGAATCCATGCAACGATGTCTTTCTTCGGCAGTTCCAACCTCCTGTTTTAAGTTTCCACAGTCACTATGATTTACCATCGTGGACTCGCAAAGTTCTTCGTGAGTGCCCACAAGTTAGCTGCGACGAACATTAAAATGAAAATGCACAGAAGAGTTATATGGATCGACGCTATTGTCCCTCCAAACCACGCGACGACTTTGCGTCAGTCATGCCTTTCAAATCAGCGTACAGGTCCCTCTGTCCTATAGCTCTGATACCATGATAAAAATCGATGTTCTATTAACTAAATGGCTTTCCAGGTGAGATACCTGGAGAGTGCCCAAGCACTACACACAATACATTACATTAATCAATCAGGAGAACAACCTAGTACATATAGGCTTTCTCACAATCAGGGTGGTTTCAACCACTCCCTAAATAGTAAGATCTGAGATCTAAGATTAGAGTCTCAATCCTATCATCATCACAACAGTAATCTAAGTTTAACTTTCTCCATTAATTCCAACAATTACAACAACATACTACCCATTTAATAGACAAGTTAGCTGTGACGAACCTTAAAATGAAAATGCGAGGAAGAATTATAGTGGATCGGCGCTATTGGCCCTCCAAACCACGCGACGACTTCGCGTCAGTCACGCCTTTCAAATCAACGTATAGGTCCCTCCATCCTGTAGCTCTGATACCATGATAAAAATCGATGTTCTATTGACTAAATGGCTCTCTAGGTGAGATACCTAGAGAGTGCCCAAGCACTAAACACAATACACTACATTAATCAATCCGGAGAACAACCTAATACATATAGGCTTTCTCACAATCAGGGTGGTTTCAACCACTCCCTAGATAGTAAGATCTAAGATCTAAAATTAGAATCTCAATCCTATCATCATCACAATAGTTATCTAAGTTTAACTTTCTCCATTAATTCTAACAATTACAACATACTACCCATTTAATAAATAAAATATATACTTATTTAAAATAATGATTTTTTTTTTATCAATTTTGTTAACACAAAAATAATATATAAGAATTGTAAGAAGATTCTTAATTCAAACCGTATATTATCTCCTATAACATTCTTTTGACCTATTTTCGATTCAAATAAAAGCATTAAAAATATGTTGATTTCACAACTAGGGCTTAAACTATATTCTTTAATATGTAATGTTATCCTCAATGGTCATTTTCATTCATATACACGTATTCCAACAACACCATATTCCCTTGTGCATTTGATAAGCATAAGTTACATGTAATTTCCATTGTTCATCTTTGAAAATATATGTGGCATTGATTTGATTTCTTATTGCTTTTCATTTTGACGTTGGAAATATTCCAAAGGTGTTGGCTGAAAACACCTTTACCACTTGACGCATTATGTGTGATATTGTTATTATGGGATTGTTTACTCATCCTTTACCACTTGACGCATTATGTGTGATATTGTTATTTTTTTGGAAACCTAATGCTGGACGATTGTTAGTTCAAATGCCTACGCTAAAGTCTTATTAATCAAGAATGCAGGGCAAGACATTACTATAATTTTTATTTTCTACAGAGTAATATTAAGGGGTGTGTAAATATGAATGTGTTTAATTTGGAGTTGCAGATAGATGTGTTTCTTAAAATTAAAAAAAAAAAATTATACTATACATATTTAATTAATTGTTTATATAACCTAATTAATTAGAAATAAAAAAAATATGAATAACATGTTTAAATCTTACACTTTTAAAAAATGTTTTAATATGTGATATAGACTTTGTATATATATAGATATTTGTTAAAAAAAATTATTTGAATGTTGTATATAATAACATATCTAATGTGAGCTATGAATAAAATATTTTAATATGAATTAATATTGATGTATACTTAAAAATATATTAATGCCAAAAAAACCATTTTAATGTGCACTAATAAAATCACTAGATGCACATGTTATGTAAAATAATGTATATATCATATAAAGCTATTGAAAAACACAAATTTGTGTGGTTAAAATGTTGTTATATAAAGTAATATCTATATATATATATATATATATAAAGCTATAGAAAAAACATAATTTTTTATGGTTAAAATGTTTTAAGTAGTTTGAGTGTTTTACATTTTAATACTTTTTTAGGTATATCTTTTTCTTTTTTTTTGTCGAAATCCAACAAAGGTATTTTGGAATTACAAGTTTAAGCAATGTAATCTCTACAAGTTTAAGTTGAATTTTAAACAATGAAAAATTACACATTGTTTTTTGCACTATATTTAAAGAGTTTGCACATGAAGAAATTTGATCCCTCTTGGCTCATGTTAGATCCATGCTTAAGATAGATCTATGTTAGTTATTTATAATGGTCATCTTATAGTCCCTTGCACTTCCTTCTCCTACACATCAAAGTATTATTTCAGATGGAATGGAAAAAAGAGTAGCAAGCTTGCTTATCTTGAGTAGGAATCACTAGGTTCTAACCAATTAATTGTCCACAAACTTCAATGTCAATAATTAATTTATTATCTACATTTCATATGGTAGACAAGATTTTCCTGCAATTATTTTATATATTAATGGCCCTTATGTCTTATCTCTTGGGATAGATGTCTATAAGTGACTCACCTAGACTCCTTTAGTTAAGTACTCGTTGATGCAGACGTTGACATGCCTATGTCAACAAAGGAGAAACGACTCAGACCAAGGCTCTTCAACAACCCCAGTTGTTTGGGATGATCATTCTTGACAGATTTAAAGGATTTGTTGGCCTTTTGTTTCTTCCTATTGTGAAACGAAAAGACAAGGAGATCCTACAATTATTACGCTGTAAGGCATTCCCTCTGAAATGAACTTCCCTCTAGTCCTCTGAAATGAACTTCCCTCTAGTCTTAGCTATCTTTAATATGAGCCATTAGATCAAGTGTTAGACGATTGAAATGTTTTTATCCATTGATCAATCGAATAAACTTTCAACTAACTCCTTAATTTACTCGCTCATTTATTTTTCCAGTTCAACGGTTGCATCCACTAGCTGAAATGAACTATCAGCTGATTGGTTTCCTTAATTTACTCACCTCAACTAACTCACTCATTTATTCATTTATTTTTCCGGTTCGATGGTTGCATCCCACCCGCTGAAATGAACTGTCAGGCGATTGGTTAAGTTTCGGTTGAACTGAACTATCAACGGACTCATTAGGTTTTCGTTGTGTTGCTTTAACACTCAAGCTCATGGGGAATCTAACCCTCAGGTGATTGTGGGAAATGCCCAGCCTCCGAGTTCAGTCGGCTACCTGGATTTACCTCTCAAGCTCATGGTGACTCTAACCCCTGAGGTAATTGTGGGAAATGCCCAGCCTCCTTCCTCCATTGGCGGCGCTTCTGAAGCCCACAACACAATCTGCCAACTTCATTCGATTCTGCGCCCAATTTGCCAGTAGTTGTCAATGGCGTTGGAGCTGCTGCTTGCAGAAAAAGATAGGGAGTCTTGCAACAACACCGAAATCAGAGCTAATAACATCCCATACAAAGAGACCAATTGGATAGAGTTGATCTCTTTGCCTATGATCGAAGAAAATGTTTCTGTAGGTGCATCTTTCATGCCCTCCATCATTCCCTTCTTGGCCTACATGTTCTTTTGAGATCCTTAGGCTTTGTTACTTTAATAACGAAACCGCAGAGCTGAATTCGAAAAATAAATTAACGCGCAAGACTGTAGGTTGTAGCCTTATTCTGCACTTGTATGGGCAGGGTAACAGTAGAATGTACGCCCCTATTACGAGTATTTGTGTTAAATTTTTTGGCTTAAAGCGACGTCGCTGCGAGGTTTCCGTTGAGTTGGCAATGAAATTTGTTTAATGTTGTAACCATTGATTGTCCTGATTTTCATTCTTTTCGAATAGCGCGGCATTAATGCGTCACTGATATTGCTGTGAGCCTGTGACATGCATTTCAGTTCAGTTCCTGAACTGAAGTGTGAATGGCAGAAGTTGGGCTTGCCACGGAGAAGGTTCCTCAAGCCATGGAGCAGGCTTTAAATGTGATGTTGACAGACTATATTTCTCTTTTAACTGTTTCAGAGAACTGCACATGGCAGTCTTCCTAAGGTTGCAGTAGGTATGCTATTTTGATCTTATTATTTCATACCAGACTTTAGATACACGACCCAATGTTGCTAGCAACGATATAAGACCAATGTGGACTCAATCTCAATCCTGGTAGTTTATTAACTTTAGAGCAGATCAATTCAATGATCAAAAGGATAGGCAAATTTTATAAACTTTTTATCTCCAACCATGAACACGTGATAATAATCTTTGCTCATTTTAATTTAGCGAGTGCAATTAATCATTTTTTACCAATTTTCTTCTAATTTTATGGTTTTGAGAAGTGGGAAATTTACTTTTATGGCTAATTTTTTTAATAACATCTCTCTATCATCGTTTTTAATAAAATTATATTAAAAAAATATTTTATTGAAAACCAAATTTTTAACTCTTTTGAATTATATATTATTTTCATAGTATTAGTCTTTTAATCTTTAGGATGAGAGTAATTGATGTGTTTATTGGCAATTATTAGTTTAACATTGATCAATACAAATTGTAATTTTTAAATTTAAAAAAAAAATATTTATATTTTTCAATATTACAAAAAAAATATTCTTCAAACATTTTATTGGACCATAATTAGAAAGTCATATTGTAGCATTTCTACAATACAATGTCATGTGGATCAATAGTTTTACCATAGCTTTTAGATACATTTGCAATATTCCTACTATGTTTTCTAGATATTTGTGAGATGATTTTTTAGATACTTCCTCATTGATTTTTTTGTCATAATTTTTTTTTATAGAGTTGCAATATTCATGTAGTGATTGAAAATAGTAAATAACATATAAATCAATTCTTTGCATAAAAAAAGGATAAGAGTAAGATGTGAATAAATATACTATAAATAGGAGTAAAAATGTAAATGTGTAAACTTACTAGTGGTTACTATCCACTAAAATTTATGCAAGTTCTTGGCCCAAGTAGGAAACTAATTTCTCCCCTTTAAATATCAATTTACAATTTTTCTAGGAACATAATTTCTAGTTTGAATAACAGTAACTAAGATACCCTATAACAAAAACTTTATTGAAAACTTTCCTCTACATATAAAAGTTAACAAATTTCTTTTCATAATACTAGTGTTATCTATTATTTAATTAAAGACTATATATATATATATATATATATATATATATATATATATATATATATATATATATTTCAAAATAAGATATCAATTTCCTTTACATATAAAAATTAACAAATTTCTTTTCGTAATACTAGTGTTATCTATTATTTAATTAAAGACGTTATTAGGTGACATTGCTATATAATCATATGGAGGTTCTCTAAAATTGGTGGTTTTAATTTGAAATTATCTAAAATCGGTAACTTTGGAGAGGAATAAGAAGAAATTAGCTTTGTTTGGTATTTGAAGTGGCTTCAACATTTGTTCCATAAGCCTAGCAATAAAATTTCTTAAATAGAATGGGAGCTTTCTTCTTGGGTGAGAAAGGCAAGTCTGCCTTGCCCATGCTTGGCTACAACTCCATATCCCCCAAGAAAAAATGTGGGAGGGATGAGAAAATTATGCACTGTTATGCCCAGAAAGTGCAGAGGGAAGTTCTCGAAACTGTTGTGGGTTTGCTTCATTCTTTAGAGAGAGTAGCAATCACATGCAGGAGCTTAGAAAAACTTCCCTCTAGGCCACCTGTCATCTGTCTATGTGGTTGGATTATACGTTAGACGATTGCAGAGTGTTCAGCCATTCGATCAAGCTAAGGTAGTTGGATGAAGCAAGCATTTGGAGCCTAATTCCTGAAGCTAATCAAAGAATTTAAGGTTGAACAGTGATGTCCTAACCAAACACCCACTAGGGCACAAATGATGGGTTTATTTTGAATCCTCTTAAGGACATTTGGAAGGTAGATTTGTGAGAATGCTTGGCACATTTTTAAGGTTAAAGTCTTAGCATAATTATGAGGGTAAGTCCAGAGAGTTGTTGCAAACAACTACAAAGATTTGAACTTACAAATCTGAGTCAGCTTCTGTGAGTTGGAAATGTCTATGCTTTCAACTATCCCTTGAAATGAGTGAATTCTGTATGCATAGCTTAAGTTTATCCAAGACAAATAGTCCAACACCAATCTGCATCCTTTCTTGAGGCTATTGTGGAAGATTTGTTCTACAAAACTACATCATACTTACATAATATGCACCTATTTTTATCATGATGTGAATTTATATTTTGTTTAATAAGAACTTCTTCAAAGAACCTGAATTATGCTTGTTATCTAACATATTAATCCAACATGTTTGCTAAGTTTTGCAGTAACAATTGTACAACATCTATTGTTGATTACCATAGAAGCTGCCCAAATTGTTGTTATGATCTTTGTCTCATTTGTTGTCGTAAGCTCTGAGAAGGCCATCAACCTGGTGTTGATGAAGCAGATTTTGCTCAACATAAATCTCAGGAAAGAGCTAATGCTCTTGTTCGAGAAAATTTTCGTGCTTTAGCAAGGAGATCTGGCATTCTTGATCAGAACTATTGCTTGATTGACAACCACATGAACCTTGTGTTGTACAACATTTGTATTGACTGTGAAGGATTTAAGGAGCAATAATGTTGTTTTTGCTGAGCCTAACAAGGATTATCAAATAACCATTATTTGGATCTCGTTTGTTCCCTTAATTGTAAGTGCATAAAAATATTAGATTCATAGTACAAGGTACCATTAATCATGTGAGCCATTAATCATTAAGTGCAAAGTGTGGATTATTAGGCATGTATTCTAGCTGAAAAAATTAATAGAAGTAGGAAGTCCAATTGGCCAATTTGCTTTGCCAACTATACAAATTTCAAAATCACATGTATTACTTTGTTTAGGTTCCAAAGACTTTTTAGGGAAAATTAATAAGCATTGAGTCAGTGATTAAATTTAGGTGATTTTCAGAAGCACAAATGAAGCTTCTATCAAATGGCTTAAAGGAAGCAATATTAATTCAATAATTAATAAAAAATATAGTCTTAGGCACCCTAAATCAATTTTAGTTTATGCAGCTTTAGAATTTCATTTCAGCTACATCTCTGCATCTTATTTATATTTTCCCATTCCCATGTTGCGATTGTTCTTCAATTTATGCCTTACGACATTTCCTTTGCAACATCTTGTGTAAATGCTAGTCCTAAAACTATCATATATGAATGAAGTAATATATAAACAATGAAATGCAATTATTAATAAATATAACTAAACATTACTTGCAACTACTACAATTCATACATATGTACATTTTATACAAAATGAAAATGACCAAAAACTCATGTAACTTGCAAGGTCTAGGCATGCATGTTCTGTTTTATATAAAGAATAAAGATGTTAGGCTGAGACCAAATCAAGTCAAATTTGTTAGTGTCCATGGTATTCACAACCCATGGTATTGGGACCATGGTATTATAATGAAATATTTGTATATATAAGGGTGTGAGTAAAAAAAAGGAAATGTATGGGTGAGAAAGAATGAAGTGAGTGAAATGTATACATATTTTCATTGTGATAATAAAAATCTACTAAACCCTTTCCCCATGGTTTTTCCCCAAAATGGGGTTTTCCATGTAAATATGGTGTTTTGTGTTTGAGTTAATTTTATAGGTTATTTCTTGTTTCAATGCATGAAATTTGTTTATTTTTCGGTTAAATAATTTTTCTGTTGTCTTTTATTAACAATTGGTATCAAAGCGAGGTTGTTCTATTTTTTTTTGGTGTATGCCAGGTTATTGTTGGGAAGAATTATGAGCATGGAGATAGTCATATTAAGAGATGTGGAGAAATTAAATGGGACTAATTTTTCCCTATGGAAGGCACAAATGGAGGACATATTAATTTTAAAGGATCAGTATTTGTTGATTGAGGGAGTGTTAGTGTCATTCATTGAAGCCTTCCGTCAGTGATCAAACACGCTCTTACAAAGTGGTCTTAGGGTGTCAAAGTCAAATTTTGTCATTTCAGTGAGTCTTCAAGTAAAATTTGGTCACTAGGTATTAGGTCTAGGGTTTGTTTTCACTCTTTCCAAAGTTTTCCAAGTGTAGGTCCATGTCACCATTTAGCTGAGTGTACCATCTTTCAAAGAGTTGTCATCATCATGTCAGGTTCCAATGGGTCATTTTACACCTTGTTCATGTTTCAGTTGTACTGGGTAAGGCTCATTTCCCTCTCCTAGGGTTTTGAAGGTAATTTGTCTTGGATGGTCAAATCATCAACAAAACTTGTATCCTGATCCTCATTCACCTTCCCCTATCCTTAATGTACCTTCTTAAGCACTTCCCATCACTGATATCCCTCAAATTCATCATTTTCCCACAAACCCTAGCTTCTTGCTACAATTTGACAATTTTCTAGGCTAGGCCTGTGTTTTTCCCTTTTGAACCCCTTCCCCTCACTCAACATTTGAAATTTCACTTTCCCTTGCTTCCTAACATCCCTCCCTACTTCCAAAAATTTCCTCAAGAATTTAGAAGCCCCTTATCCCCTTCATTTCCCTTCATTTCTACAAATCTTCTATTCCACAAATTAGGGTAGGTTTTACTCAAATGATGTTTCTCAGAAAAAGACGATGAATTTGACAAAAGTGAGAGTTTTTTTTGTCCGTAATAGGCCAAGGAAGAAAAACCTCCTTCACTTTTTTCACAGGTTGATCCAGGTGGATATTGGTGGCCACCCGCTACTTCCACTTGGATCCCCACCAGTGCTTCTTTCAGTTTCCTTAATTATAGCACAGTTTACTATTTTTAGCAATTTTTCGGGTCCTAAACTTCCGGAGCCATTTTGAAGCCCTAAACGACTTTTTTTGGGAAATCTGCCGCCAGGGATTTTCCTTCTAAAATCGTCTTTTTTGTCGTAGTCCTTGGAGAGATCTTTCCAACGGGCTATCATGCACGTCAAACGGAGATAATATGACCAATTCGCGACCTCGAGAAGTTGGCTATCCAACTCACCCCAACAGGGCCCACAAACTCTTGGTGTTACATCTCCTCGGGTTAGGGTTTTGGTTGTTTAGGGTTTTCTCTTATTGTTCAATAATAAAAAGGCCCTTGAGCCTCATTGTAAGACAATTCAGAGGCATGTAGCTACCACATCTCTTCTCAGAGATAAGCTACCATCGCCCTAGCTGGTTTATTTCCATTCCTGTTTGTAAGCATATTTCAGTATTTTACATTAATGAAATGAAGTATTATTTCCACTGCATCTATGTGTTTATGGTTATCTCTATAATTTGTTGCATTCATGTTTAAATCCAGATCAGTGGTATTAGAGCGGTCTGCTTTCCTTCTCCATTTTTCTTTGCATGTCCCCAGCGAGGTCGGGATATAAGGAGTTAGGGCTTGAACTGGTCTAACCTTTACAAGACCAACCTCACAAATCCCAACGGCCTCCCATGGCAGATGAAAACAAAGATGAAGGGCAGGAGATCCTATCAAAATCTTGCTCGAAGAATCCCTCGAGTGACAAAGGAACGCGATGATGGACAACTTTGCCCAGATCCTTCAGCGGCCACCCAGGGGCGATGCATCGGCTTCCAACAGCATCTCTGGAAATGCTACACCATTTAAGCTACAAGTTAATTTTGAAATCCCCATATTTAAGGGTCAGATAGACGCAGATTCTGTCGATAAATGGTTAAATGTGCTAGAGGATTATTTTTCTGTTCATGATTTTTCCAGTCGAGAAAAGATTATTTTTTCTCTTCTCAAAGCAGCCCCCCACGTCAAGGATTGGTGGGAAACCTACTGCGAGCAGAAGGATGAAAGTACAGGCTCACTATTTTCAGTTGCATCGACTTGGAGTTCATTCCGTGATGCCATCAAGGAGCAGTACTACCCTGTCAGAAGCTATGAGGATCAATACATAAAGTGGACCACACTGCGGCAGGGAAGGGACCAAGACGTACTGGAGTTTACCAATATTTTCCATACCCTTCGTACAAAGTTGGGTATCAAGGATACAGATCAGAATTTGGTATTCAAATACTATGGCTGCCTGCACAAGTACATCCAGGAAGAAATAGAATTCCTGAACATCTCGTCGCTCGGCACGGCATACAGATATGCCGTCAAGGTCGAGCAAAAGTTTAAACAGAAGAAGTGAGACTTTGGGTCAGCGAATCTGAAACAAGGGAAAGGTGCCCCCAAACCATAGAACAAATGACAAAGCCAAGGCGGGGCGGTCCAAGACAAGACGCCAAAGCTGCAAGCAAAGAACAGCACCGTGAAGTCGAAAAAGGACATAGGAAAGTGGTATGAGTTCCTGTTGAGGCCTCGAAAATCGCTGCCACAACAAAGGGAAAACCACCCAGTCCGGACCTTAGTACAGCTCCTTTTCCGTTTGGAATAGTGGCTCCGACTGGGGATAATGGGACCAGTTTCCCAATAATGGATAAAAATGGGATGGACGAGTAACTTATGAGGTATGATAGTGATAAGTGAACAACTAAAACTATCGGTGAAATATATATTAACTATAATCTAATCCCGGGACTTATCAATCTTTCAAAGCGTAGCATTTGATAATCTGTACTTTAAGGCAGGCATATAGATGACTCTGACACTAAAGCATAGACGTTTAAACCATTTAAGATTGCTCTGCATAATTAGTTATGCAGAGCGATAATAGCGAATTACTACACATTTTCATTCATATCATTGCTACATGCATGATTAAAAGAAAGGGCATATCACAAAACATCCAATAGTGGAATGAAATGAATATTTGCTGTTACAGTGCATACATGTATTCAACAATAGCAAAAAAAATAATAACACAGCAATTCATATAACAGGAAAGAAAACAGATGCAGATAAAAGTACCATGTAAGCTGTTTAACAATCCGACGCATTAATCGCTATGTCGCAGTCCTTCCTTCAAACCAGAAAGCATTCCAAACAAGAGACAATAGTGCACAATTGCATAAAACAGCCTTCTCGTCAAATTAAGGACTATCGGTCGAGTTTGACAAAAGAATATAGGCTGAAGCACAGTAGTGCAAACTTCAGCCTTTAAGTCTATTACAAAATTTTACGACCCTTTCCAAAACAATGAAAGGGTCTATAAATACTAATCTAATCTAAATATCTAAGAAAAAACTGAAAAGCTATTAAATTGGCATCAATAAATATTTTCCATCTTTTTTGGCGATCTGGCATTCGGCAGCAATGCTTCATTCGGTGGGCTCTTTGCCTTTAACACTCAGCTGACATATCGCCAGCATTGGCTCTACTTCCGGTGGAGTGTTGAGACGCGACGTGAGCTGGGCATCATATGTGGCATCCTGAATGTCGGGGATTAGGCATTCGAGAGCATCTGTTAAACACTTAAGAGCCGACCTTTGAGTGTGCGGCTTGATTAGAAAGAGCCAATATGCGTCGGAGGTTAAAGTATTTACTCCAGCGATTAACTTTCTCTTTTCCTCCAGTTCATGATAACTTGTTTGTTCAATCATGTTCGCCGTGGTCATGCTTCCAGGTGTGCACTGAGAGATCATGTTGGCCGAATAGAGTGTATTGTTGACTAAATCAACAATATTTCTAGTAATCAATTTACACCTTGAAGCTGCCCTCTCCGCTTTCATCATCTGAGTGTTCCATTCCGTGAAGAGTATGTCCTTGAATGGCTCATAGATCCTAGGCAAATTTGCTGCTTTCCCCACATCAGTATCTTGCCAATCAAGATATGAGGCTATGGTTTCTTCGGCCTGATCTAGCTCATTTCTGGCTTTTTCTATCTGCTGACATACTGCTGTAGATACTTCACATAATGGCTCAACCTCGGTAAGTTGTCGGCATAGGAGTCTAACCAGAGAGATTAATGCACTATTTATTTGAGCTGCCTCTGCTCTGAAATCTTCAACTTTCTTACTGCCTTTGATATCTTCGAGCTGTGCTAACAGTTGAGCGATTTGCTCATCCTTTGACTTCGTCATTAGCTCGTTTGCCGCTCTCAATTGTGCCAATGCCTTCGTTAATTCTTTCTGCTTCTGGATTGCGCTCTGATCAATCCTCTGTTTTTCAGTCTGCAGTTGCTGGGTTAATACATTGTTTGCTTGCTGTTGCGCCAACAACTGCTCTTCTACCTGTGCCGCCTTGTTTCGCGCCTCGGCTACTTCTGCTTGCAATGCACAAATCTCCTGGTCCTTAGTCTTTAACAAAAGACTTACATCCGATGCTTTGTCAATAGTTGCTGCAGAATAAGCTCCCTCGTACTGCGATAGCTTGGTTAGATCATCGGAGGGGTCTAATTCCTCCTTCCAGACTACATTCCCCGTGACTGTTTGCTCAGGAAAGATGGAAGGTTGATCAAGCCTTCGTCTTTTCCTTGAGCGCTTAACAACTGCTTTGTGCCTAGGGCTGTAGAAAACGTCCGGGGGAGGAATATCTTCCACCTGGAGCACAATCTGATCGGAAGGGTCTTTGGTGATTACCTCGATCTCCTTTGAAGTGGGTGGGCCGCTGGTTCCGCTTGAAACCTGAGAAAAAGTGGTGTCTGGTGCGTCGCTTGTCTTAGAGGTGTCTGTGTCTTTGGAGCCTTCCTTTCCACTGATAATGGAATCGAATTTATTCCATTGTTTAAGCAATTCAGGATCTATGGAGGTCTGTTTGTGTTGCTCCATTTGGGATTTACTCTTTTCTTTTTCTTGTTCCAACCTCTTTTGCTCCTCTAGCTCTTTCCGCTGCTGTTCTTCTAACTCCTTTCTCTGTTTCTCTTCTTGCTCTCTTCTTTGCTTATCCGCTAATTCCTTTTTCTGCCTATCTGCCAGTTCTTTCGTTTGTTTTTCTTCTTCTTCCTTCTTCTGCTGTTCCTCCATCTGCTTCTGCTTTCTCTGTTCTTGTTCCTTCTGCTCTTTCTGCTGCTTATCCATTTGCTCCTTTCTCTGCTTCTCTGCCTGCTGCTTCTCTTGCCTTTCCTCCTGTTGTTTCTTTTGTTCTTTATTTATAACAGGAGGTTGGCTTGTCTGTTTCTGACCTGGCTCGCTTGAGGAGGACGCTGAGGTTAATGACAATAAATCTAGAGGCAGAGTTTGCAACCTCTGCTCTCTAAGATTATTGAACTCAGTTAAATTCTCATCATTGTATCTCATCTTGGCAAGCTGCTTGGTTTGGCTTATTGAATCGGCAGCTACGAACAGGTCATCAAACTCATCCTCTTGATGGTCAATCTTAGTCAGTTTGGCCTGTTCTAGGGCAATGAAAGCAGTCTTCTTAGGATCATAGAGTCTGGCTGGCATAGTGGGCAGGGATAAAGCTTGCATCTTTATAGCCTCTTTTTCTGCATGCTGAAGATTATGCAGAGTAAAAACACCAATTCTTAAGGGAAAAGAGGGCCAGCCCCTCTTCTTCTCTTTCTTGAGAGTTTGAGTGACACTCTCGGCCACAATCTGGTAAGAGATTTCTCGGGCCAACAATTTGTCTGGAACATATGAAGGGAGAACATGCGGTTTGGCTTGGCTTCCATAAACCCTAATATAGGTAAAATTCTCTTCTCCAAACCATCCTGCTACAGCTGGTAAGTCGAAGGAAGCGAGATAGGAAATTTTGGGAATAGGCCGATCAAAAATGGAATAATGAATGGGAACCATAAGACCATTGCAAATTTGATACAAATGGTCCTTGTAAGAGGACTTCCACAATTTCCGATTATACAAATGAATGGGCGAAGGGTCTTGGGTGGTCCATCTCCAACCGAGGATGGGAAACTCAGAGTTAAAACACAATGTGTCCATAATGTAGGCGCTATAATAAAATGGGGGGATTTTCCTTTCGGTGAGAACAGATTTAGCTCTAAAATCCCGAACAACTACAGTCAACTTATCAGAAAGAATGGTGGCCCAATCCATGATTATACTATTAACAGCGGCCTCCATCAGGGGAACCATTTCTATATCGAAATTGGCAGAATCATGTAATCCCCATAGCCTACACATCATAATTCCCGCATAGCAATACGGAGAAGCCAAGGAATCGACGGAGTACTTACCCGAGCTTTCGTGCTTGTGTTTGGCCGGGTTCTCCCTCCAATCCCGAATGGGCTCGGATGGTACTTCATTTTCAGCTGCAAACTTCTCCACGAAGTCTTTGTTGTAGATTTTCTCTGGTTCAGGCAAATGATACATTTGCCTTAGGTGCTCTGGCTTAAAAGACCCGAAAATCCGTCCGTCTCTTGTGTGGAACGTTCTTTCAATGATTGGAATTTCCTCGATTGCCCATCCCACTACATCAGTGTAGGGAAGGACTTGCTCTCTGGCCGCTATTCTGTGAAGAAAGGAATCAGCCAACTCTTTAAGAGTTGCATCGGACTTTTTGAGTGAGTCCGCAGTAGCCACTGTCACTGAAACTTCTGGTTGCTCAGCTTCTAGTAAATTATATGTGCCCTGCCATGTAGTCTTGTTAAGACCAGTGCACGTAGTATCTGAAATGAGGCCTTTTTTCTTATCTGCGGCAGCTTGACCTGCTACAGGTGTAACAGCAGAGCCCGTAGTCCTCTTGGATCTTTTCCCCATCATGCTTAAGCTTCTCTCAAAAGACGAATTCTACACAATTGCAAGAGAAATCGTAACAACAGAAATGACGATGACAATCCATAACGGGAAAGATATATCATTTGAAGCGTGGGGAGATTAATTCCCAAAAGTGGCTGCGGATCCAATCAGTGGGCAGATATTGCAGATGCATTAATGGCGATTTAAGGACTGCTACTCATTAAATGAATATCACACCATTATCCGGCTGAATGACCCCCTTAAGCGTGCAATAGATATTCTGGCAGTTAAGCTCAGGTATTCGTTAATCGAAGGGGCAAAATCTTTTAAATACGCACGCATTACCTTATCCCTTGCATTTAACGACATTTTGGGATTCGCGCTCTGTCAACCGGATATGAATATTAAATTAGAGCTTTAAGTAATGGCTTTTAAGAATGCTGACCACCGATGAGCGATATTGCATCGCTTCGGGAAATAAGTGCTGCACAATTATCACCAAAAGATCCTGCCGACAGCCGATAGCGATATCGCATCGGGCTAGCGCAATAAAAACAGAGCTAGGTGTATATAAAGTGGTTTTGGGGGTTGCCGATTGCGATATCGCATCGGATCGGGGGTAGGAACCAAGTGCCTTCTTGAAGTGCATGGCATTCTGCCGACAGCCGATAGCGATATCGCATCGGGTCGGGATTTATAACATAAAGTGGTTCCACATGAGGTATCGCCGATAGACGATCGCCGATATCGTGTCACATCGGGGCATGAGTTATGTGCCGTTATGGGTGTGCATGTAACATTGCCGATCGCCGATAGCGATATCGCATCGGCGGAGATCAAAATGCCATTTGAATGCATCTCTCATGTTGTTGCGATATGCGATCTTGCGATCGCTTTATCGCAATAACAAAAGATTATTTATTATTTGAAACATTAATATCCCAAAAAGGCTTAAATACATGAAAACTCGTTTGATTATCCGGCCTTTTTGAACATACAAGCATTGATGCCAAAATTTTTAAAAGGGACCCATTCCATATGTTAATTTTTTGTAAATAAGAATGATATGAAATGGGGGGTTGTTGTAGGGCACAACAATTGGCGATTCGCTGGAAGAACCAGTTATCTCTAAAATTAAAACAAACACTTAAGCTTTTTTGAAAATAGAAACTCAATCAGAAGGGAAAACTTCTAATTTAACTGGATATTCGCGCGTTCTGAACCAAGTGAATTCTGTTAACTTCTTTCCTTTTGGTTTCGAGAAAAATAAATACATTCTAAGTCTTAAAATAGGCCTTTATTGGTTTATAATGATAAAACAAAAACTTTCCCAAATCAGCTTTTATAATTAACCCCTCTGTCATAGGTAGAGCCTCTGTTGCCAGCAAACGTTTATAGTCTCGACAGGGATACCTTTTAACCATAGTATTATTCACTTTTCCATTCACATAAGATTGTAGTTAACAGAATGAAACTAAAATATGTTCCCATATTTTATTTTTTTATCTGTTTTTTCTTCTTTGTCATTGATAAGATAAAAAGCCATTGTCCTGGTTTGGTGGCCAGCTGTTGACAATGCCATTCACTGGTAGTAATTTAACTGAACAAGCCGGCTCGTGATGAGACCTCTTGTCTTGAAATTTCAAGCCATTACCCTGTTATGATAGGCAGTATTGGTAATGTCAGTCAAACTACTTTCCTATGAACATGGTAAGTAGGCTTGTAATAAGACCTCTTATCTTTAATCTTCTATATTTTAGAATTACACTCTGAGTAACCATAAACTTTAGTGAATGGGGTGAACAATTTTCTCCTTAAGAGCAAATGGATGACAGGTGAAGAGTTGAGGATGCTGAAAATGGGTTAGTTCTCATCTTAAAATGAATAACCTTTGGAGACCAGTTTTGAAAACAGAAAATGATTCACAGAACTTTTACCTTTCGAGAAGAGTCTTCAAAACGTTAGGTGGTGATTTCAGAACACACAGATATCTAGTTCCCTAGAAATTATTCCTTTTGGTTGAGGGTTCTACTATCTAAAAGCAAATATTCGTATTATTTTGTGAGACAGCTTCTTCAAACCAAGCTAAAGGTCAATGGAGATACTCTACAGTTTTATTTCCTATCGATCCTACAAACTACACAAATCTACAAAGAGGAGAAGGGATTACCTTCTCAATTAAAGAATTTCTTCAAGATCAGGCCATTAACAGGGAGAGAATCTCTCAACCCTGATAAATCTTGCAATATAAAGGTTGAATGGCCTATCTTCTCACAGATCTGAAATGGTCCAAGCCACATTTTCTGAAATTTGGTATGCTTACCTTTATCTTCATGGGCTTTGTCCCATTTGAGAACTAAGTCACCAACTTGAAAGTGTTTGGAATCGGATGAGGTTAAGTCAAATGATGCTTTGATGATTTGTTGATGTTTGGCGTGAGTGATTCTGGCTTTCTCTCTTTCTTCTTCTAATTTGAGAATCTGGTCATGTCTAAGTTGGATAGATGAAGAAGGAGTCTCTTCGATGTACTGTACTAGGGCTAAAGAGGGTAGAACAAGATTGGTAGGCAATACTGCTTCTTTTCCATATACTAGATTAAATGGGGAGGAACCTATAGAAGCTTTTTGTGTAACCCTATCAGCCCATAATGCAAACACTAGAGATTTGTGCCAGTTTCTATGATTCTGTTCAACAGTTCGCTTAATAATTTTGATGAGATTCTTATTAGTAGATTCGGCTAAACCATTTCCCTGGGGATAATAATTAGCAGAATATTTCAGTTTAAACCCTCTCTTAATAGAGAAATCATATATAGCATTTCCTGAGAAATAGGAAGCATTATAAAAAATGAGAGCGTTTGGAACACCAAACCTGGTAATGATGAATTGGTCAATGAACTCAATGATTGCTTCTGAATTTGCTGCCTTCAAAGGAATAGCCTCTACCCATTTGGTAAAATAATCGGTAGCAGTGAGGATATACCTATGTTGTTTGGAAGATGGTGGAGTAATCTCTCCAATGATATCTAATCCCCATTGTTCAAATGGCTGTTCAATGTTGACAGGTTGTAGAGGGAAAGCTGATTTCCGTTGTCTTCCACTAGCGGCTTGGCAATTGAAGCATTTTCTTACGTATTCATGAGCATCTCTAAACAGAGTAGGCCAATAATATCCAGCATGAATAACTTTGTGAGCTGTTGTGTCTGCTCCAAAATGTCCTCCCGCTGGCCCATCATGTAGCTCCTGTAAAACCTTTTGAGCTTCAGGTTTCTCAAGACATCTTAACAGGATAGAATCATAATTTTGTCTAAAAAGCACATCATCAATGAGAGTGAAATTCTTCGCTTTTAACCTAATGGCCCTTTTATTTTTGTAAGATAAATTTGGAGGAGCATAACCATTCTTCAAATAAAATATTAAATCTGCATATTGAGATTCAGAATCAGTGACACTTATCTGATTGATTGATTGAGTCTGATCCATATTGCTTGATTCAGGAATGTTTGATGCTCCTGCCAATATCCTGCAAAAACCTTGGCCCCTAACAATCTTTTCTGGTTTTATTTCTAAGTCATATTCTTGAAGCACTGTGACCCAATTGGCTCTTCTTTCACCTAGTTCTTTTTGAATTAATAGTTGCCTTACCGCTGGGAAAGGGACTATAACTTTCGTGTGAGTTTTCAAAAGAAAGGGCCTGTAATGTTTAACTGCTTTGAACACAGCAAAGGCTTGTTTCTCCACATCGGAATAATTTAGTTTGGCACCCTGAAGATTTGAGCTAAAAAATGAAATGGGTGTTTCCAAGTTGTGAGCATTTGGCTGCGTGAGAACTGCAGCATAGGATACATCGGACGCAACGGTATACAATGTAAAATGAGTAGAAAAATTGGGAGTATTCAAGGTTGGGGCATTGATTATTGATTGCTTGATAACATCAAAAGCTTGCTTTTCTTCTAATCCCCACTTGAAGACTGAATTCTTCTTGATCATTGTCTGAAGTGGTAATACAATTTGGGAGAAATTTGGAACAAATCGTTTGACAAAATTAATCTGACCCAAAAATGACTGCATCGATTTTTTATTGTGTGGGAAAGGGATTTCAGAAATTTCCTTAATCCGATCAGGATCAATATAAATGCCATCTTTGGATACTATAAAGCCTAAGAGCTTTCCTTGGTCAAGAGCAAAGAAAGACTTCTTTGGGTTTAGAGAAATACCATATCTTTTGCATTGCTGAAAGATTTGATTTAAGTCATGCAAATGATTATATCTCTTTTTAGAATATACAGTAATATCGTCTAGATAGACGACTACCGACCGATTAATCAACCCTTTGAAGGCTATATCCATGGCTCTCTGTAATGTCGCTCCCGCATTTATGAGTCCAAAAGGCATTTTCTGATATGCATAAGTTCCCCATTTTGTTCTGAATGTGGTTTTAAGTTGGTCATCAGGATGAACCAAAACTTGGTTGTATCCGGATAATCCATCAAGAAAGGACATCAATTCAGAGCCTGCTACTGATTGGAGAATTTGCTCCATAGTAGGTAATGGGAAGTTATCTTTCAAGCTTGCTTTATTCAGGTTCCTGAAATCAATACAGATTCGAATGTCGCCATTTTTCTTCCTGACCGGCACCATATTAGAGACCCAATTTGAATGTCGGACCGGAAAAATAATTTTGGCTTTCAAAAGCTTATTAAGCTCCGACTTTATCTGGCTCTCCAAATTTGGATGTATTTTTCTTAACTTTTGCTGAATTGGTTTCTGATCAGGAAGCATAGGGATGGTATGCTGGATAATAGATGTATCATATGTCTTTAAGTCATCGTATTTCCAAGCAAAGACCTGTTTGTTTTTTCTCAATAGTTTAATAAATGCTTCCTTTTCTTCTTGGGAAAGTCCTATTCCTAAGTTGATGTTTTGAGGAGCATCGTCAGTGCCTAGATTTATTAATTCAAACCTAAGGGTGGAACTTTGAAGCTTTGCATTAATTACAGGTTTAAACCTGTCTTTGATATCATAAAGGTCTTCAAGCTTCACCACGGGTTTGGGAATTGAATTTTATTGAGGCGCTTGTTTCATCTGTAGATCGTGATCATCTTCCTCAATGACTTGATTGTCATAGGATTTTTCCGAAGTTAGAAACTGCAAGATATCTTCGTCATGGTTAAATACTCTCCAATTGGTGACATTGTCAGGAATTGATGGCCTAAAAAATAATTCTACAGAAAATCTATCAAGGCTGTAGTCTTCGGAAGGTAGAAGCTTAGAAGCTACATTGGCTAGTAGGTCGGCTGCTGAATTTTGTGACCTAGGAATGGAAGAAATGTTGAAGGCTAAAAAGTGTGAGGTAAGATCCTGCACTAGCGATTGATAATGCTTAAGGTGAGTTGAAAGGCAATGAATTTCATTTCTAACTTGTTTAACAATGATTTCCGAATCGCCGAACACTTTTAGATATCGCACTTCAAGGCCGATCGCTTTATATAAACCCTGGACCAAAGCTTCATATTCGGCTGTGTTATTAGTACACTCAAATTCTAACCTACAAGATAGCATTGTCTTTTCTCCTTGTGGGCTAACCAAAATGCAACCTGCTCCTGAGCCTTCACTGGACTTAGAGCCATCAAAATATAAAGACCAAAATAAAGAAGTATTAACAAAAATATCTACATTTTTCTCAGCATCATTAAAGCATCTGGACTTATCTGTTTGTGAAAAATTTTCAATCTGAGACGTAAAATGATTGACTGAAAAAGGAGATGGTTGGGCAACAAAGTTTCCAAAGAATGATTCGAACGAATAGTTCCCCAAAATATTGTTTTTGAACGCCACAGGTTGGTTTTCTTGCTCAAATTCAGTAACTGTGTGGGTCATATGCTTCTCCCGATCGATCCTTATTTGATTCGGCTTTCCCTTGTAGGGAAGCCACATATGTGACCAATCTGTGGAAATATACCCATGTAGTTTTTCGAACCAATCTCTGCTTAAAATCAAACCATAAAATTCAGATATGTCGGCAATTAAGATGTCAATCCTCTGAACAATTATGGGGTCGGCTGACAACCTGATGGTTACAGAATTAATTTCTCCCACAACCTGCACCTTAGTCCTATCCAACTGTACAATATGAATGGCAGACTTCTGGGGTTCAATTTTCAGCTTAGAGCAAACTGAAGCTGGCATTATATTAGATGAGGCCCCTGAATCAATTAAACAGTTGTGCAGGTTTCTATTATAAATCTCATAAGTCAACAGGAAGGGTGGAGTGTGAGAATTTGATTTATCTTCGATTAAAACTGAATCGGTAATTTCAACCATACCTGCAGGAGGTTGGCCTGAATCGTTGGCAGCTCTTGCACTGGGAAGGGGAGTAGAAGGAACAACATTTAATTCTTTGAGAAGTAGCTTTTGTTGATGCTTTAGTTTGCTAAGTTCAAACATGGTTATATTTGCCTTAGTTTTCTTCATGTCATCAACAATGTTATATTCCATAGAATCAGATACCACTAGTGTCTTAGATGTTGAAGGAGAACTAGAAGTTGAAGGCTGGTTTTGGGGAACTACTACAGGTGACTTTTTTGGGGGAACTTTTTCCTTCGCTGTAGTAGCACCTGCGCTCCTCTTCCTTGAAGTTGCCTGGACGGGTTCAGGAGTACTTTTGCTTCTTGTAGTAACCAGAAAGGCTTCTTCTTCATTCTCGACATCAGAGTTTGGGAGTATAAAATCCCACATTCCATGGCATTCAGCTACTTCTTCTTCATCATCGGTCTGTGAAGATGTTTCCTCTTCCTCTTCTTCTTGGTCTGAATCAGCGTTAGATATAACATTGGGCGGCTTTGATTCAGTTTTCTTAAAAGTTCTAAATGGTCTTTTGTTTGAAGTTTCGGCCACCTGCTTCTTTATCTCAACCATTTCGTTAGACAATGTTTTAAGGACCTTTTGTAAACCTTCCATGTCATACGGGTCCTTCGGGGTTTTCTTCTTGGAATCTTCTTTAAACGAGACTTTTTTAGCTTTTCTATCCTCCAGAGCAGCTTTCTTTTCTAGAGCATTGATGCGCTTTTCAACGGCGAGTGCCTCTCTCATATTTTCAGCTAAGGTAGGTTTGCCAGCCCTGTCTACAAAAATGGCTATGTTGGCAGGTAGGGCAGTGATATACCATTCGCTTCGGATTTGTTCACTTGGTTTAGAAGCGGTAGGGATTTTATTCAGTAGTTTATTAAATCTGGCATTAAACTCCTTTATTGGTTCCCTGTGCTCTATTCTCAAATTGGAGAGGTCGTTTATTAAAGTTGCTAAGGACCTATCATCTCCATATTTGGTAAGAAACTGCTCTTGGCATGTGTTCCAACTGGTAATCGAACCAGAAGGTAAAGAAAAATACCAGGATCCTGCTGATCCTTGTAAAGTGTAAGGAAAGAGTCTCACAACAACATCTTGCTCTGTCACTCCTTTTAGGTTAACTGCTAACATAAAGTTGTTGATGTGTTCTTCAGCCTGGGTCCCATCATCTGGATTGAATTTAGGCAGCCATTTTTCGGGAGCATCGGGTAGATCATGCAATGGTCCAGGCATGTTGACTGCTCCTGGCCTAGTCCATGGATCTGCCATTATGATAGCGACAGTGGTTGAGACTACTGCTGGGATTCCGGATGTATGGGAAGGGATTAAAGATGAGGAGTGAGTGGGTTGGGATATTGAGGCTTCTGATGGCTGATGGGCGACAATTTGCAATGCGGAAGTGGATGGTTGACCTCGCAGAGGAGAAAATGTAATGGAGGAGGTGGATGAAAGCCCTTCACTATCAGATCCTTCAGTAATTTTCTTTGCCCTTTTCCTTTTAGGTAAGGGAAACTCAGTGGGTTCAATACCGAGTTTTTCACTTTGAAGTCTGGTGAGAGGGTGAGTGAGGTTGAACTGCGAAGTCGCACTGCTTTCTGATACCTCAGATTTCTGTGGTGAAATCGAGAAGCTCTGAAGTTTATGGATTAGAGACTGAACTTCAGGTGATTCAAGACTTAATTGTTCTGTGGTATGATGGGTTTGAGCAGTGGTAGTTGATTCCTCTTCTTCTTGTTTGGATACCGGCGAACCAGTATACAAATGGGAAGATCGAGGGGATTCGGAGGGGGAAGTACTCTTGGAATGGCTTATAGGTTTGGACTTATGTGCCATTCATAGTTGAGGCCCTCCTTCTAGCGCCAATTTTGTTGAGGCCTCGAAAATCGCTGCCACAACAAAGGGGAAACCACCCGGTCCGGACCTTAGTACAGCTCCTTTTCCGTTTGGAATAGTGGCTCCGACTGGGGATAATGGGACCAGTTTCCCAATAATGGATAAAAATGGGATGGACGAGTAACTTATGAGGTATGATAGTGATAAGTGAACAACTAAAACTATCGGCGAAATATATATTAACTATAATCTAATCCCGGGACTTATCAATCTTTCAAAGCGTAGCATTTGATAATCTGTACTTTAAGGCAGGCATATAGATGACTCTGACACTAAAGCATAGACGTTTAAACCATTTAAGATTGCTCTGCATAATTAGTTATGCAGAGCGATAATAGCAAATTACTACACATTTTCATTCATATCATTGCTACATGCATGATTAAAAGAAAGGGCATATCACAAAACATCCAATAGTGGAATGAAATGAATATTTGCTGTTACAGCGCATACATGTATTCAACAATAGCAAAAAAAATAATAACACAACAATTCATATAACAAGAAAGAAAACAGATGCAGATAAAAGTACCATGTAAGCTGTTTAACAATCCGACGCATTAATCGCTATGTCGCAGTCCTTCCTTCAAACCAGAAATCATTCCAAACAAGAGACAATAGTGCACAATTGCATAAAACAGCCTTCTCGTCAAATTAAGGACTATCGGTCGAGTTTCACAAAAGAATATAGGCTGAAGCACAGTAGTGCAAACTTCAGCCTTTAAGTCTATTACAAAATTTTACGACCCTTTCCAAAACAATGAAAGGGTCTGTAAATACTAATCTAATCTAAATATCTAAGAAAAAACTGAAAAGCTATTAAATTGGCATCAATAAATATTTTCCATCTTTTTTGGCGATCTGGCATTCGGCAGCAATGCTTCATTCGGTGGGCTCTTTGCCTTTAACACTCAGCTGACATATCGCCAGCATTGGCTCTACTTCCGGTGGAGTGTTGAGACGCGACGTGAGCTGGGCATCATATGTGGCATCCTAAATGTCGGGGATTAGGCATCCGAGAGCATCTGTTAAACACTTAAGAGCCGACCTTTGAGTGTGCGGCTTGATTAGAAAGAGCCAATATGCGTCGGAGGTTAAAGTATTTACTCTAGCGATTAACTTTCTCTTTTCCTCCAGTTCATGATAACTTGTTTGTTCAGTCATGTTCGCCGTGGTCATGCTTCCAGGTGTGCACTGAGAGATCATGTTGGCCGAATAGAGTGTATTGTTGACTAAATCAACAATATTGCTAGTAATCAATTTACACCTTAAAGCTGCCCTCTCCGCTTTCATCATCTGAGTGTTCCATTCCGTGAAGAGTATGTCCTTGAATGGCTCATAGATCCTAGGCAAATTTGCTGCTTTCCCCACATCAGTATCTTGCCAATCAAGATATGAGGCTATGGTTTCTTCGGCCTGATCTAGCTCATTTCTGGCTTTTTCTATCTGCTGACATACTGCTGTAGATACTTCACATAATGGCTCAACCTCGGTAAGTTGTCGGCATAGGAGTCTAACCAGAGAGATTAATGCACTATTTATTTGAGCTGCCTCTGCTCTGAAATCTTCGACTTTCTTAGTGCCTTTGATATCTTCGAGCTGTGCTAACAGTTGAGCGATTTGCTCATCCTTTGACTTCGTCATTAGCTCGTTTGCCGCTCTCAATTGTGCCAATGCCTCCGTTAATTCTTTCTGCTTCTGGATTGCGCTCTGATCAATCCTCTGTTTTTCAGTCTGCAGTTGCTGGGTTAATACATTGTTTGCTTGTTGTTGCGCCAGCAACTGCTCTTCTACCTGTGCCGCCTTGTTTCGCGCCTCGGCTACTTCTGCTTGCAATGCACAAATCTCCTGGTCCTTAGTCTTTAACAAAAGACTTACCTCCGATGCTTTGTCAATAGTTGCTGCAGAATAAGCTCCCGCGTACTGCGATAGCTTGGTTAGATCATCGGAGGGGTCTAATTCCTCCTTCCAGACTACATTCCCCGTGACTGTTTGCTCAGGAAAGATGGAAGGTTGATCAAGCCTTCGTCTTTTCCTTGAGCGCTTAACAACTGCTTTGTGCCTAGGGCTGTAGAAAACGTCCGGGGGAGGAATATCTTCCACCTAGAGCACAATCTGATCGGAAGGGTCTTTGGTGATTACCTCGATCTCCTTTGAAGTGGGTGGGCCGCTGGTTTCGCTTAGAACCTGAGAAAAAGTGGTGTCTGGTGTGTCGCTTGTCTTAGAGGTGTCTGTGTCTTTGGAGCCTTCCTTTCCACTGATAATGGAATCGAATTGATTCCATTGTTTAAGCAATTCAGGATCTATGGAGGTCTGTTTGTGTTGCTCCATTTGGGATTTACTCTTTTCTTTTTCTTGTTCCAACCTCTTTTGCTCCTCTAGCTCTTTCCGCTGCTGTTCTTCTAACTCCTTTCTCTGTTTCTCT
Organism: Pinus tabuliformis; assembly: GCA_031772625.1. NCBI lineage: Eukaryota > Viridiplantae > Streptophyta > Pinopsida > Pinales > Pinaceae > Pinus > Pinus tabuliformis. The sequence goes on along the minus strand of CM062809.1, from coordinate 1,231,144,492 downwards.
TCTTGCTCTCTTCTTTGCTTATCCGCTAATTCCTTTTTCTGCCTATCTGCCAGTTCTTTCGTTTGTTTTTCTTCTTCTTCCTTCTTCTGCTGTTCCTCCATCTGCTTCTGCTTTCTCTGTTCTTGTTCCTTCTGCTCTTTCTGCTGCTTATCCATTTGCTCCTTTCTCTGCTTCTCTGCCTGCTACTTCTCTTGCCTTTCCTCCTGTTGTTTCTTTTGTTCTTTATTTATAACAGGAGGTTGGCTTGTCTGTTTCTGACCTGGCTCGATTGAGGAGGACGCTGAGGTTAATGACAATAAATCTAGAGGCAGAGTTTGCAACCTCTGCTCTCTAAGCTTATTGAACTCAGTTAAATTCTCATCATTGTATCTCATCTTGGCAAGCTGCTTGGTTTGGCTTATTGAATTGGCAGCTACGAACAGGTCATCAAACTCATCCTCTTGATGGTCAATCTTAGTCAGTTTGGCCTGTTATAGGGAAACGAAAGCAGTCTTCTTAGGATCATAGAGTCTGGCTGGCATAGTGGGCAGGGATAAAGCTTGCATCTTTATAGCCTCTTTTTCTGCATGCTGAAGATTATGCAGAGTAAAAACACCAATTCTTAAGGGAAAAGAGGGCCAGCCCCTCTTCTTCTCTTTCTTGAGAGTTTGAGTGACACTCTCGGCCATAATCTGGTAAGAGATTTCTCGGGCCAACAATTTGTCTGGAACATATAAAGGGAGAACATGCGGTTTGGCTTGGCTTCCATAAACCCTAATATAGGTAAAATGCTCTTCTCCAAACCATCCTGCTACAGCTGGTAAGTCGAAGGAAGCGAGATAGGAAATTTTGGGAATAGGCCGATCAAAAATGGAATAATGAATGGGAACCATAAGACCATTGCAAATTTGATACAAATGGTCCTTGTAAGAGGACTTCCACAATTTCCGATGATACAAATGAATGGGCGAAGGGTCTTGGGTGGTCCATCTCCAACCGAGGATGGGAAACTCAGAGTTAAAACACAATATGTCCATAATGTAGGCGCTATAATAAAATGGGGGGATTTTCCTTTCGGTGACTACAGATTTAGCTCTAAAATCCCGAACAGCTACAGTCAACTTATCAGAAAGAATGGTGGCCCAATCCATGATTATATTATTAACAGCGGCCTCCATCAGGGGAACCATTTCTATATCGAAATTGGCAGAATCATGTAATCCCCATAGCCTACACATCATAATTCCCGCATAGCAATACGGAGAAGCCAAGGAATCGACGGAGTACTTACTCGAGCTTTCGTGCTTGTGTTTGGCCGGGTTCTGCCTCCAATCCCGAATGGGCTCAGATGGTACTTCATTTTCAGCTGCAAACTTCTCCACGAAGTCTTTGTTGTAGATTTTCTCTGGTTCAGGCAAATGATACATTTGCCTTAGGTGCTCTGGCTTAAAAGACCCGAAAATCCGTTCGTCTCTTGTGTGGAACGTTCTGTCAATGATTGGAATTTCCTCAATTGCCCATCGCACTACATCAGTGTAGGGAAGGACTTGCTGTCTGGCCGCTATTCTGTGAAGAAAGGAATCAGCCAACTCTTTAAGAGTTGCATCGGACTTTTTGAGTGAGTCCGCAGTAGCCACTGTCACTGAAACTTCTGGTTGCTCAGCTTCTAGTAAATTATACGTGCCCTGCCATGTAGTCTTGTTAAGACCAGTGCACGTAGTATCTGAAATGAGGCCTTTTTTCTTATCTGCGGCAGCTTGACCTGCTACAGGTGTAACAACAGAGCCCGTAGTCCTCTTGGATTCCCCATCATGCTTAAGCTTCTCTCAAAAGACGAATTCTACACAATTGCAAGAGAAATCGTAACAACCGAAATGACGATGAAAATCCATAACGGGAAAGATATATCATTTGAAGCGTGGGGAGATTAATTCCCAAAAGTGGCTGCGGATCCAATCAGTGGGCAGATATTGCAGATGCATTAATGGCGATTTAAGGACTGCTACTCATTAAATGAATATCACACCATTATCCGGCTGAATGACCCCCTTAAGCGTGCAACAGATATTCTGGCGGTTAAGCTCAGGTATTCGTTAATCGAAGGGGCAAAATCTTTTAAATACGCACGCATTACCTTATCCCTTGCATTTAACGGCATTTTGGGATTCGCGCTCTGTCAACCGGATATGAATATAAAATTAGAGCTTTAAGTAATGGCTTTTAAGAATGCTGACCACCGATGAGCGATATCGCATCGCTTCGGGAAATAAGTGCTGCACAATTATCACCAAAAGATCCTGCCGACAGCCGATAGCGATATCGCATCGGGCTAGCGCAATAAAAACAGAGCTAGGTGCATATAAAGTGGTTTTGGGGGTTGCCGATTGCGATATCGCATCGCATCGGGGGTAGGAACCAAGTGCCTTCTTGAAGTGCATGGCATTCTGCCGACGGCCGATAGCGATATCGCATCGGGTCGGGATTTATAACATAAAGTGGTTCCACATGAGGTATCGCCGATAGCCGATCGCCGATATCGCGTCGCATCGGGGCATGAGTTATGTGCCGTTATGGGTGTGCATGTAACATTGCCGATCGCCGATAGCGATATCGCATCGGCGGAGATCAAAATGCCATTTGAATGCATCTCTCATGTTGTTGCGATATGCGATCTTGCGATCGCTTTATCGCAATAACAAAAGATTATTTATTATTTGAAACATTAATATCCCAAAAAGGCTTAAATACATGAAAAATCGTTTGATTATCTGGCCTTTTTGAACATACAAGCATTGACGCCAAAATTTTTAAAAGGGACCCATTCCATATGTTAATTTTTTGTAAATAAGAATGATATGAAATGGGGGGTTGTTGTAGGGCACAAGAGTTCCATAAGAGCTCCACTCACAACACAAGTGAGTGTCACGCCAAGCAGTCACTGGTGGCTGAGCTAAAGGTTTCAGAATCAGATGCATGTTCTGACTCTGAGTCAGAACTCGATAAGGGGAATGACAAAGGGAAGCAGATTATCGATGCGGAGCCCAACACCACCGTTGTCACCACGAAGATCTAGAAGGAGGAACCCGAAGATCCAGAGGAGGAGGAGCGTCTCTTCCACTCCCAGATATGGGTAAAGGGCTCCCTGCTACAGTTCATTGTTGACAGTGGGAGCCAAAAGAACCTCATTTCGGCAGAGGTCGTGAAGCAACTGGGCTTACCGACCACAACACATCCACAACCATACACCATCAAGTGGCTGCACCAAGGACGAGATCTTCGCGTGAGCCAACAGTGTCGCCTTCCATATAACATCAAGCCCTTCACAGATGAGGTATTATGTGACATTGCTCCCCTTGAAGTTTGTGATGTGTTATTAGGACAACCATACTTGTGGAAGCAACATGTTGTGTATGAATCAAGGCCCCGTGCTGTTATTGTTACTTTGGGAAATAAGTTGTACAAGATACTAGAGGTAGCACCGCCTACCGCCATCTCTTTGGTTATTGCAAAACAATGCAGTAAGCTCATTTCCAAAATCGGGAAATTTGTTTTCCTGATGATACGCCCTCAAGAAAAGAAGAAGACAGTGGCCATGACGTCTAGACAGGGCCCATCCGCACGACAACTACAAAAGGACAAGGTCGTGGAGGAGTACGAGGTCAAGCACTCCATTGATTTGACCCCAGGTGCACCACTGCCCAATGGACCAATCTATCAGCACTCTGTTCTGGAGAACGATGAAATCAAGAGGCAGATTCAGGAGCTGCTGCAAAAAGGTCACATTCGTCCGAGTTCATCGCCCTGTGGGAGCCCGATCGTGCTGGTATAGAAGAAGGATGGGACTTAGAGACTCTGTATTGACTATTGGGCGCTGAATAAGATCACTATCTGTAATAGGTACCCAATCCCACGGATTGATGACCTCCTGGACCAACTAAAGGGGGAAAAATATTTCAGCAAGATTGATTTGAAGTCAGGATATCACCAGGTACCAATCGAACCCTTCGATGTGTGGAAGACTGCCTTTAAAGCCAAGGAGGGCCTTTTCGAATGGTTAGTTATGCCTTTCGGATTGACGAATGCTCCTGCAACCTTCATGAGGCTAATGGATGACATCTTGCGGCCATTCAACAACTCATTTGTAGTGGTATACTTGGATGACATCTTGATCTTTAGCCAGAGTTGGGAAGAGCACCTCCACCACATCTGACAGGTTCTCTAAACACTGCGGCAACACAAGTTATGTGCCAATTTGGAGAAATGCACTTTTGGCATGACCCAGGTTCAGTATATCGGATACATTATTGATGAATGGGGGGTGCATGTGGATCCAACCAAGATCCACGTCATTCGGGATTGGCCATATCCAACCACTCTGACAGAGCTTCATAGCTTTCTAGGCCTTTCCAACTTCTACTGCAGGTTCGTGTTGGGATTTTCTCATATCACTTGGCCCTTGAGTCAAGTCACAAAGGGAGGAGCGAAAGAAAAATTCTTTTGGTCTGAATCTCAACAGAAGGCATTCACAGAGTTGAAAGATCACCTTTGCTCGGCACCAGTTCTTGCATTACTAGACTTGCAACAACCATTTGAGGTTGAGACAAATGCCTCTGACTATGCTATTGGGGCAGTCCTTACTCAACATGGGCATCCAGTGGCATATCACAGTGAGACACTTTTAGACACAGTCTGGAAGTATCCCACTTATGACAAAGAGATGTATTCCATTGTGCAGGCCTGCCGACAATGGAAGCATTGCATTTTGGGCAAGGAAACAGTCATCCACACAGACCATTGACCCCTGCAGTTCATACAGACCCAAGGGAAATTGCAGAATGATCGCCATCAGAAGTGGTCCACATACTTGCAATAGTTCCATTTGAATATCAAGTATAAGAAGGGCAGCACCAATAATGTTGCAGATTGCCTCATTCGACGACTGATCATGGCATTAACCACCGTGCTCAACTCTTGTGGGCACAAGAATTTTGATTGGCCACTGCTCTACAAAAGCGACCCGGAATTCGGCCACACATACCAGACACTCTTGGAGGGTCAGCATGTTCCAAATTTTCACCTCCAAGACGACCTGTTATGCTACCTGGGTCACCTTTGTGTTCCTTCAAGCGAGCGCGGCAAGATGATTTGGGAAGCACACTACAGTCGGGCTGTTGGGCATTTTGGGGTTGAAAATCGTTGGCAGTACTGCAAAAGTATTTCTATTGGCTGAATCTTCGACAGGATGTCGAGAAGTACATTAGTTCATGCACTTCCTGCGCCATTTCCAAATCGACCATCAAGAAGCAAGGCCTCTATACCCCGCTGCCTACCCCTAGTCGACCTTGGGAATCCATCTCCATGGATTACATGTCAGGCCTTCCTTCCACTAAGCATGGAAATGACTGTGTTTTTGTGGTCGTCGACAGGTTCTCGAAGATGGCCATTATGGTGGCCTGCAAGAAGAATATCACAACAGAAGCCACTGTTAAACTCTTCTTTGAACAAGTGTGGGTACACTTTGGGATCCCATAATCTATCATCTTAGATCAGGATAGCAGGTTCCTTAGTACATTTTGGTCCAGTCTCTGGTCGATGCTGGACACCAAACTCACTAAGTCCATAGCCTTCCATCCTCAAACTAATGGCCAGATAGAGGTCGTCAACATGATGATCATACACATTCTGTGCATGTACAACTCAAAGCATCCACGCACATGGGACAAGAGCCTCCCCTATGTTCAGCACAGCTACAACTGGGCTCTCCACAGCTCGATTGGCCACAACCCTTTTCAGGTGGGCTTTGGATTCCAGCCACTATGTCCCATCGATGTGGCCATGCTATTTGCAGCTACTCACGCAGATTTGGCTCATGTCCAGTCCGAAACAGATAAGGCAAACATCTTCATTGAGCACATCCAACATATTCTCCAACAGGTCCATGACGTTCTGGAGAAATCAAATGCCAAGTACAAGTAGCAACATGATCAACATTGGTTGCCACACAAGTTTCAGGTGGGCGACAAAGTCTGGTTGAATTTGCAAAAGGAACGCCTTACTAGAGCCTATAGGAAACTCAAACCACTTCGATATGGTCCTTACACCATTACCAAGGCTGTGGGAGACAATGCATTTGAGCTCATCATTCCCCCATTCCTTGGCCTGCACCCATTTTTCAATGTGGACTGCCTTTGGCCATACTTTTCACCATTACTAGACACATCCGACATTGTAGAACAACTCACACCCACAGATATAAATCCAGATTGCATGGAACAAGCTACAATTGATCAGATCAAGCACACTTTCCAGCAGAATATCCAACTGTATCGAGTTGTCAAAGCAGGCCAACTCCTTCACCAGGGCAAGTGGCTCACCAGGGACCAAGTTCAATAGAATTTCCTTCATCTCATGGAGGAACTCAACGCAATGGGGACCATTGCTTCCTAAGGGGGGAGGAATGATCCAGGTGGATATTGGTGGCCACCCGCTACTTCCACTTGGATCCCCACCAGTGCTTCTTTCAGTTTTTCAGTTTCCTTAATTATAGCACAGTTTACTATTTTTAGTAGTTTTTCGGGTCCTAAACTTCCAGAGCCATTTTAAGGCCCTAAACAACATTTTTTTGGAAATCTACCGCCAATGATTTTCTATATAAAATTATCTTTTCCATCGTATTCCTCAGAGAGATATTTCCAACGGGCTATCATGTGCGTCAAACAGAGATAATATGACCAATTCGCGACCCCGGGAAGTTGGCTGTCCAACTCACCCCAACGGGGCCCACAAACTCTTTGTGTTACATCTCCTCGGGTTAGTGTTTTGGTTGTTTATGGTTTTCTCTTATTGTTCAATAATAAAAAGGCCCTTGAGCCTCATTGTAAGATAGTTCATAGGCATGTAGCCGCCACATCTCTTCTCAGAGATAAGCTACCATCGCCCTAGCTGGTTTATTTCATTCTTGTTTGTAAGCATATTTCAGTATTTTACATTAATGAAATGAAGTATTATTTCCATTGCATATTTGTGTTTGTGGTTATCTCTATAATTTGTTGTGTTCCTGTTTAAATCCGGATCACAAGTGTCATGGTTTTAGAGAAATGTCAAAAATATAGTTGCCTCAAGAGAATTGCTACACCTCTGGAGTGACCTTGGGAAAATTAATATTTATCCTAGCTTGGTTGTCCAAATGTCTTGCTTGATGAGTGAAATGATAACTAGACACAAATAGCTTTCCAATGAGCTAGCATGAGCTCAATTTGGAGTTGAGGAAGACCTTCAAAAGTTGACTGCAACCGTACTCTGCATTTAGGCAGCCTCATTTTGCACATTTTGACCAGTCTTGGGAGATTTGACTCTTGACAGGGAAAATGAACTCCAAATTGAGAAATTCAAATGTTTTGGAAATTAAACTCAATAAGATTTCCAACGAGTTATCCTGCACCCAATTTGGACACCGGGAAGGCCTCCAAAATCTGTATGCAAAAGGGTGTTACGCATCAAATCAATGGCGATGCGCATCAAATTTTGCAACACAGGAAATTCCAGTGGCGCGACGCATTGGATTGGCTCACTCTTTTACCAAATTACTTGTAGTTTTGATTCAGCATGAAAAAACAACCAAACCCAGAAAATTTCATCAAATTTGGAGGAGATCTTGGCCACAAAAAGGACAAAAAACACTCAAAAAGTGCCCTCTCTGCCACTTTTTGGACACACAGGAACTAGTCTTGGGAGAATCCACTTTTGAGGGGGTAAATGACCTCCAAATTAGAAAATTCAAAGTGTTCCAAAAACTAGACAGGCAGGGATTTTCCAACAAGCTATCTTGGGCCTGATTTGGATGAGTGGAAGGCCTCCAGAAGTAGCCTTGAAACGACACTGCGCATCAGGCTCAGGGCACTGCGCATCAGGGAAATTTTTGCCAATTTTGCCTAAAAACTCATAATTTTGCCCAGTTTCTTTTGTGGTTGGCTTTTCTTCTTTTCTTGGTAAATGTATGCATGTTAAATGATGTGTTTGTTGTAAATGTTGATGAAAATCACCTCATAGGGCAGATACATCAAGTTCCAAGTGGTTTTGAACTGTAATGAATTAGTTTCCTTAGTTTTAGAGGCAAGTTGTTCCACTGCCTATATTCCTTTTCTCATGAATTCGACCCTGATAGCTAGCATGAGTGGTTTCCTTGCCTATATTATGTAATTTCTCAGTCATTTGTAAAGGTTGGACTTTGGAAGAAGTGTTGGACTCACTGAACATTTTGTATCAGCAATTTGGCAAGGAATAAAACCAGGTTTCAGAGCTATTTTTGTGGGATTCTTGTGACAGTGAGTTTATTTATTGTTTCTTCTTTATAATGAGTTTTCTCTCATGTTTTATATGTATCCACATCTCTCTCTTTCTTCTAAACTAAATGATTCAAGGTGAAATAGATCAAATACACTAATTTACATTGTTTTGTCTTGGGAATGCATTTGGTTTTCAATGTTTTCACTATTTGAATAGGATTCATAGTTTCTTATGCCCTCCTCAGCTCCTCAACTTTCTACTCTACCATCTCAAATCTATTGCTAGTACATAAACGCTTGTCTACCTTGCCCCACAGAACATGATTGTATCCTTAAGTTGATTTCCCGGACCCAATCTGCCTTCTCCAATTGATCCAGCAACCAAAACCTAATATCAAACCAGAAACCCTAATCTTCTACACCTAGCCTTAAATCAACATTTATTTTCAGTCGTCTCAAGCCCTATTTGTCATGTTATAATTGAGATTGACAAGGAGAGAGCCCTCTCCCGACCTAGTAGGGCTAGCTAGCAGGTTAAGCATGGTTTGATGTTACCCTAGACTTGCCTTCCTTCAGCCTGAGGTAGATTTAGGCACTAACAGGGAGTAGCGAAGAAGACCTCATCAATCATAGATGAAGAATAGAATAAGCTAGATATAAAGACCTTCGCCACAATTCATCATTATTTGGCAAAGAATGTATATTTTAATGTCGCTAGAGAAAAGACAACATAAGGGTTGTGGAAAAAGATGCATGATTTATATGAGAAGAACAAGGCATTGAACAAAGTCTTCTTGATGAAGAAGTTCTACAGTCTCAAGATGAAGGAAGTTTCTTCAATGATAGAGAATTTGAATGAGTTTAATGTAATAACAAGTCACCTTGCCTCTATCAAAATTATTTTGGATGGAGAAATTAGAGCCATCTTATTATTGTGCTCTATGTCAGATAGATGAGAGAATTTGATAGTAGCTATTAGCACTTCAACACCTGCAGGGACCCTGAAGTTTGATGACGTTAGTAGCAGTTTAATGAATGAGGAGTTGTGTCACAAATCAATTGCGGAAAACCAAGGAGGAGAAGCTCTAGTATTAGTTGATCGTGGAAAGAAAATTGAACATGGTAGACAGGAGCATTCAAAATCAAGAGGTAGATCGAAATCAAGAACTAGAAGACTCACTTGTTTTCACTGTGGAAGAGCAGGACACAAGAGAAAGGATTGTTGGTTTTGGAAGAAGGAACAAAAGGAGAAGTAGGAACAAAAATCAATCAACACAAATAAAAAATATAACAACATAAAGGAAGGTGAGACTACTTTTGTAGCTTTTGAAAGTGATGTTTTGCTTACTGTTTCAGTAGAATAAGCATTCTAGTAGTAGCATTGATTTGGTACTCAACTCAAGGGCATCTCACCATGTGACCCCATGTTAAAATAATTTTGTTACATATGAAGATGTTGATCATGGTAAAGTACATTTAGGAAATAATCATTTTTGTAATATTGTTGGAGTGGGGGATGTCTAAATCAAGACAAAGGATGGACAAGGTATCTTGCTAAAACAGGTTAGGAATGTCCCAAAGATACGTATGATTTTAATCTCTATGAGACGATTCGATGATAAAGGTTGCTCCATAACCTTTGGGAAATGTGGCTGGGAAATTACTAAAGGGTCATTGGTGTTGGCTAAAGGATCCATGACAAGAACCTTGAATAGAATGAAGGCAACAACAGAGACATCAGATACACTTTCTATTGCAAAAGAAGAAAACTCAGTGGAGTTATGGCATAAGTGCTTGGGCCACATGAGTGAAAAGGGGCTAAAATTTTTGTTGTTAAAAATCTACTTCCAGGTTTGAAATCTTATGAACTTGATCTTTGTGAACATTGTATTTGTGGTAAGCAAAGAAGGGTTTCTTTTATCAGAGGTGGTCATGAAAGGAAAATAAATTTGTTAGAATTAATACACTCTGATGTGTTTGGACCGCTAAATATTAAGTCTTTAGGAGGAGCTTCATATTTTGTTACATTCATAGATGATGCATCTAGGAAGGTTTGGGCCTACCCTATGAAAAGTAAAGGTGAGGCGTTTGAGATATTTCAAAATTTTCATGTTGTTGTTGAAAGGGAGACTAATAAATTTCTCAAGTTTTTGAGAACATATAATGGTGGGGAGTATTTCTATAATGCATTCAAGAATTATTGTAATAAGTTTGGCATTAAACATGAGAAGATTGTGCATGGTACTCCACAACAAATGGTGCTACAGAAAGGATGAAATACACTATTATGGAGAAGGTGAGGAGTATGTTATCAAATTCCGGATTGGAAAATCATTTTTGGGAAGAAGCAATAAGGACAACTTGTTACCTCATCAATCACTCACCTTCTATAGTCTTAGTTGGTGGTATTCCTAAAGAAGTTTGGACCAGTAAAAAGGTAAATTATTCTCACCAATTTTTTTTGGAAGTGAAGCATTTATGCATGTTCCCAAAGAGCATAGAAGCAAATTAGAGGATAAATCAAGAAAGTGCATTTTTCTGGAATATGCAGATGGTGAGTTTGGTTATTGTCTATGGGATCCAATTAATCACAAAATTGTTAGAAGCAGGGATGTAATATTTAATGAATCTGAGATGTATAAAAGGCCTGCAAGTGAAACAGAGGTCAAGAAAATTGTTGACAGGTTTATAGAACAACAAGAAAATATCCCACCATTGGTAGAATCTGAGCAACAAACTCAAGAATAGGATGTACAACAAGGAGAAGAAAACTTGCCGCAACCATTACAAGAGATTCAAGTGGAAAAAACACCACCATAGTTGGTTTGCTAGTCTACTATGCCTCAAAAGAAATCATAAAGGTATCCATCCTCAGATTATATTTTTCTAACTAATGAAGGTGAGCCTAATTGTTTTTAGGAAGCTTGTGAAGTGGAAAGTACTAAAAATTGGAAGAAAGCAATGGAGGAAGAAATGGACTCTTTGTTGAAAAATAAAACTTGGGATCTAGTGAAGCTTCCAAAAGGAAGAAATTCCCTACAAAACAAATGGGTATACATGATTAAACATGATGGTGAGGAGAAGAACGAAAGATAAAAAGAAGGTATTGAATTTATAGAAAAAATTTCACCTGTTGTTAAAATGTATTCCATAAGAGTTATTTTTGGTCTTACTACTGATTTAGACTTAGAATGTGAACAATTAGATGTGAAGACAACTTTTCTTCATGGAGAATTGAAGGAAGAAATCTATATGGAAAAATTGGAAGGATTCCATGTAAAAGATAAAGAAGATCTTGTCTGCAGATTGAAAAGGATCCTTTATGGGTTAAAACAGGCACCTAGCCAATGGTGTAATAAATTTTATTAATTTATGTTGGAGCATGGCTTCAAAAGACTAGAGGCTGATTATTGTGTCTACATAAAGAGGTATGACAAAGAAAGGTATATTATACTATTGTTGTATGTGGATGATATGCTAGTTGTTGGACATGATAAGAACATGATTAATAAGTTGAAGAAGGACTTGAGTAATAAATTTGCAATGAAAGATTTAGGTCCAACACAAAAAATATTGGGCATGAGGATTATATGTGATAGAAATAACATAAAGTTGTGGTTGTCACAAGAAAAATATATTGAAAAGGTGTTATATAGGTTCAATATGAAGGATGCCAAACTAGTTGGTACACCCCTAGCATCAAACTTCAAACTTAGTGTTGATTTGTGCTCTTATGATGACAAGAATAAAGAGGAAATGAGTAAAATCCCTTATGCTTTAGCCATTGGTAGCTTGATGTATGCCATGGTATGTACTCGTCCAGATATTTCACATTTAGTGGGAGTAGTGAGCAGGTTCCTTGCAAATCCAAACCAACAACATTGGCAAGCAGTAAAGTGGATTTTGAGGTATCTCAAGGGTACTAGTACTAATTATTGTTTATTTTTGGGTAATAACAATGTTGTTCTTGAAGGTTACATAGATGCAAACATGGTTGGAGATGTGGATACAAGAAATCTCACCACTGGTTATTTATGTACTTTTGCAGGAGCAACAATATCCTGGATGTCCAGATTGCAGAAAGTAGTGGCCCTCTCCACAACATAAGAAGAATACATCACTTCCACATAAGCTTGCAAAGAGATGTTGTGGATGCAATTATTTTTAGGAGAGTTGGGAATAAAACAAGATAAATATTTGTTGTATTGTGATAGTCAGAGTGTTATTCATTTAGAAAAAAAACCTAGCATATCATTCTAAGACAAAACACATTGATGTTTGATATCATTAGATCCGTGAAGTGTTAAATGATGGGCTACTACAATTGGAGAAAATACACACTACAAAAAATCCAACTGATATGTTAACGAATACTTTGCCGAGGGATAAACAAAAACTTTGTAGAACCTTGGCTGGAGTAATGTAAACGTGATAAAAATGCATCTTGGGAAAGGGTTTGTAGCGAGAAGAGAAAACAATGTCAAAAACATTCACTGAAGCTTCTATTTGGTCTCAAGTGGGAGATTGTTAGGTGTGAGACCAAATCAAGTCAAAGTTGTTAGTACCCATGGTATTATAATGAAATATTTGTATATATAGGGGTGTGAGTAAAAAAAAGGAAATGTATGGGTGAGAAAGAATGAAGTGAGTGAAATGTATAAATATTTTCATTGTGATAATAAAAATCTACTAAACCCTTTCCTCGTGGTTTTTCCCCAAAATGGGGTTTTCCATGTAAATCTAGTGTTCTATGTTTGAGTAAATTTTCTGGGTTATTTCTTGTTTCAGTGCATGAATTTTTTTTAAATTTTTGGTTAAATAATTTTTCTGTTGTCTTTTATTAACAAAGGATTCTCACTAAAGATGCAATAACTAGTCTAAAATGATAACAATTCTTGATGTTAAAGTGAAGATGAAAAAACCACAAAACTGCAAACCTTCAACTTCTATAAATGAAATTAGATCAAACTAGATTAGTTTATGTTAGACATACTATATTGGAAACCAACTCAACTATATTAAGAATTGATGTCAAATAATGATATACACAATGTACATATAAATACATAAAGAAATTGTTGATTTAGTTTATGGGTCTTCTTGGACTCTAATAACCACTCACCATAACATAAACCTAATCCCAAGGATTAGTTGTCTAACATTCCCCCTTTAATCCGAAGGGATGTATCAAAGTCCAAGAATGAGAGCTCAAAATGTAAAAAATGCATCTCAGCCAAGAGCTGAATGTCTCTTAGAAATGGTTTTTAAGGATGACAACAAACCAAGGATGGTGATTTTTAAGAGAAAACCACAAAGGATACCCACATCTAGAACCTTCATAATAGTTCTCAAATCAATAAAAAATGTAAACTCTAGAACCATCAATGTAGTTCCTCGAACAATTCTGAATCTGGAAGTGCTCATTCACAAACAACTCATTCAGCAAAAAATGAAGTCATTCTGGCTACAACTCTGACTCCTACTTGTACAGGTTGTGGTTCAGGCTCACTTATGAATCTTTGACTCATGAAAACCATTGGATTTAGTTTCTAGGTTTCTTGAAATTCAATAACTAATCACCCTAATACACCAGAACCCAAATCACAACTCGAGGATTAGGTGTCTAACAATTTATACATTAATACATCAAGAAAAGTTATGATTTGAAAATATTGTTAGCTTAGTTTAAAGGAAGGAGGACATCAATGACTCTTAAAGTTTGAAAGATACTCCATTGATCTATTGATAAACCAAATAAATCAATAAATCAAATCAATCAATAAATCAGGAAGGAAGATAACACATAAAAAATAATCACAGTTAAATTGTCAACTCAAAAGAACGACATCCTTTATAATGAAAATCCCGGAATCAAATCACGAAGACTCTAATTGCAGTAATGCCCAAAATCAATATCATTCTTAGAATTCAAATTACTAAATAATGATACAATTGATATAAACCACGAGTTAACAAAATTTAAAGGAAATGCAGGATAATCTACTATTCGTCCATGGAATCAAATGACCGAACAAAAATAAACAACCATCACAAAACTTTAAGAGATAAAACTACAAAAAAACTTTGATAAGGGAACATTAAAATGATCATGAAAAAAAAATTATGAGCTTGCATTAATCGAGTAAAATCAGAAAAACACTTCCTTACAAATTGTCTCCATAATCATTCAAATGCAACATTTCCTTCCTCCTACATTAAAGATCGATCCTCCTATTCTACAAATTACAAATTTGTTTCCTTATACTACCACCAATATTATTTCTAATGCTAACTCCTCCCCCTCTAGTTTATTTCCTTTATAAGCTTGGAAGAGTTTCTCTTCACGGTTTGGATTTGATTTGCCTCCATATCTTTAAGACCCCAAATCTTCCATTTTTACCTCCCAAACAAATCACAAGATATTATTAGCTAAAAAATATTTAAAAGATCAAACTTAAAAACTAATCTATATCTAATAAAATAACAAATTAAAATAATATTAATATAAATCTAACCAAAGTAAAACTCTTGATATATATATAAATCTAACCAAAGTAAAACTCTTTATATATATATATATATATATCTATATATATATATATATATATATATATATATATATATATATAAACACTAAAATTGTTATATTTATACTAAACATAATTATATAACAACTAACCAATATAACCTTAATTGTATCTTAAATAAAATAAAAAATTACAAGTTTTAAATTAAATAAAAATGTATCATTTAAAACTATAATGAAACCATAAAAATAAAAATAAAAATTATTTCAAAATAGTTATGTTGTAACAAGGCACACATGTCCAAAAATGGATACCAAGGAACCACGAGGATCTCCCAATCGGCACATCAAATCCTGAATATTTTTCACAGGGAAACTAATTGGGCCAATTGCCGAAAAGATCCATGTTCCATATTTTGGAGATTCGTCCTAGTTTGGCCAGGATCTGAGTTGGAAAATGATCGTTTTTTACAATTTCACCGCAATTCGTTTTCCTATTGCTTGTCAAAAATTCAGTCAAAGATCATACCTACAACAAGGAGAAAGGGAAATCAGTACTGAGGATCACGAATCAAACAAATAAAACAATTTGCAATAGTTTCAAGGTAGAAAAATTATGAAAAAAAACCATATTTTCCAGGGAAAATTTTAAAAACCCCCTAAATTTATAAATATAATAAATGGGCGAATCTCCATGGTATATAGGAAAAATGGAAGGTGATTTTATCAATAATATAATATGTATATGTAATTTTTTGGCGAATCTTTCACCAGGCATGGCGAATATTTTACTCAATTATAAGATCTTGTAAGATCTTGGCGAGTCTTTCACTAAATAATAAAACTTTGTAAAGTCCTAGTGAATCTTAGCATAGGCTACATGCTGGTTTAATTCCCCCATTTAAATAGGCTACATTTCAGGTGAATACCATGGGTCAATACCATGTGCCATTTTGGTGAATACCATGGGTCAATACCATGTGCCATTTTTATTTTTATTAATTATAATATTAGGGTTAATAATGGTTTTTTGCATGGTATTAATAACAATCTAGTCCATGGTATTTGTCCCATAGTATTTTGGCCATAGGTTTCACCTAAATATAACCTATTATTTGAGTGTTCGTAAATATAAGGTGACTTATGGAGTAAATATAAAAAAATGTTTTATTTGTTTACCATACCTCTCGTTTATTTATATTTTTATTAATTTACCATACCTCTTTTACAAATATGGTATTTGGCCCATAGGATTCACTTAAATAAAACCTCTTTCTTGAGCCTTCATAAATAGAACGAGGGTTATGGACTAAATATAAAAAGAGGTTTTATTTATTTACGATACGTCTAGTTTATTTATATTTTTATTTATTTACCATACCTTTTGAGTAAGTATAAAAAGACGTTTTATTTATTTACCATACCTCCATTTTACTTATATTTTTATTTGTTTACACCCTTACATGTATATAAGGTGACTTATGGAGTAAATATAAAAAATGTTTTATTTATTTACCATACCTCTCATTTATTTATATTTTTATTAATTTACCATACCTTTTTTATAAATATGGTATTTGGCCCATAGGATTCACTTAAATAAAACCTATTCTTGAAAATGGGCGAATGGATTCACTTAAATAAAACCTATTCTTGAAAATGGGCGAATAGAAGGTTGTAAGTCCTAATTTCAAGGGCTAAATTTACCTTTTTTACCCTCTCCCTTAAAATAAGGTGGGCTATTTGAGGTGATTTGTAAAAATGTACTATGATACAAAATATTCGCCCACTAAAAATTTAAAACCCCTTAATTTCGCCAAAGGGCGAACATTCGCCCCTAAAATTATCCTTGATATTTTCCCTATTCTCGCAACTTCATTAGTTTTCTAGCAAAATGGAAAAATGATGGCACATAATCTAATTCCAAATTGTCTCAAACTCACGTGCAATCCCAAACCAAACCAAAATATTAGAAAATAGCAGATTTAATCTTAAAGAATCTTGTGGAAAGATCAATTTTGGATTTTTGGGAGTCATTATTGTAAAACACATGAGACTAGAAACCAAATCAAATGTATATTAATTGATCTCAAACAATGATGTACAATGTGTACATATTAATACATACTGGAAACAATTGAATTAGTTCCTTGGAGTTCTTGGACTCCAATAACTACCCAAAATGACCCAAGGTTAATCCCGAGGATTAGCTATCTAATAGTTCCCCCTTAATCTGAAGGGACATACCAAAGTCCAAGAACAAGAGATCAAAATGAAAAACCGCATCTTATCCAAGAGTCGAATGTCTCTCAAGAAATGGTTTTTAAGGATAACCACAAACCAAGATGGGAGAACTCAAGGTCTCAACCAACACCAATTATGGAAACTTCATAACAGTTCTCAGAATAATAAAAATTGTGGTTTTAAAGTGACCACAAAATATGGAACTATCACAACAATTCCTCTAACAATTCCAAACATGGAAGTGTTCAATCAACTCAAATCTAACTCAGGCTCGCATGACATCTCGAACTCGAACCTGTAGTAGACCATCAATAATTCCCCCCTTGTCAGATATAGGATGAGAAGTACTCTTCATCACTGCAAGACTGGTCATCACCCTGGAACGTATTCTTTAGTATGACCTGTAAATCTTCTTGGTTGTTTTTGTCCAATCCCAAGAAGAACTCCATCAACTTGTTCTAGAACAACACCGTCCAGAAATCCAGCACTTCGGAATTCTATAGGTTTAGCGAAATCTGGAATGTGAAAAGATACATCCAAAATATCCTCATTGTAACCCGAACATGTTCTGTGTTTATTGACTCTAATCTCTTCCCATGGTCTTATGAAAGTTTTTGGAATAACAAGCTTCTCATAAGAACTTTCAGTTGCATCCAAATTTTCTTTTGAAATCACTGCATTACTCTGATCATTTTCTGACTGATGATCAGGCTCAAAGAAACTATTATTCTGAACAAGAACAAGTTCAGAATTCTTCTTTTGCAGTTCTTCTCGCTGAAACTGGGACTCTAGCTCCAAGAATTCAATTTTTCTTTTCGCATTTTTCAAATATCTTTGGATGTCAAAGAGCATGTCCTTGCTAACTTGGACACTGTTATGAACACTAGATGACATTAAACTGCATAATAACTGCAACAAATTATCGACTTTGGCCATTTTCTCCAGCAATCAACTTTGAAAAAGGGGTGTTGGCTACCACAAAAAATGCACCCAATACAAATAAATTTACGATAACTGGGTGTCGGGTTCAACCGATCATGCACCCATCTACAACATAAATTTAACTTCGAATCTTCAATTCAGACTTTGACTTTTCAACTTTAACAAATTTTGTGGTAAAAAACACAAAAAAAAATAAAATTCTAAAATTATTTGTCAAGTTCGACTTTCACTTTACAACTTTAACAAATTTTGTGATAAAGCACAAAAAAATTCTAAAATTATCTTGTCAAGGATTTGAACCTGTGACCTTCAATCCACCAAATAACTATATAAATTTTACCAACCACAACACCTTCTCTACAACTTCAATTTCAAACCCAAATATCCATATCCAAAATATTCACCACATATCCCAAATATCCATAAACCTCATATCGAAAACATAATTACCATGCATAATAACCCTTATGCTTTCCACTCTTCGAATTTTCAAATTTATTTGAATTTTCTTAAGCTCTTGGTCAACATGTATTTGTGAGAAAGATTGGTCAGCGTGTATTTGTGAGAAAGATGAAGACGTGCCTTAAATCCTCCATGCCATGAAAGATTCGAAACATAAATCTCACGTTGATAACAGATCCAACAAAGCATGTGCACGCTCATTCCAATGAATATTTTTTTAGTTAGAAATTATACCTCTTATGCTCTCAAGAAAGTGTAGGCCTGTGACTTTGGCATTACGAACTTCAACACACTTCCAGAAGGAATTCATACTCTAAAAACAACATTTCTCAGTCTTTATCACAACGATAGATCTTTCTTTTTGACGCTATTGTTCTTATACGCCACAGAAGATGTAAAAAATGAACTCTGAGACGCTTCACTGCCGGTCAATGAATTTCATCAAGGATTCTCCAAAGTTTTGGACTCTCAATTCTTTGAAGCACTGCAAACTTTTATTGACAAGTCAGTGACGTTGATCATTCACTCTCTATTTTTGCAGTTACCATCCTTGAATATGTTCGACAAAGCCACTGTTTATTGGTTCTTCTATGACAACGTTGGTCTCTTTACATAAATATTACGGTGTTTCTATTATATATCTATGAGAGAAGTTCTCGCTCGGAAAGTCATGTTCTTCCTTCCTTTCTTTAGTATCAACTAGATCTATGCTCTCACACCAACATGATCAGAAGTCCAGGTAGTAATATCAATCAAAGTATGAAAACTCTATGATTTGCTACAGTGTGATTAATAACGAAAGAAACCAGGTCATATGAAAAAAATGAACAGAAAATTCCTCCAGGGAGACATCGAGGCAACGACCCCCTTCAAATGTTAAATATTTCAAATTTTAAAATATATCTATATGTACCTCTTACAAGCATCATAACACAACCCTTCGCAAGCGTAGCAGGGTGGAGGTATTTTAAAAATATTTATGTTATCCCAGCAGACATACTACGAATCTTTGGTATGTAAAATCAATGCTAATGGTCTCACCACGTTCGCTAGGCTCCAACACTCTTAGTGGGTTAGAGGATCTCTGTCAGGTTCATAACTTGTCCACCATCTCTTTATCTCGGTTATAGCAGTGCACATAACCATCATTCTCAGTCACATCATCCTAAAAAACATGGATACTGATTTACTTGCCAAACGATCTGATTCACTTGCCAGAAGATCTTTTGCATTGAGGTGGAACTTAGGTAAACTTCTCCTCTTGCCCAATGCTCTAGATGGCCACAAAACTAGTGGTTCACATTCAACAGAGCAGATCAACCATGCTCTGATACCACTATAAAACACATGAAACTGGAAACCAAATCAAATGTATATTAATTGATCTCAAACAATGATGTACAATGTGTACATATTAATACATAGAGGAAACAATTGAATTAGTTCCCAGGAGTTCTTGGGCTCCAATAAATACCAAAAATGACCTAAGGTTAATCCCAAGGATTAGTTGTCTAACAACTGTTAAATTAGTTCTAGAAGAACTGAGATTTTCTCCAAATTGGCCCAACAATTCACTGAAATCTTGGGAGTGAACCTAATTGGGGGCGTTGGGAGAAAAACTCGTGTTTCAGATTCGTGAAATTTGCCCTCAATCGGCTGAGAACAAAGGTTGAAAATCAGGTGGTGTTTTTCAATTAGTTTTCTGATTCATTTGTTAAAAAAAAATATTTGCATGTTTGGGAATAAATCCCACATGCAGTGAGTGGAATAACTCAAAGCTATTTTTAAAGGTTAGTGGTTAGACTTTAGGTTAAGTTACATTGTGGTATCTATTGAGCTTGTGACATAAATGGTGATATGTTTTATAGCTTAATGGCTTGGTGCATAAACTTGGCTAATAAATTACAATGTAAATTAAATACAATATAATACACTTTTAAAAATATTATAAATACAATATAATATATATCTATATATATAGATATATATCAAATATTTTTAAATTATTTCTCATTTCTTTTATTAAATTTTATATTCACATAATATATATTGTTTGAACATATTTGTGAATAATACGGATCAAAGCTAGAAATGATGGGGTCGATGATGGAGCCACGAATAGGAGGCTACGGGTAGACCTGTGTGGCTGCTGCTCGAAGCTGTAGCTATCTGTACCGACTGCACACATGTACACTGGAGTAGGATTATTTTAAAATATCACCTATACTCCGTAACAGAGGTTTTACTTTGGTTATTGTTTTTTACAATGGTTGTTTACTTGTATCATGGTTTGGGATTGACCCTGTGTACCAGCCGTTTTGGTTGACATACTGCTCCCTCCCCTGACGGTTACCTCCGGCAACTGGCATTTACTAGCCCTAGAAAATGATGGACCTAGATATGGTCGACTATTCAGAGGAGACGTTAGAGAGGATTCTATCTAGACTACACTACACTTTGTTAAGTTTGGATCACAGACGTTTGGGAATGACTTGCATGAAGCTATCTCTAGGCTACTGCCTTTCTCTGGCCCTGCGAATCACCGACTAATCGTAACGGATGATCCTCCTACCTGGTCATCCCTCTCCTCCCTCCTTCTTTCCCTGTCCTCCCTAGGGTTTTGCGTCAACCCTAATCCTCCATCCCTCTCCCCCGGTCACGTCCCTAACTCTCCTCTGCCTGCTTTACCTACCGGTCCGCTTGCTCACTCTACCATTTTGACTCCACGGATCATGTTGAGCTCGACCTCACCCTGTTCTGGCAGTTACACCTTTGCTCCCCCCTCATCCACACCCCTCCCTAATGACTTACCGCCTCCCCCGCTGCTATATCCTGAAGAGGAGTAAAACCCTGACTGAGGAGGTAGCACTGAAGCTGAAGCTAGGGTTAGCAGGAAGACCAAGTGCTTTCATACAAAGGAGGTTGACACTTTTCTCCGTCTCGAGGAAGACATTCGGCTATGGGACACTATGGATTTTGCAGACAGAGTGCTGGTAGGCAGAGTCTAGGGACAAAATCATATTGCGGCCCGCATCAAGGCATGGACATCGAAGGTTTGGGGTCACCGACTTGCAGACTTACCCACAGTCCAGACCTTTGTGAAAGGCTAGTTTGCGCTCCGTTTCTCCAGGCCAGACCACACAAACTAGGTCCTCTCGTCCTATTGGCATTTTGAGCATGCCCGAGTCCTTCTGAAACGTTGGACTCCGATGTTCGACCCAGACACTGAATAGCTTGGAGTTGGGCTGATATGGGTAAGACTCCCTGATCTCCCATTACATTTCTAGTCCGAAGATATCTTTAGGCGTATCGGAGATTCTATTGGCACTTACATGGAATCAGACAAATCCTATCCGTCCACGGGCAAGATGGCTTTCGCCAGACTACTGGTGCATATGGATACTCAGGGCGGACTTCAGGAGTACATAACTATCTAGTGGAGATCATTCATAATGAAGCAACCAGTGGACTATGAAGGCATCCCTTTCAGATGTCACCGCTGTCACAAGGTTGGCCACGTCTATAAGGATTGTCCCCTAATCACTAAGAAAGGTAGCCTGGAGGAGAACAAAGCACATGAAGAGTGCCCACGGGACAATCCACCCTCCATAGTGGAATCGGAAGAGCAGCCCCCTCAAGGCTCGGTTGAAGTAGAGTAGAATCAAGGGAAGAACTCATGAAATAAGCGGGAGAAAGCTCCTCCCCGGCCCCCCTCCCCACCTTTAACAAGAGTAAGGACGGCCATTGGGGACGCACACTCCACGGGTGTGTCAAATACACCTATCTCTTCTACAATTTCATCTTTTATTATGATTGATTTGCCATCCTTATCATTAAATTCCTGGGCCATGGGAACCTCGGGTATTCTCCCTTCTCCTCCCTCCTCATCTCCACCCTAGATGATCTATCAGACATCCTTGTTTCAGCTCTGCACTATAGCTCCCCCTCCCCCGGTATACACTTTCCCCTAGCCCTCCCTAATAGGCGGCCCTCCTGGCCCTGTCCCCTCCCATCTTCCCCCTGAACCCCATTATCCCCTTCATTCCTGGATGCGTTCCCAAGGCCTTGACTCCATTGGATTTGAGGTGGTCTCCCCTCCTCCCCCTCCTAAAACCTGTGGTCGCCCATCCCACCTTTCCAAGGCCAAGCACCACACAGGGGAGGAAATTGCTACTGGCAAATAGAAAACCATCAATTGGGCCCTTAGAGCAGAGAAAGGCCCCCAATCCCCCCCTCCATGAAGATACTTTCCTTTAATTTTCATGGAGTGGCTAGCCCAGAAAAGAAACTAGCCCTCAAGCGTCTGTTTGCCACTGAGCCGATAGACATCATTTTCCTCCAAGAAATGCTAGGTCCTGCCAGCACTATCTCTCAACCATTTGAATCATGGCTCCCATTTTGGACTTTCCACTCCCTTGATGCAATAAGGAGATCGGGAAGTTTATCCTTGGGCATAAACAATCGCTCCCTTAAAGCTCTGAGAATCTGTGGTGGTCAGGGATACATGGCTGCTAATATCTACTCCCCTACCCTAGAATCGGAATTCAGAATTTACAATGTTTACGGGCCCTGCCAGGACAGAGCCTCATTCTGGAGAACATTGTTTAACTCGGCCCTTCTACAATAGGAGAACATCTTACTGGGGGGTGACCTTAATTTCTCCCTGGGATATGCGGAATCCTGGGGGAATCATGCCCAAGTTGACGCTCAGTCTGAATAATTTGACACTCTATTGGAGTCTCATAAATTTATTGACATCCCCTTTGCCAAGATGCAACCCACATGGAGGAACAACAGAATAGGGGATGCTTGCTTGGCATGAGGACTCGATAGATTCATCACTAAGGGAGACATGATCAGTAGAGGAGCTAGCATTAGATAATGGGTGGGTTCGGGTGGCCTCTCGGACCACTGCCCTATCTACCTTGAGATTCTGGATATCAATGCCAAGCCAAAGGCCCCTTTTAAATTCAATGATACCTGGCTTCGAGACATCAATTATATTAAACTGGTGACAGAGTTTTGGAAGGCCAACCCCCCTGGCACATCCGGGGACTTTGGTTATAATTTCACCCACAATATGAAGGAGTTAAAGGAGCTCTCCAAGGCATGGGAAAAGAAGAAGAGATTGGAGGCGGATCTGTCCTTGAGTCAAGCAGAGGCCGATATCATATCTATCGAAGAAGATCCTAGAGGTGGTGGGATGACCCAGGATCAAAAGGATAAATACACAACTGCTCTGTTGAAGAGAACTCAAATCCTAAGGAACAGAGATGAAAGTTGGCGCCTTCGAAGCCAGGCTATCTGGTTAAAAGAAGGGGATGACAACACTAAATTCTACCACAGATTTGCTAATGGCCGTAAAATCATCAACACTATATGGGACCTCCAAGACCCTCAGGGCCAATCAGTTCAATCTTTTAGAGATCTGGCTACACTGGCATGTACTCATTTTCAAAACATATACAAGGCTCCTGCTAAGCCACTCTAGCTGAAGTCATGTAGGTCACTTAGCTGTTCCCTCGATTCGTAGATCAAGAAGAGGAACAAGATCTCTTAAGGGAAGTCTCTCTACAAGAGCTCGAGTATACACTAAAATGGCTAAAGAAAGATAAGAGCCCGGGACCAGATGGCTGGTGTGTTGAATTTTATTTAGCCTTTTTTGAAATCCTGGGAGAGGACCTCCTCATACTTGTTGAGGAGAGCAGAACCAAAGGAAGGATCCAGGGGAGTTTTAAGTCTACTTTCATTGCCCTCATCCCAAGGTTTCTAAACCTACAATCTTTGATGATTTCAGGCCCATATCCCTGTGCAATTGCATATACAAGATTATAGCCAAAATCATTGCCAACCGCATCAAGTCTATACTATCCCTCCATATATCCCGCGAACAATTTGCTTTCCTGCACAATAGGCAGATACATGAGGCGATAGGAACTGCACAGGAACTTCTCCATTCGATGCAGCTCAGGAAATTGAAAGGAATGATTCTGAAGATAGACCTATCGAAAGCCTTTGATAGGGTAAACTGGCTCTACCTCCGTATCCTATTAACTCACTTGGGCTTCCCCTTCCCCTTCATAAAATGGATCATGAGCTACATAACAGATGTTCCTTACAATGTTCTCATCAATGGGTAGGCATCCCCCTTTTTTCATGCAAAGAGGGGACTCAGACAGGGCTTCCCCCTGTCCCCTCTCCTCTTTCTTCTCATTATGGAAGGCATTAGTCGCCTTGTTGCATCTGAACACAAGCAGGGAAGGATTAAGGGCATCAAAATAGTAGATTCGATTATTTTGACACACTTGCTCTTTATAGATGATGTGCTCATTTTCCTCAATGGAAGCCTTGGCGACCTCACTGTCCTTCATCAGGTTATGGGTACCTTCCAAAAAGCCATGGGGATGGTTGTGAACGAAAATAAATCTACCTTGACAACTATTGGATGCTCTCAGAATGAAACACTTTTTGCCCTTAGAAGATTCCCCTTTACAACTCATTCCATTGAGGAAGGGCTCAAATATCTGGGTTACCGACTGAAGCCCTTCGGCTATAAGATTGCAGACTGGGTATGGCTCATATCCAAAGTAGAAAATCAACTGAATGTGTGGTACCACATATCTTTCCAGAGTAGGTAGACTAGTACTGATAAAAGTTGTACTTGAGGCAACTCCAGTCTACTGGATGACCTTAGCCTGGATCCCCAGAGGCATACTGAATAGATTACAAGGAATATGCTACTGCTTCCTATGGAAGGGGAAGCAGCTAGGGAAAATTTTTGCCTGGACCAAATGGGAACCCCTTGCACTGCCAAAGAGATGGGGAGGCTGGGGAATAAAGAGATTAAACTTTTTCTCCAAAGCACTGGCAACCAAGCTAGGGTGGTAGCTCCTCAATAATTGTAGCCTCTAGACGAAGGTGGTCACCGCTAAATACATCCTACCCTCAAATCCACTTGATTGGATCAGACAAGGACACGGGCAACATGGAAACATTTCAATCAGCTGGAAAGCGGTAAGTAAGGCAATGGACCTAATAAGAAGGAGCCTTACTTGGAGAATTCGATCTGGCTCATCAGTTCGTATAGGGGACAACCCCTGGGTAGGATGCGGCAACATGCATAGACTTCCAGAGGACCTGAGACAACACCTACAAATTCAAGGTATTACTCACATAAGCCGTATAGCGGACAATGACAGATCCCTTTTGGCACAACAGGCCTGGAAACTGGTGCTACTCTAAACATTCCCCTGCCCTGGCTACCCCAGTGGAGACAATACATATCTATGCTTACAGAGGCTCATGTCAGAATTACGGAGGGGGAAGATGAACTCATTTGGGCTCATGAGAAAAGCAGGCACTACTCCCCCAAGCTAGGATACTTGGTACTTATGGAGCCCCACAAACCTGTGGTCATCGAGCCATGGTGGAATCTCTTATGGAAGCTAAAAGCATCCCCCTGAGCCAAGCTTCTAATGTGGTCCATTCTCAACAACAAGATCCCGACGGGTGTGAATTTAATGAAGCGATCATTCTCGGGTCCTTTCTGGTGCCACCTATGCAGGAACATCAATGAGGATTCCGACCACCTCTTCCTTAAATGCCCAGCTATGATAAGCCTATGGAACGACTTCCTAGCATCACTCCCTGCATTAAGTAGATGGCACGAGAATAGCATAAAGGACGCTTGGAGTAACTGGTGGAAGGATAACACAGAAAGGGAGAGAAATATACCAGTGGTGATAAGTTGGGCGATTTGGATTGCCACGAATCAAATTATCTTTCAAAATCAATCTCCCCACTGGCCTTCCATTCTAAACCGAGTATCCGTGGAATATTAGATGATTCTGGATGAAAAAACACACAATCAGACCAGGCGAGTCGAGGCTGAAATCATAGATCATTCCCACCCATGGGCCTACTTTGACAGCTCAGCTATGGAACAGGGATGCGGTGGAGGAGCCATTTTACACATATAAGACACACACTCCTATAAAATACAAATGGGACTAGGCCAGGGAACAAACAATGTCACTGAGCTCCTGACCGCCAAATATATCATTCAATTTGCTTTGCATAAAAATTGCACGCACTTACAATTATTTGGGGATTCAAAATTGGTTGTTAATTGGATCAACAAAAAATACACCTATAATGCATATACATTGAAGCATATATTGGATGAGATTCACAGACTTACTATATCTTTTGACTCATTTACTTGTCACCACATGTACAGGGAGTGGAACATCGTTGCTGACCACCTATCCAAAGAAGCTACGGTCCAGGATGATGACATCTGGTTGATCTGCGAGGAGCTGGATGGTGTTGTATACCAGCACTATCACAGGCCTTTTATAGATCCAGAACTCATATGAACAACATATGGAACCTGCTTCTGCTCATATTTTAGATGGTTACTTTACTTTTTGTATAAGATGTATATATTTAACAGTACATATTACTCACTCTCTGTGAAGAGGTGGACAGCTACATTATCATTTTTGAATTACCTTTTGATCGCTCCATCTGTTTGGAGAACTACAAGTTTCACATTTTTTGGTACAGGCAATGCCTCACTACAGTAATACTTATGCATATACAAAATGTAATTTTCTTATTTATAATGAAAATTATGACTTTTTCCACGGGGAAAAAAATATTGTTTCAAAGAATATATATATATATATATATATATATATATATATATATATATATATATATATATATATATATACATATGTATATATATAGATATATATATAGATATATATATGTATATATATATGTATATAGATACATACATACATACATACATACATACATACATACATACATACATATATATATATATATATATATATATATATATATCGATATAGATATAGATATATATGCAAGCCTCATTCTCTTTTACTATGCAAGCCTAATTTTTTTTTGTAAAATTAGTTGATCCAAGAAACATCATATGCATCATTTGTAAATCCTTTCAAAACTAGGATTGGCTATTGGACGAGTTGAACTAAGGGTTCTCACCATTAGTTTCATTTTACACAATGATATGATAATATGGAAAGAATGTTGTGCCTTGCATTGTTTCTCAAACTCTCGATGAAGGTAAATCCTAGTCCTATCGGAAAGATCCAAGCAACAACTACTAGGAAATCCACTCACTTTCACCTCAGTGGCATTTCATCTCACTTCTAGGTTGATAGGAATATGTCCTAGACCTATGGCAGAAATCCATTAGAGAATTTTTGAGGTTTAAAATGGGCCTCCTAAGGAATATTATAAAATAACAATGGAAACAATAAAATAAGATTACATTACTTCATCTAATTTTAGAGGGAAAAAAAAAGTACTTTTTGAACTTGTATTTTCAACTTATCTCCCTACAATTTTACTCAAATTTCGAGTGGGAACTCTTGTTGGGTGAAAAAATTAATTCCCCATCCAAAGAGTACCCATGTTTCATACTTTCGATGGACCTTGCTACATGAAAAAACATGATTGCAATCACGTTTTTCATGTATTTCTCATTTTTCATATAGCAAGGTCCATCGAAAGTATGAAACATGGGTACTTCTTGGATGATGAATCAATTTTTGCATCCAAGGAGTGCACTTGCTCGAACTTTGAGTAAAACCATAGGGAGGTAAGTGGAAAATATGAGTTGAAAAGTAATTTTTTTTTTTTTAATATTTTCACCTTTTTACTCTAAAAAATGTGAATCATCTCCAATGTTTGGCATCATCATATTGAATCCTATTGGTTTTTATAAAGTTGATTTTGGTTGCATATTTTTGTTTTGGGACCCATATTTTACCTAAAAATTTCTCTAATGACTAAATAGTTAAACTAGGTCAAAGTCACTTTGGAGACACAAAGGGAAATAGAGATTCATCTAGGCTTACAAACAAAGAAGTTAATCCAAAACCCAAAGGAAAAGGAATATAGAGAGAAGGTGAGAAAGATAACCCTTGTGCAAATATTGCTTATTCCACATAACTTATACTATAACAAGCCTAGATCCATCTAACACCAGATCTATCATGCGCCGATAGGGATCAAATCCCTCGAGGTGAAAACTTCCTTTTTTTTAGTGTAAAATTATTGAAAAATGCAAGAAGAAAATCCTAATTTAATTTTGTCCTTGAATTAAATAGTAATTCTAACTCTAATAGAAACTTGTAATAGTTAACTAAGTTAATTTTACTTAGTTGGCTAAGTTAATTCGAGTTGGGAGTATATCTAGAGTCATTTAGATTGGTTCCTAAATTTTAGGGGCCCAAGTTGAGTTCTTTTGAGTTGTATTTATTTAATTAAGTTTAACTGAGTTAAATTCAATTAAACTAGTTCCAAATGATGGATGAATTAATGGGATATCCAGTAGTGGGGTGTAACCTGCAGTAGTGGGGTGTAACTAGAATTGCTCAACCAATAAACTCAACATTCACTCATAAATAACTCATGCATGTCATATCAGAGAAAGACCTAGTTGAGATTGGAATTCAGGGACAATGTACTATCAATTGTAAAATCATCTAAATTAAATTGATGGTGCATGCAATTAAAGGAATTCATATTGATGGATTGCGTAGTTATGGACGAGGAATTTCCCAATTAAAAATAATAGGAGCTTGGAAGAAAGCATATTTGGATAAGTATTGGTTGGAGCTTGTTTGTGAAGCAGTGAGATAGATTGAGATAGTGCAAAGTTTTCTCGGGCTTGATTAAAGAATTGTAGTCTTTTCAAATTTTCTGATTAATGCAATATATAGATAGCAGGGGTTTTTAGCTGTGGATTTCCCCAAAAAATTATTGTGTTATGTGTGATTAAATTCTTTCTCTTTTATGCTTCGTGAGTTCATCGATCATTTATTGTTTCCGCTGATGAGAATAGTAGATTCAAGTCAAATGTTTTAGCATATTACAATTTGTAGTTTGAATCTACAAGGAATTTTTACATGGTATTAGAGCTAAAATCACTATAGAAGAGGATAATACAAGTTTGTCTTTTTGCAGGAGAAATCAAACTTGCAGTATCATACTTCAGAGCTAGTAGGACGTTGTTCTAAGGATTGAGACTCGAATATGCCCTTGCTAGTAGTTCGAACTATATTTCTTGGAAGGGTAGGATGGTTGCAGTGTTGGAAGACAACAAGATTAAGGAATTCATAGACAATGATATTCCTAATCGAGTTGATGCTCAGGATTTGGCAGAGTGGAGAAAGTCTGTGGAAAAGGAGGGAAGTATTATCCTAGAAGGAGTTAAAGATCATATTGTCTCGAACCTCCACGGTAGGGAAACTCCATTTTCAATATGGAAGGCCTTGACGGACCTGTTTCAAAATAAAAGTGACCACAGGAAATTGGCACTGAAGGACTGTTACACAACATTTTGTCACTGTCCCTGTACTCCCCATCCACAATCTTGGAGGACCTCTACAGTGCACCCTACATGATTTCCCATCATGAAGAAACTCCCATTACGTCCCTCTTCGTGAGCAAAATGATTCCCTTTTGCATCATTTCCTAAGAATCTTCCTTTCACCCAGTTACAAGACTGACACTACTGACCATTTTCCTCCTCGCGCCAATTTGCAGAGATTAAAACCAGGACTAGTGTTGGGAGTTTTAAGTGAATAGAATATTTTATCTCCTTTATCCTCCACATCTATGTTTATTTTTTTCATTTGAAATTTGTTCTATGTTTTTAATAATACGATTATGTTACACAGGTATTCGAGAATATTTTAATGATCATGATATTTTATTGCATTTTTTAAGGTTTTTTTAAAACTAAGAACCTCTATGGAACCAAATATTGTCATTTAAAAATAAAAGATCATTGGTTGCAAAGAACTAATGTCATAACCACTGTGGAGCTGTAACAAGGGTCTTTTTCACCTCTAGTTATCTCACATTACAAGTCAATCCGGGAGCGTTTTGTTATTGTAAAGGACATCTTAATTTGAGGCTATTTGTCAGGATAATGCTTCGTAGTATAGATCTAAAGAATACAAGAGTAAACGGATGCTAATGCTAAATTACTTTTGCATAAAGAAATCACACACGCAGCAACTTCGTCGGTCGAGGGTATGGAATTAGTAACCTATCCCCCTAGAAACTGATGAAGGAGTATGGATCATGATCTGGGAGCATTATAGCGTCTGTTGTATCTCACAACAGTCTTGAACCTCCTCTCATGCCACTTCAATAAACGCAAGCGAAAGGAACAGCAATAAAACAGAATGAAACAGCAACTTCAGAAATGGAACAACAATAAAAGGAACGGCAGTAAATGGAACGGCAGTAAAGAAACTAAGTCTCGCGAGGTCACACTTCCAATCCTTGGCACACACTTACATACAAAAAGGAAAGCAATCATTTATACAGGTTTGCAGCTTAATCAAATGGAACAGCAAATTATTAAAGACAGGAAACGTCAATCATATATATATCAAATGGAACAGCAAACCATTAAAGACAGGAAACGTCAATCATATGTACACGATCTGCAATAGTCACCAACAATCCATTAACCCCAATCACCTGTAGCTGAAATATTCTACTTATGAATTCTGTAATTGATGCAAACAATTCGGATCAACAGTATGCGAAGAATCCTGAAAGTATGATATGAACTTGTTACAGAGATTTATAACAGGAAAGCTACAGATGAATAAATATGAAACAACATGCAACCATAACAGATTATGAGAAACAAACCACACAAAGCAGAATTGTAATGGTACAATCAGCCAGTGTCCGTTGGAGCCGGGCCCAAAGCTTCCAATGGCGCACTGTCGTAAACTACTTCAGACGCACGGAGAAATTAACGCCAAGATATTATATTAACGCATCAATGAGAGTACAAAACTAGGTCTCAGAGAGACTCAATAGTCTGAGTTCAACTGACAATAAAATTCATGACAGAAAGTTAAAGATACCAAAAGTAATCCCCTAGTTTCCAATGCTACCCTCCTTTTATACAATTAACGGCGGAGTTCACCGGTCGACAAAACGATTGATCGTAGCGATCCCTCAGGATCGAAGATCCTGAGGGATCCGCTAAACTGTTAACGCTTTCCTTTACTCGGCCTGATTTCCGAACTGGCAGTCCTTCATCTCGTTCCGGACTGATCTTCCTTGATTTACTCGACCTGGTCTGAACCTTATTTAGAATTGGAGGGACAGCCGTTATCTTCTCATCAAATCCTCGTTTTGCATTGCGCCTTCCTGCTTTTACCTTTTCCTGCGTAGAGAAGACAACTGTTAGTGATTGGATCATTTTAGACTCGTTCTCGTTGCATTTTCCCTACTTTATAATAAAGAAAAGATTACAACTATTGCTTAAAACATCACTAAATTATTTATTAAAACATACCTTCCCAATGCTCTACACACCCCCCGACTTACTCTGTTTCATGGCCTCATGAAAACGTTATAATTAACATGGAGAGCAGTAAGAGAATAGGCTGGAGAGGGTACTTCATGAGGGGGTCTGCAACCATGATAGGCAACCAGATTATCAAAGAAGTAATGCAACTGATCTGCAGGCATATCATACAAGCCTGGTACCCCGGTGCAGGGTGCCAGATAATTGGGCTACGGAACCGATATCCTAACCATGATGGTCCAGCTTGCAGAATGCACTGGCCATAAAAAGGCAATCGTTCAGCAGCCAGCTCAAAGTTCTCATATCTGAAGGGCTCCCTGAGCTGGATGCTTGGGGTGGAAATCCGATAACGGAATTTGGCAGCCTCCAAGGCGGAATCTTTAATAACCAGGAAGTATTCTAAGCTATTTCGGATCAACTCCTCATGCATGGGTCCTAGTAGTTTTATAACGCCAGGGTTTCTCATAAGGCTTTTATGTGATTGCCATAGGCGAACTGGATCTTGAGGCTCAGCCCTGACCCATAGATCTAGGCTGTGCTCCTGCCTCTGAAAGGCATTATAAGCCCTGAGCCATTTTAACTGGTTGACCCCGAATGAAACAAAGGCTTGCAGCTGTATATCCCCCACAAAGGGGCCAGGGTTTAGATCAGTTTCCTGCTCAAGCACCATATTGTGCAAATAAAATTCGCATAATAATCGTTGGACCTTAACCCCATAATGTTTGCAACAATCAATAAAATCATTAACAGTGTTAATCTGAATGGGGGCACCTGCCCTGACAGCTTTTATTTTCAATCTTAAGTATCTTTCAAGGAGGAATAAAGCATAATTCTTCGCGGGGGCCCTGCAAGTCAAAACATCATCATACAACGAACATACAGTGTCCAATTGTTTAATAACAGCATCTAGTCGACGTGTTACCTTAGCAACCTTTTCCTGTTCCTTCTGCCATCCTTCAAAAGCCTGACTCTCCGATTCACTCATGTTTCGCAGCTGTTGTTGCAGTTCTTCATGTTTTTCCAGAGGGATCCTTTGTTCCTCTAACTGCTCAGCCCTATGCTGCAATTCTTCGTATTTTTCTCGAGGAATCCTCTGCTCAACTTCCTGCTGCAGCTCTTCATATTTTTCTCGAGGAATCCTCTGCTCAACCTCCTGTTGCAGCTCCTCATATTTCTCTCGAGGGATCATTTGTTCCCGTAGCTGTTCAGCCTCTTGTTGGGCCTGTCTTATCTCGCGGCGCAAGGCCTTGGTTTTTGGATCCCTTTCCCATAATTCCCTGGAGGCAGGAAGTTTCGCCTGGACCTTTACATTTCGTCGCTTAATTTTCCCTGAAGGTGGTGTCTCAGTGTGAACTGCTCTATTTTCCCTTTCCTTCTTGACATGTATAAAGGGGTACGGTGGTCCCTCTGTAACTGGGATGTCGCCTTGTGGCTCAGTTTTAATTGGAACGGCAGTTGGTTCTAATGGGCTGTTTGGAATATCAGCCTGCTCCTCTATGTCAATAGGAACGGCATTCTGGTGCTCTGTTCCAGATGGAACAGCATTTTGTTCCTCAGTATTAATTGGAACAGCTGCAGGTTTGCTAGCAGAGTATCGACCTACTAGATGTCTATAGGTGCTCTGTCTTCCTCTCTGAGATGACCCAGCTGTATTTGTCCTTCTTTTTCTTCTCACAGTCCTCTTTATTCTCAAACTGGCTTTCAGACTCCGAATTTTCTGCCGAAGCTGGGCTATAATATTCAGCAATTTCTGCTGTTTTCTTCTCAACTTCTTAATTTCTTTTGCCTCGGCTGTGGGCACATGGGCGGCCCTCAGTTCTGCTCCTCTTTCATCGAGGGTTTCTTCCATCATTCGGGGAACGTCCTGTTCCCGACAAACATTTTCATCCCCCCCGCCATCAGCGGGTGGATTTCCTTCTGGTGTTTTGGGAACGGCTTGTTCCTGATTGGTATTCAGATTTTCTTTGTCAATGACAGGGGGGTTTTCTTCCCCTGCCATCCCATCATGCAATTCGTCACGCGTCTCTTCCTCAGAAGGTCCTTCGGGAGGCTCTGCCGGACTGGAGGGTGAAGGATAACCTCTAAGGCTGGCCAAGATGGTGGCCAGCTCTTCTTCCTCCACAGGGTTTTGTGGATGGCTACCCCCCAATTGTTCCATCTCCTTCTCCCGAATTGGCTGCTCAGTAGCTGCCTCTGGATAGCTGGTCTCGGCCGCAGAGTCGTCATCCCTATCTCCTTCTTCAGCTCCTACTTCATTCTCTGTTTGTTCCAGGTTTTCCCCAGGTATTTGTTCTGGCGCTGGAGGGTCCTCTATTATTTCAATCGGCTGGCCTATGTTTGGCTGGATTTTTTCCAGCCTACCTCTTATCTTTGCCAACCGAACTGACTTTCTAGGCCTCCCGGGCTGTTCGGGTGTGCTGACCATCTGTTCCTCCACCTCCACCTTTCTGCGTTTTTCAACCTGTTCTTCTGTGCCAGAGGAATACCTTCGCTTTAAGGTAGCACGTCTTTCTGCGGCCAATTCCTTACGTTTTTCTGCATGTCTAGTTGCTTCAGGGGTGCATTTTTGTTTCCCTAGCTTTATGCGTTTCTTCGCTTGCTCGGTTGTGCCCGAGGGTTGCTTAGGTTTTGGCGATTCTCTGGGTTTTTTAGGTGTTTCGGAGGTGCTAGCGGGGTGCTTCGTCTTTGGGGATGGTGATGCTACTTCCCCTTCAATTGCTGTAATAAGTTCCCGCCAGCTAGTCTGCTGCCGAGCGAGACTGTATGTCACTATCAGGCGGATCAGCCCGTGGTGGCTAACCACTGCGTCTTCATGGTGTGCCTTTTTCAGGCTCCGAGAGGTATCATGCAACAATGAATTTAACAATGCAGGGAGATTCACAGCACATTTTCCTTTTAACACAGCTAAGAGCTTAAGGTGACGCGGCCTTACCACATCTTTTCGTCCTTCGCAGGTGATGTAGCTCTGTACTACCTTTGCCAGTTCGCTCCAAGGTTCTCCCAGTGTTGCCGGCAGCACTCCTTTTCCCTTCACTGTCAGCTCCTGCCCTTCATCTTGGAAGAGTTCTACGATCTTTTGCAGTCTTTCTTTCTTTGTCGTCCATATTGGACCTAAGTCTGGTAATCCGGTTACTTCCGCGATTATTTCCTTCGTGACTGCTATCTGCTTCCCACCTACCACTGAGTGTTCTTCCTGCAAATTCTGCAGGAATTCCATGGCCACTATTTCGTTTGATTTGCGCAGGCGGCCAAAATAAGTTAACCACCCTGCTTTTTCTAAGATCTTCCGAGCGGCTTCGGAGACTATGAGCTCGCTCGGCTCGCTTCTGATAGACTTTCCCCCCATGGTTCTGTTTCAGGGTCTAGATGGAACAGCAATGCAAAGAACGTAATTGCGGCAAAAAGAAAAGACACAGAGCATGCATGAATAATTGATCATAAATAACAACTTTTTCAAAAAATAGCATTGTCATGCCGTTAACGCATATCGTACCTCCGTATCATATCATTTCCGAATGATGTGTTAACACGTGGCCGGCGGAGTAATGAAGTCACCTCCCCCCCGCGCGAAATGATAGGCTGCCTCAGCCGTCAAATAGAAGAAGGCGGTCATCCCATCACCGAGTCATAATGGAACAGCTTATAAAGTTTTGCCATGTTTCAGATTAGACAAAGAAATACCGAGATCGATGCGACAGATAGATCGCGTTTAACATAAGCCTTCGTGATGTGATGCAGAACATAAGGATAGGACGTCTAGCACTCATGGAAAGTCTGAGATAGTCATAGTCAATACCTTTGCCATAATTGGTAATGATAAATGTTCATGTGACGTATCCATTAAGGTGTAAGATATAATTATTACGAGGATAGAAAGAAATATTTAATAAGATCCAAATTGGTGTATATGTTTTGACTCCGATACCATTAACAGAGCTCTGCTGCCGACCGGTGTTTATAACCGTGGCAGAGTTGTTTATTTCACCCCGGAACCATAGTCCTTTGTGTAGTTTTGAAGAGCAATTCTTGTCAACATGCAGGCCATCATGCTGGCTTGGTAACCAGATAACCATGACGCCATTCACCAGAGAGGCGCGAAACGTGGGCAGGCTGGCTCGTGATGAGACCCCCTGTTCCAAGGTTTGTTTATATAATGAACCTGTTGGACCATATCCCTGGTGTGGTGGCCATGATGGGAATGCCACTTCGCTTCCAATCTTATGATCATAGTAGGCTGGTTCTTTAATGAAA
Organism: Pinus tabuliformis; assembly: GCA_031772625.1. Taxonomy (NCBI): domain Eukaryota; kingdom Viridiplantae; phylum Streptophyta; class Pinopsida; order Pinales; family Pinaceae; genus Pinus; species Pinus tabuliformis. The sequence continues at coordinate 1,231,108,401 of CM062809.1, read as the reverse complement.
CCCCCTATCCTGCATTTGACAAATAATTTCTTTTGGTTCTGCTGTTGCTTTTTTCTTTTGAGATGGACTTTTGCTCTTGTATAGTTACACATAAGGGTGGTTCAGCCCTCCTTAAGAGTGGGAATGGCGGAAGAAGTCTTGTTATCCCAATAGGAAAATATAAATTTTCTATTCTTATTTCCAAGTAATAATAAAGAAAATTGTAGGAACGTAACATGATGAAGTTTTCCAACAGGGCAGAGGAGGTGAGACTTATGGCTGAAAGAATGATGAGTGTATGGTTCCCTCCTTTGTTGCATCAATACTAGGGCTGTTATAGATAGCGATTTATGATGTGCTGATCTTGATATATCATGCCTTTTATATTTGTTGCATAAATATATAGCTGCTACTTATGGCCTCGGGACAATGTTTTCTTCTTATAGAAAGGACGAGGGCATACTATTTCTTTCTTACAAGGGAGGGTGGGAGGGTTCTTTTGATGTAATGTCCTAAGATAACAAAAACACTTAAATGCTGCTTGCTAAAAAAAGAATTGAAAAAAACACACAAATGTTGCTCCTTCTAAAAAGGGATAAAAAAATTCAAAAGTGTTGTTCCTTTTGAAAAGGAACAGCAAAAATTCAAAAGTGCTGTTCCTTTTGGAAAGGAACAACAAAAATTCAAAAAGTGCTGTTCCTTTTGGAAAGGAACAGCAAAACTCAAGGGTGCCGTTCCTTTTGAAAAGGAACAGCAAAACACACAAGTGTTGTTCCTTTTGAAAAGGAACAGCAAAACACGCAAGTGCTGTTCCTTTTGAAAAGGAACAGCAAAACACACAAGTGCTGTTCCTTTTGAAAAGGAACAGCAAAACACACAAGTGCTGTTCCTTTTGAAAAGGAACAGCAAAACTCACAAGTGCTGTTCCTTTTGAAAAGGAACAGCAAAACACACAAGTGCTGTTCCTTTTGAAAAGGAACAGCAAAACTCACAAGTGCTGTTCCTTTTGAAAAGGAACAGCAAAACACACACTCGCAACATATATACAAAATTTACAATCTTATATACAAAATGTGGTAATAAAGAATGAACTTCTTACCAATCTATAGGGGAGGAAGTTTTTGCTTCCTCTCCCATAATCTTGATGTTAGTATCTTGGCGTAACTGCTGGCAAAATGATTCCCGAGTGAGCGGTTTGCGATACAGACGAACTCGGTGGCCGTTTACCTTAAATGTATATCCAGATCCATCGATTGTAATCAAAGTAAGGGTCCCATTGTCATGGACTTTTTGAATCTCGTATGGTCCCAACCATCGAGTCTGAAGCTTCCCCGGGAAATCCTGAAATCTAGAATCATATAACAGAGCCCAGTCTCCTTCGTGAAATATCTTGTTTTTGATGAGCGCATCATGCCATTTGGCTCGCTGCTGCTGGATGAGTGCTGTATTCTGTAATGCAGCGAGCCTTGTTTCGTCCAACTCATTAATTTGCTGTAATCGATTTTTCTGTGCTTCACTTAAATCCAATCCGACTTCTTGGGCAGTTCGCAGGGTTTGGATCTCAAATTCTATAGGAAAAATGGGTTGCTTTCCAAACACTAAGTGATATGGTGAATAGCCAGTGGTACTTCTCCATGTGGTTCGATAAGCCCACAGTGCCTCCGGTAGTCGGGCGGCCCAATCGCGGCGGTGTGAGGCAACAGTTTTTGTCAAAATTGACTCTATTATCTTATTACTGTTCTCGACTTGCCCATTTGCCTGCGGATGGTATGGGGTAGTAATTTTGTGATGGATGTGATGGTTATTGAGTGTTGCAGCTAATTTATGTCCCACAAATTGTGGTCCTCCATCTGTAACCACTTCCCTTGGAAGACCATAACGTACAAACAAATGGAACAAGAACTGAATTACCGACTCCTCTGTAGCTCTGGGTAATGCCTCCGCCTCAACCCATTTGGTAACATATTCAGTTGCCACCAAAATGTAGGTTTTTTGGTTTGATGGGGGGTTGATGGGTCCGACAAAGTCCAGAGCCCAGCGTTCGAAAGGTTCGATCACCAATTGAGGCCGCAAAGGCATTTCGTCTGCTGGGCCAGGTCGTCCTACACGCTGACAACTATCACAGGCCTGGACAAATTTTTTGGCATCTTTGAAGATTGTAGGCCAGTAATATCCCGTTTGTAATACTTTGTGTGCTGTCCTTCGTTCAGCGAAATGTCCTCCACATGGCCCGTCATGGCAGGCTTTCAAGATATCAAAGATTTCGTCTTCTCGAATACATCTTCTGATTTCCATATCTGCGCCTGTGTGAAACAGATAGCCCCCAACCCACGAAAATCGATTGCTTTTCGCAACGATTTGTTTCCGTTCATTGGGAGTTAAATGTTTTGGAAGCTTACCTACTGCAAGATAATTAGCCACATCAGCGTACCAGGGAGTCTGAACAGCGACTGCAAATAAGTGTTCATCTGGGAATTGGTCCTCAACTGCTGCTGTTTCAACTGATTTTGGTATTCGTGAAAGAAAATCAGCTACAGGGTTCTCCTTCCCTGGTCGGTCTCTGATTGTAATGTCGAATTCCTGCAACAAGATCAACCACCTGGTTATTCTTCCATTTGTAACAGGCTTATTTGCTAAATACCTAATAGCAGAATGGTCTGTGTACAAAATAACGGGATAGCCTGTAATATAGTGTCTAAATTTATTAATAGCATGTATCACAGCTAAAAATTCTTTTTCGGTGACAGTGTAATTTAATTCAGCCGGAGCCAAATTTTTGCTGATGTAATAGATAGCGTATGGTCTTTTCTCTTCTTCTTGGCCCAACACTGCACCGATTGCTGTGTCTGAGGCGTCGGTTGAAATTTGGAATGGTAAGTTCCAATTAGGTCCTCTGAGAACTGGAGCTGTAGATAGCAACTTCTTTAATTCTGTGAAGGCTCGATCACATTTTTCTGTCCACAAAAAATCAACATTTCCAGTTAATGCATGTAGAGGTGCGGCAATACGTGAGTAATGTTGTATAAATCGTCTATAATACCCAGAAAAACCAAGAAAACTGCGTACCTCTGTTTGATTAGTGGGGGTTGGGATAAGCATGAGTATTTGAATTTTAGCCGGGTCTACCTGAATGCCAGCTGCTGAGATGTAATGTCCCAGAATGAGTCCTTCTGTCATCATCATGTAACATTTTTCGTGACTCAAGCAAAGCCTGGTAGCGATGCAACGTTCTAGAACTTTTTCGAGAGTGTCCAAGGCTGGATCAAAGTCGTCTCCATATGGTGTAAAATCATCCATATAGACTTCCAATCCATCATTAATTAAATCTGCGAAGATGCTAAGAACAGCCCGTTGGAATGTGGCCGGAGCATTACATAATCCAAAGGGTAAGACTCGGTAGGCGAACGTTCCCCAGGGGCAAGTAAAGGTAGTCTTGTCCTGGTCTTCAGGGGCAATCTGAATCTGGTTATATCCGCTGAAGCCATCCAAGAAAGAAAAAAATTTCTTGCCTGCTAAGGTGTCCAATACCTGGTCTATGAAAGGGAGAGGGAAGTGATCTTTTTGTGTAGCTTTGTTTAATTCTCTGTAATCGACACAGATCCTCCATTTCCCGTTCTTTTTAGGTACGACCACAAGTGGGGAGACCCATTTGCTGTCAGAAATAGGATAAATAAAATTAACGTCTAATAATTTCTGCAGCTCATCTTTTACAACATCTTTTAAATGGGGATTGAGTCTTCTCTGTGGTTGGCGAACCGGTCTTGCATCTTTCTCGATATAGATACGATGTGTACATAGCTGGGGATCAATCCCCTTCATATCGGGATAGTCCCAAGCAAATGCCTCCTGATACTTTCGTAGGAGCTGGATGAGTTTGGTCTCTTGCTCAGGTGTCAGATTAGCGTTAATGTTTAAAGTTTTGCCCGGTTCAATTTGTATTACTTTGCTGTTAGCAACAGAGGTTACAGGTATATTTGGGTCATTGTCATCTTTTAGAGGATCTTCCTCTAATTCGTTATCAAATGCCGCTTTTATCATAAAGCATTGTGTATACGATGTGGATTCTGTTTGATTAATGAATTTATTGATGGCATCATCTTCCGTTTGATCTTTAAAATCTAGCGCTTCCTGAACTGTTAATGGTGGTCTAATATTATCAGTAATATATGAGGCAGGGCGCAGATTGGTCAGTGATATATGAGGTGTGATGCTTGGCTGGGCTGGCGGGTACAAGATTAAATTTTTGATATCCGGTCCTCTGGTTATGGTCATGTTTCCCTGCCGGCATCCAATGTAGGCGTCAGCAGTAGCGAGCCATGGTCTACCTAGAATTAGCGGATGTCCATCTAGTCGGGTTTTTGGATTAATCACCAGAAAATCGGTCGGGTATTCCCAAGAGTCCACTGAAACCATGACATCATACAAGGTGCCTTCTGGCCTTATTACTGATCGGTCAGCTAGTTCTAGTAAAGTGGAAGTAGGCTCTACCGATGTGATTCCAAGCTTCTGGCAGGTTGATGTTGTCAGGATGTTAATCGCAGCCCCTAGATCTACTAAAACGTTGGTCAGGGTCTGCCCACAGACTTGAACAGTGACAATTGGGTTTCCAGGATCCTCATATTTAATTGGTGTTTCTTTCCCTGATAAGAGGTCGGATAAGGTGCCGACTACCTGGACTCTAGGGTTAGGGGTTATATTTCTTGTTTTTCTGCTACACAGGTCTTTTATGGTTTTTGCATATATGGGGATATCATGTATAGCCTGAAGGAATGGAATTCTTATATACAAGTTTTGAAGTTCTCCCAGAATATCAAAATCCGGATATTGCATTTGTCTCGGAATGGCCAGTCGTTCTGGGAAAGGTGGAGAAGATGTAATTACTTGCTGATGAACCTGGTCTTTACTTACTTCTTCTTGTTGTGACGGCTGTTCTATCGGTAACTGGTTTTCAATATGAGCGGTTCTATGTCCCTCAGTTTCTATTATTCGCCCAGATCTCAACTGAAGATCATTGCACTCCTGCAGAGCAGATTCAATCTCGGAAGATTCTATAATTTGAAGAGATTGAACTGGTCGATTATTTGGGTTCGGGTTGGGTTGGGCTGGGAGCTGCGGTCTTAGGTTGGGCTGGGGATTTTGTTGCAAGGCTGGCAGAGTTGGTTGAGGGAGCGGAATTGATCCTGGTGTTTGATATGTCGATCTTGGCCAGTTGCTCTGCCAGGGTGAACTTTGCGAAGTGGAAGGGGTCCACTGCGGAGGATATGAATTATTTGGCCAATATGGCGGAGGATAAGGAAAGTTTGGCCAACCAGCTTGGTTCATCCAAGGGTTCGGAGTAGGAAACATTTGAGGCGGCCAATTTGAAAACGGGTGCTGAGACTGATTTTGCCACATATTCTGTTGCTGAGCATTAAATTGCGGAGATTGAAAAGAAGAGGAGGGATCTTGAAACATACCAGGTTGCCTAGGTTGCCATTGACGACGCTGGTTAATAAAGTATGCTGATTCTGGTTCCTCTTCTGCTTCTTTGTACACCGCCTTCAAACCAGGGAGCGAGGGACAGCTTTCAGTCGGATGGTCCTTGGTACAAATAGCACATATTTGAACTGTATCGAGCGGGCATTCTTTCTGGCTATGTTTCTTCCTGCACCGCGGGCAGAAAATTGCCAGATTCTGTTCCGCCTCTGCTTGCTTCTGTTTAGCCTGCACAATATCAAGCTGTGTAGTTAATGTCCCCATGATATCAGTTTTAAAATTCTCTAACAGATTTCCAAGTTCCACTCGTGATACTCCTTCTGTTGATGTTCGATTGTCTCTAGTGAAGCGATCATATTCTGCTGGTTTTATCCTTGTGCTGCCTCTTGAGCTCCTGATACACAGATCAATGATGTCAGCAAAATTTTCCTGATAAATGTCTCCTTTTCCCATAATATTCAGCGTTTCAATCCATTGCTCCTTCATACCTCTAATCAATGCAGTTTTCAACACGTTATCGGGCAGAGGTAACGATGCATATGGAGATCTCTGCAAGTTATATTGGAAACGTTCTACATATTCTTCTAAAGTTTCATTTGGTCTGGCTGACATTTGAAAGATTTCATCCTTTAGTTCTCTTGATCTACAGTAATCCTGATATTTTTTTAAGAAGGCCGCTTTCATTTCTTCCCAATTGTTTATGACTCCACCACCTAAACCCATGAACCATCTCAGAGCTGCTCCCTTCAAAGTAGAGGGAAACAGTTTTAGCTTCTGGGGATCAGTGGTGTAATCGTATCCCCTGCATAACACATCAAATTCGAATAGAAACGCATCAGGGTCTTCTGATGTGAGTCCATGAAACGTCGGGATATGTTGAAGCGAAATTGCCTTCATTGGTGCATTCGCAGCGGAATCTACTATGGGATATTGCAAAGTAGAGGTTTGGGTATTTGGCTGATTCTGCGCCATGGAATCAAATATATGCCAGTAATCTTCAGGAATTTCCAATAGAGTATTCCTTGGTTGCGGAGGGGTAATCTTAGCAGGAACTGTTTTTACAGCACTCCCTTTATCAGGGATAATGATGGCCCCTACTGTCTGAGGTGAATGAATTCCCTCAACGAGGATTTTTGCAGCGCTTCCTTTATCTGGACTATTTAAAGGCTGGTTTGGTTCAATAGGAGATCTAGGTTCCTCGATTTCCCCTGTTTCTCCTTCTCCTTCGCAAAGGTTGCTAAAATTTCCTTCGTGCACTGGTCCAGGAGTCGAATTGTCAAATTCTTGAAAGTCCTGCTCCTCTGTCTGACTGTGCACCTCCGCAAAGGCTTCAGATGGTGATTCTGAGGCCTGAAGGGAACTAGCAGGTTGTTTATAGTTTACTTTCCTATAACCTACTGATGGCGGAGATCCGGCTTTCTTGTAAATTTCGTCTATAAAGGTCTTTCGTCCAAGGGTCGCCGACCCCTTGGCTTTTTCGGTTTTGGATGGAGGCTTTTGATTCTTTTCTGGCTTTTTCTGCTTAGTCATGCACTCCAATTAAATTACTAAATCAATTCTGCTAGGAAAGCGGACGGTGGAGCAGGGCTTTTACATGCTCCGCACGCAGGTTCTTACCTTCCGTTTTTAAAATCCAGTTCTCCCCTAACAGATTCACACACTACCCTGTTAAAAAAACAAATGGCTATGCCCCTTCCCCGGCAACGGCGCCAAAATGTGGAGCTGTAACAAGGGTCTTTTTCACCTCTAGTTATCTCACATTACAAGTCAATCCGGGAGCGTTTTGTTATTGTAAAGGACATCTTAATTTGAGGCTATTTGTCAGGATAATGCTTCGTAGTATAGATCTAAAGAATACAAGAGTAAACGGATGCTAATGCTAAATTACTTTTGCATAAAGAAATCACACACGCAGCAACTTCGTCGGTCGAGGGTATGGAATTAGTAACCTATCCCCCTAGAAACTGATGAAGGAGTATGGATCATGATCTGGGAGCATTATAGCGTCTGCTGTATCTCACAACAGTCTTGAACCTCCTCTCATGCCACTTCAATAAACGCAAGCGAAAGGAACAACAATAAAACAGAATGAAACAGCAACTTCAGAAATGGAACAGCAATAAAAGGAACGGCAGTAAAGAAACTAAGTCTCGCGAGGTCACACTTCCAATCCTTGGCACACACTTACATACAAAAAGGAAAGCAATCATTTATACAGGTTTGCAGCTTAATCAAATGGAACAGCAAATTATTAAAGACAGGAAACGTCAATCATATATATATCAAATGGAACAGCAAATCATTAAAGACAGGAAACGTCAATCATATGTACACGATCTGCAATAGTCACCAACAATCCATTAACCCCAATCACCTGTAGCTGAAATATTCTACTTATGAATTCTGTAATTGATGCAAACAATTCGGATCAACAGTATGCGAAGAATCCTGAAAGTATGATATGAACTTGTTACAGAGATTTATAACAGGAAAGCTACAGATGAATAAATATGAAACAACATGCAACCATAACAGATTATGAGAAACAAACCACACAAAGCAGAATTGTAATGGTACAATCAGCCAGTGTCCGTTGGAGCCGGGCCCAAAGCTTCCAATGGCGCACTGTCGTAAACTACTTCAGACGCACGGAGAAATTAACGCCAAGATATTATATTAACGCATCAATGAGAGTACAAAACTAGGTCTCAGAGAGACTCAATAGTCTGAGTTCAACTGACAATAAAATTCATGACAGAAAGTTAAAGATACCAAAAGTAATCCCCTAGTTTCCAATGCTACCCTCCTTTTATACAATTAACGGCGGAGTTCACCGGTCGACAAAACGATTGATCGTAGCGATCCCTCAGGATCGAAGATCCTGAGGGATCCGCTAAACTGTTAACGCTTTCCTTTACTCGGTCTTTATTTCCGAACTGGCAGTCCTTCATCTCGTTCCGGACTGATCTTCCTTGATTTACTCGACCTGGTCTGAACCTTATTTAGAATTGGAGGGACAGCCGTTATCTTCTCATCAAATCCTCGTTTTGCATTGCGCCTTCCTGCTTTTACCTTTTCCTGCGTAGAGAAGACAACTGTTAGTGATTGGATCATTTTAGACTCGTTCTCGTTGCATTTTCCCTACTTTATAATAAAGAAAAGATTACAACTATTGCTTAAAACATCACTAAATTATTTATTAAAACATACCTTCCCAATGCTCTACAACCACCAGCTTGAAAATATTTTATTTTGAAAGTAAAAAAAAAATTAGCTTAATTCAACATAACCCCACATTTATTTTGGAAGGTTTGCATCATTCACAATTTTTTCATCACCACAATCCATCCACTTACAATTTCACTTGTAGTAGTGCCAATGACCTAGGGCACTCTCCAAAATTCAAATCACCTCATCAAAAAAGATCCAACAAGGTCACTCAAAAAATGGGGGGAGACTTTGTCCTAAAAAGAGGACAGGCTCTACCCATATGGGCATCAACTAATTGATAAGCATATCAACTAGGAGAGCAAAAGAAATAGGAATATGAGAACCAACTCAGAATATTTATTTTGTGAAAACCAATGGATAGATTACTCCTAAAACACCATAGAAAAATATAGCATGCAACATATATAAGGTGTTAGCATCACCTACAAAGAAATTCACTAAAAATATCATATACCAAATAACCATCAATTAAGAATACTAGGAACATAAAGGCTAGTATCAAAGAGCCCATAATAAAATACCTCCAAACATTGTGACAAATTCAAACACTACAACTTTTACAAGCCTTCTTTATCTGAGTGTCTCTTCTTAACCAAAAGAAAAAAAAAAAAGATACGCATGGAGGAAAAGAGGTTCTTAAAATGAGCATAATTCTAGAGACATTGAACCTGAAAAACACTACAAAAACATATATATTTGGTTAATTTTAATTAAATATATTATTTAAACATGTTATTTTTTGGAGTTTTTCGATGGAATCTGATCATTTGTTTTGGCAAAATATTGATTCTGTTGTTTAAAATGAGTTCTTAACTACATATATGGATTCAACACCCTACCCCTAAGACACTAGGATTGTAGAAATTTTACAACTGAAACTTATGATTCCAAGAAATTTCTACTAGATTCTTCACAAAGTAGACTAGAATATTTCAATTTTTACCTTGGACTATATATATATATATATATATATATATATAGTCCAAGGTAAAAATTGAAATATATATATATATATATATATATTTCAATGTTTACCTTATAAATATTTTAATACAAGATTTAAAATTACCAATGTGATTGTCATTGTAGTCATGATAATTTTCATTTTACTTGTTGTAGGGATTTCCACATCCCATGTCATTTTGTTGGTATCATCTCAGCTGGTATTAGCAGGCTTCATATTCGGGAATACCTACAAAACAACCTTTGAAGCAATTGTGTTTATGTTCGTTATGCATCCCTTTGATGTTGGTGACCGATGAATTGTTGATGGTGTTCAAGTAAGGGAAGAAGGTTGAGAGTAGCCAAAATTTTCACTGTTTAGTTTTCCATAATCACTTCTTCTTAAGGGTCATGTTGCAAAGGAACTCATCTTTCCAAAATTGGTTTTTGCTACTTAGTACTCTGTTTGATTGCAAATGATTGTAGAAGAAATGATCATTTTCACAACAATTTTATCCAAACTTAGCACTACCAAAGGAAAAATATGTCACAATATTCAATAAATATTTTCCAATATGTTATTTTCATAAATTAAGCTACAATGACTACTAAGAACTTATTTCTTCTATACTACTATTTCCCATGTTATCGGCTTTTGGCATTTCCTTTGCAACATGTGGTGCAATTGCTAGTTATAATTAAATATAATTAATGATGATGATGCACATCCACTATGACCAATGTAGTGTATCGACCCTTAAGAGAGTAAGAGATTAATTGCAATAATTTAATAATTTATTTCTATAATCAAAAAGAAGGGAAAGAAGCACTCCAAGATCTCTATAGTTTTGTTGACTTAACAAGTCAAGAAGGTTGGTAGTTTGGAAAATGTTTTGGAAATGAGAATGGATGTGAGTAAGAGTTGGACAACCTAAGAGAATGCGTTTTTCATATTCAACCCTCTTCGTATAGCAAAGATGACACATTCTTTCATCCAAGGGTGATTGGGAATAAACCAATGACATGTTTAACAATGAAGCTCATGAGAATTAGTTATTATCTTTGCAATGTTCATTTTCTTTTTATTACTGGTCGACATAAATATAATTTTAGTTAGCAAGGGTGGATTTGATCACCTCATTATAATATCTTACCTTCCTTTTTCCCTCTAGCTCCTTATCATCCCATCATTTATCCTTAAATTTAGAGGTAATAATATTTTTAATACTATCCTTATTTCCTAAGATGATCTTGTCCTTTATCCCCCAATGGTTGAGCCAAGATTGGGCATCCTTATGCCATATTTGCTTGAGACGGATGTAGGGATTTTGGCCAAGGTTAGAAGATATTTTGAGAACCTCTTGGCTTCCATGTTGTAAAACTTCTTCTTATACATCAAATACCTAAACATAGCCATGATTTCAATGGGGGAAAGGCTAGCTTTGATCAAGAGGATAGGATAGGGAATATTTCCTTTAATATTAAGGTTGTAGGCCATATATTTCTTTTGAATCATCTTGATCTTCCTCCAAGAATCTCAGAATATACTGCAATCCCAAACCTCACATCCATATAAAATAATATGGGTGACGAGAGTCTCAAAGAGGAACCCTTTTATATTTGAAATCCAAAGATCGGCTTATTTGCAATTGTTTTCAAGCTCATAATAAGTTTTCCAGCGTCTAATAAAACCAACCTAGATCCATCTTAACTCTTGATCTACCAAAGATCAAATCTCTTGAGATGAAAACCTCTTTTAGAATCAAAAGAGATTTAATCCCTCTCAACCCTTGGTAGATTTGGAGTTAAGATGGATCTAGGCTAGTATAAATATAATTATAGATTGTATTAATATTGATAAATTTAGGAGAATAATCCAACCTCAAATATAAATGATAAACTATTCTTCTCGATAATTGATACATTTGATCAAGTATTATTCTCAATAATTAATGGTTCATTTCAACCATTTTAACATTCTATTGTTGTTTTCTATACAATTGTCTAAAACAAGCCACACAGGACATTGTGTTGAAAGTCTAATAACAAAGAATTACAATTATTAAATTATTAACCCCCACTCCCTATTTCCACAATCTATAATGGACATTTTCACACTTTCTTCCATTTCATGAATTTCAACTAAATTATGTCTTTCAATATTTGAGAACATTTCATGATTTCTTTATATCTATAGAAACCTTATACAATTTATAGAATCAAAAGATGCATTAAATAATATTTAGAATGTTGATTTCTTTTTATTTCAAAGATGTCTCAACTTGCCATATTTATTTATTTTTAGTAGTGTTCTAAAACATTTTTAATATAGCTACATATTTTTTGTGTTAACAAACTCTACAATTTATGTGAACTACTCAAATTTCCATGATGCAATGTGCCTTGTTTTTTCATATATAAAACGATGAATCATCACATGTACATTATCCTCATCTTCTTATATTTTTTTTGTTAAAAAATTTTCCTTAAAAATATTATTTATATGATTAATCCGAAAAACATACTTACAACATTATTATTATGTATTAATAATCATTAAATTAACTTTATTTTAATAATTTTTTTTGTTTATACTAATTTGAAATAATTAATTTTCTCTTCAATTTCTAAATATTTAATTAATTTTCATGCCTATTTAATGATATATTGAAATATAATTACAATTCGTAATATTTTATATTAAAAGTTCAAAAATGTATTTTATCAGGCAAACAGGAAAAAAATTAATGTGTAATTCAATTACAATAAGTTATTAATGAAATAAAAAAATACTTGCACATCATCTTACTTGCACATCATCTTTTAGATATCTCCTTTTATTCAGTTTATATCCCCCACAGCGTGACACATCCTTTTTTTCATATTTTATTTTATTTAATGTATACGTTTATTCCATTCATACACCTTAACCTAAAATTTCACTTTCTCTATATATTATTATTGGCATTATTATGTTAGTTTTTATATATAATTGAGTTTCTTTTCACTAATTGTGATTACATTTTTTAATTTCAATATATCAGGAATATATATATATATATATATATATATATATATATATATATATATTAATTAATTAATTAATTAATTAATTAGGATGATGGTGTCATTTTGATTTTTTTTTAATTTTTCAAACCTAAATATAATTATACACATTATTTATATATAATTATAGGGATGGTTGTTTCATTTTTTAATTTATAATTGAGTTTTCTTTAACTAAATGTCATTAAGTTTTTGAATTTGAATATCTCATGAATATAATTACACATTCATTATATATATATATATATATATATAGAGTTATAGTTATTGGGACCATATTGTCATTTTTTACATATAATTAATTTTTTTATTACATATTTGATTTTAAAAAAATTATATATATATATATATGTGTGTATATATATTTTGTGATGTCCCTAGAAATACTGTAAATATTTTATTTTACCACAGTAAGAAACAAACTGGATAATTATGATTGTTATTGTTTGAATTAAACAATGTTGTTAATTATTGAAATAGAAAAGTGGTTTGATTATAGCAGATTTTGTAACTTCTCAGGATGGGAAGTTGGAAAAAGGAAGTTGCTTGAAAAAAACCCTAACTACCTCCCCTAATTATGATGTGCTCCAAAAGAAAAGGAGTGTGGGGGAGGAAAAACCGTGCTGAAATGTCAGACGGTAAGGGGGAAGAATGCTAAGTCTAGTGAGGACCAGATAGCATGAGCAGTGTGCGAACAAACTTGCAGAAGACAGAAGTCTTGCGAGCAAGCTTGGGGGGAGATTGGGTCCTGAAGGACGAATCTCATGGTTGGGTGGTTGAGACGCAATAGATAACTAAGGTGAACTCACTATTGGAGTCCTTTATATTCTTGGAAGATTCCAGGTAAGTGGAAAAACCCTCCTGGAGTTAATCTGTTGATCAAAATTCATTTATGTGTTTAAATTCGTACATGAAAAGTAGGACTGAAACACTTAACTTCTTAAAGATTGCCGGAATTGTTTGTTAAGGAATAGATTCTTTACACTTCCTAAAAAGCATGTAATGTAGGTTTATTCTGTGCAAATTGGATTTTATACCCGTACTCGAAAACATTAAGGAGTAGGATATTTTCTGTTTTATAAAGAATAAAACTACTTTTGGGAAATTACTAGCCATTGAAGTATTAACTGAATTGGGTTGGCTACTATAATATTAAACAAATTAGTTAAGTTGGGATTACTGTCCAATTATGCACTAGGTACTGAATAAATCAAGTACTAGAAACTCAATTTAGGCCAAATATGGCACATCCAATTCTTAGAAATATTCATTGCTAAACTAGAAAAACTGTTGTAATAATGTAGCAGAAGTAAAAAGATAATACAAGACTAAGTCAAAAGATTGTTATATCATTGTAGCAGAATAACCTACGAATCATGAAACAAGACAAATGAACTAACACAGTAATAGTCGAGCACGGATAGACAAGATAAAAGTCTTTGTAGTTTTCTTTCCATAACCCTATGGAGAGATGGAAACTATAGAGAAATACAATGACATAATTTAACTTTCCTAGTTAAATGAGCAAAGATTTATGTTGTTCAAGCGGAAGAGAAAGTCCGCGGGAGTAAACCCCAACGTACACCAAATTTGGGGCCGCAAAGCGAAAAGACAACACACGAATAAATCAATGAATTCAATTGACATTCACAACGAAATAACTGCTCATAAATACAACGGAGCCATGAAACCATGGATTTTTACTAGAAAAACAAGAATGTGCATGCTATCTGTATACAAGCAAAATTTGTTTCCACATAACAAGCCGACAATAAAGAATGTACATATTCCAGGATGGACAAAAAAGAACCAAAATCCATATTCCAATTAAATAGGAGAAAACCTCATACATTGTTATGAAACCAGCTCAAAAAAAGATAGAAAAGAGAGATCCACGCCTTAGAATTCAGCCTCTTCGAGGGGGCAACCTCCTTTACATTACATAAATGAACAATTCTTGGATGATACAAATGAAAAACCTCCTTTCTATATATAGGAGTCTAAGGAGTCACAATATAATCCAGCCGACCTAACAATAATATTATAAGCCACAAAAATAACAATAGAGGGATTCTATGGGGCACAATAATAACAATATGGGCACTATAGGGGCACAACAATATAAATAAGGGGTATAACTACAATAGTAATGGGGTAATCACTAGTATTATAGGGACCCAACATGCCCCTCTCCTTCAAAAAAGTGTTGTCCTCAACGCTTGAGTAGTTCTGGATACTTCTGCATAAAATTCTCATCCTCCCATGTGGAATCTTCAGCGGATAAGTTCTTCCACTTGATAAGATACTCTGAAATTGATCGATTTCGTAGCTGTCGAGTTCTTGTTTCTGTGACTGCTTCCGGTTCCAATATAATTTTTCCTTCCTCGTCAAGTTCTGGCAATATTGTTTGAACTGGGAGCTTGTCGCCTATAACCTTCTTTAAACATGAAACATGGAAAACTGGGTGCAATCGAGAAGCTGCAGGAAGCTCCAATTTGTATGCCATAGTACCAATCTTTTGCAACACCTTGTACGGACCATAATACTTTGGTGATAATTTATTATCCTTCTTAGCTTGCTTGAGGGACATTTGCTTATATGGTTGTAGCCGTAGGAATACCCAATCACCTACATCAAAACTTCTTTCACTGCGATGTTGATCTGCCTGTTGTTTCATTCTATTTTGTGCCAACACGAGGTTATCCTTTAAGAGTTGGAGGACTTGTTGTTGATGTTCGATGTGATGTTCCACTGCCTGAACCTTAGAATTTTCTCTTAAATATGATGTGATGGATGGTGGTTGATACCCATAAAGTGCCATAAATGGGGTCATTTTTGTTGCTGTATGGAAGGAAGTGTTATACCACCATTCAGCCAGAGGCAACCATTTGACCCATTGTGTCTGTTTATCAGATACAAAGCAACGAAGATATCCTTCCAAACATTTGTTTACTATCTCAGTTTGCCCATCAGATTGAGGATGATAAGATGAGCTATGAGCTAACTGAGTACCAAGACAAGAAAATAATTCTGTCCAAAAATTTCCAGTGAAAATGGGATCTCTGTCACTTACAATAATCTTTGGGTTTCCATGTAGCTTTTGAATTGTTTCCATAAATGCAGTAGAAACTGTACTGGCTTTAAATGGATGTGATAATGCACAAAAGTGTGCATACTTGGTAAGTCTGTCAACTACCACCATGATGACACTCTTTCCCTCAGACTTGGGTAAACCTGTGATAAAATCCATTGAAACCTCCTCCCAACGTTGGCTTGGAATGGATAAAGGTTGTAATAGACCCGGTGTCTTAATTGTTTCAACTTTATTTTGTTGGCAAACCAAACATTCCGCCACAAACTTTTGAATATCTGATTTAAGGCCATCCCAAAAAAATTCCTTCTTAACCCTGTGGTAAGTTTTTAAAAATCCTGAGTGCCCTCCTAAGGGAGAAGTGTGCAATTCCATAAGAATCTTTTGTTTTAGCTGGGAATTCTTACAGAGGTATAAGCGATCTTTGTACCATAACGAATCATTTTTCCAGCTAAATGTATCAGACGTACTGGAATCTTGTTGTAGCTTTCGAATAAGTGCCCACACTTCTTCGTCATTCTTCCATTCCTCCCTTGCTTCGTTTATCCAATCTGGTTGGATAATAGAAATGGCGCACAACAATGCTTCCACATCCTCATCCTTTCTTGAGAGTGCATCTGCCACCACATTTTGCTTCCCTTTTTTGTAGATGATTTCAAAGTCATAACCCAACATCTTTGTGACCCACTTTTGTTGCTCTTCAGAGGATAATCTTTGTTCTAAAAAGTATTTAAGGCTATCATGATCCGTTTTTACCTTGAAGTGTCTTCCCATTAGGTAGGGTCGCCATTTCTTAAGTGCATGGAGTATTGCCAACATTTCCTTCTCATAAATAGCTTTGCTTAAAAACTTTCCCTTGATTGGACGACTTTCAAAAGCAATGGGTCTTTCATCTTGCATTAGAACAGCACCAATTCCATTTCCTGAAGCATCACATTCCACAATAAAGGTTTTTGTGAAGTCCGGTGTAGCTAAGACCGGTGCTTGGCACATTGCCTCTTTAAGATGTTCAAAGGCCTTTGTTGCTTCCGGAGTCCATGAAAATGCATCTTTCTTCAATAATGTTGTTAGAGGTGCTGCTATTCTCCCATAATTCTTAACAAACTTGCGATAATACCCTGTCAACCCAAGAAATCCTCGCAGATGCTTTATGGATGTGGGGATTTTCCATTCCTTAATGGCTTTAATTTTGCTAGGGTCTACCTTAACTCCTTCATGAGATACAATATGACCCAAATATTCCACCTCCTGGACTCCAAAGAAACATTTGGATCTTTTTGCATATAATTGTTTCTCCTCCAATAGTTGTAGCACCCTGTCAACATGTTCAACATGATCCTTCCAAGACTTGCTGTAGATTAGTATATCATCAAAAAATACTAACACAAATTTTCTAAGGAATGGTTTGAAAATTGAATTCATCAAACCTTGAAATGTTGAAGGTGCATTGGTAAGGCCAAAAGGCATGACCAAAAATTCATAATGACCCTCATGAGTTCTAAATGCCGTTTTCGGAATGTCTTCAATCTTCATTCTGATTTGATGATATCCTGAACGAAGATCCAACTTGGTGAAGTAAATTGATCCATGCAATTCATCCAGTAATTCATCAATGACAGGAATGGGGAACTTATCTTTAATAGTGAGCTTGTTGAGCTCCCTATAATCCGGACACATGCGCCATGATCCATCCTTCTTGTGCACCAATACTACTGGAGCAGAGAAAGAACTTTGACTCGGTTGAATTATACCAGCCTCTAGCATTTCTGCAACCATACGTTCAATTTCACTTTTTTGGACATAGGGATATCTGTACGGCCTGATGTTTGGAGGAACACTTCCTGGAATCAGATGAATAGCATGATCATGATCACGCATAGGTGGGAGACCTTTGGGAGTCTCAAATACCTTGGAATGATTGTCCAGGACTTTTTGGAGATCTGGAGAAATAGATGATTCCAATGTGGAAACATCTAGCGAACATAATTGTGCAATTACACCTCTTTGCTCCTTTTTTAGAAGCTTTGTCATACCATTAGAGCTGATTATCTTTCCTGGTTTCCCTGCAATACCCCTTAATTCAACTTCCTTTCCTTCCACAGAAAATTTCATGAAAAGTTCTTGAAAATTAAAAGCTATTGTACCCAAGGATTGTAGCCATTGGACTCCTAGTACAACATCAGCACCTCCCATTGGAATGGAAAGCATTGGGCTAGTCAATACATATTCTCCCATGGATAGCTTGATATTATGGCACTTTCCAGAGCAATTTATTGTTCCTCCATTTGCAATCATCACTTGACACTCTGGTGCTGGATATAGGAAGCAATTCAATTCTTTTGCTACCCTACAATGAATAAAATTGTGGGTGCTTCCTGAATCAATCAACACTATTACCTTTTTCTTCTTGATTTGTCCTTCTATCTTGATGGTTTGAGGAGTGGTAATTCCCGCCAATGCATTACAAGATATGGTCGGATTTATTTGTTCTTCATCTAGGCTTTGTTCCTGGAATATATCCTCTTCTTTTGACCTTTCTTGCTCCTTTTCTTCTTCCTCTTCACAATCTATGTAGAATAATTTCTTCTCAGCACACTTATGACCTTTTGTGTATTTGCTATCACAATTGTAACAAAGCCCTTTTGCTCTTTTTTCTTCCAATTGTTGTGGTGTCAACCTTGTAGGTTGTGGAAGACTATGGGCAACAACACTTCCGTCTTTATAGTTGTGAATGGTATGCTTCCTAGTTGCCATAATTTTGCTTTCCATTTTTCTTGCTAACCTGAATGCCTTCTCTAATGAATCAGGTTCCCAAAGGCGCACATCATGTTGGATATTATCCTTTAAAGACCCTATGAACACATCAATCCTATGCTCCTCTGGAATATCTTTTACCCTTATGTTCAATTTTTGGAACTCCTCAATGTGCTCCATTATTGAACCCTTTTGTTTGAGACTTATCAATTGGCTAAAAAAAGTGTTGCTTTTTGTATCCTCATAATGTGCTATCAATTCTTCCGTAAAAATTGCCCAAGTGATAAATTGTTTACGAGAACAAAGCCATTGATACCATACAAACTGATTTGGTTCCAAATATAAAGTTGCCATACGTACCTTTTGTGTGTTTTGCACATTATTGAGATCGAAGAATTGCTCCATCTGTAATATCCATGTGGCGGGATCCTTGCCATCAAACTTCCTCATATCGATTTTTGGAACATGGTGAGTCTTCGATCCAACATTAGAGTCTATGGAATCATGATTAACATTTCTTTTGTTCTCATCATGAGTTTCCTTTACTACTCTTTCACCCTTAGTGACTATTTCTTGTAGCAACTTATCCATCTTATCATCCATGCCATCAATTTTAGCTTCCATGCCATCCATATTAGCTTCTACACCTTTCTTTAAACCATCCATCTTAGCTTCTACATCTTTCCTTAAACCATCCATTTTAGATTCTGTTGCTTTTTGTGCAAGTGACATTTGTTGCACTTGTTCTTGTAATTTTGATATATCATGTAGCATTTCTTCTTCTTCTTCATGAGTCATGCTAGAGCTTTCAGGTTCCTTACTAGGTGTTTGCATTTTCTTTCCTCGGGGCATCAGTTACCGATAATAATTCTCTACTATGCCCTTTGAATTCCTTCAAAATAAATTTTCAAACCAAGCTTAAGCAAAAATTAAAAAAATCTACACACCTTTTTTCACTTTGTAGGAGCTCGATATTGCCTCTGATGTATCTCTGTACTTTCTAATCATCTAGTTCTGAATTTGTGACCTGTAGTAGCCCTCTGTGTCCTCTTTCCAATGCCACAAGTCTGACCCAAATTGGATTCTCCAAGGAAGAGTTATGCGAAATCTCCCACAGTGACTTGATTATAGACTAGTTCAGTAGAGCGAACTTGTACGACATGCCACGTGTCACTGTTTCAACCTTTGACTCTGAAAAATATATAAAAACAAACTACAGTCCGTCCTCTTTCTGTACCTTCTTACGAAATTTCAATCCGATGCTCAGAAAGAAAGTTATGACGATTTTCCCTAGGTCACCTGTTTTGAATGTAATTCAGGAGTCTGCAAAAAGACCAACTTCCTCAGATCATATCTCCGCAAATATCGAGCGACAAACTCTGAAATTCGGACCCAAGGTTCAGCGCGATTTCTTCTCAAATGGGTTTTTTTTGCGACTTCTGAAACGTCACCGAAACAAAGTTATAGCGAAAATTCCATGATGACTTGTTTGGAGCAGCGAAACCCTAGAATCCAAAGCTCTGATACCAAATGTTATGAAACCAGCTCAAAAAAAGATAGAAAAGAGAGATCCACGCCTTAGAATTCAGCCTCTTCGAGGGGGCAACCTCCTTTACATTACATAAATGAACAATTCTTGGATGATACAAATGAAAATACCTCCTTTCTATATATAGGAGTCTAAGTGGTCCCAATACAATCAAAGCCTACATAACAATAATATTTTAGGGCACAACAATAACAATAGTGGGCTTCTATGTGGCACAATAGTAACAATATGGGCACTACACGGGTACATCAATATAAATAAGGGGTATAGCTACAATAGTAATGGGGTAATCACTAGTATTATAGGGACCCAACATACATGTTCCAGCCAGGTAATGGCGAATTAGCGCACAACAGTCTTGCATGGCCTTAGCCCAAACTTAACTTAATAAAAGAAAAATAGCATAACCGAAATAGCCTATCTGGAAAAATTTACAGGGTCTCGGACCCAATTAAGCTTAAACAATACCACAGTAACGGTTCCAGTTCAACATGTTAACAAAACTCCAACAGAACTAAATAATGGAAACCAAAACAAAATGGAGAAACTACGTCGGTGCGGCCTGAGACACAAGTCTGTAAGAAGCCCATGGCTAGCAGAAGCAATGAGCAAGAAACAAAAGGGCACTCTACTTTAGAGTATACTCCGAGGATGAGCGCCATAAAAGTAAGTTAGTATGTAGTTAGACAAAAGCCTTTAACTTAGGAATTGATAACAGGTCTCCAAACTACCGAGAATAACCCACACCACCGAGGTAGCACCAAGGCCCTAGGAGCTTACCCGGCAGCTTTCAGTCGATGGAAACAGTTAGGAAAGACTTGCACACCACTAGCTGATAAATGGTACTCCTCGGAACCGCAACATCCATCCCTGCAGATGGAGTATAAGACAAACAATTACTGTAATGACTGTGATAAAATCGAAAAAAATCAAAACAACCTCTATGGAATACTTCCAGAGAGCACTTACATATCCAGTGTTTTACACATTCGACGGATGATAATATGGCAGCCCTGCACATGAGGTCTTTCTCTCGAAAACGAAGATTTTACACTGCAAATTGAACCGGCTAGCGAAAAGAGCAGAGGAGCAGGAATTGGCGCCAAGGAGCTTAGGAACATAATGAACCCTACCTCCAACATTCGAGATTGAAAAACCCTCTGGAATGATCTCAACCTTTGGATCAAAAACCCAAAACCTCTGTCGTCGATGGGAGGAGAAACCCGAGGAGAATAACTACGGAAGGACAGCCTGCCCGTGCCACGCAACCATGATAGAGCAGGAGTAAATGACAACGCCAGGTGTAAATACCAAGTGAATAAGCAGCTGGAGTGAAGTTAGTTGTGACCATAAACGAATTAATGCTAAGTACTTGGAGCTGACAGTGGCTGTAACACGGTCATTCAAATAACTGTTAACATATGAAATGTTTACCGAAGGTTTACCAAAGTTAATATATTCCCTGATTCATATCTCGTAAAGAACTCTAAGGTGGAAAAACTATGTTTCAGGGTTGAAGTTTTAATTTTTTTTTTGTATTTATATTTATATATTGTTAATGTGTGAATAAGAATTATGACAATTGGTATCAGAGCCCAGGTTATCAAAGCTGAGACCTCTCGAAAATTTTTAAGCAAAAAAAAATGTTTTCCTTTTTTTCTAACCTGTTGTACCTATTAATTTGTTGAGTCCAGGGAATCAGGACAACAACAGACTATGAGGAGGACAGACAGTGCTCCACACAGGAACGTGGCTGACTTAGGACTTGCAACATTTCCTGAAAATAATCCTGAAATATGGGTGCAGTTAGGAGAGGAGGCTCGAAACATTAATCTTACAATATTGGAAACGGTTCAGGAACTAAAGAATGAGATGGCCCGCCTACGGGAGGACAATGCAATATTAACCATGGAACAAGAAATTTTTTGAAAATCTTATCTGATAAGCAGAATTAGCGTTAGCCGGTTCCCAGCCCTGAACAGGAACGAATGTCAGAAGAACAGGGTTACCACATGGAACTTGAAGGGACTAGAGGAGGTGAAGAAAATCAAGAAGAGAAGTCGGATGATGCTTCAGATCACCCCACATCTAAAGGGCAGCAAATAGAATTACAAGGGGATTTTCAAAAAATAAAACTCCCACTGTTTGATGGAGAGTTGGAAGAGGCAGCCAAGGCTTGGCTTATTAACATGAACAAGTACCTCCAATTATATGAGTATGATCACAACCTAAAAGCCCAGTTGGCCATCTTCCAACTACAAGGAAAGGCCACCTTGTGGTGGGAAGAAGTCAAGATTGTGCGAGAGGTAAGCGAACAAAACATAACCTGGGAAAAGTTCCAAAAATATTTCAAGGAATGATACTTGATCGAATGATTTTATGATGAGAAAGCCAAAGAATTTCACGACCTACGGCTTGGGCAGCAAACAATGGATGAGTTTATCACTCGATTTACCTCTTTACTCCGATATGTACCGTACATACGAGAGGAAAAGGCTAAGGTACAACGATTCGTCAACAATTTACCTGTGGCAATGAGAGAAAGAATTGAGTTTGATAACCCCAAAATGATGGATGAGGTTATTCGTAAGGCCAGGTTATGCTATCAGCAAAGTAAGCAAAAGGGAGAGCTTATAGGAAAGAGGTGGACTGACAAGAAAGGTAACAAGATTTCTGTGGGTAATAAGGGAAATCGTAGCACTGTTAGCAAGGGATTTTCCAAAGGGAAAAACAATAGAAATCTGCATAAAAACCAGCTCAAATTTAGGCCGCTTGCTGAATCCAGATTTAGTGAGCAATCTGGTAAAGTTGACAATGAGGGGACAGCAAGACCCCTAGTACAATGCTGGGTATGTAGAGGGCCTCATTACGTTAAAAATTATCCTCATCGGAAAGAAACTGATTAGGTTTCACAGATTCACGAGGCATCTACGGTAGGTGACATAGCCCGGAGCATCCTGAAGATTAATGCCGCTCTCGAAGATCATCAGGCCAAATACCAGCCAACAATGGTGGACTTTGAAGGTAAGATTTTTGATAATCCTGTATCTGTTTTAATTGATCCCGGAGATACGTTAACTTATGTAAGTCCAAAGGTTCTGGAACAGTGTAAATTACAGTCTATCAAATTTAAACACCCTAGGATAGTACAGCTGGAAACAGGGGCAAAGAGACGTGGTAATACTGTCTAGTTAAGTTGGGAATACTGTCTAGTTATGCACTGGGTACTGAATAAATCGGGTATTGGAAACTCAATTTAGGCCAAATATGGCACATTCAATTCTTAGAAATATTCATTGCTAAACCAGAAAAACTGTTGTAATAATGTAGCAGAATTAAAAAGATAATACAAGACTAAGTCGAAATATTATTATAACATTGTAGCAAAATAACCTACGAATCATGAAACAAGACAAATGAACTAACACAATAATAGTTGAGCATGGATAGACAAGATAAAAGTCTCTGTAGTTTTCATTCCATAACCCTAATGAGAGATGGAAACTATAGAGAAATACAATGACAAAATTTAACTTTCCTAGTTAAATGAGAAAAGGTTTATGTTGTTTAAGCAGAAGAGAAAGTCCGCGGGAGTAAACCCCAACGTACACCAAATTTGGGGCCGCAAAGCGAAAAGACAACACACAAATAAATCAATGAATTCAATTGACATTCACAGCGAAATAACTGCTCATAAATACAACGGAGCCACGAAACCATGGATTTTTACCAAAAAACAAGAATGTGCATGCTATCTGTATACAAGAAAAATTCGTTTCCACATAACAAGTCGACAGTAAAGAATGTACATATTCCAGGATGGAAAGCAAAGAACCAAAATCCATATTCCAATTAAATAGGAGAAAACCTCATACATGTTCCAGCCAGGTAATGGCGAATTAGCACAGTAGTCTTGCATGGCGTTAGCCCAAACTTAACTTAATAAAAGAAAAATAGCATAATCGGAATAGCCTATCCGAAAAAAATTACAGGGCCTCGGACCCAATTAAGCTTAAACAATACCATAGTAGCAGTTCCAGTTCAGAATGTTAACAAAACTCCAACAGAACTAGATAAATCTCCCATTCCTGCCATTGATGAATTATTGGATGAATTGTATGGATCAATTTACTTCACCAAGTTGGATCTTCGTTCAGGATATCATCAAATCAGAATGAAGATTGAAGACATTCCAAAAAAAACTTTCAGAACTCATGAGGGTCATTATGAATTTTTGGTCATGCCTTTTGGCCTTACTAATGCACCTTCTACATTTCAAGGTTTGATGAATTCCATTTTCAAACCCTTCCTTAGAAAATTTGTGTTAGTATTTTTTGATGATATACTAATCTACAAAAAGTCTTGGAAGGATCATGTCCAACAAGTTGACATGGTGCTCAAACTATTAAAGGAGAAACAATTACATGCAAAAATCTCCAAATGTTTCTTTGGAGTACAAGAGGTGGAATATCTGGGTCATATTGTATCTCATGAAGGTGTTAAGGTAGACCCTAGAAAAATTAAAACCATTAAGGAATGGAAAATCCCCACATCCATAAAGCATCTACGAGGATTTCTCGCGTTGATGGGGTATTATCACAAGATTTTTAAGAATTATGGGAGGACAGCAGCACCTCTAACAACATTATTGAAGAAAGATGAATTTTCATGGACTCCAGAAACAATGAAGGCCTTTGAACATCTTAAGGCAATGTGCCAAGCACCAGTCTTAGCTACACTGGACTTCGCAAAAACCTTTATTGTGGAATATGATGCCTCGGGAAATGGAATTGGTGTTATTTTAATGCAAGAAGAAAGACCCATTTCTTTCTAAATTTGTCTAATCAAAGGAAAGTATTTACACAAAGCTATTTATGAGTGAAATATTGGCAATACTACATGCACTTAAGAAATGGCGACCCTACCTAATGGGAAGACACTTCAAGGTAAAAACAGATCATGATAGTCTTAAATAATTTTTAGAACAAAGATTATCTTCAGAAGAGTAGCAAAAATGGGTCACAAAGATGTTGGGTTATGAATATGAAATCATCTACAAAAAAGGGAAGAAAAATGTCGTGGCAGATGCACTCTCAAGAAAGGACGAGGATGTGGAGACATTTCTTTGCGCCATTTCTATTAACCAACCAGATTGGATAAACGAAGCAAGGGATGAATGGAAGAATGAAGAGGAAGTGTGGGCACTCATTCAAAAGATACAACAAGATCCCAGTACATCTGATACATTTAACTAGAAAAATGATTCGTTATGGTACAAGGATCGGTTATACCTATGTAAGAATTCCCAACTCAAACAAAAGATTCTTAGGGAATTGCACACCTCTCCCTTAGGAGGGCACTTAGGATTTCTAAAAACCTACCACAGGGTTAAGAAGGATTTTTTTTGGGATGGCCTTAAATCAGATATTCAAAAGTTTGTGGTGGAATGTTTGGTTTGCCAACAAAATAAATTTGAAACAATTAAGACCCCAGGACTATTACAACCTTTATCCATTCCAAGCCAACATTGGGAGGAGGTTTCAATGGATTTTATCACAAGTTTACCCAAGTCCGAAGGAAAGAGTGTTATCATGGTGGTAGTTGACAGACTTACCAAGTATGCACACTTTTGTGCATTATCTCATCCATTTAAAGCGAGTACAGTTTCTACTGCATTTATGGAAACAATTCAAAAGCTACATGGAAACCCAAAGATTATTGTAAGTGACAGAAATCCTATTTTCACTGGAAAGTTTTGGACAGAATTATTTTCTTGTCTTAGTACTCAGTTAGCTCATAGCTCATCTTATCATCCTCATTCTGATGGGCAAATTGAGATAGTAAAAAAATGTTTGGAAGGATATCTTCGTTGCTTTGTATCTGATAAACAAGCACAATGGGTCAAATGGTTGCCTCTGGCTGAATGGTGGTATAACACTTCCTTCCATACTGCAACAAAAATGACCCCATTTATGGCACTTTATGGATATCATCCACCATCCATCACATCATATTTAAGAGAAAATTCTAAGGTTAAAGCTGTGGAAGATCACATCGAGCATCAACAACAAGTTCTCCAACTCTTAAAGTATAACCTCACCTTGGCGCAGAATAGAATGATACAACAGGCAGATCAACATTGCAACGAAAGAATTTTTGATGTAGTTGATTGGGTATTCCTACGGCTACAACCATATAAACAAATGTCCTTCAAGCAAGCTAAGAAGAAGAATAAATTATCACCAAAGTATTATGGTTCGTACAATGTGTTGCAAAAGATAGGTACTATGGCATACAAATTGGAGCTTCCTGCAGCTTCCCGAGTGCACCCAGTTTTCCATGTTTCACGCTTAAAGAAGGTTATAGGTGACAAGCTTCCAGTTCAAACAATATTGCCAAAACTTGACGAGGAAGTAAAAATCATATTGGAACCTGATGAAGTCAAAGAAATAAGAACTCGACAGTTACGAAATCGATCAATTTCAGAGTATCTCATCAAGTGGGAGAACTTACCTGTTGAAGATTCCACATGGGAGGATGAGAATTTTATACAGAAGCATCCATAACTACTCAAGTGTTGAGGACAACAATTTTTTGAAGGAGAGGGGCATGTTAAGTCCATATAATACTAGTGATTCCCCCATTACTATTGTCATTGTGTCCCTTATTGTTATTGTTGTTCCCCTATTGTCCCCATATTGTTATTATTGTGCCCCATAGAATCCCTCTATTGTTATTTTTGTGCCTTTATATTATTATTGTTAGGTCGGCTTGGTTATATTGTGACCCCTTAGACTCATATATATAGAAAGGAGGTTTTGTCATTTGAATCATCAAAGAATTGTTCATTTGTGTAATGCAAAGGAGGTTGCCCCCTTGAAGAGGCTGAGTTTTAAGGCGTTGATCTATCTTTTCTATCTTTTTGTGAGCTTGTTTCAATACAGGGTTAAATTTAATTCAAATATCTCCTTCTTTGACTGTCTGCTTAATACATATAAAACATTTTCAAGTGTGCTAATTTTTATTAAAAATAATGATAATGAGAGTCCAACTTGTGTGTGTATGTTTTTTTTTTCAATGCTATATTTCCTATTAATTTTATGATGACAATGAATGGAAGATATTTGAATCAGATACCTCTAAGTTATTGTCATCTATAAAAATATCATATATGATTTTTCTAATTAACTTTTAATAACATTTTAATTAGTTATATGAAGACTAAATTTGAAATTAATCTTCAAAATATCGAACTTTCGGAACCATCAATATAATTTCTTATAAATAAAAAAAAACTATTTAAATAATAGTTTTAAGATATTTCACATTTTATTACGTTTTTACCTTACCCATTTTATCATAGGCAAAATTAGAGTTTTTTTATTACTCCCCAGCCATTTAGTGTTAATGGTTTAGCTTTTAAAGAATAGTTATAAGTTATTTCACAGTAATATTTTATTATGTTTTTACTTTAAGCATTACCCATTTAGGGTTAAAGATTTAACTTTTAAATAATAATTTTAAGATCATTTAAATAATAACTTTTAGGTTATTTCACATTTTACTATGTTTTTTACTTTACATATTACTCATTTTATTATGTTTTTTCAATGCTATATTTCTTATTGAGCTTGTGATGGATATTGATTCCAAGATACTTGAATGAACTACCTCTAAGTTATTGTCATCATTTATCAAACTATCATATGTTATTTTCCTAAATTTAACTATGATGAGGTACTATTAACAAACATCTATATTGGAACAAATTTTTTCAAGATTCTTAGTTGCTTGCCAAGATTGTGACTACTCGTCACCAAAAAAACAATATCATCAACATAAAGAAGAAGAGTGGTGACTATACAAGTAAGGGTGGGGAAAACACAACTAGCTTCTACCAAAAACTTAATAACTTATGAATGTATGTGTTAGAAAGGGTAGGGGAGAAGGGACACCCTTACTTAACTCCAATATTGTAGTTAATTGCTTCTTGCCAACCTTAAATGATCTTAAATTTGGCAAAACATTTTCATAAAATATATTTACAATATAGCCCATAACTCAAGATAAATTTCTATAATCAGGTAACGAATTGTTAATTCTCCTCAGTAAAACTTGCTTTCTTTTGACATAGTTTACTATATTCTAACCAATCTCTATTAGTGCTTCTTCATAAGTTTTGGGGCTTGGCCTAGATCTCTTGATTTCACTTCTCTACATGATGCTATGGAGCATAAGCTAGCGCATAGAGATGTATAGTTGCAATCTCGATCTGCTGGTAGACTCTTCAATATTTCAAAAATACATTCATTAGGCAACATGCTAATAAGGTATTTTTGTTCTTGCTTTGGGTTCGTCTCTCTAAATCGTATGATGAGTTTTCCACAAAGCCTTTTCCGAGGAGGGAAAAGTACCTCCATTTGAGGTGTAAGAGACTTAAGCATCGGGATTGTTACCAACCTGGAATGATTGTGGACCGTTGTATCTACTAAGCACAGATCAACGGTAGAGAATTGTCGGAGCGACTTTGGAGATCAGGAGCATTAATGACCGTTGGATCAGGATAAGGATCAACAGTGGAGATGTGATCAGATCGCAATGTTTTAAGGGAATAGGCCGTGGCTTTAATACTTGCGATATGTGATTATGTGAAGGGCCGATAGGAATGGACCTGACAGGGAAATGAAGCATAGTTAATGTTGTTTGGAATCCGGAGATTAATCACATATCGGATGCGATAGAGGTATGTATTAAGAAACCCGCGGAGGATGTGATTATCGATAGCGATAAAGGTAAACCTTGGGAATCGTGCAGAAGCCATACCAAAGGTGGAAAGGTATGTTTGTAATGTATTTCCTTTGTAAATGGTTATAAGAGGGATTAAAGCGCCAATAGAAGAATAGGTGGGTTAAAACCGAATTAACCAAAGGAACATGTGGGTTTGGTTATTAAGTGCAGGATTAATATTTAATGAAGGGTTATACGGTTTATAAAGTCCCTATAGTCCCGATAATGAATGAGTAAAGGTTTAGGTGGCTTTATGTCTTCCGATAATACCCCGATAGGAAGGAATTAAGAGAAGGCCTTTAATAAAGTTCAAATTGAAGGCTTAAGGGGCGGTTTACATTCCGATAAGTGGATATTGCCTAGGAGTTAGGAATTGATGGGTTAGTAACGAATTATTTGACAGAGGGTTGATTATTAGGCCTTAGCCTTAGTTAAAGAAGATTTAACTCAAGGAGAGTTAAAATTCCTGGGACAGATCAATTATGTGCATAATCCATGCATACTGTGGGTAAAGTAGGGGTTACCCTGCGTCATTTGGTATTAGAGCATAATTATTATTGGAACACTTGATAACATAACAGAATAAGGGAATTCTATAGAAAAGGATTTAGAATAGAGTTTTGTTTTAAGATGTGTATGCAGGCAAGGAAGGATCAGATTCTAATTTGACAGAAGGTAGGCACATAGAGATAAAGTGCAGCAGAACTTGCAAATGCAAGAAAAGGAGGACAATCCATTCAAAGTACAAGTAAATGGTGGAACAAGATCATGCAGAGATCTTGAAGATCATAAAAGGTAATTCCACAAAGGATGTGGGTAGAATTGCCAAGGTAATGAAGGAAGCTGGTAAGACTTTCTAAGTGAAAGAAGAGGTGGACAGAACCAGGTATTTCATGGTGATTGAAATACAAGAGGACAGTTTTGTTCTTGAGAAGGTGCAGATGAGTTGAAGCCTAAAGGAGCAAGAGAAGAATGCTCAAAGGAGGGTCTAGAGATAGAGAACCAATTTCTTACCAAAAGACTGAGTGAGGAGAGCTTGGTGAGGTAAGTGGCAGTAGGGAGGACTTGTTGTTGTAGAGGCTTTAATGCAACTCATAGTGAGTGAGTTAGGAACTCATAGAGATGGAGAAGAAGATTACTACTGAAAATCATAGTAGAGGTTCTGAGGAAGACCACAACAGAGGAAAGATGAAGGAAGAGGATGCCAAGGAAAATTGCAGGAGAATGATTCAAGAGGAGCTTGACAAATAGATTGCAGAGATGAAAGAATAACTCAATATATTGATGAGGATACTAGAGGAAAGTCAGAGACAAGGTTGGGTATTAAAGATGAAGCCAATGAGGTGGCATAAATTACAGAGGAGGCTACAAAAGAAGAGAAGTTAGCAGGTGAATATGCAATTAGCAGAAGAGCTAATGAAGATTGAACAGGTACTAGATGTTCAATTGAAATCTAGAGAACTCACAGAAGTTGAGTTAGAAATGGAAGTGTCCATTTGTGAACTAGAGCAGGGTGAAGTTTTGGGTGAAGATGAAGACTTGAAGACTGAAACTTCAAGTGGGGGAAAAAGGTGTGATGATTTTAAATATGACAATTTGTTTATGTTTACATGTGAAACATGGAAAGAAGGAAAATTTGTTGATATTGTCATAAAGAGGGAAGAAGGCAGGAAAAATCTAAATTTTGTTTTAATAGAGGAATTTGAGAAGGATATCAAGCACTCAAGTAAAGGACTTGATGAGATTGAGGAGAAGACCATCAAAATATTTCTAAGTCATGTAGAGGACTTGGAATAGCAGGAGAAATTGGTGATTGAATCATCAAATGAGATCCTGATGTCTTATGGTTTTACAATTGATAGGTTGTGTATGAATGCAGGTATTGTAGAAGATAAATCATTTTATGGAAATGTCTTGAATGAAGCTGAAAATTTCCAGGTAAAGTATGTTGATGACCACCTTTCAAATGAAGATCAAGTTGAGTTATTACAGCAAAAGGAGTTCATAAATTCCATGCTTCGTGGAGGAAATATCTTCAGTAGAGATGAGACAGTTGTGTCCTATGATAAGAAATTTGTTATTGAAGAGAATAAAGAGGAATTGATTTTCTTAAATGATCAAAGGGAGAGTGATGGACAAACATCTGAAACTATCAAAGGGATAGAGGATTAGAATTTTATTCTAATCAGGAATGAAGAAATAGAGTCAATAAGTTATGCTTGTGACAAAGAAGAAGATAGTGAGGATTGTACAGAACTTTTGGGAGAAATTCTAAGTGATATGGCAAATTTGTGGCACGAGTTAAGTCTTTTGGAGCAAAGGCTAGAAGACCAAAAAGTAAGTGTTCAGGTTGTAAAATCAGAATTGGACAAGAATGAAGAAGTTCACTACAGTGGACAGGGACAAGAAGACATCATTAGAACAAATGGCGTGGAGGAGAGACTAGCTGATAGTCTCATGAATTTTGCCGAGAATTCAAATCAGCATACTAATGTGCTGACAGAGGAGGAGAAAACAAAGCAGCAACCTAAATTGTTTCCAAAGAAGGAAAATACATAGAAGCCTTATGATTTTTAGTTTGACAAGTGTTTTATGAGTGCAGGTTTAGTTGCAGATGATGGAGGAATTTTGGCACAAATGAGCAGCCAAATAAAAATGGAAGAAGAAGATTCTGTGGAAGAATTCAATCCATGGAACAGAGATGTTCAATTGTTGGAGAGAATGTTGGAAAGTCATGATTCAATGCAGACAGGGATAATCTTGACAGAGGGTAAGGATGAAAAGGAGGTAGTCAAATTCTGCACAGGAGTCAAAGTAAGTAACCTACAGCAGTTTGAAGAATTGGTGGACAACAACAACAACCTGAAGCAAAGAGGA
Organism: Pinus tabuliformis; assembly: GCA_031772625.1. Classification (NCBI taxonomy): domain Eukaryota; kingdom Viridiplantae; phylum Streptophyta; class Pinopsida; order Pinales; family Pinaceae; genus Pinus; species Pinus tabuliformis. The sequence continues at coordinate 1,231,076,650 of CM062809.1, read as the reverse complement.
AGAGACAGAAGTAAGTGGAAGAGTATGAACCAGTCCAAGGATGTGTTGGAAACAGAGATTGAAGAAATGTGGCAGCTGATGATGAAGCAATCCATATGGAAGAGAATGATAGTAGCAATAAGGATGATCAATCAGAGTATGAATCTGATTGATAAGGAGAGTGAGATAGAGCAGAAAACAGTAGACATACAGCAACAACAAAGGAGCAGTGCATTTGGGCAACTACAAACTAAAGTTTGGGACCCTGGAGGTTTTTCAATCAATTTATGAAGACACATGATCAGGAGATCTAGAAATTTTCTACTTTGGGAGTCTGATGCAGGAGCATTCAGGCCAAGAAAACTCATTTTATTCTAGTAGACATAGAGGTATTATGTTTTCAAGGAAGTTGGGTTCCTAAGAGTGAATTAAATGTAATTATCAATATTTTGAGTGATTTTAATGAGAGAAGATAAAATAGGGAATTAATTGAATATTGTGAGGCATATTTGTAAATGTTCTCGAATATAGGAGAACATGAGAGATATAGGATAGTTGAGAGATTGAGGGATTGAGAATTGATTGTAAATCCTAGATTAGGAGTCAGTTCATGATTTTAGGGATTAGAGAGGAGTTTTAGGAACAAGAAGGAGATTTAGGAATTTTGTTAAGGAATTCATGGATCTAAACCAGGAATTGGTTTTAGAGTCCTTTTGTATAAATGTAAGCCGAAAAGGAAAAGATAGGGGTTAGATAGGTTAGATATTTGGAGTGATTGTAAGCTTACGGGTAGAGTTGGAATAGAGGCCACCGATATTAGAAGATCAGGCCACAGAGAAAAAGATCTCATTCTGTAATTAATTTTTTGTATTTATATATACAGAGATTGATTAAATATATATAAATGTGTCATTGGATGTTGAATGATAGATTGAGTGCATCAAAGAATTGCATATATATATTTATGCAGGCGAAGTGCAGTGAAGCAAAGAGGTGGAGTTCAGCGAATGCACAGAGAGGAAGAGAGCGATACAGAGGTTTTTAATGGGCCATTATTGCACTAAAAATTGTCACCTTGACATTCTGCTATCTGTGTGAGTTCATTACCACTCATACTTTCCTCCTTTGCAAGTCTAAAACATCAGTTCCTCATATCAAGTCTGGAAAATAAGAGAAAAGCTCTCAAAAGTTTTTGAAACTTTGGTTCCGCACTTTCTGTTTGTCTTACCTGCGGTCTCGCACCTAAGGGTCATGTCTCCTGTGCACCTGACCACACTGTCTCTGTGTTAAAGGTGCCGACACCCATAAAAGTTAAAAAGTCACGAGTATACTCTGAAAATACTCACTTGCAGTCATTTCTAGAAGCTTCTAGAAGGAATCTTGAGGTGGCAAGTTCGCTCTTTTAAGTTTCATGTAACCCATACCTTAAGGAGCTAATCCCTTGATGCTAGGAGCTTATCCCTTTGAAGGAGGATTCTATCCCTTCATAGGTGGACTAGTAACCTCCTCCTCTGCACTATAAAAAGAAGCATTGAGTTGGTTACTTGGGAGTTAGAAGCTTATTATTTTTTGAGGTGAAATGCTACTGGAACTTAGTCTTCTTTAGTGGAGTTTTTATGAGGAGAGATTACATACCTCTAAGATCTCATTTGGAAGAGTGCAAGACTTGTCAAAGTAAAGGAAATTCCTATTTCGGACCTCGGGAAGAGCTTGTTCAACATTAAGGCTGAAAAGGTTGTAAGGTTCTTCTACTATTCAAAGTTAATACAAATAAATTTGTTTTTCTCAATAAGCTGTTAATTCATGGTTTATTTTATGGATTCCTTGATCACCATAATAGACATGATTTATAATATTTTCTATGCAGGTGTTATTTAATGTTTGCTTGTTTGTGATTGTAGGTCTTCAAAGGTAACTCTTTCGAACGACTAGAGAATGACTACTACGAACAAGCACTGGATCTAAGGTAGGATCTTAACACCTTTGTAGTATTTACTTATAAATTGCATATGTCTAGAGAAAGATAGGTTTGTTTGTCTGTTTGTTGCTAGACTATCTTCTGATACTAGGGAGATCGATCTTGTCCGCAAGATCGATTTATCCGGCCAACAGTCGTTGAACCATTCGAAGGACCAATCAGAGACCAAAAGGGACAATGATAAAATAAGTCATGAAGTTAGAGCTCACATGGAATTGAATTGAGGGTGATATGAAAACCTTTTAGAAAACCCAAAAACCACAAAACCCTGAAGAAATGCACTAAAATCTAAGTAAAGAGAAAGGTAAAAGAAATGGAGTATGGGCAAATCGTAGCCGTTGGATATTTATGATCAATGATCGGGATTAAATAGTAGGGACGATCGAGAGATCTCGCCATCGGACGGTCATCGGGTGTTAAACTGACCGAATATTAATCAAGAGGAGCATACCCAAACTTTTATAATTTGAGGATCTATAAATCCCATTAGGTCCGAAAGAAGTGTTAAGCATCGAGCTTGTTACCAACCCGAAATGATTGTGGATTGTTGGATCTGCTAAGCGCAGATCAACTGTAGAGAACTATCAGAGCAACTTTGGAGATTAGGAGCGTTAATGATAGTTGGATCAGGATAAGGATCAACGGTGGAGATGTGATCGGATCGCAATGTTTTAAGGGAATAGACCGTGGCTTTAATACTTGTGATATGTGATTATGCAAAGGGCCAATAAGAACTGATCTAGAATTTATCCGGGATAAAGAATTAAAAGTATTACAGACTCATGTGCATGGATGTGCCTATGTTACTTATGCAACGAATCGATAAGATTGCTAGAATACATAGACACTAAGGCAATTAGAGAAAACATAACAGTCAAACATGTAAACACAACAAGTTTAATAAGGAGTTCACCTAATGCTCCTGGGCTATGTCTCCTAGTCCAGCCTTTAGTGGTGGTCTCTCTATTATGTTTTCAAGTAGAGTTTTTACAACAGTGAGCTCAATTCGAGTCTCACTAAACAGATAGCAGTCAGTAGGAATAGAGTGCACAGACTATCCTTACTAAAACTCGACCTATGATGGTCACAGTAGTATGAAAGGCCTATGCTGAGGAGTTTGCTTGAACCTCTCAAGCCTTCAATGGAGTACACAGACTCTCTGACTCTCTTTGGCTCTGTCTGTCTCGGTGCTGCCTTCAGGTCAGCTCGGCTTCTACTCTCTATTATTTGCTATTAGCTTTCTACGTCTAGCTAACTCTTGTTTGCCTCTCTGTGTGTGTCTGCTTTTGTCAGTTCATGGATTTAAAGCTAGTTTGTTCTTTGACTGCTCGTTTCTGCTTCCTGGCCTTCTGGTTTCCCTGTCCTTTGTCTGTTCAAATTCCTCTTCTTTGTGTCATCATGACTGGGTAACACCTCGCAGGGAGGTGGCCACCTATTTCCTAACGAACTAAGTGTTAGATTCCCTAAATCATATTCGAATGGTCGTTAATTCTATTTTCTTCAAGATCGCCCACAAACACGAATCGTTTGCCAACTCATCGTTCACGTCGGACTCCAAATCCCCTTTAATCTTTATTTTTGACTTGTCGAATCCGATCAGTCATCAGGACGCACCTCCGCCGTTGATCTGGGTCCCCCAGATCCTATAGTCATCATTCATATCAGGCAAGAAAGTTGCCTGACGTTTACTCGTCCGATGCAGGTGGTTTTCTCTCTCATCCGCCGAACATGTGTCACTCGATGTGTGGCATCGAGCGAGACTCAGTCAAAACTTATTATCGCCTCGAAGCCTTCCAATATCCTGCCGATTTGTGTAATCCCACGCTACGGAACCGAATGCATTCCCTTTTCCACATTTTATAGCGTTTTCGGGTCCGGGCGCTTCGGGGCTTTCCTTCACTGGGGGGGGATTCCCTGTGATACGCGATTACTGCTAATCGCATATCAGAAACCACCCCCATTTCTTGATTTGACCTCCGATTTTTCCATTTTGCGTCATCGGCATTACCATGGGCCAACAATCTACGCGCTCGATCGAGGGTCTTCGTTGCTCCGCTCTAGCCACAACTGCAACTGTTACGATTCTAAGACTTGAATCTTTTTGGCATAATTTGAAACAGTCATGAAAGCTTAGAGAGTTTTTTAGGATCCAATTCGGATCACAGCCTTCACACTAAAAAATCTTTTGGACCACCAAAATTTGGTTTTCTTTTAAAGATCAATCAAGTGAGGGTATTACTTCCTCGCTTACCCAATTTCTATCCATTTTTCACTACTTGGCTTTGAACCTTTGAGTCCAATCTTGAGGTACTCAACATCCCCTCTGCGTGTGGTTCTTACCTTCCTGTCCAGAACTGTATCTTCCTACAATTCATTAAGATATTTAGGTAACAGATCATCAATAGAAGGCAATTGACTCTGCTCTTCGAGATCTTCAATTAATGAAGGTTCAAATAGTCTCAAGCTATATGCATTAAAAACTGAGTAGATGTGCATGTAAGCTAGTAGATCAAGGCGAAAAGCATTCTCACCAATTTTCTCAAGTATCTTGAAAGGTCCATACCTTATTGTCTTTAGCTTCTTACCTTCACCTTGCATTCTGTCTTTGCTGATATACAGCTAGACTTCATCACCAACTTGGAAACTATGCTCCATCCAATGCTTGTCATGCATTGCCTTGTACTTGGCTTGGCTCTTTTCTAGTTGTTCCTGTACTGCCTGGTGAATCTCTTGGATTTGTTCAATAAACATGGTTTCCTTGTCCACATCACTGTGTCCATCAACTGCTAAGTCTTTACCAAAGACAAAATCCAAGGGAGACCTTGGTGTGAAACCAAAGCAGGTCTCAAAAGGAGATCTTTGTATAGAAGAATGTTTAGCTTGGTTGTAAGCATGCTGCACATAACATAAATGTTCATACCAAAGTTTGGGATGCCTGATGCAATAGCCTCTGAGCAACTAGATCACTGTATTGTTGACCACTTTTGTTTGGCCATCTGTTTGCAGATGAAAAGTTGTGCTCTTCTTCAGCCTGGTGTCCATCAATTCCCACAAACTTGGCCAAAATTTCCCAACAAATCGGGTATCTCGATCAGATATAATGGAAGTGGGTAATCCAAAATGAACCCATACATGCTGAAAGAACAAATTTGCAGTTTGTTCAGCTGTAATCTGTTTGTTACAAGGTATCAAAATACACATTTTGCTGAACCTATCCACAACAACATATAAATAGTCGTGACCTTTCCTAGATTTAGGCAATCCCCCAACAAAGTCCATGGAAACACTTTCCCAAGGATGAGAAGGAATTGGCAGTGAAGTGTACAAGCCTAGATTTCTATTACTGGGTTTTCTTTTTGCACACATAGTACATCCTCTTACATATCTAGAAACTGTCTCATTCATTTTTGGCCAATAACAAAATCTTTGCAGCTGTGCAACTGTTTTACTTATACCAAAGTGACTTGATATTAGAGACGTGTGTGCTTCTCGAATTATATTTACTCTTTCAGTTTGTGGAATGCATAGCTTCCCAAAATGATACAAGAGTTGGTCCTTAATATGATAGTCCAATTCTTCTACTCATTTTCCTTGACTTAAAGTTGCATATACATCTTTAAAATCTATATCTTAAGTATATTGTTCAATGTAGCTCTCAAGCAATATTGAATTATGCTTAAGTATAGTAGATGCATTTATAATTGGTCTGGACAACATATCTGCAACTTTATTGTGTATGCCCTTTTTATATCTAATGACTAAATGAAACTGTTGTAGAAAACCCATCCATCTACGGTGTCTTGATTGCTGTAACTTAGTTTGGGAGTGTAGATATTGAAGTGGTTGATGATCAGTGTGTATAACTGTCTCTTTGCCCAATAAATAATATTTCCACTTTTTCACACTCTGTACTAATGCATACAATTCTTTATCATATGTGGGATAGTTAACTACTGTAGAATTAAATGTCTCAGAATGATAACATATGGGTTTACCATGCTGCATCAACACTGCTCCCATGGCATAATCACTGGCGTCCGTTTGAATCTCAAATGGTCTTTGAAGATTGGGCAGTGCTAGTACTGGTGTTGTACTAATATTTTCTTTCAAGGTGTCGAAGGCTTTCTGCTATTTTCCTCCCCACTAAAACACCTTGTTCAATCCTGTTAAAACATGTAAGGGAGCTACAATTAAGGAAAAGTTAGCAATAAACTTTCTCCAATATTGTGTTGGTCCTAAGAAGCTTCTAACTTGTGTAGAAGATTAGGGTTTAGGCCAGTTTACAATGACTGCAACCTTAGAGGGATCCATCTTCAATTCACCACCCCCTACTATATGACCCAAATAATTCAAATATGTTTTGCCAAATTCACATTTTGAGAGTTTAACATAAATATTTTCTCTTTTCAAAACATCTAAAGTCTTCTTAACATGCTTTAAATGTTCTTCCCGCGTTTTTCTGAATATAAGAATGTCATCCAGATATACAATAACAAAATCATAAAGAAAAGGTCTGAGTACATCATTCATTACTCTCATGAAAGTAGCAGGAGCATTAGTTAAGCCAAAAGGCATAACCAGCCACTCATATAATCTCTACTTTGTTTTGAAAGCAATCTTCCATGCATCTTGCTCTGCGCCTCTGACCTGATGATATTCACTTTGTAAGTCTAACTTGGAAAAATAAACAGCTTCTTTCAATTGATCTAATAGATCATCTTTGCGAGGAAGGCGATAACGATTTTTTACTGTTATCTTATTTAGTGCTCGGTAATCAATGCACATTCTCCATGAGCCATCTTTCTTTCTCACCAAGACAATTGGAGACCCACATGGTGAGGTGCTAGGTCTGATGAACCCATTCTCGAGTAGCTCCTGTACCTGCTTCTTGATTTCTGCATTCTCTAAAGCGGACAACCTGTACATTCCAATGTTAGGCAATGGAGCATCTTGCTACAAATTAATATCATGCACTATTTCCTTTTTGGGTGGCAGACCTTTAGGTTCTTGAAACAATATATCATATTCTGAAACAACTTTTTCTAAATCAACTTGTTGTTTAGCATCACAGCCCTCAAATACAGTGGTTTAATCAGGTTTCTTTTCCTTTACAACCATCAGTAAAAATTGTTTGCATGAGTTTACAATTCGTTTCATCTGCCTTGAGCTTGTGAGAGTATAATTATTATTGAGCTTGTGAGCTCTCACAATATATTTGATTCCATCTTTAACGAGTAGATACTTGTTCTCAGCTCTATAGAAAATAGCTTTTCTATCTTATAAGTAAGGACTTCCTAAATTCCACATATATCCAAAGGAAATATATCTAACTCAACCTCATCTACAAATGCTGACCCAAAAGAAAACTTAAGTTTACATTGTCTAGTCACTTGTAGCTGTGCTTTATCACATAACCAACCTAATGGATATGGTTTCCTGTGAGGTGTGGTTAGTAATCCGAACTTCTTTACAATTGCTTCAGAAATTAAATTTACCCGTGAGCCACTATCAAACAAAGTATCAATCTTTTGATGATTGGGAATAACTCGAATATGAAAAATCTCATGTCTTTTCCTCTCATTTTCTTCATTATCAGTAGATTGTGCAGAATTACTAGTATATGCTTCAGAATTTTTACCTTTTATACCTGTGGCTGCGATTGTTGTTTCATCTCCTGAGTTTGATCCCAAATCCTTTTGAGTAGCTGCAACAATCTTCTTCTTCTTTCCCTTGAACTTCCTAGGTTTCAGCTCCGAGTGCAGAATCCAGCAGTGTTCATTATCATGCTCATCCTTATTACAGTGAGTGCATGAAGACTTTCTTTTCTGTACAGTATTTGTCTTCCTCTCTTTCCATTTCTATTTTCTTTTCACCTTATTCTTTCTTGCAGTGGGTTGGGATGATCCCCCAACTTCTGGGTTCCCATTCTTACCTCTAGCTTCTAGATGTGTAGCCTGAATGAATACCTCATCTATGCTAGTGGGATTAAACATGAGGATAGTGTGCCTCATGTAGTTGTGTAGACCACCTATATACTTCAACAGAGTCTCATGTGAGTCTAAAGAAATTCCTAGAATCAAATTTATTTTCCTAAATTCTTGGGTGTAACCTTGTACACTTTTCCCTTTTAGCTGTCGAAGAGTTTGCCAGCTCATCATGGCTCGCTGCATATAGGCTAGTGGATAGAATTTCTTTTTAATTGCAAAAACAAATTCACTCCAGACAGAAAGAATCTTACCATGTTTCTTCATGTCAGCTTTCGTCCTGCCTTCCCACCATACCAAGGCAGTACCTCCAAGGCGTAGGCTAGCCAGCTGAATCTTACTCTTGTCTGAGTCAGTGCTCTGTACTATGCAATAAACATCAATCTGTTTGATCCAATTATCCATCTTCTCTACATTCAACTCTCCATCATATATTGGTAAATCAAATTTAACATCTAATTTAATGAAAGATGTCTTCTTTTTATTTTTTTGGCTATTAGGAGTTGTGAGGAATTTTTCTTCTTTCCCTTTGCCTTTAGAGTGGTCATGGAGGAGATATTCTTCTACCCCTTTGTCTTGTTTGGAGCTTGATGAATCTTCATCTATAATTTTCTTAAATTCCCTATACATTTCCTCCACCATGGATCTCATGGTCATAAAACTATCCATGAAGTGGGGATCTGATTCCAAGGGATTTTCTTCTGACATTTTCCTCTTAGAATAGACTCTTCCAATTTTTGGGTTAGTTTTAACCAACTCTACTTTTCCTAATTTAAGCTTTGATCTAGTTAGCATTCAACAAAAAAATCCAACACAAGCTTGTCTAACCTTAGTAACCTAATGCTCTGATACCACTTGATCTAGAATTTATCCAAGATAAATAATTAAAGGTATTACAGACTCATGTGCATGGATGTGCCTATGTTACTTGTGTAATGAATCAATAAGATTGCTAGAATACATATACACTGAGGCAATTAGAGAAAACATAACAGTCAAACATGTAAACACAACAAGTTTAATAAGGAGTTCACCCAATGCTCCTGGGCTACGTCTCCTGGTCCAGCCTTCAGTGGTGACCTCTCTATTATGTTTTCAAGCAGAGTTTTTACAACAGTGAGCTCGATTCGAGTCTTGCTAAACAGATAGCAGTTAGTAGGAATAGAGTGCACAAACTCTCCTTACTGAAACTCGACCTATGATGGTCACAGTTGTACGACAGGCCTATGCCGAGGAGTTTGCTTGAACCTCTCAAGCCTTCAATGGAGTACACAGACTCTCTAACTCTCTCTGGCTCTGTCTGGCTCGATGCTGCCTTCAGGTCAGCTCGGCTTCTACTCTCTGTTCTCTGCTATTAGATTTCTGCGTCTAGCTAACTCTTGTTTGCCTCTGTGTGTGTGTGTTTGCTTATTTTAGTTCATGGCTTTAAATCCAGTCTGTTCTTTGATTGCCCATTTCCGTTTCCTGGCCTTCTAGTTTCCCTGTCCTCTGTCCATTCGAATTCCTCTACTCTGCGTCATCATCACTGGGTAACGCCTTGCAGGGAGGTGGCCACCTGTTTCCTAACGAACTGGGTGTCAAATTCCCTGAATCATATTTGAATGGCCGTTAATTCTGTTTGCTTCAAGATCGCCTGCGAACACGAATCATTTGCCAACTCATCGTCCACGTCGAACTCCAAATCCCCTTTAATATTGCTTTTTGACTTGTCAAATCCGGTCAGTCATCGGGATGCACCTCCGTCGTTGATCTGGGCCCCCCAGATCCTACGGTCGTCATTCATATTGGGAGGGCAAGTTTCCTGACGTTTACCCATCCGATGTAAGCGGTTTTCTCTCTCATCTGCTGGACGCGTGTCACTCGATATGTGGCACTAGGCGGGACTTGATCAAAACTGCTTACCACCTCGAAGCCTTCCGATATGCTGCCGGTTTGTGGAATCCCGCACTACGGAACTGAATGCATTCCCTTTTCTGCATTTTAAAGCGTTTTTGGGTCCGGGTGCTTCGGGGCTTTCCTTCACTGAGGGGGACGCCCTGTGATATGTGATTAGCGCTTTAGCACTAATTGCATATCAGAAACCACCCCCGTTTCTTGTTTTGACCTCCAGTTTTGCCAGTTTGGGCCATCGCGCATTACCATGGGCCAATGGTCTGCGCGCTCAACCGAGGGTCCTTGTTGCTCCACTCTGGCCACAACTACAACTATTACGAGGATTCCTTGTGATAGCTTGATTTTTCTAAGACTTGAATCTTTTCGGCATAATTTGAAACAGTCATGAAAACTTAGAGAGTTTTTTAGGATCCAATTCGGATCAGGAAAGGATCTGATAGGGAAATGAAGCATAGTTAATATTATTTGGAATTCGAAGGTTGATCGCATATCGGATGAGATAGAGGTCTGTATTAAGAAACCCATGGAGGATGAGATTGTCGATAGTGATAAAGGTAAACATCGGGAATCGTGCAGAATTCGTACCAAACGCGGAAAGGTATGTTTGTAAATTATTTACTTTGTAAATGGTTATAACAGAGATTAAAGCGTCGATCGAAGAACATATGGGTTAAAACCGAATCAACCAAAGGAACATGTGGGTTTGGTTATTAAGTGCGGGATTAATATTTAATGAAGGGTTATAAGGGTTTATAAAGTCCCGATAGTCCCGATAATGAATGAGTAAAGGTTTAGGTGGGTGTATATCTTCCGATAATACCCCGATAAAAAGGAATTAAGAGAAGGCCTTTAATAAAGTTCAAATTGAATGCTTAAGGGGCGGTTTACATTCTGATAAGTGGATATTACCTAGGAGTTAGGCATTGATGGGTTAGTAACAAATTATTTGACAGAGGGTTGATTATTAGGACTTACCTTAATTAAAGAAGATTTAACTCAAGGAGAGTTAAAATTCCTGGGACAGATCAGTTATGTGCATAATCCATGCATACTGTGGGTAAATCAGGGGTTACCCTGCATCATTTGTGTCTCGATCTTATCGACGATTGCAGTGCGATAGAAAGCAACCCTGGATGCAATATTTTATAGGCCGCAATTTACAAATATTTTTCATCCGAGATTTCGGCCAGCGTGATGTAAGGGGAAATCAAAGGGGATGAAAGCATAAGGGATTAAAGGACAGTCATAGTCGTCTCTTTCATGGTGTTCCTATGTCCAAATCCCTCGCTCAAAGGTCATCCTTATTACATCATAATACACGACACCGGACTTTTCAAAGCTCTAGTAGTGTCTAGGAGAGTTTTAATGGGAAAATGGGTCGACAACTCGAGCATTGAATAGAGTATGGCACACCCTGAGAATAGTAAGGGGGGTTCAAGAAGATTAATGGCTCAGAGTGGAGCCCCGTCCCTCTACACAGAAAAGGATCGCTTGGGCACACACCTTTCCCACTCCGCTCCCTACTCCATCGAACAGGTCACCCAGGCAATTGAGGCAGAATTGACAGAAATCAATCGAGTAGCAAGTGGAACACATCATATCTGAGACGTGCCTCAACCAAAGTCCTTCACAGGGATAGCAGAGTGACACCTCCTCCTCCCTCTCTCCATTTTCTTTCTTTGTTCATTAATTTATGTTGATTTCCAAGAAGGGATCAGATCCCAATTGTAATATTTTTAGGTAGCAGGAGCTATCACAGGTTGAGGCAATTAGTACATCAAACAACTGGTCTTTGGGCTCAGACATTTTGCAAACTGTAATTCTAGCTCCCCCTCCTCTTATAAATAGGTGGAAGAAATATTATACAGGGGTTCCATAATTTCTCACCCGTTGGGCTTGAGTTCCGTGATTCCATTTGGTTTTGTTTGTTGTATTCATGGAGGGGACTGAACTGATGTTGAGATTAAAATATGGACTGGTTGTTTGGACCCTTTTGTATTAAAGAAACTCCCTCTTGATTCCAAGCATAATGGATGTGCAACATGTTTTCTTGGTAATTTCATTTCACTAGTGTATTTATTTACCTAAAATATTGTTAATGGAGCTGTTGGTTTCTTGCTAGTTCATGGATTTATCTTAGCTGCTAAATAGATAACAGTACCTGTGCATATCTCAGATTTACTTGTGTTATTCACTATCATTATAGTACCTGTAGAAATACAAATTTACTTATGTATTTGATTAGCATGCAGTACCTATGGTAGCTCAGATTTACTTTAGTGATTTCTAGAGAATGATACCCATGTCATGTTTAGCATGAAACCTTCTTTTGCACTCCCCTATTTATATCATTCCACCTCCTTCTTCTTCCATATTTCTGCTGGAACATTGATGCTTAGGATTTTGTTTGTTACAGCCCTGTGCATCTACCTCCCTCCTTCTTTTCCTCCTCTCCACCACTACTCCAACTTCAGTTTTAAAGTTGTCTCATTGTTGTGTATCGGCCACCAGGAGAAGACATTTCTCTTTTAAGATTGTCTCGATATACCCCCTCATTAGAATCCCTATATTGGCTTGAGTCCACCTTAATGAAGGCCTATTGAACCAAACCCTCTTACTACCTTTTTTATTACATGACAATTGGAGTGCTGTAAACCCCTCACATATAATCTTTCAAGAACTACTCTATTTAAGATGTCCTAGGCACTGGTCTACAATCAACCCAAAAGCTGTCTCTAGGGATATTTCTTTGTCTCTTGCTACACTTGTGCTTCAGGTGCATGATTTAGCTACAATAATACGATTGAGAGATCATCCACCATTACATCCCACTATTTTAATTTTCAACTGAATCTTGATTTGTGCAATATTTCAACTTGTTGATCTTTAAAATAACAATTATAACCCATGAACATATTGTAGGTACCTTCATAGTTTAATTTAACGAAAGGTGTTTGCCCCAACCTTCAACAACTAGTCATCATCTCTTGCAATGACCTTCCATTTATCGTGGGAAGGTTATACGTTCGATCCCACAAACAAATAAAGAATGGTTCCTCTTAAAATAGTGTAAATTGAGTATCTTGTTGAATTCTGCAACGCCCTATAATTATTCACAAAGATGTCAAGTCTTCCAATATCTTGTTGGCTCAATTTTATGAGGCCGAGATTGTTTATTTTGGTGTTGAAAACGTTCTTCAATCTCCAACTTAGTTAAATTTTATGGGCCACTCGAAGTGCCTATTATAAGGATCTACGCACACAAAATTATTTCGACGTTGGATTACCGACACAAAAGGAACATAGTTCACATGTTTTTCCCCATCTCTTTCTCTCTAAGTGAAGTTCAAATTGTTTTTCCCCATCTCTTTCTCTCTAAGTGAAGTTCAAATTTCTCTCCATCCACCTACTATGGGGTCTCTGGTTTTGAAAAAATTAGTGAATGCAACCAGAACCATTTAGGCATGAAATTGTTATGCCTATTGATAATTTCATTAGAAATGATGAGTTGAATCTTTCAATGTAGATTTAAATGTTAAAAATTATTGGATGGAAAACTTGTATATCATATTAGAAATTGTTGGATAAGATACTGATTCTTAGATCAAGGCTAAAAAGAAAGAAAGATTTCTAGATGCTTCATCTAAATAAGTCATAGAAATATGGGTGATAGAGACTAGAAATAAGAAAAAGAAAATATTTATACTATTATAGATATGTGATTATTTACATTCATACAAATAATTGGAATCACTAGTACTGTTATTGATATATGAGTTACTATAGTTGCATTAATTCGTAATTTCATATGGAGGTTTCTTTTTACTAGAATGAATTTCTTAATGGTTCTTTTGGCATGGTTTCAGCCCATTCCTATTTTGTTTTCTATTAGATCTTATTCAAAAAATTTAAATACACAATTTATTGTTCTAGTAGAAGCTTATTGCACTCAAATACTAAAACACATTCCCAAACCATTGGTCGCTAAGCGAAATCTGGGTGCTCATAAACGAACAAAGGATATCACTATGAACTCAATTTCTCATAAATTTCTCTTCCCACTTTTGGTCATTAACATGCATTTCCAAGGGGAAATTATTCACTACTCATAATCCAGAACTAATTTAGAAATACAGAAAACATGAGTTCTATGATTGTCCCTAAAATAACAAAAACAAAGCCATTAATTCTTTAACCAAGCCTATAATTAATTAAGACTCTAGGAATACCAATTGCTCTACAATTTTGCAAATCAATTCCACTTTACACACCTTCCATGTGGCCCATATTGCATACCTTGACATAAATATGAGAGGAAGAGGTTGGGTATGGTTAGCCTTCGACTCTTGCACTTCCAGAACTACACTTTTTTAATTTCACATTTGAAGTAGAATCCACAAGAGTTGGATTTCACTGAATCTCATAAATGGCTTCTTACATTCCTAGGAGGCACTCACAACATGGCTTACATTACTATAAGTAGCCACTTACACTCACCCTAGGAGTAGATGATGGGAGCTTTCAGCCTTTGGCAAAGAAAGAAGATGCAAAGAAAACAACATTGGACAAGCACTCTATTAGTGTTACAAGCCCATTTCACATAATTAGACTTGATACTTTACCACTAAACTGCATCATTGGATTGGGTAGGAATTTCAATCAGTATTTTTCTACTCTGGGGAGTGATGACCTGGATCAAAATTCCCTACAAGGTTGAATTTTGAATCAATTTCAATTACTTGTAGTCAATTTCATGTCTAAATTTGTTCCCTTTTATTTTTTGATCAGGTGGTGTGGATGATCCAACTGGAGTAACAATGAAGAATTGTACTGAAATTTTCAAGATAGTGGTTTATTTGATAGTTATGTTAGGAATAATAGGAGGTAACCATGGTAATGAGAATGGATGAATAGTAGTTATGGTAGCTGAACTAACATCCACATTGAACCCAACCCCAACACTAGCACCAACATCGGTCTTTGCCAATATGATAGCTCTGTTATCATTAGTTGGTCCATTCAAGACTTTCTTGAGCCTCTTGGCATCTAACAACCTGCTTACAATTCTACAAGCACATGAAAACAATATCGAGGAAGGTATTACAATATTTGCATAATATCATACTACATTATTTTCTCTCCCAAATAAAATACTAGTCAATTTGATAATCTTGAAGCATTTGACAAGTGTTCTAACTAAATCAATCACTGCCCCATTTGATTGAATGTACTCAAGGTACTAGCCTCATGGTCATTTTATTTTTATTTAATAAGAGAAATTGAGTCACTTTGGTCTATTTATATTCAATCCAAGACAAGATTTTCATAGCTTTGATTAACCATTGAATTGGGCTTTTAGATAAGGGTAGTCCCCTGTTCATATCTTCGATCATCTTCCAACGTTGAGAAAACATGGTCAAGGCAATTCTTTATTGTTTGACAAGAATCCTGGACATCAACCCAAGCTAAAAGTAGAGCTTAATCCATGGTACTTCTCGAGAAAATATGAGTCTAAGAGCTTTGATATTGATGGAATTAGACTTGAAGTTTGCTCGAAAATTGCATCCTTATATTGAATCCAATGTAATCTACAGGTGAAAGTTGAAGAAATGGAAGGGAAATATGTGGGTTTGTACTTTTATGCCCATTGGTGTCCTCCATGCATGTTTTTCATCTTGTTTTTTTTCTGAAATCTATAAAAAGTTATTGGAGAAGAGGGACTTCAAAATTGTCTTCATTTCTATCATGATTATTGGTATTTTAAGGAATACCACCACACTATTCCATGGCTTTCCCTACCATTCTTAGATGAAAATACAAGGAGAAAACTTGATTAGTCCTTTCAAGTCGATGGCACCTCCACTCCAATACCAATTGGAGGATCAAACTTTGACACATTGCTACAAGATTGGACAAGTTCTCCATTCATTTTTATTCATTATGGTGCTATATGTACAAAACTTGAGTACGATGAATATGGCCTTGTATACCCAACACTTCATAAACAATCAGAACATGGGTGAGAAATTGAATCAAAGGATTGAGATTTTATTAGAGATGAAGAAATTTTTTGAGGAACTTAACATTCAATACTGTTTGTTGCCCCAGGTAATCCATATCAAGTTTTTTGGCTCAATCACAAATCAAATTCCACTGCAATGTTGACATTTGAAAATTTGGAAAGCTAATCATTGCATCCCTATTTTGGGGTTCTATGCTCTACCATTCATTTGTATCCCTTGTGTTACAATTATTGGGACGATTGTATGAGTTCCATGTGTTTTTTTTTATTATTATAAAAAACAATGTAGATAAACTATGAAACTTAGTTGATAGGTGTGTCTAAGGATGCCCCTATGAGTAGATATGTTATTTTCACTTGAGAAGGGAGAATTAAGCTAATGAAATTGACTCATTTATCCTAAACATTTACATTTATTTATGTAATTGAATGTTTGGTCCTTTTTATGGTTTAGTTATCTTAATTTGACACAACGATTTCAAGGCTTGTTTTGATGTTGTATGTTAGTTTTCATTGTTTAGGACATCGCTAACAATTGTTATCTTGGAAGAGGAGAGAATTTCAACCTTGGAAAAATTGAGATTAACAACCATATGACAAGTGAGAACATTATAGAAATGTTGATCGATGATTTGGTTGGCAGGTTATGTCCAACAAGGTAGAGGGTGAGATAAAATAGGAGTGTTGCGTTTTTATCAAGTTTTATCAGTGTTTATGGCCTCAATTCAACTAGCATGGAGCTGCTGGAAATGTTGTTGGCAATTCATAAATGGTATAGACTAGATTTCTAAGTATTCAAAAGTCTTGTTGGGATAGTTGAAATGAGTTCTAAGAATCCATGGAAGACGTTTTAGCAAGGGGTAGTTCATTAGTACGAGTATGGCCATTCACGAAAATGTTGTAAACTTTGAAGTTTGTATAGCCCAACATTATAATTAATGAATATGATTTCCATTGGAAGTTGGGAATCAAGTATTGGAATTCACTAGAAGATATCATATGATGTGAAGATTTGTTGTATAAGTGCATGTTGTTTTATGGAAACAAGAAAACTCATAAGTAATCTAGACTCAATTAAAGGAGTGCAATGTTTCTTTGTTGAACCTTGACGTTGACACATAGGAGACTAGTAGAAAATTGCATTCTCAATATTTAAATCTATTTCTACACAAGAAATTCCTCTGAGAGTTCCACAAAATCGCACGGTCCTATTACATTTTTTTTTCACCTTTAAACCAATATTGCAAAAATTATTAAGATTGCGAGATGTAGACTTCCAGTATTGTGATTATGTTCATGACATGCACAAGTTCCTTGGAAATTTACAAAGGGATCTTGCAAACAAGAAGACTCCTAAATGAAGATTTGAAAGAAGGTTTATGGGGGGCTATAGAAAATAACAAGAGTTATTATAAAGGAGAACTGCAACTTATGGTTTGCAAATTACAAAATGCAGTTGTGAATACAACTATGGAGAGAAACCTGGATAGAACATGTGGAAGACTGAAATTGGAAACCAAGATCAATTACTAGAACAATATAACTCCCCATGTTGGTTACTGTAAAAATTTTAAACATGGATACTTGCAACAATCCTTGTATTATAGCTATAAATGAAGCATTAACATTATGAAAGAATGTAAGCATATTGTTACATATAGTCTGAGGAAAGGATGCCCTTTGTGTGGGCATATTTGTATTCTTTGTATTTATGTAGGGAGTAGTAAGTGAATAGAATATTTTATCTCCTTTATCCTCCACATCTATGTTTAGTTTTTTGATTTGAAATTTGTTCTATGTTTTTAATAATATGTTTCTGTTACACAGGTATCCGAGCATGTTTTGATGATCATGAGCTTTTATTTCATTTTTTAAAGTTTTTTTAAAACTAAGAACCTCTATGGACCCAAATATTGTCATTTAAAAATAAAATATCATTGATTGCAAAGAACTAATGCCATAACCACCACCTTGAAAATATTTTATTTTGAAAGTAAAAAAAATTGAGCTTAATTGAACACAACCCCAGGTTTATTTTGGAAGGTTTGCATCATTCACAATTTTTTCATCATCACAATCCATCTGCTTACAATTTCACTCGTAGTAGTGCCAGTGACCTAGGGCATTCTCCAAAATTCAAATCACCTTATCAAAAAGGATCCAACAAGGTCACTCAAAAAATGGGGGGAGACTCTGTCCTGAAAAGAGGACATGACCTACTGTTGAGGCCTCGAAAATCGCTGCAACAACATTGGGGAAACCACCCGGTCCGGACCTTAGTACAGCTCCTTTTCCATTTGGAATAGTGGCTCCGACTGGGGATAATGGGACCAGTTTCCCAAAAATTATAGGTAAACGGGATGGATGAATGACTTATAGAATATGCTGGAAATAAGCGAATGACTAAAACTATCAGCAAAATATAATAACTATAATCTATCCCGGGGACTTATTGATTTCTAAAGTGTAGCGTTTGATGATCTGTGCTTTAAGACAGGCATATAGATGACTCCATCTCTAAAACATAGATATTAAATCATTCAAGACTGCTGTGCATAAATAGTTACGCAAAGCGATAACAGCGAAATTACCACACTTTATGATTTATATCATTGTTACATGCATGATTAAAGGAAAAGGCATATCGCAAAACATCCAATAGTGGAATGGGATAGAGATTTGCTGTTATAGCACATACATGTATTCAACAATACCAAGAATAATTACACAACAATTCATATAAAAGGAATGAATACAGATACAGATAAAAGTACCATATAAGCTGCTTAACACTCCCATATATCAATCGCTATGTCGTAGTTCTTTCTTCGACTCAGAAAACATCCCCAACAAAAGACAGTAGTGCACAATTGTATAAAGAAACTTCCTTGTCAAATTAAGAACGATTGGTCGAGTTTCATAAAATAATATAGGCTGAAGCACAGTAGTGCAAACTTCAGTCTTTAAGTCTATTACAAAATTTTACGACCCTTTCCAAAACAATGAAAGGGTCTATAAATACTAAGCTAATCTAAATATCTAATAAACAGAAATCCTACATAATTGGCATCAATAAATATTGATCCTATTTCCTGGAGCGATCTGGCAATTGGCGGCAATGATTCATCAGGTAGGCTCTTTGCCTTTAAACCTGAGCTGGCTTATCGCTAGCATTGGCTCTACTTCAGGTGGTTTGTTGAGGCGCGAACTGAGCTGAGCAGCATATGTGGCATCTTGAATATCGGGAATTATACACCCGAGTGCATCAGTTAAACACTTGAGGGCAGACCTTTGTGTGTGTGGCTTGATTAGAAAGAGCCAATATGCATCGAAAGTCAAAGTGTTAACCCCAACGATTAATCTCCCCTTCTCCTCTAAGTCAGGATAACTTTTTTGCTCAATCATATTTGCTGTTGTTATGCTTCCAGGTGTACACTGGGAGATCATGTTTGCCAAGTAGAGGGTGTTGTTGATCAGATCAATCATATTGCTGGCAGTTAATTTACATCTTGAAGCCGCCCTTTCTGCTTTCATCACTTGAGTGTGCCATTCTGTAAAGAGTATGTCCTTGTATGTTTCTTGGATTCTAAACAAATTCGCTGCTTTTCCCACATCAGAATCTTGCCAATCAAGATATCCGATTATGTCTTTTTCGGCTTGGTCTAACTCATTCCTGGCCTTCTCTACCTGCTGACACACTGATGTAGTTAGCTCGCACAATGGTTCTGCCTCAGTGAGTTGATTACACAGGAGTCTAATCTGTGATATTAACGCACTGTTTATTTGCGATGCCTCTGCTCTGAAATCCTCCACTTTTTGGGTGCCCTTTATGACTTTGAGCCGTGATGATAATTGAGCTATTTGCTCGTCCTTTGTTTTCATCATCAGCTCATTTGCTGTCCTCAACTGTGCCAATGCCTCCGATAATTCTTTTTGTTTCTGGATCACGCTTTGGTTGATCCTTTACCTTTCTTCCTGCAATTGCTGGGTTAATTGATCATTCATTTGCTGTTGTACCAGCAACTGCTCTTCTGCTTGCGCTGCCTTCTGCTTTGTCTCGGTCAATTATGCCTGTAATGCAAAAATTTCTTGGTCCTTAGTCTTCAGTACAAGACTTACCTCCGATGCCTTGTCGATAGTTGCTGTAGAATAGGCACCTACATACTTTGACAGCTTTGTTAGGTCATCGGAGGGGTCCAATTCCTCCTTCCATACTACATTACCCGTGACTGTTTGCTCTGGAAAGATAGAAGTTTGATCAATCCTTCGTCTTTTCCTTGATCGCTTTACAACTGCTCTATGCCTTGCGCTGTAGAAAACATCCAACGGAGGAATACCTTCCACTTGGAGAACGATTTGATCGGAAGGGTCTTTAGGAATTACTTCAACATCCTTAGAAATGGGTGGGCCGCTGGTTCCGCTTAGAACCTGAGGAGAAGTGATGTCCTGTGTATCATTTGTCTTGGAAGTGTCCCCATCTTTTTAACATTCCAATCCACTGATGATGGAATGAAATTGCTGCCATTCTTGAAATAGTTTGGGGTCTATGGTAGTGTCCACATTGACATCGGTGGTTTGTTTTTGCTTCTCGGCTTGGGACTCGCTCCGCTCTTTTTCCTGCTCTTTCCTCTGCTGCTCTTCTTGCTCTCTCCTCTGTTTTTCTTCTTGTTCCCTTTTCTGCCTATCTGCCAGTTCTTTTTTCTGTTCCTCCTCTTGTTCCCTCTTCTACTGTTCCTCTACCTCTTTCTTCTTTTTCTCTTCTTGTTCCATTTGTGCTCTCTGTTGTTTTTCTGCTTGTTCTTTCCTCTGCTTTTCTGCCTGTTGCTTCTTTTTCCTTTCCTCCTGTTGTTTCTTCTGATCTTTTGTTATAATAGGAGGCTGGCTTGAATGTTGCCGACCAGGCTCGCTTGAAGACGTCGCTGGGGTTGTTGCCAGTAAATCTAGAGGCAGAGTTTGCAGCCTCTGCTCCCTAAGTTTATTGAACTCAGTTACCCCTTCATCATTATATTTCAATTGAGCAAGTTCTTTTGCTTGACCTATTGTTTCGATTGAAACGAATAGGTCGTCAAACCAATCTTCTTGATGGTCAAATTTTGTTAATTTGGCCTGTTCTAATGCAGTATAGGCGTTTTTGTTTGGATCATATAGCCTATTCGGGATAGTGGCCAGGGTTAAGGACTGAATCTTTGTGGCTTCCTTTTTTGCGTGTTTGAGATCATGCAGAGTATAGACACCAATTCTCAAGGGAAAAGAAGGCCAGCCCCTCTTCTTTTCTTTCTTGAGAGCCTGTGTAGTACTCTCTGCCATAATTTGATAGGAGATTTCTCTTGCTAGCAGTTTATCTGGAATATACAAAGGGAGAACATGCGGATTGGCTTGGCTGCCGAAAACCCTAATGTAGGTAAATCTCTCTTCTCCAAACCAACTCTCTACCGCCGGTAAATCAAAGGAAGCTAGATAGGAGATTCTGGGAATGGGCTTATCAAAAATAGAATAATGAATGGGAACCATAAAGCCATTGCAGATTTGGTACAAATGGTGTTTGTAAGAATATTTCCACAATTTCTGATGGTATATATGAATGGGTGAGGGGTCTTGGGCAGTCCACCTCCAACCGAGGACGGGAAACTCAGAATTGAAACATAATGTATCTAAAATATATGCACTGTAATAAAACGGGGGAATTTTCCTTTTAGTGACTACAGATTTAGCTCTAAAATCACGAACAGCTACGGCTAGCTTATCAAAGAGAATAGTGGCCCAATCCATAATTATGTTGTTTACTGCTGCTTCCATTAGAGGAACCATCTCTATGGTAAAGTTATGGAGTCATGTAATCCCCATAGCCTACACATCATTATCCCCACATAGCAATAGGGAGAAGCCAAAGAGTCGACTGAGTACTTACCGGAAGACTCGTGCTTGTGTTTGGCTGGATTCTGTCTCCAATCCCGGATAGGTTCGGATTCGACTTCATTATCACTTGCAAATTTCTCCAGGAACGTCTTGTTATACACTTTCTCTGGCTCAGGCAAATGATACATTTGCCTTAGATGCTCTGGCTTGAACGATCCGAAAATCCTCCCATCTCTGGTGTTAAAAGTTCTGTCGAGGATTGGAATTTCCTCAATTGCCCATCGCACGACGTCTGTGTAGGGGAGAATCTGTTCTCTGGCCGCTATCCTGTGAAGGAAAGAATCGGCTAAATCTTTGAGAGTGCAATCAGACTTGCGAGTAGGATCCGCAGTAGCTTCCGTCACTGCCTTTTCTGGTTGTTCGGCTTCAATCAAATTATATGTGCCTTGCCATGTAGCTCTGGTAAGACCCGTGCATGTAGTATCTGATATTAAGCCCTTCTTTTTATCTGTGGCAGCTTGTCCTGCAACTGATGTAGCAGCGGAACCCGCGGTCTTCTTAGATTTCTTTCCCATCATGCTCAGGCTTCTGTTAGAAGATGAATTCTGCACAAAGGCAAGAAAAACCGTAACATAGAAATATAATAATGAGGACTTATGGTGGGAGAGATATATCAATCGAAGCGTGCTGAGAGATTAACTCTCAAAAATGGCTGCGGATCCAATCAATGAGAAGATATTACAGATATATTAAATGGCCGTTTAAGGCCTGCTACTCCTTAAATTCTTATTACACCATTATCCGGTTGAATGACTCCCTTAAGCGTGCAATGGATATTTTGGCGGTTGAGCGCAGGTGATCGTTAATCGAAGGGGAAAAACTTTAAATATGAATACATCACCTTATCCCTCCATTTAACGGCTTTTTCAAAATCCGCGCTCTATCAATCGGATATCAATAATACTTTAGATCTTAAAGCTATGCCTTTTGAAATTCCGATCGCTGATAGCGATATCGCATTGCTTTAGGAGAATAGGTATTATATAATCATAAGCATAGGATCCTCCTGAACGCCGATTGCGACGTTGCATCGGATTAGCGCGAAGAAATATAACAAGGTGCATTTAGAGTGAATTGCCAATTCCCCGATCGCCGATCGGGGGTAAGACCTGGGCGCCTTATTAATGTGCATGGGATGTTGCCGACTGCCGATTGCGCAATTGCATCAGATCGGATTAAATGACTTAAGATGCTTTGACCGCATACGGAATATCGCCAATAGCCGATCGCCGATATCGCGTCGCGTCGGAGCTTATGTTATGTGCGTTTTAAGATGTGTATGAAGTGTTGCCGATCGCCGATTGCGATATCGCATCGGGGGGTAATCAATGTGCCGCTTATTTATATTTCTTATGTCATTGTGATATGCGATCTTGCGATCGCTTTATCGCAATGACAAAGATTTGCCTTATTTCTTTAAAGGGTTTTTTTCAAAAAGGGTTTTATGAAATGAATTCATTTGATTATCGGACCTCTTTTGAACAATAAAAGAATTGATACCAATTAAACTTTGAAGGGACCCATTTCATACGTTAATATTTATAAATAAAGATGATATGAAATGGGGGGTTGTTGTAGAGCACAACAATTGGCGATTCGCTGGAAGAACCAGTTATCTCTTTCAAAAATAGAAACATTTTAGCTTTTTCAAAAATAGAGTTTCAATCAATGGGGAAAATTCTAATATAACTAGATTTCTATGTATTCTGAGAAAAATGAAACTATTTTGTTGACTTCCTCTTTTTTAAGAAAATGAAAACATTTTAGGCTTTTAAAATAGGCCTTCATTGGTTTATAATGATAAAATAGAATACCTTTCCAAATCAGCCTTTATAGTAAACTCATCTGTCATAGGTAGAGCCTCTGCTGCCAGCAAACATCTATAGTTTCGACAGGGATACCTTTTAACCATGTGATTGTCCATTGTCCCATCCAATTAAGAGTGTGATTAACAGAATGAATTCAAAATATTTTTTCATATTTTGTACTTCATTTCCTTTTTTCTTCTTTGTCATTGATAAGATAAAAAGCCATTGTCCTGGTTTGGTGGCCAGCTGTTGACAATGCCACTCACTGATAGTAGTCTAACTGAACAAGCTGGCTCGTGATGAGACCCCTTGTCTTGTAATTTCAAGCCATTACCCTGTTTTGGTTTGCAGTATTGGTAATGTCAGATAAACTATTTCTCTATGAACATGGTAAGCAGGCTTGTAATAAGACCTCTTATCTTTAATATCTTATATTTTAGAATTACACTCTGAATAATCATAAACTTTAGTGAATGGGGTGAACCAATTTCTCCTTAAGAGTGAATGGATGACAGGTCAAGAGTTGAAGGTGCTGAAATTGGATTAGCTTCTATCTTAGTATGGATAACCTTTAGAGACCAATTTAAAAACAGAAAATGATTTACAATATTTCTATGCTTTGAGAGGAGTTGACAAAACTTGAATTTTGATTTCAGAATACAAAGATATCTAATTTCTTAGAAATTATCCCTTTTGGTTAAAAGTTCTATCATTTTAAAAGCAAATGTTCATACTAGTTCTGTGGGACAACTTTTCAAACACAACAAAAGGTCAATGGGAGACGTCTCATAACCTTATTTCCTAAAAATCCTACAAACTATAAAATACTACTGAAATGAAAGGAGAAGGGGTTACCTCCTCAGTTAAAGAATTTCTTCAAGACAAGGCCATTAACAGGGAGAGAGTCTCTCAAACCTGATAAATCTTGCAATATAAAGGTTGAATGGCCTATCTTCTCACAGATCTGAAATGGTCCAAGCCACAACTTCTGGAACTTGGAGTGTTTACCCTTGTCTTCATGGGCTTTGTCCCATTTCAAAACTAAATCACCGACTTGGAATTGTTTTGAACCGGATGAGACTGAATCAAAAGATGCTTTGATGACTTGCTGATGTTTGGCATGGATAACCTTGGATTTTTCTCTTTCCTCCTCTAATTTTAGAATCTGGTCATGTCTAAACTGAATAGAAGAGGAAGGAGTTTCCTCAATAAATTGCACTAGGGCTAAAGAAGGAAGAACAAGATTTGTGGCTAGGATTGCTTCTTTTCCATATACAAGATTAAATGGCGAAGTTCCAATAGAAGCTTTCTGTGTTATCCTATCAGCCCATAATGCAAACAGTAAGGATTTGTGCCAATTTCTCTGATTTTGTTCGATAGTTCGCTTAATGATTTTAATCAGATTCTTATTAGTAGATTCCGCTAAACCATTTCCTTGGGGATAGTAATTAGCAGAATATTTTAACTTAAATCCTCTTTTAATAGCGAAAGCAAACATAGCATTGCCTGAAAAGTAAGATGCATTATCAAAAACAAGAGCGTTTGGGACACCAAACCTGGTAATAATGAATTGGTCTATGAATTCAATGATTGCTTCAGAATTTGTTGTCTTTAAAGGGATTGCCTCAACCCACTTTGTAAAGTAATCGGTAGCAGTAAGGATATACTTATGCTGTTTGGAAGATGCTGGAGTAATATCCCCAATGATATCCAATCCCCATTGCTCAAATGGTTGTTCAATGTTGACTGGTTGCAGAGGGAAAGCTGGTTTACGTTGTCTTCCGCTAGCAGTTTGACAATTGAGACATTTCCTTACATACTCGTGGGCATATTTAAACACAGTAGGCCAATAGTAACCGGCATGAATAATTTTGTGAGCTGTTGTGTCAGCTCCGAAATGTCCTCCTGCTGGTCCATCATGTAATTCCTGCAAAACCTTTTGGGCTTCAAGTTTCTCAAGGCATCTTAACAAGATAGAATCATAATTCTGCCTAAAAAGCACGTCATCAATAATTGTAAAATTTTTTGCTTTTAACCTAATGGCCCTTTTGTTTTTGTAAGACAAATTAGGAGGTGCATAACCATTCTTTAAATAAAAAATTAAATCTGCATATTGAGATCCAGAATCAGTAACACTTATCTGATTAATTTCTTGAATTTGATCTGTATCGCTTGATTCTGGAATGTTGGATGCTCCTGCCAATATCCTGCAAAAACCTTGGCCCCTAACAATCTTTGCTGGCTTAATTTCTAAGTCATACTCTTGAAGCGCTGTGACCCAATTTGCCCTTTTTTCACCCAGCTCTTTTTGGATTAATAGTTGCCTAACTGCTGGGAAAGGAACTATCACTTTTGTGTGGGTTTTCAAAAGGAAGGGTCTATAATGTTTGACTGCTTTAAATACAGCAAAGGCTTGTTTTTCTACATCGGAGTAATTTAATTCGGCACCCTGAAGATTTGAGCTGAAGAATGATATGGGTGCTTCCAAATTGTGAGCATTTGGCTGCGTGAGAACTGCAGCATAAGACACATCGGATGCAATGGTATACAATGTAAAATGATTAGAAAAAATTGGAGTATTCAAGGCTGGGGCATTGATTATTGATTGCTTGATTACATCAAAAGCTTGCTTTTCTGCTGATCCCCACTTGAAGACTGAATTCTTCTTGATCATTGTCTGAAGTGGTAATATAATTTGAGAAAAATCTGGAACAAATCGTTTAAAAAAATTGATCTGGCCTAAAAATGACTGCATCGACTTTTTATTGTGTGGGAAAGGGATTTCAGAAATTTCCTTGATCCGATCAGGATCGATATAAATGCCATCTTTGGATACAATAAAGCCTAAGAGTTTTCCTTGATCAAGAGCAAAGAAAGACTTTTTTGGGTCAAGAGAAATACCATATCTTTTGCAGCGCTGAAAGATTTTATTTAAATCATGCAAATGATTATACCTCTTCTTAGAAATACAGTAATATCGTCCAGATAGACGACTACTGTTCGATTAATCAACCCTCTAAAGGCTATATCCATAGCTCTCTGGAATGTCGCTCCTGCATTTATAAGTTCGAAAGGCATTTTCTGATACGCATATGTTCCCCATTTTGTTCTGAATGTGGTTTTAAGTTGGTCATCAGGATGAACCAGAACTTGGTTATATCCTGAGAATCCATCAAGAAAGGACATCAATTCAAAGCCTGCTACTGATTGGAGTATTTGCTCCATAGTAGGTAATGGGAAGTTATCTTTCAAGCTCGCTTTGTTCAGGTTCCTGAAATCAATACAAATTCGAATGTCGCCATTTTTCTTTCTGACTGGCACCATATTAGAGACCCAGTTTGAGTGTCGGATAGGAAAAATAATCTTGGCTTTCAAGAGCTTGTTAAGTTCTGACTTTATCTGGCTCTCTAAATTTGGATGTATTTTTCTTAACTTTTGCTGAATCGGTTTCTGATCAGGAAGCATAGGAATGGTATGTTGGATAATAGATGTATCATATGTCTTCAAATCATCATACTTCCAAGCAAAGACCTGTTTGTTTTTTCTTAACAGTTTAATGAATGCTTCCTTCTCTTCCAAGGAAAGTCCTAATCCTAAATTGATGTTTTGAGGAGCATGGTCAGTACCTAGATTTATCAATTCAAACCTAAGGGTAGAACTTTGAAGCTTTGCATTAATTACAGGTTTAAACCTGTCTTTGATATCATAAAGATCTTCGAGCTTTACCACTGGTTTAGGAATTGAATTTTCCTGAGGTGTTTCTTTCATCTGTAGATCATGGTCATTTTCCTCAATAATTTGATTGTCATAGGACTTTTCGGAAGTTAGAAATTGCAAGATATCTTCATCATGGTTAAATACTCTCCAATTAGTGACATTGTCGGGAATTGAAGGCCTAAAAAGCAATTCTACGGAAAATCTATCAAGGCTGTAGTCTTCAGAAGGTAGAAGCTTGGAAGCTACATTGGCTAGTAGGTCGGCTGCCGAGTTTTGCGACCTAGGAATGGAGGAAATGTTAAATGCTGAAAAGTGTGAGGTAAGATCCTGTACTAGCGATTGATAATGCTTGAGGTGATTTGAAAGACAATGAATTGCATTCCTCACCTGTTTAACAATAATTTCTGAATCGCCGAATACTTTTAGATATTGCACTTTAAGGCCGATTTCTTTATATAATCCCTGGACTAAAGCTTCATATTCGGCTGTGTTGTTAGTGCAGTCAAATTCTAACCTACAAGACAGCATTGTCTTTTCTCCTTGTGGACTAACCAAAATGCAACCTGCTCCTGAGCCCTCGCTGGACTTAGAGCCATCAAAATATAAAGACCAAAATAAAAGATTATTAACAAAAATATTTACATTTTCCTCAGCATCATTAAAACATCTAGACTTATCAGTTTGTGAAAAATTTTCAATCTGAGATGTAAAATGATTAACTGAAAAAGGAGATGGTTGGGCAACAAAGTTGCCAAAGAATGACTC
Source organism: Pinus tabuliformis (assembly GCA_031772625.1). Taxonomy (NCBI): domain Eukaryota; kingdom Viridiplantae; phylum Streptophyta; class Pinopsida; order Pinales; family Pinaceae; genus Pinus; species Pinus tabuliformis. Next base: position 1,231,048,588 of record CM062809.1, on the reverse strand, counting down.
TGACGAATAATTCCCCAAAATGTTGTTGTTGAACGCTACAGGTTGGTTTTCTTGCTCAAATTCAGTAACTGTGTGGGTCATGTGCTTCTCTCGATCGATCCTTATTTGATTTGGCTTCCCCTTGTAGGGAAGCCACATATGTGACCAATCTGTGGAAATATACCCATGCAATTTTTCGGACCAATCCCTACTCAAAATTAAACCGTAGAATTCAGGTATGTCAGCTATTAAGATGTCAATCCTCTGTACAATTCTGGGATCGGCAGACAACCTGATAGTTACGGAATTAATTTCTCCCACAACCTGCACTTTGGTCCTGTCCAACTGTACAATATGAATAGCGGATTTCTGGGGTTCAATGTTCAGTTTAGAGCAAACTGAAGCTGGCATTATGTTAGATGATGCCCCTGAGTCAATTAAACAGTTGTGCAGGTTTCTGTTATAAATCTCATAGGTCAGCAGGAAGGGTGGAGTATGAGAATTTGATCTATCTCCAATTAGAACTGAATCGGTAGCTTCAACCATACCTGGAGGAGGTTGGCCTGAATCATTAGCAGCTTTTGCACTGGGAAGGGGTGTAGAGGGAACAACATTCAATTCTTTGAGAAGTAATTTTTGCTGATGCTTTAATTTACTAAGCTCAAACATAGTTATGTTTGCTTTAGTTTTCTTCATGTCATCAACAATGTTATATTCCATTGAATCGGATACCACTAATGTTTTGGATGTTGAAGGAGAATTAGAAGTTGAAGGCTGGTTTTGGGGAACTACTACAGGCGACTTCTTTGGGGGAACTTTTTCCTTTGTTGTGGTAGCACCTGCACTCCTTTTCTTTGAAGTTGCCTGGGCAGGTTCAGAAGTACTTTTACTTCTTGTAGTAACCGGGAAGGCTTCTTCTTCGTTATCGGTATCAGAGTTAGGGAGTATAAAATCCCACATTCCATGGCATTCAGCTACTTCTTCTTCATCATCAGTTTGTGAGGTTGTTTCCTCTTCCTCTTCTTCTTGCTCTGAATCTGCGTTAGATATAACATTAGGTGGCTTTGTTTCAGTTTTCTTATAAGTCCTAAATGGTCTTTTGTTTGAGGTTTCGGCCACCTGTTTCTTTATTTCAACCATTTCGTTAGACAAAGTTTTCAGGACTTTTTGTAAACCCTCCATGTCGTATGGGTCTTTGGGGTTTTCTTCTTGGAATCCTCTTTAAATGAGACTTTTTTGGCTTTTTTGTCTTCCAAAGCAGCTTTCTTTTCTAGAGCATTGATGCGCTTTTCCACAGCAAGTGCTTCTCTCATGTTTTCAGCTAAGGTAGGTTTCCCGGCCCTGTCTACAAAAATGGCTATGTTGGCAGGTAGGGCGGTAATATACCATTCGCTTCGAATTTGTTCACTTGGTTTGGAAGCTGTAGGGATTTTATTCAGGAGTTTATTAAATCTGGCGTTAAATTCCTTTATTGGTTCCCTATGCTCTATTCTCAAATTGGAGAGGTCGTTTATTAAAGTAGCTAAGGACCTATCATCTCCATATTTGGTAAGAAACTGCTCTTGGCAAGTGTTCCAACTGGTAATTGAACCAGAGGGTAAGGAAAAATACCAGGATCCTGCTGATCCTTGCAAGGTGTAAGGGAAGAGTCTTACAACAACATCTTGTTCTGTCACTCCTTTCAAGTTAACTGCTAACATAAAATTATTAATGTGTTCTTCAGCCTGGGTCCCGTCATCTGGGTTAAATTTAGGTAGCCATTTTTCAGGAGCATCTGGTAGAGGATGCAATGGTGCAGGCATGTTGACTGCACCTGGCCTAGTCCATGGGTCTGCCATTATAATAGCAACAGTGGTTGATACTACTGTTGGAATTCCAGATGTATGGGAAGGATTTAATGATGAGGAGTGAACAGGTTGGGATGTTGAGGCTTCTAATCCCTGGTGAACGACAATATGTAATGGGGAAGTGGGTGGTTGACTTTGCAGAGATGAAGATGCAATGGAGGATGTGGATGAAAGCTCTTCACTATCAGATCCTTTAGTAATTTTCTTCGCCTTTTTCCTTTTGGGTAAAGGGAACTCAGTGGGTTCAATACCGAGTTATTCACTCTGAAGTCTGGTGAGAGGATGAGTTAAATTGAACTGCGAAGTCTCACTGCTTTGTGATACCTCAGATTTCTGTGGCGAAATCGAGAAGCTCTGAAGTTTATGGATTAGAGACTGGACTTCAGGTGATTCAAGACTTAATTGTTCTGGAGTATGATGGGTTTGAGCAGTGGTAGTTGATTCACCTTCTCCTTGTTTGGATACCGGCGAACCAGTATGCAAATGGGAAGATCGAGGGGATTCGAAGGGAGAATTACTCTTAGAATGGCTTATAGGTTTTGACTTATGTGCCATTCACAGTTGATGGCCCTCCTTCTAGCGCCAATTATGTTGAGGCCTCGAAAATCGCTGCAACAACATTGGGGAAACCACCCAGTCCGGACCTTAGTACAGCTCCTTTTCCGTTTGGAATAGTGGCTCCGACTGAGGATAATGGGACCAGTTTCCCAAAAATTATAGGTAAACGGGATGGATGAATGACTTATAGAATATGCTGGCAATAAGCGAATGACTAAAACTATCAGCAAAATATAATAACTATAATCTATCCCGGGGACTTATTGATTTCTAAAGCGTAGCGTTTGATGATCTGTGCTTTAAGACAGGCATATAGATGACTCCATCTCTAAAACATAGATATTAAATCATTCAAGACTGTTGTGCATAAATAGTTACGCAAAGCAATAACAGCGAAATTACCACACTTTATCATTTATATCATTGTTACATGCATGATTAAAGGAAAAGCCATATCGCAAAACATCCAATAGTGGAATGAGATAGAGATTTGTTGTTACAGCACATACATGTATTCAACAATAGCAAGAATAATTACACAACAATTCATATAAAAGGAATGAATACAGATATAGATAAAAGTACCATATAAGCTGCTTAACACTCCCATATATCAATCGCTATGTCGTAGTTCTTTCTTCGACTCAGAAAACATCCCCAACAAAAGACAGTAGTGCACAATTGTATAAAGAAACTTCCTTGTCAAATTAAGAACAATTGGTCGAGTTTCATAAAAGAATATAGGCTGAAGCACAGTAGTGCAAAATTCAGTCTTTAAGTCTATTACAAAATTTTACGACCCTTTCCAAAACAATGAAAGGGTCTATAATTACTAAGCTAATCTAAATATCTAATAAACAGAAATCCTACATAATTGGCATCAATAAATATTGATCCTATTTCCTGGAGCGATCTGGCAATTGGCGGCAATGATTCATCAGGTAGGCTCTTTGCCTTTAAACCTGAGCTGGCTTATCGCTAGCATTGGCTCTACTTCAGGTGGTTTGTTGAGGCGCGAACTGAGCTGAGCAGCATATGTGGCATCTTGAATATCAGGAATTATACACCCGAGTGCATAAGTTAAACACTTGAGGGCAGACCTTTGTGTGTGTGGCTTGATCAGAAAGAGCCAATATGCATCGAAAGTCAAAGTGTTAACCCCAGCGATTAATCTCCCCTTCTCCTCTAAGTCAGGATAACTTGTTTGCTCAATCATATTTGCTGTTGTTATGCTTCCAGGTGTACACTGGGAGATCATGTTTTCCAAGTAGAGGGTGTTGTTGATCAGATCAATCATATTGCTGGCAGTTAATTTACATCTTGAAGCCGCCCTTTCTGCTTTCATCACTTGAGTGTGCCATTCTGTAAAGAGTATGTCCTTGTATGTTTCTTGGATTCTAGGCAAATTCGCTGCTTTTCCCACATCAGAATCTTGCCAATCAAGATATCCGATTATGTTTTCTTCAGCTTGGTCTAACTCATTCCTGGCCTTCTCTACCTGCTGACACACTGATGTAGTTAGCTCGCACAATGGTTCTGCCTCAGTGAGTTGATTACACAGGAGTCTAATCTGTGATATTAACGCACTGTTTATTTGCGATGCCTCTGCTCTGAAATCCTCCACTTTTTGGGTGCCCTTTATGACTTCGAGCCGTGATGATAATTGAGCTATTTGCTTGTCCTTTGTTTTCATCATCAGCTCATTTGTTGTCCTCAACTATGCCAATGCCTCCGATAATTCTTTTTGTTTCTGGATCGCGCTTTGGTTGATCCTTTGCCTTTCTTCCTGCAATTGCTGGGTTAATTGATCATTCATTTGCTGTTGTACCATCAACTGCTCTTCTGCTTGCGCTGCCTTCTGCTTTGTCTCGGTCAATTCTGCCTATAATGCAAAAATTTCTTGGTCCTTAGTCTTCAGTACAAGACTTACCTCCGATGCCTTGTCGATAGTTGTTGCAGAATAGGCACCTGCATACTATGACAGCTTTGTTAGGTCATCAGAGGGGTCCAATTCCTCCTTCCATACTACATTACCCGTGACTGTTTGCTCTGGAACGATAGAAGGTTGATCAATCCTTCATCTTTTCCTTGATCGTTTTACAACTGCTCTATGCCTTGGGCTGTAGAAAACATCCAAGGGAGGAATATCTTCCACTTGGAGAACGATTTGATCGGAAGGGTCTTTAGGAATTACCTCAACATCCTTAGAAATGGGTGGGCCGCTGGTTCCGCTTAGAACCTGAGGAGAAGTGATGTCCTGTGTATCATTTGTCTTGGAAGTGTCCCCATCTTTTGAACATTCCAATCCACTGATGATGGAATGAAATTGCTACCATTCTTGAAATAGTTTGGGGTCTATGGTAGTGTCCACATTGACATCGGTGGTTTGTTTCTGCTTCTCAGCTTGGGACTCGCTCCGCTCTTTTTCCTGCTCTTTCCTCTGCTGCTCTTCTTGCTCTCTCCTCTGTTTTTCTTCTTGTTCCCTTTTCTGCCTATCTGCCAGTTCTTTTTTCTGTTCCTCCTCTTGTTCCTTCTTCTGTTGTTCCTCTACCTCTTTCTTCTTTTTCTCTTCTTGTTCCATTTGTGCTCTCTGTTGTTTTTCTGCTTGTTCTTTCCTCTGCTTTTCTGCCTGTTGCTTCTTTTGCCTTTCCTCCTGTTGTTTCTTTTGATCTTTTGTTATAACAGGAGGCTGGCTTGAATGTTGCCGACCAGGCTCGCTTGAAGACGTCGCTGGGGTTGTTGCAAGTAAATCTAGAGGCAGAGTTTGCAACCTCTGCTCCCTAAGTTTATTGAACTCAGTTACCTCTTCATCATTATATTTCAATCGAGCAAGTTCTTTAGCTTGACCTATTGTTTCGATTGAAATGAATAGGTCGTCAAACCAATCTTCTTGATGGTCAAATTTTTTTAATTTGGCCTGTTCTAATGCAGTATAGGCGTTTTTGTTTGGATCATATAGCCTATTCGGGATAGTGGCCAGGGTTAAGGATTGAATCTTTGTGGCTTCCTTTTCTGCGTGTTTGATATCATGCAGAGTATAGACACCAATTCTCAAGGGAAAAGAGGGCCAGCCCCTCTTCTTTTCTTTCTTAAGAGTCTGTGTAGTACTCTCTGCCATAATTTGATAGGAGATTTCTCTTGCTAGCAGTTTATCTGGAATATACAAAGGGAGAACATGCGGATTGGCTTGGCTGCCGAAAACCCTAATGTAGGTAAATCTCTCTTCTCCAAACCAACTCGCTACCACCGGTAAATCAAAGGAAGCTAGATAGGAGATTCTGGGAATGGGCTTATCAAAAATAGAATAATGAATGGGAACCATAAAGCCATTGCAGATTTGGTACAAATGGTGTTTGTAAGAAGATTTCCACAATTTCTGATGGTATATATGAATGGGTGAGGGGTCTTGGGCAGTCCACCTCCAACCGAGGACGGGAAACTCAGAATTGAAACATAATGTATCTAAAATATATGCACTGTAATAAAACGAGGGAATTTTCCTTTCAGTGACTACAGATTTAGCTCTAAAATCATGAACAACTACGGCTAGCTTATCAGAGAGAATAGTGGCCCAATCCATAATTATGTTGTTTACTACTGCTTCCATTAGAGGAACCATCTCTATGGTAAAGTTAGCGGAGTCATGTAATCCCCATAGCCTACACATCATTATCCCCGCATAGCAATAGGGAGAAGCCAAAGAGTCGACTGAATACTTACCGGAAGACTCGTGCTTGTGTTTGGCTAGATTCTGTCTCCAATCCTGGATAGGTTCAGATTCGACTTCATTATCACTTGCAAATTTCTCCAGGAACGTCTTGTTATACACTTTCTCTGGCTCAGGCAAATGATACATTTGCCTTAGATGCTCTGGCTTGAACGATCCGAAAATCCTCCCATCTCTGGTGTTAAAAGTTCTGTCGAGGATTGGAATTTCCTCAATTGCCCATCGCACGACGTCTGTGTAGGGGAGAATCTGTTCTCTGGCCGCTATCCTGTGAAGGAAAGAATCGGCTAAATCTTTGAGAGTGCAATCAGACTTGCGAGTAGGATCCGCAGTAGCTTCCGTCACTGCCTTTTCTGGTTGTTCGACTTCAATCAAATTATACGTGCCTTGCCATGTAGCTCTGGTAAGACCCGTGCATGTAGTATCTGATATTAAGCCCTTATTTTTATCTGTGGCAGCTTGTCCTGCAACTGATGTAGCAGCGGAACCCGCGGTCTTCTTATATTTCTTTCCCATCATGCTCAGGCTTCTGTTAGAAGATGAATTCTGCACAAAGGCAAGAAAAACCGTAACATAGAAATATAATAATGAGGACTTATGGTGGGAGAGATATATCAATCAAAGCGTGCTGAGAGATTAAATCTCAAAAATGGCTGCGGATCCAATCAATGAGAAGATATTACAGATATATTTAATGGTCGTTTAAGGCCTGCTACTCCTTAAATGCTTATTACACCATTATCCGGTTGAATGACTCCCTTAAGCATGCAATGGATATTTTGGCGGTTGAGCGCAGGTGATCGTTAATCGAAGGGGCAAAACTTTAAATATGAATACATCACCTTATCCCTCCATTTAACGGTTTTTTCGAAATCCGCGCTCTATCAATCGAATATCAATAATACTTTAGATCTTCAAGCTATGCCTTTTGAAATTCCGATCGCCGATAGCGATATCGCATCGCTTTAGGAGAATAGGTATTATATAATCATAAGCATAGGATCCTCCCGAACGCCGATTGCGACGTCGCATCGGATTAGCGCGAAGAAATATAACAAGGTGCATTTAGAGTGAATTGCCGATTCCCCGATCGTCGATATCACATCGCATCAGGGGTAAGACCTGGGTGCCTTATTAATGTGCATGGGATGTTGCCGACTGCCGATTGCGCAATTGCATCGGATCAGAGTAAATGACTTAAGATGCTTTGACCGCATACGGAGTATCGCCGATAGCCGATCGCCGATATCGCGTCGCGTCGGAGCTTATGTTATGTGTGTTTTTAAGATGTGTATGAAGTGTTGCCGATCGCCGATTGCGATATCGCATCGGGGGGTAATCAATGTGCCGCTTATTTATATTTCTTATGTCATTGCGATATGCGATCTTGCGATCGCTTTATCGCAATGACAAAGATTTGCCTTATTTCTTTAAAGGGTTTTTTTCAAAAAGGGTTTTATGAAATGAATTCATTTGATTATCGGACCTCTTTTGAACAATAAAAGAATTGATACCAATTAAACTTTGAAGGGACCCATTTCATACGTTAATATTTATAAATAAAGATGATATGAAATGGGGGGTTGTTGTAGAGCACAACACCTACCCATATGGGCATCAACTAATTGATAAGCATATCAACTAGGAGAACAAAAGAAATAGGAATACGAGAACCATCTCAGAATATTTATTTTGTTAAAACCAATGGATAGAATACTCCTAAAACACCATAGAAAAATATAGAATGCAACGTATATAAGGTGTTAGCATCACCTACAAAGAAATTCACTAAAAATATCATATACCAAATAACCATCAATTAAGAATACCAGGAACATAAAGGCTAGTATCAAAGAACCCATAATAAAAAACCTCCAAACATTGTGGCAAATTCAAACACTACAACTTTTATAGGCCTTCTTTATCTGAGTATCTTTTCTTAACCCAAAGAACAAAAAGATACACATGGAGAAAAAGAGGTTCTTAAAATGAGCATAAGTCTAGAGACATTGAACCTACAAAACACTACAAAAACATATATATTTGGTTAGTTTTAATTAAAATCATTATAAAATGTATTATCTAAACATGTTATTTTTTGGAGTTTTTCGATGGAATCTGATCATTTGTTTTGGCAAAATATTAATTTTAGTGTTTAAAATGAGTTATTATCTACATGTATGGATTCAACACCCTACCCCTAAGACACTAGGATTGTGGAAATTTTACAGCTGAAACTTATGATTCCTAGAAATTTCTACTAGATTCTACAAAAATTAGACTAGAATATTTCAATTTTTACCTTGGACTATATATATAGATATATATATATATATATATATATATATATATATATATATATATATATATATATATATATATATATATATATATATATATATATTTCAATGTTTACCTTATAAATATTTTAATACAAGATTTAAAATTACCAATGTGATTGTCATTGTAGTCATGATAATTGTCATTTTACTTGTTCTAGGGATTTCCACATCCCATGTCATTTTGTTGGTATCATCTCAGCTGGTATTAGCAGGCTTCATATTCGGGAATACCTGCAAAACAATCTTTGAAGCAATTGTGTTTGTGTTCGTTATGCATCCCTTTGATGTTGGTGACCGATGCATTGTTGATGGTGTTCAGGTAAGGGAAGAAGGTTGAGAGTAGCCAACATTGTCACTGTTTAGTTTTCCATAATCACTTTTTCTTTAGGGTCATGTTTTAAAGGAACTCATATTTCCAAAATTGGTTTTTGCTACTTAGTACTCTATTTGATTTCAAATGATTGTACAAGAAATGATCATTCTCACAACAATTTTATCCAAACTTAGCACTACCAAAGGACAAACATGTCACAATAGTCAATAAATAATTTCCAATATATGTTATTTTCATAAATTAAGCTACAATGACCACTAAGAACTTATTTCTTCTATGCTACTATTTCCTATGTTATCGGTTTTTGGCATTTCCTTTGCAACATGTGGTGCAATTGCTAGTTATAATTAAATATAATTAATGATGATGATGCACATCCACTATGACCAATGTAGTGTATCGACCCTTAAGAAAGTAAGAGATTAATTGCAACTCTTTAATAATTTATTTCTATAATAAAAAAGAAGTGAAAGAAGCACTCCAAGATCTCTATAGTTTTGTTGACTTAACAAGTCAAGAAGGTTGGTAGTTTGGAAAATGTTTTGGAAATGAGAATGGATGGGAGTAAGAGTTGGACAATCTAAGGGAACTCATTTTTCATATTCCACCCTCTTCATATAGCAAATATGACACATTCTTTCATCTGAGGGTGATTGTGAATACACCAACGACCTGTTTAACTATGAAGCTCATGAGAATTAGTTATTATCTTTGCAATGTTCATTTTCGTTTATTACTGGTCAACATAAATATAATTTTAGTTAGCAAGGGTGGATTTGATCACCTCATTATAATATCTTACTTTCCTTTTTCCCTCTAGCTCCTTATCATCCCATCATTTATCCTTAAATTTAGAGGTAATAATATTTTTAATACTATCCTTATTCCCTAAGATGATCTCCTCCTTTATCCCCCAATGGTCGAGCCAAGATTGGGCATCCTTATGCCATATATGCTTGAGACGGATGTGGGGATTTTGGCTAGGGTTAGAAGATATTTTGGGAACCTCTTGGCTTCCATGTTGTAAAACTTCTTCTTATACATCAAATACCTAAACATAGCCATGCTTTCAATGAGGGAAAGGCTAGCTTTGATCAAGAGGATAGGATAGGGAATATTTCCTTTAATCTTAAGGTTGTAGGTCATATATTTCTTTTGAATCATCTCGATCTTCCTCCAAAAATCTCGGGATATATTGCAATCCCAAACCTCACATCCATATAAAATAATATAGGTGACGAGAGTCTCAAAGAGGAACCCTTTTATATTCGAAATCCAAAGATCGGCTCATTTGCAATTGTTTTCAAGATCATAATAAGTTTTCCAGCCAACAATAAAACCAACCTAGATCCATCTTAACTCTTGATCTACCAAATATCAAATCTCTTGAGATGCAAACCTCTTTTAGAATAAAAGAGATTTAATCCCTCTCAACCCTTGGTAGATTTGGAGTTAAGATGGATCTAGGCTAGTGTAAATATAATTAGAGATTGTATTAATATTGAGAAATTTAGGAGAATAATCCAATCTCAAATATAAATGATAAATTATTATTCTCAATAATTGATACATTTGATCAAGTATTATTCTCAATAATTAATGGTTCATTTCAACCATTTTAACATTCTATTGTTGTTTTCTATACAATTCTCTAAAACAAGCCACATAGGACATTGTGTTGAAAGTCTAATAACAAAGAATTACAATTATTAAATTATTAAGCCCCCACACTCTATTTCCACAATCTATAATGGATATTTTCACACTTTCTTCCATTTCATGAATTTCATCTAAATTATGTTTTTCAATATCTAAGAACATTTCATGATTTCTTTATATCTATAGAAACCTTATACAATTTATAGAATCCAAAGATGCATTAAATAATATTTAGAATGTTGATTTCCTTTTATTTCAAAGATGTCTCAACTTGTCATATTTATTTACTTTTAGTAGTGTTCTAAAACAATTTTCATATAGCTACATATTTTTTGTGCTAACAAACTCTACAATCTATGTGAACTACTCAAATTTCCATGATGCAATGTGCCTTGTTTTTTCATTATCCTCATCTTCTTATATTTTTTTGTTAGAGATTTTTTCGTAAAAATATTATATAAATGATTAATCCGAAAGACATACAATATTATTATTATGTATTAATAATCATTAAATTAACTTTATTTTTATAATTTTTTTATTTATACTAATTTGAAATAATTAATTTTCTCTTCTATTTCTAAATATTTAATTAATTTTCATGCATATTTAATCATATATTGAAATATAAATACAATTCATAACATCTTATATTAAAAATTCAAAAATTATTTTATCATGTAAGAAAACAAAAAAATTTAATATCTTATATTAAAAATTCAAAAATGTATTTTATCATGTAAAAAAACAAAAAAATTTAATATGTGTAATTCAATTACAATAAATTATCACAATAGAGAAAGTGGAAAAAAATGCTTAACCATAGAGTATAAATGAAATAGAAAAATACTTGCACATCATCTTTTAGATATCTCCTTTTATTCAGTTTATACCCCCACACCGTGACACATCCCTTTTTCTCATATTTTCTTTTATTCAATGTATACGCTACCACACATCTTTTTTCGAGATCTCCTTTTATTCCATTCATACACCATAACCTAAAATTTCACTTTCTTTATATATTATTATTGGGATTATTATGTTAGTTTTTATATATAGTTGAGTTTCTTTTTCACTAATTGTGATTACATTTTTTAATTTCAATATATCAGAAATATATATATATATATATATATATATATATATATATATATATATATACCATTATTAGGATGATTGTGTTATTTTGATTTTTTTTTAAATTAAATGTGATTACATTTTTAAATTTTAAATATATACGATTTTTCTGAAGTAATAATTTAGGGTGATGTATTTACGATCTCTGCGGTAATAATTTGTGATCTCTCTACGGTAATAATTTAGGGTGATATATTTATGATCTCTCTGTCGTAATAATTTAGGGTGATGTATTTACGATCTCTCTACGGTAATAATTTAAGACCTTTTATAACGAGCCATTTGTTGTGACTAGAAACTCGTGGGTTTTTACCTTTGGATCTGCGGTCAATCCAATCCAGGGCAAGTGCGATTTGCAGTCAGGTTTGCTGATATTAGGTGCACACATTCCTTATCTTTTTCTAATACATATTTGCTCATATATTTTCAAGTATGAATATTTCACCACAACTACCAAAGATTACCAAAGGCAAACCTAGCACAGTTACTCTACAAGGCCTTTATGAGTATATAGAGTCTTTAGAGAAATGTAGAGAAGAAAGAGAAGTCAAGCTACAAAAAGAGTTAGAAGCCATGCTGGAAAATAAATTTGCATCTCTTGAAGACACGATCCAAAAACAAATAGAAAATAAAATAGAACTATTGGAGAATAAAATGGTGGCAATGGAGACTAGGTTGCAGGTTATAGAAAAACAAAACCAAGATACTAACCAAACATCCCAGCAAGGAGATGCTGATACTTTAGAGAGTTTTAAAATGAAGGAGATAATTAAAGAACTAGAAGAAAAAATTAATAACCGCCTCACCCTAAATAATGTGGTAGATAAATTAGATATAAAACCAATTAAAGACGAAATGAAAAAATTAATAGAATTAGACCATGAGCGTAACAAAAGGGTCTTGAACCTTATAATCTTTGGTTTAAAAGAGGAGGTAGATGAGGATACCTTAGCCATAGCCCAGACAGAATTACATAATAGATTACAAATTGAAACAACGTGTCTCACGAAAGCAACAAGGTTGGGGAAATTAACTAAGAATAAACGAAGACTAATCCGAATAAAGGTGAGCTCTACTTATCATAAGTATGACATACTTAGTAAAATATCAAGTCTAAAAGGAACGAGAATATTTATAAATGAAGATCTCATTCCGGAAGATCAAGCAGAATTAAGAAAGGAGGTTCAAAAGGTAAAAGAAACTAGGAAGGAAGGAAAATAAGCAATAATCAGAAATAGAAAAGCCTTTATCCGAGATAGAAACCAAAAATATAGTAATAAATATCAATTCAACATGCTCCAGATTCTTTCTTGGAACTGCCAGGGTTTTCCATGGAACAAAGGCCCCAAGCTCAGTTGGATCTCAAATGATGTCGATATTATTTTGCTTGTTGAAACTTGGGAGCATGAAGAATCTAAGATCCCTAACATAGACGGTTTTACACTATGGTCTACTTGGAACAAGCGATCCTCCCATAGAAGCATTAGGGGAATAACTTGTTACTTTAAGAAGAACATCTCTCCCCATGCTAGGATTTATAAAAATGACCCTTACAACCAATATAGTAGGATAGATATCACTGACATTAATAATAAAAAGACCTACATAGCAATATGTTATTTCCCCCCCATCAATTCTAACTTCTATAAGAAGAAAAATCTAGATAAAAATAGTCCCTACAATGGTTTAGAGAATGATATTTCTAGCCTAAGGAATGAAGGTAATATCATTTTAATAGGTGACTTTAATGCTCGAACTTCAAGCAACCAAGTGATTATTCTAAGCAATCCTTCCAACCCTAATCCTCTTTGGTTAGACGAAGACCCTACTCTGGCTAGTAGGTACAAAAGGAGCTCTGAAGACCTTGGGGAGAATTTGTTTGGGTCGGAGCTAGTCAAGCTCTGTAGTGCTCAGGATCTCATAATTTGCAATGGTCTAAAGAAGTGGCCCAATTCTAGCCAGATGACCTGCATCCATGGGCTTGGTAGCAGCGTGGTAGACTATGTTATTTCCGATCTCTCTTTATACAACGAAATAATAAATTTTGACATCTTAAATGACCACGAGCTTGACTCTGATCATAGGCCTTTACTTATAACTCTCAATTTTGTCATGCATAGAGATCCCATAGAAAATAATCCTTATAGCCAAAAGAACCTAATATTTGATCAAAGTAAAAAACGATCTCTTTCTAAATGAATTAAAAACTAATTTGCTTCCTTTATCTAGTATAGACAACATAGAAGACCTCTATCATAATTTTACTACAACCCTCTCATATTCTATTAACAAGTTCTCAATTGAAGTTTCAAATAATAAAAGAAATAGCAAAACCAACCCATGGTATGACAAAAATTGTAAAAGTGTGAGGAGAGCAATTAAGGAAGTTGTTGATGAATCTCTTAAAATGGGCAAGATAAAAATATACAAAGCCCTAACTAAAAGGAAAAAGAGGCAATACATTCGTAAAAGACAAGAGAATCTCTTACACCTCTCTAAGGTAACTCCTAAGAAATTTTGGAGTCAAATTCTGACTAGGAAAACTAAAGATAATAATAAAATTACTTTACACGATTGGAATTTCTATCTTAAAAATCTTTATGAATCTCCAAATGTCATAGATAACTTTGAAACCTTGCTCACAACAAAAGAAGTTTTCTCATTAGAAGACATTGATTTTGGGGTTAAATGCCTACCAAATGGGAAAGCTAAGGACATCGAAGGCTACCAGGCAAAAATCTTAAAAATTGGAGGTCCTGTCCTCATCCCCCACATCCACAAGCTTTTCAATCAAGCAGTCAAGCAAGGGTTCCCTAAACCATGGACTGAGAGCCTCATTATCCCTATTTTTAAAAGTGGGGATACAAATAACCCCTCTAATTAGCGGACCATTTTGATCAACCCTCTCTTAGTCAAGCTATATGGTATTATTTTGGAAAAGAAGTTGAGCATACATTGGCTTGAAAGTGAAGGTAAGCGGGCTAAAGGCCAAGCTGGTTTTAGAAGGCATCACTGAACAACAGACCACCTCGTTATGCTTAGGATCATTGTGGAGGAATGTCGTAATGATAAATCCAATCTCTTTTGTTGCTTTGTGGAATTTAGAAAGGCTTTTGATACGATTTCTAGAAACAACCTTTGGAATAGATTAGAAGAGCTAAAGGTTCCTTTCGAGTTGAGAGTTGTCGCTATAACATTATACGAGAATGTAATTGCCAAGCTAAAAAGCAATGAGGGGTGGTCGAAAGATATTAAATGTAATATTGGAGTTAAACAAGGTTGCCCCCTCTCCCCTACCGTATTTGGCATTTACATCGACAAGCTTGAAGGTTCTTTAGAGGAAGCAGGTTGTGCTGGCACGATCTTAGTTGGGATAGTCATCATCCTTCTTCTCTATGCTGACGATATTGTTCTTCTCACAAGGTGCCCAGCTGATCTTGATAAGCAACTTAAGCTTCTTAAGGATTTCTGCTCTACCATGGGTATGATTGTTAACACTAACAAAACAAAAGTTATGATTATCAAATCCAAGAAGGACACTTAAGCTAATTTTATGTATGACAATAATAACTTGGAGGAAGTGTATTCTTACAAGTACCTAGGAATTGATATTCATCACAAGCTCAATTGGAACTATAGCATTGAGAAAATGATTAATGGGGGGTGGAAAGCTTATTTTGGTAAAACGGAAAACCTCGTAATGTGGGATAAAAAGAAGTTCCTCTTTGAAACTTTAGTCACTCCTGTTATCTTATATGGATGTGAGGTCTGGGGTTGCATCATCTCTAGAGAATCCTGGAGAAAGATTGAGCAAATCTAGAAGCATTTTATAACTTATAACCTGAAATTAAAGCAATACACCCTATCCTATTCTCCTTATAGAAGTAGGTCTTTCCCCTATCGAGAGCCTAGCTATGACTAGGCTTCTGTTGTACAAGCACAAACTCAATAACATAGGAGATCGTAGACTTCTTAAGCTAGCTTTAAATTCCAGCCAAAACCACCTAAGGCTCAAGCAGGGGTGGTATAAAGACACGAGGGCCTAGTTAAACCTTTGGGAAGTCAACAAGAATGATGCATTGCAAAACATTAATAACATTAAAAATATTGTTACTTCTAAGTTCAAAGAAAAAATGTGGTGTGAGAAAGATTTAGCAGCGAAAATAAAATTAAGTTATTATAAGAAGGTCATCAACCCCACCCTAGAAGATCAAAAGTATCTCTCTGTTTTAACTAGCTCAAAGAAGAAAATTAATATAGCGAAGATTAGAACGAACTCTCATGAGCTCCATAGTGAAACAGGTCGTTGGGCAGTTCCTAAAACACCATGGATGGAAAGGATCTGCCATCTCTGTGAGAATAGGAACATCGAGGATGAAAACCACTTCTTCCTAGAGTGCCCCGCGTACAACCACATTAGATCTCAGTTTCATAATCTTTGTCGCAACACTAACCTTCCTAGCCTTTTACGATGTCAAAATTATAGTGAGCTCGAGAGGCTTCTCTCCAAGCTTTTTGAGCATAGGAATAAAATCTTAAATCAAACTAAATAATTTGTTTCTTTAGGTCCGATAGATCAGAATTTGGTCTTAGTGGACGTTAACCACCACCACCATTATCATCATAATTATACACATTATTTATATATAATCATTGGGATTATTGTGTCACTTTTTATATATAATTGAGTTTTCTTTAATTAAATGTAATTAAATTTTTGAATTTGAATATCTCATCAATATAATTACACCTACACCTTTTTTATATAAATAATTATTGGGTCTACATTGTCATTTTTTATATATAATTCATTTTTCTTTTACTAAATGTAACTACATATTTGAATTTATATATATATATATATATATATATATATTTATTTATTTATTTATTGGGATGACTATGGCACTTTTGTATATAATGGAGTTTTTTTTAACTATATGTGACTATATAGTTGAATTTAAACATATCAAGAATATAATTACACACCTTCCTTGTATATAATTTTTTAGATGATTGTCACTTTTTGGATTTTTTTAACTGACTACATCTTGGAATTTAAATATATCATAAATATTATTACACACTTTATTTATATATAATTTTTGAGATAACTATATTACTCTTTATATAATTAAGTTTTCTTTAACTGGATGTAACTACAAAAGAGAAATCCTACCATGTTTCTCAATAATCAGTAAATTTTGAAATTTTAAACCTATTTTCAATCCAACCATACATATCACACCACAACAACAAATATTAAATTCTTAAGTCGCACAATTGGACAAACCTCTTTTTCACACTTTCTTTCACGCGTAATCTAATGAGCCCTTTCTTTCATCTCACAGATTTTCAGTACATTTCATGATTTCTTCACATGGGACTCGGGAAAATCTCTGTACACTCCATTAGAAGAATACCCACTTTCTTGTGGACGACCAAGAATCAGTACATCTATCTTTTTCCGGATCTCCCTTTATTCGATTCATGCCCCCACATTTCATAATTTCTCTCCAATTTCTTTCTTTATATATCATAATGGCAACTCAGTGCCACTTTCCACGTACAACTGAGATATAGTTATAAAGAATCTAATTACAGATTGTATTAAAATAAAAAAAAATACGGATTAAAGATAATAAGCTTCAAACTCCAATGACAAAATGAAAATCTAACGACCCTTCTCAATAAATAATTGATAGACCATAACACTCATTTTGAAATTCTGTCGGTTTTCTATCCAGCCGCCCAGAGCACGCCACAGCGCAGTCAGCGTGGAAAGTCCAGCTGCATAGAACCACAATTATTAAATTCTTACTACCGAATCCTTAATCCCACAGTCCGACAAAAGACAGGACACCAGTGACTGGCTTCAATACGCATCTGGCTAACGACAACTCACCTTTATGTATATGTCAATAGCCGTAGTCTTTAACGCGATTTTTTGAAAGTCTTTCCGGTGAAAATTTGGCAGTAATTTATTGAAATCCAAGTTTGATAACTAGTTTCTGCACAATGAAAACGTCCCAGGGGTTTTTCAGGGTGCTGAATCCGAATATACAGTTAAAAAACCATTTTAACTGCAACAAATCATGATTTCATCTCAATTTCTTCCGCCGGATTCCGTCACCAGAATCTCAAAAAATCGCATTATAGACAACTCCTATGTCAATATATATGTAATTATCTGTCTATCTATTAATGAGCGAGGTAGTATAGGTTACCAGTTGGATTTAACCCAATATATTACTGGAGAATATATTGGAGCGAAGTAGTATAGGTTATTACTTGGATTTGACCCAATACATTATTGGAGAATATATTATTGGAGAGGTAGCATATACTGACCCGACTCATTAATAGGTTCCATATATATTATTCGCTGTGAACAATGACCATGTTCCATTAAGTTATGAGTATTTTCCTCATTCAATAATATATATAAATTGAAATATATAAAGTGTATGTTGATAATCCACACCAGCAATATAGAGATTTTGTTCCGAACATAAGATTAATATTATGTTTAAAAACCATCTTTATTTTGAGGACATGCTTGCTTGCGTCATCATGGTTTGTGCACTTTCCTTTTCTTACCGGGCATGGATGATTTTGCTGTTGCTGGACTATCCGTCGTCTTTTGTCTTATTGTCATAAAAAATCTTATATGATAGCAGTAATTTCTTAGTAGCATTCTTTTGATGTTCAAATAAAGGTACCTGAAATCCATCAATGGTAGGAAATATCAAGGTGTTATATTATATTTACTCACTTATCAAAGTTCTTACGATAAATCGCTTCTTTTTTATAAATCAAAGGCTAAAGAAAATTACAACTCATATATTTATACAAAAATTAAAAAACAAAGTCAAGTTAAGAGCATTAATTCATTTTTTTATTGAGTTGAGATGCTCATTTTATAGCATAGTATGAGGGGATGTGTAAGCTCATTTTATAGCCTATTATGAGGGGATGTGTAAATTTGTTTGTCTGTCCGTTCTCAGTATGAAAGGATGTGTAAGTCAACTAGAGATTTAGATAAACTATTTGAAAATCTATATTAACTAATTTATGTGGATATCAACTTCATATATATCTATTTATAGAAAAAAATTGTTGAAATAAAAATATTAAATGTTTTATATAAAAAAATATTCAATATAGGTTATTAATAAAATATTTTAATAAAAATTAATGTTGAGATATACTCCAAAATATATTAATATTAAAAAACCATTTTAATTGGTGTGATAAGGTGTTTTGATGTACATGTGACATAAAATATTTTAATGTACTTATATTATATATCATTTTAAAAAATTATGTATATATCATGAAAAAATTAAGTTTTAAATGGTAAAAATGTTTATTTGGTTCTATATATACTCTATTTAGCATTCAAAAATATAATTTAAACAATGAAAAATAATTAATTGTATTTTGCACTCTAAAGAAGTTTGCTTGTGAAGAAATTTGATCCCTCCACTCATGTTAGATCCGTACTTCAGATGGATCTATACTAAGAATAATGACATGAGTGTGTATGAACAAATAAGTTAAAGTAAGTAACATAAACATTAAGATTCAAACATTTTTTTAGCTTTTAAAATTTAGGAATATAAAAAATTAAAATTATTATTGATTTTAAATTTTGATTACATTTTTTAATATTTAATTCATTTAAAATTATGAAAAACAATATAACACTATACATTTTTACAATTAAACATGATATTTTTACCTGTAGAGTTGAGGCTTCTGTGATCCATAACAAGTTTATGATAGATTTTTCGGCGAAAATCACATGAGAAACCATTTGTCGACGCGTTTCGAACCAACCAGTGTGGTTCATCGTCAGGACAAGTTGAAGAACAGATCCAGCTAAGCCTGTCTAAATAGCTAGAGCAGAGACACCAACGGTTACCTGGGCAAAAGGCTGACTTAAGGAGTAAGGTCAAATTTAGTTAAATTAGGTAAAAAATAAATAAATAAATATATAATAAATAAAAATATATATAAATTTATATATAAAAATATAAATTTAGTTATATTAGGTGTAAGATAAATACATAAATATATAAATATAAAAAAGAAGAATTGTAAAATAATAATAAATTATTTATTTATTAATAAAAATATAAATGAAGAATAATAATAAACTAATTATTTCTTTATTAAATAAATAAATAAATGAAAAAATATAAATTCATAAAATAAATTATTTATTTAAATTTTTATAAGGAGTAAGGTCAAATTTAGTTATATTAGGTAAAAAATAAATAAATAAATATATAAATGAATATAATAAATAAAAATATAACCATAAGATTAATTTCTTTATCATTTACCAACGTCTTATTTTTAGAAATAACCATTTAAAACTGTTGTTTATCATTCCCAAAATTATTAACAAATTATTTACTAAATAAAAAATATTTTACTATTCAAATGACTTATTTATCATTGCTGGTTAACTAATCTTAAAAATACTGTAACTTTCTTAAAATCGTGAATAAACGCAAATAAAATAAATATATATATATTTTATTAAAAAATAATACACTATTATTATTCCCTTTTATAATTTAAAATTAAAAACAATAATAATTTTTTTATTTTTTCTAATTGGAGATGATTCCTAATAAAAAAAATTGATTTCCCTCCCACCCAAGTTATTAACCATATAAATTCACTTTACTCTATTTCATAATGACAAGATGATTCGATCCACCTACCTTAACTAAACTCGATTTACTTCCATTTATCTATTTCACATATATGTTTTCCCAATATATATCAAGCACTTGTATTGACTCAATATATGTAACAAATTTACGTTGACATTTCAAATATTCCTATTATATAAATAGGAAAATCCCGCCTAAATTAAAGTAAATTGAGACGCTGACATTCAAAAACTCAATTTACTCAAATTGTTTAGATTTAAAACTCACCGTATGCATGTGTGATAAGAGAGTTACGATACAATTTGCTGAGAGTCGAAGTTCATTATCAATTCAATGAATGAAATGAGTCGATGGAACCATTTACCAAACTATTATCGCAGTCAATATATGTGCTGGTTCGAAAGTCATGATATTAAGTATTGTATGTGCTGGTTAGAAAGTCATTACTATAAATTGTTGGATTCGAAGAAATTCAGATCCAACAACCACAAACGACCCAACATTTAACATTTAATGTGACGTTACGAGAGAACAAGTTTTCCAACAAAACAGAGTTGATGGAACCATTTACCAAACTATCACAACCACTACATAGTACAAACCACCCACATTTTACACTTAATGCTACGTTACCATAAGATAGATTCTCCTGCAAAACACACAAAATTATGCTGAGGTGAAGCACACAGTGTGCCTAGCGTAATACAAATGAATCTGCTCCCAATCGTTTAGACGCCGTGTTCTCCATTTGGGATTTTTATCAAACTACTGTCATACAAATGAATTTCATCCACCAGATAAAATAAACATAGCCTACAGATCAAGATTCGGATCCAAAATTACCTCCTTTGAACGCCATGGTCCTGAGTTGCCCGGCCTTGTGGGGTCGACGGGTGAGGGGTCTGTATTACCTAACGTGGGAAAATCCTCTTAAAAGAGGATGAAGAGTCGCGGGAGATTCCTTTTAGGCATATCGGATAATCAAGAACTTCATACCCCAGGGCCCACAGTTGATAATTTCTCTCCATATTCTTTATATATCATAATGACAACTTATTGCCACTTTCGACGTACAACTGAGTTAGACAACAGTTATGGATATAAAGTTATAAAGAATCTAATTACAGATTATGTTAAATAAAAGGTAACAGATTAAAGATAATCAATCCTCAAACTCCAATGCAAAAATAAATAATTGATAGACCGTAACACTCGTTTTGAAATTCTGTCGGTTTTCTATCCAGCGATCCAAAGGACGCCACAGCGCAGGTCAGCGTGGAAAGTCCAGCTACATAGAACCAAAATCATTAAATTCTTACTACCGACTCCTTAATCCCATCCCACAGTCCGACAAAAGACAGGAGACCAGTGACTGGCAGTCAGGGGTTAAATTTGACGGGTGACCCTACTCATCAAGGAATTTTTTTGTGACGTTTTTATTTTTAAATTGTACTTTTAAAATTTATTTGTACAAGTTTCATCTAATATCAAATTGTACTCATAATTGTTCAAATTTTCCATTTTTTGTTATACCATTCGGCTCAAGTCTCATTGCTACACTTTGTTTTGAGACCTTCTGATCAAATTTTTCAACAAATTTTCCAGATTGTTTAAATGTTCTGAGTTTTTTTTGTTTAAAATGGAAATAGTGATAAAATAGAAGGGAAATATATATAGAAACAACAAAAAATAATATGCAGGATACCACAAATAGTAATTTTTGTGAAATAATGTTGATATTCACTGCTGGTATTCATGGCAAGTAAATTATTCATCCCTCCTAGTTGTGAAAAAGTTGTGAATAATCAATGAAAATGGTAGCCAAGGGTTAAATTTGAATAATGAATATATAATCAAATTAAGAAATTGTTTACATGAATTCTACACTTTCTACACTTAAGGCAGAGAAGAAAGCAAAATACAAAAATACAATTTAAAACAAAGTAAACTAAAAAACAAATTATCAAACATTAAAATTGAACGAAGCTAAACTATCACAGATACTATCACAGATTGGAAAAACTCATAATGAGAACCAAAATTGGCGATACTATCACAGATTGGAAAAACTCATAATGAGAACCAAAATTGGCACTCCGGTAACATTTGAGGTTAAGAAAAATAGCTGTAATTTAAAACTTAGTTACTATTTAAAAATACACTAAAATAATTTAATTACAGTTTAATTTTAAGCCAACAGAATATCTGAAAAAATTCAAAATAAGCACAGATTTGACCATTTAAAATGCAACCAAACCTAGATTGACTCTCTTTTCCTTTGTTTCTGCAATTACTCGGCATAAAATATACCCTGGGGATTACATTATACAGGGCCGATGGGTTTTGCAACTTCTCCACTTTAACACATCTTGACATGACTGAGTGCGACCATCTAGAGAAGCTTCCGGAGCGATTTGGAGAAGTAACAAGTTTAAGAAAGCTAATTATGACCGGCTGTCAGAGTCTACAGAAGCTGCCAGAAAGTTTCTGCCAACTCGAGTACTTGGAGCACTTGGATTTATCGGCGTGCTCGACTCTTGAAGAACTATGTATATACTTCAAAGGTCTCTCACTACTGCGAGTTCTATCACTGAAGACTGCGACAAGCTAAAGAAGCTCCTTGAGGATTTCCAATGCCTCACCTCATTGGAAGTTCTGGATGTAAGAAATTGCTCTAAGTCATGTTAAAGATGAAGATGCTACAAATTTTGCGCATAGCAGGAAGCGAGTTGTTGGAGGAAAGATGGGAAAAAATTCAAGCACAACAATGCAATCAATCATGTTCTTGTGCTGTGTATACAAAGGAGGTGATCCACATTTTCAAACATGTTTTCTGTTTCCACATTATAATTAACTCTTTTTAGGTTTAGATTCTAAAACATATCACAGAGGAAAAAATTGCAAAGCATACATTATTTTTCCTTTCCACTCACTTTAGCTTTCTCTTCAGGGTTTATCAAATGAGGAGAATCTTCTAAAGCAGTTCCAATCAGAATTTGATAGCATGCTCACTAATGGAGAAGGAAAGCCACTGAATATATCTGGTCGTCCTCTCAACACGCTGCTGCTTGTTAGGTTTGATGGCTATCAGGAATTCTATCTTGATTATGCTTTTCCTTTTTTTTTACTTGAGGAGAGTATAGATGATTTATTTAATTTCGAAATGGTTTATTTTGGCCACCATTGGGATCAGTTGCCTAAGAAAGTGGCGGATAGAATAGTGGGGCATGCTCCTGCTAACAGAGACACTAAAGCATTGTTTCAAAGACTGCTCTCATTAGTTGATCATTTCGAGACGGACTTTGACCGGAAACTTACCAGCAGTTTCCAAATGACCGCGGAAACTTACCAGCAGTTTACCCCTGCCTGGAGGTCACTGGCCCGGTCACCGGCCCGCTGCTGCAGCTGCCCAATTAAATCAATCAATAATGCGTGCCAGGGTGAGACCTTTAAATTTCTAATATTCTGCCCAGCTATATATATATGAACTTGTCTTTTTAATATGCCCGTCAAAATGACGTTTTCGAAAATTATTTGCAAGTTAGAAATGACGTTTAAATTTTAAAATAATCGTATTTTACGTATAAAATCGTCAAAAACTTGCATAAAGGCTTCAAATTTAACCCCTGCTGGCAGTCCCACAGTCCAACAAAAGACAAGAGACCAGTGACTGGCTTCAATACGCATCTAGCTAACGACAACTCAACTTTTTGTATATACTGACATAGTATAACATATACTGACCCTAGTCATCAATAGACTGATAATTCCGTATAACATATACTGACCCTAGTCATTAATAGACTGATAATTCCGTATATTTTTCGCTGTGAAAGATGACCCTTTAGTTATCACTAGTGTCTCAGCAATATAATCAATAGTAAGGGGCCGAAATCTAGGCATGCTCTCTCCAAAATGCATCGACCATACCACATGTTTTGAAATGTAGTGATTTTTTCAATCGAGTAGTCCAAAATCCACAACTGCACATAACAATGTTGAAAAATCAAGTATTGATTTTTAAGTTTTTGCTATTTCAATTGACAACTATAACTTGAATTTATAAAAATACTTATTGGATTTTCTTTAAATATCACTGGAATTTCAATTGACAACTATAATTTGAATTTACAAAAATACTTGCCGGATTTTCTCTAAATATGACTGGAATTTCCATAACTTTCTGAGCAACTCCTCCGCCTCGTTAGACTAACTGATTCCCATTTCCAACTCAAGCCATGGGAAAAGTCTACCTTAAGTGTGATGTATCTATGAGAAATACTCATTTATAGGGTTGGAATTTTAAAACATACTCACATGTTAAATTTAATAGTTTTCATACTTTTTCCCTAATTTTCACAATTTCAAACAAAATATTAACAATTTAGTAATTTTTTTAAAGAAAATGTTGAC
The DNA here is from genome assembly GCA_031772625.1 of Pinus tabuliformis. Classification (NCBI taxonomy): domain Eukaryota; kingdom Viridiplantae; phylum Streptophyta; class Pinopsida; order Pinales; family Pinaceae; genus Pinus; species Pinus tabuliformis. Next base: position 1,231,023,899 of record CM062809.1, on the reverse strand, counting down.
AATTCAGTAAATTTATAGATTTTATTTAATGGGTAAATCACCCCACCAAATTTCATGTCCGCTCATATATGTTCACCATACTGATCAGTGGATGTGTGGGATTTTGCAGTGAGAGTTCTCAAGATGAAGTACTGTGCACTAATATAGAACAGTATATATTAGCTAAATGAGGTATTATGCAAATGATTTATTTATATTTTTATATTTTTTCCAACTAATAAATCGATATTTAATAATTAAATGTAAAGAATAATTAAGTTAGTCTACTATATTTAATGTTTTTCCACATCAACCATTATAATATTTGTGTAGATTAATAATGATGAGTATGTGAGGTGGATGACGATTGAGCAAGTCCACATGTCTGACTAGATGTGACAAGAATATCTTTGAGAAGGCCCATTGTGATGACGGCATAATGTATAATAAAATTTCAAATCTAAAGCACTCTTTAAATTTGATAGTTTTTACAATTTTTTATTTTGAAAATTTTAATCCAAAATGTTGAAAAACAGAAAGAAAAAAAATATTGATTATATTTGATTAGCAAATCACCCTGTAACAAAAGCTTACTCATCCAATTCCATCCTTACTCCATCGCTTCTCAACACAATTTTGTTCAAAACTTCTTTATTCTATTCATACCCACAACAATTTTTTTTTTATATATATCATTTTAATAATAAAATATTATTTTTATATTTAGTTAAATTCTCTTTAATTACATGTGATTACATTTTTGAATAAGATACATTTCATTCAAACCCACATCTTTTTTTCTCGTAATACCTTTATTCCATTCATATGCACAACCAAAAACCAAAAAATTCTGGACACTTCTTTCCCATAATATTATTATGATAACTCAATATCACCTTTTATATATATTTGAGTTTTTTTTAATTAAATGTAGTTACATCTTTGAAGATAAAAAAAATTATAAATATAAGTTTATTAAAAAAAATCAAATTACAATATCCATACTTACTTTTCAATAATAGGCACCCATTTTGCAATTATAGGCATATTTTGCATCGAGCTATAGAAATCAAGCCATAAAGGACATTCCGCGACAAAAAAATTTCAATTATTAAATTCTTATGTCCCCACTCCCGATTCCACAATTCCACAATGGGACAAAATACTCTATCACACTTTCTTTATCTCACTGTTGGTTTTTGGTCCAGCCGTCCAAAGCACGCCACAGCTCACATCCACATGGAAAGTCCAGCTATAGAGAACTACAAGTATTCAATTCTTACCTTTTAACCCCTTATTCCTATAGTCCGGTAAAAGGACCAGAGACGAGTGACTCGCTTCAATACGCATGTGGCTAACGACAACTCAACGTCATGTGAAAAGTGACCTCGAGTTGTCTGAGTAATATAATCAATCCTCAAGGGGGCGAAATCTAGGCATTCTCTCTCCACAATCAGGTGGTATGGAGCCACCATACCACTTGTTTCGAAAAATAGTGGTTTTTTTAATCGAGTTGTTCAAAATTGATCACGATGAACAACGAGCTTAGAAAAATCAACTATTGAATTCTTATGTCTCTACCAATGATCATATTTGAAAATTGAAAGGTAAATATTTATACGCCCTTTTTATTATGAAAAACTTAAAAAAAAAAATGAATTTTAATTGACAATAGTATATTATTTTATATTTTATTTTCAATCAAATTTATTTTTATTAGGGAGAGCCACTAGGGTTTGATGCAGGTTCGCCCTGGCAAGCCTGCAACAACAACAGAGGACAGGGGATACAGCAGATCCGGACGAGAGAGCACCAACACAGATCGCAGAGGGAGACCGACTGGGGCAGGAGCGGACTGACGGAGGTATGATGAGCTTGGAAGGGGGGGGAGCGATCCCCTCCTATAAGAATGTGACGGCGGGAGAAGCAAGCAGAAATGGGACACAGGAAGTCATGGAAAAAGGAGCAAAGACACACCGGTCATGGGAGCGCGTTGGCAAGCTGGTCTAGGAGGTAAATGCCTGCCCAGAGCAACAAAAAAACCCAGGTTTGTCATTCCCAACAACAAACTGGAGGAATACAGGGGGTTTATGAAAGATCATGCGTTGATCTGCAAATTCATAAGGGCCTGGCCTACAGAGAAGGAACTGGTTAAATGGATACAGCACCGCTGGCAACCGAAAGGTCACATAGATCTGAAACTAGGAGCGAAAGGCTTCTTTTCAGTAGTATTCTCTAACCTAGAAGACAAAGAAAAGGTATTTGAGGAGGGTCCTTATTTCTTCAATAATGTTGGATTATTCATGCGCCATTGGGAAGAATGTTATAACCCGGAACAAGAAAAAATGCTAGCAGCACCAATCTGGGTCTGATTGTTTGGCCTCCCAATGGATTTCTGGGATCCGGAAATCCTGGAAGGAATAGGCAACTCGATTGGGACCTTCGTCAAGGTGGCCGACACAACAAGAAAAGGAAGGTACACTTCTTATGCCCGGATCTGTGTTTACATGAACATTATAGAACCTCTCCCTGACTGCATAGAAGTAGAATATCATGATGAAATCTGGCAACAACCTTTGGATTATGAGCACATACCTTTCAGGTGTAGGAGATGCCATGAATATGGGCACCTATTCAGATCTTTCCCCCAGAACTTCCCAGAGTCCACTCAGGGAAGCAAAAAGGAAGAAGGAGCGGGCAAGGAAATGGAAGGGGGATTTCAGGAGGTCCACAGAAGGAAAAGGAATAAAAAACCAACGAGTACCCATAAGACTCCTCAGAAAGAGAAGGAACAGGAAAATCAAAATAAATTCGTTGTACTATAGGAAGAGGAAATGGAAGAGATTAATGAGGAAAGCAGTGAGGAACCAATAGAGCCAATACAGAAAGACAAAGGGAAAAAGCAAGAACAGATCAAAACAGGGGAAGAAAACGTAGGAGAAATAAATAAAATGCAAATGGAGCAAAGTCAGATGGAGATAGACCCACAGAAAGAAAATTTTAGCGAAGAGGAACAAGTAATGAAGAGATTACTACAGGAATGGAGACATTTGGATGAGAGGTTCATCCCAGAAGACCAAAAACAACTATACAAAGAAATGTTTCAACAATATAAAATGAAACTAGGAACGATCGTGATAAGCCAACCTGAGCATCTTGGATCATAGGGGGGACAGGGGCAGGAAGTAAGAGCATCAGGCAAAGGAGGGAAAAAAGGGGCAGATGGCCCATGAGCGAATCCATCCAAATGGTGGGAGAAATGCTTGTTAATTCAGGAAGAGTGGTGCCATTATCAGAGGTATTCCACCAACCAACCAAGTTGTTGAAATGATAATCACGACCTGGAACATAAGGGGTCTGAACAGTAAAGGGAAACAGAGATATCTCAAAGAAAGATTGAGGAAAGATAAACCTAGTGTTATGATATTGCAAGAAACCAAGGTCAGTGAACTAAAACTGAAGGAGATCATGGGAAACTTCAAGCCCAGGTACGAGATAGTAGGACAAGATGCTCTGGGAAGTGCAGGTGGTCTGGCCATACTATGGAACCCAGAAGAAGTAAGATTCGAAGATTGGGTAAGTATGCCAAGAATACTCTCTGGTAAATTCAGAAATATTGGATCCAGAGAATGGATTCTCCTTTTAGGGGTCTATGGGCCCCATATCCCAGGAGAAAGAAGGAACTTCATTAGAAACTTAATAAATGTGAGCGGTCTGCACCAAAATATGCCATGGATTATAGGAGGGGATTTCAACATGATTAAATCCTTGCATGAAAAAAGAGGAGGTGTGAGAAGGATGGATGGAGATATGGAATTGTTTGCGGATACCATAAATGACCAGAGGCTAGTAGATATCATAACTAATAATGGGATCCACACCTAGAATAATAGAAGAGGAGGGAGGCATCAAATAGCCTCAAGGTTAGATAGATTCCTATTATCGGAGCAGATTGTAAGCAGAGATATTTTTGTGGAAGCAACGATATTACCTGGGATGGGGTCAGACCACTAGCCGGTGAGATTAGAGATTGACCTCAAAGCCAGTCCAAAAAACAGACCATTCCGATTTGAGGCTTTCTGGCTCAGAGACCCTAAGTTTATAAACAAGGTAGAGGAATGGTGGAAGCAAAGTGAACAAAGGGGAAGGAATAGAATGCAAACGTTCCAGCTCAAGTTAAAGGAAATGAAACAAAAAATTAAGAAGTGGAACCAAAAGGAATTTGGAAACATAATACAGGACCAACAGCAGTTAAATCAAAGGATGCTGGCAATTCAACAAGAAATCATAAGGGAAGGGCGAAGTGAAGAATTAGCAGTAGAAGAAGGCAGACTGGTCAGTTAAATAGAGGAAAGAAGGAAACATGAAGAAATCTTATGGCGGCAAATGTTAGGGGACAACCCTAACCCCCTTATTTATGTAATAGGATTGAGTCATAGTTATAGTTAAGTAAAGAGTCAATAAAGCCCATATTAATAATTGTAAGTGGTTGACCCGCATTTAAAGAAGGGACCACAGTTAGTTGTAAATGGGCCATGGTATTAGATAGATGGTGTGAATAAGAACCATGGTATTGACCCATGGTATTGCATGTATGAATCCTATATAAAGGATAGAGACTCCCCTCGAGGGGCATCGTGTCTTATTTTGTAATTGAGCCTAGCTCTATTGGAGGTTGCCCCTTCGAAGAGGCAAGTGAACATTGCTTTCTGAATAATAAAATACTTGATGTTATCTCTTATCGTTCTGTGTTCTAGGTATATTTTTTCGCATATGTGGTATTCTGGTATCTTCTTGCAGGTCAAGAGCATAACAAGTGGTATCAGAGCACTTTCCAGGGCCGGTGGGATCTCCAATTTTTAGCAAAAAAATTTTTGGCTAGAGACATGTTCCGGCGTCTTTAAACCACGGGATCTGTCATTGAGCGCATAAACCTGCGGATTTGGGGAGGCATGCATGCAGGAAATACAAGAGGTGGTCATGCTTGTTGGACTCCCTTGTAACCCCTGTGGGTACCCCTTCGAGTAGTAGCGCATTAGACAGAACCGCGCACAGACTATCTTCCAAGTACCCTCTGGGTATATCGGAAGCCCCGTAGGCTCTCTTGAAACCTCGCTATAGATAAACCGTTGGTCGTCTTGCTGTTATAGTACACCGAGAATAGCACTCGGGGAGATTACTCACGCGTACGATAGGGTAGTCATGTTGTACGGCTAAGGGTACGGTTGATCCTCCTTGGTTAGTGCCCTAAAAGATTGGGCCGAGTACTACTGTCAAACCCTTATGTATATTGTGATCTATAGCACCTGACACTCCTTGTGACGATAGTTCCCGTGTCTCTCTCTAGATCACACATCATCTTGGCCAAATCAGATCAAGCAGGTGGGGGTTCTGTCGCAGCAGCACAAATCAGTTCTGCCACTCAGATCTATTCGATCCGCCAATTAGATCTATCAGATCCGCCATCCAGATCTAGCAGTTTGGGTTCTATAGCAGTCATAACAATTAGATCTGCCATTCAAATCTAGCAGCAAGGGTTCAATCACTGCCACATTCCTACTCATACTCTGCAGTGGAGGGTTCGCCAACAGATCTGACTATTTGTGTGGGCTCCTATACCTGGGTGTGATTTTCGCAGGGCTTTGGGCAGCATTGACTTTTCTAAGATTCAGCTATTGCAGTATTCCTAAGTGAGGAGTAAAACTCCTTTCGGAGTAAAAAAATAAAAAAAAAAATCAAATCTAAGACCCCCTGGGACACTTATTGGAGACTTAGCCCATAAGAATCAATTTGACGAGCTGAGCAAGGTGGTACCATTCAATTGTTAGTGCCAAAAAAAATTTCAGGCGGTCCCAAATTTTAAGTGCATCGGATCGGTGCATGGTACAAACTAGAGCTCAAGCTATGGCCAATGAGAAGATCGACAGCCTTGAATCAAAATTGAATGACGTACTGTCGTCGCTGAAGACCTTAACTGACACACTCTCAAAGGGCAAGCTGGAGGAACGCGCGGAGGCATATATTTTCAATGAAAACATTGAGGGTGAGTCTAGCCATTCTCTTCACCTCTTTGGCAACCACCAACAATCCCAGATGCAACCACCCAAGCTGGACATGTATAAATTTGATGGCTCTCATCCAGCCACATGGATAGCACAAATGGAGCAATATTTCACACTAAATCACATCAGAGATGATGTGACTCAGCTTAGTGTGGGTAGCATGTACTTGGACAATGAAAGATGGCAATGGTGGCAGTGGCATCAACGTTGCTATGGAAGGCCCGTGACTTGGCAGACATTCACAAAAGCTCTTACGGATCGCTTTGACCATGAATCTAACTTTTTGGGTCGTCTCACTAAGCTCCGACAGACAAGAACAGTGAACGAATATATTACAGCCTTTGAAGCCTTAGCTTTCCGCACAAGAGGTCTACAAGATGAGTTCTACTTGGAATGTTTTGTCAATGGTCTCAAAGAAGCCATACAAGCCCACATCTGACTGCAACACCCTATCTCATGGCTGCATGCTTGTAGGATAGCTCGTGAAGTAGAACATGCGTTAGCGGCCCAGTCCAATTGCCCAAATTTCATAGCCAAGGGTCGCCCCACCCAGGCTCAAAGCACTACCCAAACACTCAAGGTTCAAAAGGTGTCACCAGTGGAAATGGCGGAAAGAAGAAAGCAAGGATTGTGTTACTACTGTGATGAGAAATACTCCCCCAGGCATAAATGCAAGGAGCCCAAATTCTTTCAAATTGATGCCTGATCACAGTTCATCGGAGGAAGCCTCACTACTTGAGGAACCAGAGGAGGAAGACGAGGACAACTAGCCGGACAATGTACCTAAAAAACCAGTTATCTCGCTGCATGCTTTGGTAGGGATTTCTTCTCCCCAAACTCTCAAAATCAGAGGTTTTATTAAGCATCGCCCGGTAGTAGTCTTGATTGATAGTGGCAGTACACATAACTTTATCCATCAAAGAGTCGCGGAAGCAGTGCATTGTTTTGTCAGAGCAGTTTCTAACTTCCAGGTCCAAATTGCTGATGGGGGGACAATGAAATGTGAAGGCCGCTGTGAAAATGTCAAACTTCAAATGGGGGATTATTAGTTAAAGACCCACATGTTTGCCATACACATGGGAGGGTGCGACATTGTCCTAGGTGCTGAATGGCTTCGCACACTTGGCCCAATCACAATGGATTTCCAGGAGTTATATATGAGCTTTAAGCAGAACAACCACACACATACCCTCCGCAGACTCCAAGCGGGTGATCCCTCTATCATCAGCTCACATAGGATGGAAAAATTGTTAAAAAAGGGCCACCATGGAGTTATAGCCAAATTTAATGCCATCCAGGCCTTCGAACCCAATTCTCTTCATATTCATCCTGAGATGCAATAGATCTTAAACAACCATCTGCCAGTCTTTCACAAGCCTCATGAGCTTCCACCCTCAAGAGGGGAACATGATCATAGCATTACTTTGGTCCCAGGGGCCCAACCACCAAATGTGCGCCCATATAGATATCCGTTCGCCCAAAAGAATGAAATTGAAAAAATCATCAAGGAACTCTTGGAAGCAGGCGTCATTCATCCCAACATTAGTCCTTATTCATCGCCTGTGGTCATGGTGCTCAAGAAAGATGGGGAATGGCGTATGTGTCCAGAATTCAGGGCCCTCAACAAGTTGACAGTCAAAGATAAATTTCCCATTCTGGTTGTCGTTGATTCGCTGGATGAACTAAATGGGGCTCAATTCTTTATTAAGCTCGACCTTCACTCGGGCTATCACCAAATTCGCATGAAAGAAGTAGACATTCCAAACACTACTTTCCGAACTCATGAAGGCCATTATGAGTTCCTAGTCATGCCATTTGGTCTTTGTAATGCCCCATCCACTTTTCAGAGCCTTATGAACCACCTGCTCAAACCATATCTCAAAAAATTTGTCCTTGTTTTCTTTGATGACGTCCTCATCTACAGCTGCACCTAGGCCACACATCTTCAGCATGTAGATCTACTCTTGCAACTGCTCCAGAAGCATAAGTTATTTGTCAAGATGTCCATATGCTCTTTTGGCATGGAAGAAGTTGAGTATTTGGGCCACATTGTGGGGCGTGAAGGTGTCAGGGTGGACCCCAGAAAGATCCAGGCAATGCAGGATTGGCCTCAACCAAAGACCTTGAAGAGCTTGAGAGGATTTTTGGGTCTCACGGGCTACTATTGCAAATTTGTCAGCAATTATGGTCGCATTTCCAGACCCTCACTCAACTCCTCAAGAAAAATTCATTTCTCTAGAATGATGAAGCACAACAGGTCTTTATAGTTCTCAAACATGCCATGTGTTATACTCCCATATTAGCACTACCTGACTTCACAAAATCTTTTGTGATTGAATGTGATGTTTCAGGTATAGGTATTGGGGCGATCTTAATGCAGGAAGGTCAACCCTTGGCCTTCATGAGCCAAAAACTAAGTGGGAAAAATCTGGGACATTCTACCTATGAGAAGGAGATGATGGCTATCTTACATGCAGTAGATACCTAGCAACCATACTTATTGGGGCAGTGTTTCCAAATCCGCACAGACCATCAAAGCCTTAAATATTTTTTCGAGCAACGCCAATTTGAGGAGGAAAGCACCCTGCTCGCAATCTCCCTTCCCATTCTAGAATGGATTGAAGAGGCTCACAAGGAATGGTTTTCACATCCCTGGCTCTCCCAACTCATTAATCAATTGCAGGCAGATCCAAATTCCACAGCGGGCTACTCTTGGTAGGATGAGATTCTTCGGTACAAGGACAGAGTCATGATATCACCAACCTCCACCCTCAAAAGCCGCATTTTGGTGGAGTTGCACTCATCTCCCACTGCAGGACATTCAGGCTTTCAGAAGACTTATGCTCGCACTCGATGATCATTCTTTTGGACAAGCATGAAAAAGGAAATTCTTACTTTTGTAGCTGAATGCGACGTCTCTCAGCGCCACAAAGGAGAAACAGTCAAATCCCCAGACAAATTACAACCATTTCCCATCCCAGCCTCAATCTGGATGGAGGTTTCTATGGATTTCATTACAGGTCTTCCGAAGTCAGGAAACAAGCCAGTCATCATGGTGGTTGTGGAAAGACTTTCTAAGTATGCTCATTTTTGCGCCCTACCCCACCCTTTTACACCGACTTTGGTCGCTCAATATTTCATGGACCAGATCTTCAAATTGCATGGATGCCCACTTCCATTATGTCTGATCGTGACCCGATCTTCACCAATAACTTTTGGCAGGAACTCTTCAAGCTACAAGATACCCAACTACAACTCAGTACTTCCTATCATCCACAAACTGATGGTCAAACTGAAGCAGTCAACAAATGTCTGGAGACCTACCTTAGGTGTTTCACTTCAGAAAAACAACATCTATGGGTACAGTGGTTACCTCTAGCTAAATGGAGGTATAACACCAACTATCATGCCACCACCAAAATGACTCCATATGAAGCAGTTTATGGTCAACTCCCTCCTTCCCCTACTTCTTATATCAAGGGATGCTCGAAGGTACAAGCAGTGGATCAACTCCTACAGAACCGCACAACCATGCTGGCCCACCTTAGAGAGAATCTTCACCAAGCCCAAAACCGCATGAAACAATAGGCAGATCAACATCGCTCATAGCGCCAATTTCAAGAAGGGGATCAGGTATTTTTGAGGCTGCAACCATATAAGCAAACATCACTCAAAGACAAGGGTTGTCAGAAATTATCTCCAAAATTCTACGGACTGTATCAAGTACTTCAGCGCATTGGAGAAGTTGCCTACAAGCTAGCTTTGCCACCCACTGCAAAAATCCATCCAGTCTTCCATGTCTCATGCCTCAAGAAAGTGATTGGGAACCATTGCCGAATTCAAACCAGTCTACCTGAATTGGATGAAGAAGGGTCAATCTGGCTCCAACCTAAATAGGTTCTTGACACACGAGAACGACACCTGCGCGGCCGTACGATCAAGGAAGTCCTCGTCAAGTGGAAAGACACCTCTCCGGAAGATGCGACCTAGGAACCAACCACTATCCTTCAGTAGTTTCCGCAGCTTCAGCCTTGAGGACAAGGCTATTCTTATGGGGGAGGGCATGTTAGGGTCCAACCCTAACCCCCTTATTTATGTAATAGGATTGAGTCATAGTTATAGTTAAGTAAAGAATCAATAAAGCCCATATTAATAATTGTAAGTGGTTGACCCGCATTTAAAGAAGGGACCACAGTTAGTTGTAAATGGGCCATGGTATTAGATAGATGGTATGAATAAGAACCATGGTATTGACCCATGGTATTGCATGTATGAATCCTATATAAAGGATAGAGACTCCCCTTGAGGGGCATCATGTCTTATTTTGTAATTGAGCCCAGCTCTATTGGAGGTTGCCCCCTCGAAGAGGCAACTGAACATTGCTTTTTGAATAATAAAATACTTGCTGTTATTTCTTATTGTTATGTGTTCTGGGTATATTTTTTTCGCATATGTGGTATTCTGCTATCTGCTTGCAGGTCAAGAGCATAATAAAAAAAGTCAAGAATGAACTAGTTAAGGGAGGGAGAAAGGAACACCAAATTTTTCCACAAAGAAATGGTACAGCACAGACAGAGAAACATAATTTTTTCCCTGAAAAATGAAGAAGGAGTCTGACAAACCCAGCATGAGGATATGGAGGAAACCCTGGTTAGACATTTTAAAGATCTTTTAATGGAGCCACAGGAGGAAAGGCAAGAGGCAACGCGCAGAATATGCAGCCAAATCCCTAAGATGATCACCAGAGAGCAAAACCTGGCGTTAATGAGAGCAGTTACGATAGAGGAGGTCGAGGAAGTGGTGAAAGGACTGAAAAAAAATAAGGCCCCAGGACCGGATGGCTTTACGGCAGAATTCTATCAAGCTGCATGGAAGTTCATAGGCAATGACATCCTAGAGGTGGTGGAAGAATCCAGAAGAAATCAAAAGGTATGTCCAAGTTTAAATGCCACCCTTCTCTCTCTCATCCCTAAAACCTCCAAGTTTGATGAGCCGCAGGGATTTAGACCTATTTCCCTTTGTAATGTTATTTATAAAATTATCTCTACCCTGATAGTTAAAAGATTGAAACTAATTCTCCCTAGTATTATATCCCCATAACAAACAAGTTTTGTGGAGGGGAGACAGATCCTAGATGGCTTGATAGTATCCCAAGAAGTGGTGCACTTGCTAAAATCAAAGAAGAAGGCTAGAATGATGATTAAACTGGACCTATCCAAAGCCTATGATAGATTAAACTGGGAATACCTAAGGAAAGTCCTGGAAGCCTTTGGGTTCTGCAGTAGATGGATAGAATGGATTTTAGCGATGATATCTACCCCGGTCTTCTCAATCCTTTTAAATGGAACCCCAACATCCACTTTCAATGCCACTGGAGGTCTTCGGCAAGGGGATCCCTTATCACCCTTCCTCTTCATTATTGTTTCTGATGGGCTATGAAGGTATATCAAAAAGGAAGTACAGGATGGTAGAATCAAAAGGATAAGGGTCTGGGGGAATGATCTCCCGTTAACCCACTAGCTGTTTGTGGATGATATCATTCTATTATGTAATGTCTCTCTTAGGGAAGTTAAAAGGATGAAAGACACCCTAGATCTATTCATGGAAGCTTCGGGCACCCAAATTAACAAAGAGAAATCTCATGCTTACTTCTTCAACACAACCAGTAATGTAAGAACTTACCTGGCGTGAATTTTGGGATTCAGGGAAGGAGAGTTACCCACAAAGTATCTAGGAATACCTCTGGCAATCAACTCTCTCAAAATGGTAAATTGGCAGCAGACTATTCAGAAGATCCTAGGAAGGCTAGCCAACTGGTCATTCAGATCTTTAAACCTTGCAGGAAGAGTAGTTTTGGTAAAAGCAATCCTGCAATCAATCCCGATTTACCAACTATTGGGGATGGCAGCCCCGAAAGGAGCTTGCTCCAAAATGGTGGAAATATTTAAGAAATTCATATGGGGAGGGCCTCAACAATAGAAAAAATGGGCTTTGATTTCATGGCAGGGATTGACCAGGAAAAAGAAGGAAGGGGGCCTAGGACTGAGGGATCCATACATCACCAACCAAATTATGGGGGCCAAGCTGTGGTGGAGATGGATGGTAGGAGGAGGGGACCTCTGGAAATGAATATGGATGAGGAAGTATAACATGCTAGGGAGAACAGAGGATATATTACGGCATGCAGAACCACTGAGAGGATCTACCATTTGGAACTTGGCAAGCGAGAATAGAGACATAATCACAAACCATGCCTTCTGGGAAATACGAAATGGAAAAACAACAAAGTTTTGGGATGAGGCTTGGAAACAACGAGAAAAATTAAATGGAAAGCAAGAACTCAAAAATATTCTGCAGTTTTCAAAAGATGTAGGCCTAAATCGAGTAGATGAATTCTGGAAGGATGACAACAATGAGGAAAATTGGAGAGTCTGGAAAAACCAGAAGAGTGGGGTCAAAATATAGAAGAAGAACAGAGAGAGCTCTATGTGAAAGAAATGGGAACAAGAAAGATACCAATCAGATCAGGACCTGATATATTGAGATGGGGACATTCTACAAAAGGAACTTTCTCGGTCAAAGAGGCATACGATCTAAAAATTGAACAGGAACAAGAAGGACACCATCATCTATGGAAACAAATTTGGCACAGCAAATGGTGGCTGAAAGTCGCTCACTTCCTATGGTTAACATGTAAAGGCCGAATTTTGACATGGGACCAACTTCAAAAAAGAGGGATGCAGGGACCGTCCCTATGTGGTCTATGTAAGAAGGACAATGAAAATATAGAACACCTAATGAACTCATGCCCGTTCGCACATAGACAATGGGAAGCTATCTATGAGGTCTTTGGAAGGATGGATAGGAATCAACAGAGCATAAGAGAGACTATTCAACAATGGGGACGAGGCCACTTTACTAGCCTAGTTCTAAATAGAGCTTGGGGGCTAGCCATAGGATTTAATCTCTGGATGATATGGAAGGAATGGAACCGGCGGATTTTCAAAAGTAAAGAATCCACGCCGGAGCAGGTATGGAAAGGAATAATAGAACATATCAGAGAAACCATCCTTGCAGAAGAATGGCACCAAGAAGATTGGGAGGTCCTGCCTCAGGAAGCAAGAATTCTAAAAAAGCTCAACTTAGCCAAAGAAATGGTGGGAGCGCATACATGGAAAGCAACACAAGCGAGCAGGGTAGCGCCTCTGAATTTCAGCAGACCAGCAGAAGGATTCATCAAACTGAACTTTGATGGAGCCTCCAAAGGGAACCCAGGTATGGCAGGATTAGGTGGCATCTTTAGAGACTGCCATGGCAGGGTCCGATTGTTGTACTCGGCATATGGAAGCATGATGAGCAACAATGAAGCAGAACTCATGGTAGTACGACAAGGTATGAGAATAGCTGTAAGGCTTGGGTACAAACAACTGGAAGTTGAAGGAGACTCATTAATGGTAATCAACATGATGAGGAAACTTTACAATGGAAAGGCATGGGACAAGCTAAGCCATAGTTGGAGAACAGCAAGCCTCATCCAAGAGCTGGGAGAAATAATGAAAAGGTTTGATTATATGATAATCAAGCACGTAAAAAGAGAAGGGAATAAAGCAGCCGATTTCCTAGCCAACTGGGGATGTAATCAGCAAGGAGGACACTTGGAAAGAACTTGGCCTATACAACCAAGGGACACAAGAATGGACCCGCTAAGAGAAATATTAGCCCAAGATGACAATCATGAATAGACGGAATGATAATGTTCATAATAAACCCCCGATCGGGGTGACGGAGTGGGTAATCAAGAGTAAAGACGATGTTAGAAGCCAGGAGGCTACCACAGTCCGCATGATTATATCGCAGGACGTGGAGGAGTACTGCATGCCAAGAGTGATGTCAGAAGGGAGAAGTGGCGTGAGGAATGTCGGGAAGAGGAAAGGTGGTAAGGATGATAGCGTAAGGAGGATGGGATGGCAGGTAGGTAAGACAGGGTATGAAAGAGGGAGTAAGGAAAGGAGGAGGGATAGATTGCAAGGGAGAAGGAGACGGAGAGTGGAGGACAAGCCAGAAGCGCATCCAGCAAGCAGGAAGAGTAACCTCGGGTATGTTTACTGTCTTTTCTCTGTAATTTGCAAAGGAAAATTCAGTATGTCGGGAGGGGAAAGGAACTTGGGCTAGGATGGGAAGGAGAGACCTCTTAGAGAGGGCATGTTGTGTAGACAGAGTAGAAGTAGCAAGAGAAGTATGTCAAAGCCACCTTTCAGGGTTGAGATGGTAGAGCATAATAAATTTTGGAGTGAGTCCACTCTAATGTATGTGGACCCTTTTCGATATCCTCTACAACAAAACATAGGTATTATGTTATTTTTGTTGATGACTTTTCTAGAAAATGTTGGATCTTCTTCATGCGGAAGAAGGATGAAGTTTTCTATAAATTTTTTGAATTCAAAGCATTGGTAGAAAAAGAGATTGGTTAGAAATTAAAATCCTTGATAAGTGACAATGATGAAGAATTTTTTTCTAACACCTTCAAGGACTTTTGTGCCAAAGAGGGCATTAGAAGAGAACTGACAACACCCCATAACCCATAGTAGAATGGGATTGTTGAAAGGAAGAACATAAGCATAGTGGGAGGAATAAGAGCCATGTTGCATGATCAGTGGTTTCCATTACATTTGTGGGAAGAAGCATGCAACACCGTAGTTTATTTATAGAATAGGAGCCCTCATAGAATACTTGGCATGATCACAACCTAAGAAGATTTCTCTAGGAGAAAGGCATATGTATCTCATTTTCAAATTTTTTGAGTGACTGTGTATTGTCATATCTCCAAGTATAGCAGGAAGAAACTTGAGCCTAAAAATGATATGAGAGTCTTTGTAGGATACACAGAGATATCACATAATTACCAGGTGTATTTACCCTCACTCAGAGAAACAATAGTGAGGATATATGTCAAATTTGGTGAGGATAAGGCTATGAGATGCTCTCTAGAGCGAGATTTGAGTATCCCACCAGAGGAGGAGCTTCTATATCCTAAGGAGGAGCCTCATGCAAAGCCTTAGGATGTTGTGGAACAACCACATATGGAGGATAAGACATGAGGTCGAGAGGAGGAACCCACTCAACCAAATCCTTCCAGAGAGGGGAGGAAGAGAGCGAGAGAAGCTAAAAAATTGGTGCAGGATGTAAAAGAGAATATGGGTGCTCATACATCTCAGTACAGGCAAAGGAGGTCACCAGAAAGATACACTGGTTATATTCCTCTCATGATAGAACTCATTGAGTCAGAGCCTTTTTCATTTGAGGAAGCAATTGTTCAACTTGTATGGGTTGATGCCATGGTGGAGGACTATGACTCCATCCTTAAGAACAATGTATGGGAGGTGGTGTCAAGACCAAAGGACAAGTCAGTGGTTGGTTCTAGATGTCTTTATAAGTAAAGCATGCAACTGATTTGAGCATTGATAAGTACAAGGCCAGATTTGTGGCCAAAGTATTCTCTCAGGTAGAGGGAGTAGACTATGAGGAAACATTTTCTCCAATAGCAATATTCCTCGACCAGAACCATTATTGCATTAGCTGCATAGATGGGGTGGAAGATCCACCAAATGGATGTAAAGACAACCTTTCTCAATGGTGTTGTTGAGGAAGAAATTTACATAGAGCAATATGATAGGGAGACACATGTGTGTAGACTCAAAAGAGTCATGTATGGTGTCAAACAGGCACCCCGAGCATGGTACACTTAGATTCATACATATCTCAGTGGATTGGGCTTCACCAAAATTGAAGCAGATGCCAACCTCTATCACATTGTGGTGGATGGCAAGTTGCTTATCTTGGTCTTGTATGTTGATGACTTGATACTTACAATGGATGAGAAGTTGATCCACTCTTGGAAGGAGGATCTTACAAGGGAATTCGAGATGAAGGACATGGGCTTCATGCATTACTTCCTTGGGCTAGAAGTATGGAAGGGTTATAGTGAGATGTTTGTGAATCATGGGAAGTATGCCTCTGAAATACTTTAGAGATTTCACATGGAGGTCTGTAAGTCTATGAACACACCTATAGCTACCAACTGGAGGAAGGAGAGTACTTCTTCTAGAGAAGTAGTAGATGCTACCATCTATAGATAGTTTGTGGGATCCTTGATGTATCTGGTGAACATAAGGCCCAACATATGCTATGCAGTTAATTAGCTTAGTCAAGCTATGGTTAAGCCTACCAAGTTGTATTGGAAGGCAGCTAAGCATGTGTTGAGGTACCTCATAGGCACAAATGTAGAGTATGGGTTATGGTATAGGAGAATAAAGGGTGTGAAGCTTCAAGGCTTCACCGATGTAGTTTGGGCAGGGATTCCATCATACAGGAAGAGTACTTCAGGTGCTATCTTCAGTGTTGGGTTCACAACTATTTACTAGTACAACAGGAAACGAAGGTTTGTGGTACTCATCTCAGCAGAGACTAAATACATGGATGCAAGTCAAGAAGCATGTGAGGCCATATGGATGAGGAAAATCCTTGTGGGACTTTTTAGTCAGGAGATGGATCTGATGGTGATTCACTGTGATAATCAGAGTTGTATCAAATTATCTAAGAATCCAGTTTTTCATGATCGGTCCAAGAACATTGATATATGTTATCATCACTTGTGGGATTGTGTGCAGAGGATAATTATGTTGTTAGAAAACATTCCAACTGAAGAGAAGGATGTAGACATCTTGCTAAAGGCATTGTCAAGAGGTAAATTTGAGTTCCATAGGTGCGGGATCGAGGTGGTAAAAAATCCCTTTCTTGCTAAGAGGGAGTGTTAGAAAGTGTAGCAAGAAAGCTCAATTTGACTTTTACCTTAGTCAAATTGTGTAAAATTGAATTTCCACATCAGTAGATGACTTGGATATAGTTATCTTGAGTGGCATTGTCTTGTCACTTAGTTAGCTCAGTTAATTTGAGTTAGAGGCTAGAAGTAGAGTTGTGCATGTACTGATTGCTAAGAATTAGAAATCTAATTCAGTTATGTATAGTTGATCTCAGTTTACTGAGCTCAATTCTTTAGTTGAGTGAGTTAAAGGTCAGCTGAGTAGTTTAACTCAAAGATCTATCAGTTAACTAGTAAATCAACTAAATATAGCCTATGCATGCATGAGATTCGAATTACTTGATTGGAGTGGAGGTCAAAGGCACATTGTAATTATCAATTGTATACTAGTTGAGTGTACAAGGTGGATAATTAAGCGGGTGAACAATTCCTTGGGAATTGCACAAGGAAATAGGGAATTCCCTATTATTTAGGAGCTCAATTTCTAAGAGAATGCTTCCGGTAAATCACATATGATTTTTTTTGTTGACACATTTTGAACCACTCAATGTGGTTCATCATCAAGACTTGTATGAAAGTGTTGATCCAACCATGCCAATTAATATGGTGATTAATCTTGGAAAAATTTAGAAAAAAAAAGTAACATCAACCACTTTCTTAGAAACCTTTAACCGTGTTCATTCAAAGAGTTGAACTTTATAAAAAATTACCCTGCCATGCAGGGATAAGATTTTAGAATGAAAACTTCATTGCATATAAGATAACCTTTTACAAACAATAAACTAAGCTTAATAATCAGGCGGAATTTTGGGAAGTAGAAAAGGGTATTCGAATCGCAGCTAGGAGAGGAATATGTTTGCTCCAGGTGCATGGAGACTCCCAAATTGCCATTAGAATGGTCCAGAATTTACTGTTGGGTCATCCACCAGAAAAAATCTATTAGGAGTTGGAAAATCTTAGAGGTGACGAGTGCTATCAAGGAATTGTTATAGAATTTTGATTACATAATTCCCATCCACACAAAGAGGGAGGGAAACCGAGCAACTGATTGTCTCGCTAACTGGAGTAGTGGGGAGACTGATGTGGATTTGGAGGCGGAATGACCTCAATGGTTACAACTAGATCTGATACTAAAGTTAAAGCGACACATAGAGCAGGATCAAGCATGAGCTGAGATGGTCCCCTGATGGGGTGCTTTTCCGGTGAATGGTTGGCAAGGGACAGATCTGGTAGAGTGCTCATTTCCAATGAATGCCTTTAGTTTCGAATGTCGTTAAAAAAAAACATGAGTGTCATGCATGGAGTTTCATTGGATGGGCTAGAGGTGGGTATAAGGAGGTGTGTCAGGTCCTACACTTGGCATCATTGTGAAACTGCATGGATAGTCATTAGGGTAAACAATAGGTGATTACAGGGAATATTGGTAAGGGAATTTAAGTTTCCATGTTGGGAACCCTGGGCAAAGAACCTTTGCAAACCTAAGCACCTTTTTTTTAACTCCTTCGACACAATCATGCACATGCAGGTATGTGGGGGATTGGTTGCAAAGAAATTTTTCTCTGATAGTGGATCAACTGACATAATTGATCATCATATCATCAGGTTTCTGGTGCAAGTAGAAATCAGAGGAAGGTTTTCCACCTGGCGCCTGGTGGGAGTATGGCCTCAAAGTCATTTTTGGTATGAGAAAGGTTACAGTTGGTATATAACATTCGTTATCACCATGCATGAGGTATGAGGGTGGTGAGCAACAACTACGGTGTATGGGCGGAACATTTCAGTCACAATCTTTGTGGGGTATATGCAACATATTCACATACACCATATTATTTCTATCTCTCAAGATTTTTATTGTATAGTTTCATCTTGAACTTAAGCGTCCTATATTAAGTCACCTATACTTTGTTTAGTTATGTGTCTAGTTGATGTACTTCATAGGAAAGGGTGGTCTAGTCCATGTAGGCATTCGGGTATAATTTTTCTTAAACTATTATATTCTCAGTTTAGGTCTTTGGTCACTACTCCAAGTGTTGAAATTTTGTTCTCTGAGCTATCACCACTCTGACGTCAGGTATCAAGTCTTTTTATTGGACAAAGAGAGAGTCCTTTGTGTGGGGTGCATTTCCTTTGTAGGATCTTACTCATAGTGGTTCGAGGTAGGGATTATGGAGCCATGAAAGGCTACAAATGTTTTTTTTCTTCTTTTTACACAACACCTCATCGTGACCTTCCTTTGAATTGGTTGTCGTACTACCCTTCGTTGATTTACAAACCCTTGACCCTTCGAGTATATCATTCAATTGTCCAATCCTCGTTGCTAGGGACTGGTATAGTGGCACACTCTCTATCTGGTTCTAGCAATGTCAATCCTCGTCCAAAACATGGAGTAATTTGGGTCCTCAAGGGGTCAATTTCTTCTTTTTGGGTGCAAATAAGATGGTATTGGTTTTATTTACGTTGCAAAGTTCGGTAAAGTCTATTCCAGTCAAAGGAAAAGACCTCAGTACTCGGAGGGGGTTCTGTAGAAACAGGTGAAATGCCCCCTGGCATAGAAGAATCTGATGTAACAAGAAGAACCTGAGCGGTATGAAGTTCACTCTCTAAATGGAAAGTGGGATCGACCGAATGTGAAATTGAATCGACCACTTGATCAACTAATGGATCATCAACCTGAGTGACATGAGTTTCACTCTCCAATGGGAGAGTGTGACCGACTGTATTTGAATTTGAATCAATCACTCCGTCAGTTGACGGTAGGTTGGGAGAAAGTTTACGGTAACCAGTTGGAAATTCTTGCTGTGGAACAGTAAGGTTTTCCAATAATGTTAAGGCTTCATCCATGTGAGGGCAAATGTGAGTTTGATGACTCCCTTTGCATAACTTACAAGGAAACCTAACTTTACCTTTTTTCCCAGGAACCTGACTATCACTGGTTGATGGATCAACGGAAAGTTGATGGGATTTTTCTGACCATACTTCCAAGACCTTTGGAATACCAGGACAATTGACAAGGAAGTGGTCACCCTTACAAAGCCTGCAAGGGTATTTGGGTTTACGATGCATGTCGGAATTTTCCTCAACACAACTAACACTTACAGCCATGGTTGGTTGGTTGACTTCTTTCTTATCTTGCTTCTTCTTCTTCTTCTTCTTCTTCCCTTTCTTCTTCTTCTTAGCCTCCTGGTTACTAGCATCAAGGCTTTTACCAGGTGAAGAGGAAGAAATGGAGGAAGAAAAATTAGGCGAAGAAGGTAAAGGGTCAACAGAAGGTTGGTGATGTTGAGATGGTGAACTCTGTTGAGGTGAAGCATCCGGTTGAGATGGAACAATTGGAGTATTTTGGGCCAACGAAGTTGAAAATAACCATATCGGTAAACCTATTGTAAATCCAGGTAATGACAAAGTAGCCATATAAGGAGGACCAACATTTCCAAAGTAAGGAAAAGTACTAGGATTCTCATTAGGAGGGGTTCCTAGGTTGATAAATTCCGGAACATTTGCCATTATATTCAACTTCAGTGAATTTTATTAACAATTTAAAACTAAAATTAACAATTCACAATTCACACTTAACAACTAAAATTCACAATTCACACCTAACAACTAAAATTCACAATTCACACCTATGGTCTCTAAAAGCAAAAACAAACAAATTAACACGCGCTATCAAATCTAGGAGTCAAACCACACACAAACAGTAAGCGCTCCGGACCAAAAACACTAGTTGGTGATGAAGCCCAACCTCGCAGAATTCAGTACAGAAATGGCGGGTGGAACAGTTACCCCGGCAACCTGCTTAATGAATAGACCGGCACAAGTTCCTCCACTTTAACCGTCTCGAAGTGAAGTCAACCCCCCGGAAAATCCAAGTGAGTATAACCGACGTCTGCTCCAGGTACAGTGGGACCTTCCCTCCACCGTCACCTCGGTAGAACCCTAAAGATTATGGTCACTAAAGTTACCAATCACAACAATTACACCTGGGGGAACAGTCTAAACTCCGACAGCACGCAAGGGCAGAGTAACAAGCTCAATCCCCTTACCGGTTCCTTGACAGTAATCCAAGGTTTACCGATAAGTGACCCCTGGCTCCTCGACAATGGTTAATCCGAGGTTTACCGTTTGTAATACGTACTGTCTGGCGTCGTTCCCAACGAGGGGGAATGATCCCCTCACTGGTTCGGACACGAGCTCGTGCTTCTCCTTTAAGAGGAGCTTTCCCAGAGTGCAATTGAAACAATTGGATTTATTCTACTCAAGATAAACTATCTGTTTGGTTTTGTAGTCTTGGAGAGTTAAGTACTCACCTACTCCAAGACCCTAGCCTAAGCTATGTTGGTGTTTCAGGGCCCTAGAAATGTAAAAATTACTAGATGAATTTTAATTAAGTGCTGTGTTATTGAGGCTGTTATTACTCAAATGGGTAAATGGAGATGAAACCAATGGTGTTATGACCCGACTCAACTGAATGCAATCGAATATGATAATGTAATCGTTTCAATTCGATGAATCCTAACTAAAGTAAGGAGAGAGTTTCCATGCACTTCCAACAATGCAAAAAATTGATCACTAAGAGAAAATATAACAAATTCTCTAATGCACTAATTTTATCAAGAAAAACTAATGCAAATCAATTCCAAACCATTTTTTTATTTTTATTTTTGTGTAAATTCAAATCAAAGAAAGCTGATCTAAATCTACGATTGATTTTTCAGAATGTAAACTATGCAATTGTAATCTAAGCACAATTCACTCGAAAAGTATGCAAATGTAATCTATGCACATTTTTCAATAATATTCTGAAAATGAGAATTCTAATTGTGCAAATGTGATCTATGCAAAAGAATTCTCAAACACAAGACGATTCTAATGTGATCTAAGAACCAATCAAGTGCAAATTGAGAAAATTGGGTGAGAGTTCCAAAGATCAAAACATAAAAACACTCAAAGGCGATTAACACTCATACACAATTTAGCCCCCCCCGGCGAATGAGGGGGAAATTTTTTTGCAAAAACAAAAGCAAAAAGATGCAAAATTGTGAAAAGACTGAGACAAACCTCCAAGTAATGATCAAAGGAAATCAAATCAAGAATTTCTCAAGAAAGAGACTCAAAACACCCAATTGATGAAAGCTAAGAGCAGGAACAAGCTTAGGTGAAGATTCTGGACAAGGGACTAATGAATCTGGGCAGAAAAAACTAAGAAAAAACAAAATCTAAGAGCAAAAAAGGCAAAAAATGGAATTTTCTCAAATTTTGGCAGGGGACGCAGGCAACCCGTTAGCACAGGTGCGGGCCCGCTCTGTGCACACGGCAAAAGTGCGTCCAGGGACGCACTGTGCAGCACTCAGAGGGTGCGTCCGTCTGAAAAACTCAAGAAAAACCAAAATAAAACTAATCCTAAGCTAACCCACCCAGAGACAGAATCACAGAGCCAAAACCAGAAAAATAAACCAATTTTCTCAAAGCAAAGTTCACACAAAGGAAAAGACTCTCTCATTAATGGATTCCCCAGTGGAGTCGCCAATTTGTCACACGGAATCTGTCAAGGGTGCGGACACGACTGACCTTCCTAGAAGTCTAAGACATTCTAATGACAAACAAGACAAAATGGAGTGATCTTTCTCTAAATACACCTTTTACAACA
Source organism: Pinus tabuliformis (assembly GCA_031772625.1). Classification (NCBI taxonomy): domain Eukaryota; kingdom Viridiplantae; phylum Streptophyta; class Pinopsida; order Pinales; family Pinaceae; genus Pinus; species Pinus tabuliformis. Next base: position 1,231,001,392 of record CM062809.1, on the reverse strand, counting down.
TGAAAACTACAAGTGTTTAGGCTTACCTTATTCCAAAACGCTGTTGTTGAAGTCCGTTCTTGACGATCCGGATGAGCTCCTCCTTCAAGTCAATTCCTGCAACCACAAACAATCAAACAATTACCAAGCACTTGCATTTCATATAATAAAACATATATTCAACATGCAGACCAAGGAACACATGAAATAACTCATTAACACAAGCTATTGAGAAAAATAAACCAGTTTGTATTAATAACGAAACAAAGAAACTCTTACAACCTGGCCTTGGTGTTGTGCAAGTTCCTCCCAGGGTCCATCAAGGGTTTTCCTCTACTTTGACAAAGCTCACCCTCTCCCAAGTAGAATCAAGTGAAGACAATCTCTCCTCACAAAGGCTCTAATGGAAGACCTAAATCCTGCAGCATTTACCCAAAGAAAATGTATAGCTCCAACCTCTTCTCCTTCTGGCTCAATGCCTTTATTTATAGTGCTGTAAAGAGGTTATTCAGGTCCACTATCAATGGGATCATCCCCCTCTTTGGGTGGGATAGCTCCCTTATTGATGGGATAAGTTCCCCCTTAATAGAGATACATGAACCAACTGGAGGCGCATCCATTTCATCAAACCGACCTCTAGAATGTTCTAGAAGTAACCACAAGTAACTTTTTCAAGATAAAACTCGCGCATTTTGCCTTTTACAGAGGGACGCACCTGTCCCTTAACATACAGAGCGTCCATGGACGCAGATTTTGTGAACATGGTCAGCGTCCCCGCAGGTAAGGCTAGAGAGAACCTGCGACCCCAGAGATAAACATAGTTTTTACAAGACTTTCTCTCTTCTTTGAGTTTGAGATGGATAACAGAGGCATGAGACTTGCCTAAGAGGGTAGCATGACTGTTGATTTGAGCCATACTAACTGTAAGTAGTCAAGGTGACATTTTTTAGTGTAACAGGTAAGGGGAAAAAAATGTGTGGCAGTGATTAGTGGGATCATCAATTGAAAAAATAATATTGGAACAATGAGCAATGACATTGCTACATTAAGTGGAATATCCAGTCTCGACAGGGATTAATGAATGATAATAAAAAAAATATAAAGAAGAAAAAAAAAACATATCGAACAAGAAAAGATATGTTGAAAAGTAAACTGTCAGAGATTCTATCCGACTTTAACGAGAAGGTTGTCACCAAACACAGGGGTTTATACAACTTCAAAGTCTTTAAAAAACTTATTAGATGATTAAAAACATATTGAGAAATAATCGTCAAATCTCTAGAAAAAATAAATAAAACATTAAATTATGAGTAAATTATTTGTGAATTTTAATATATTTACGAATTAATAATAATGCAAATTTTGAAGATAAACTTTTCAATTCAGCAACGAGTAGTGAGACCCATGAGGTGAAACAAAAGAAATATGTTGAAGTGAGCATTGAGATTTTTAAATGAAAAAGGGTTATACCATGAACAAAAAAATTGTAGAAGCTATATCCGGTCTTGACCGGGATCAATGAACCAAAAAAACTATTTTATTAATTAATGACAATTCACCGCTGAATTCCCTCCATTGTGAACATTGTTTATAGAGTTGTTATAATCGTGACAACTCATCGCCAGATTCCGGAATTGTCATTTAAGTTTGATGCTAAATTAAGTGGTTGTCATAATCATAATTGTGACAGTTCATGCCCACATTTCATATGCTCTTGTCATTAAACATGTTATCGTAACATTATATAAACACTCTACTTACTCACTTTCCCTTTCGAATGATTACTTTATGCAAGTTGGATGGTGTTTGGATAGGAATTTGATTAACTTTCAATTTACATTATTCAAATTTCTTTTTTGGGTTACACATTAATTTTATTTTATTGAAATTTTTATCATTGGTTTTTATTATATGATTTAAATGATGTAATGAACTATTTTTGTGTGAGTTTTTAAAATATTTATCTTTATTTTTTAAAGTAAATTTTCAATTCACTTGTACTAATAACATGTTATAAGTATGTCTCAATTTGTGTAACAAATTCACAATCTTTATTTTTGTTAATAATTGGTATTCTTTCAATGTTTTAAACAATTATTTTTAGATATACAAGATGCTCTTTTTAAGTAGAACAAAAGATGAAAATATTGATTAAGTATGGCATGACAAATGAAATTATGTATGAGCATAACATATTATTCATTAAATGTGTAAAATTACTTGACGCATGTGCCTTTTTCCTTGTTGTGGATTTTGTGATATTCATATTTCATATCTAACTTGGTGAAGTACCTCATATATTGCCATTAATCCAATAATTCATCTATTTGGGGAAGCATACCAATTGTTGATTGTGATCTCATTCAAAGCTTTATAGTCAATTCACATTCTCTAAGTCTCATCCATCTTTGTGATTAAAATAACTAAGGAATCATACAATAAGGTACTTGGTCTTATGATTCCTTGCTTCAATAATTCATGTGATTACTTCTTCATATCTTTTCTCTCTGATAGGGGTTGCATTGTACTATTCTATGTTTGGTAAAGGAGAATATGGTAGTACTATAGCTCATTTTCCACTTCCCTTTTGGGTGACATGATTTTCGTTTCTTGGAATACTTATTTCTATGCAAATAAAATATTAACAACTAGTACTTCTATTCTTTTGTGAATCCTTCTAGTAATGTCTACACAATCACTAACTTGAAATTCCTTTGATTTTGTCATAAGAAGAGAATTGCATGCTTCTTTCTTGAGCTAATCAATCTCTTAACTTAGTGGGCACTCACTAAAGAGATCATAGACATCCCCTTATGTGCATTGATGATTAAAAAAATTACAACCCTTGACCATGAAGTATTGGTTTTCCCTTATCATGAAAATGGTATGTGAGGAAATTTGATAGAAATTGCAACTGCTCAAGAAATTAACTTGAAAATAAGAGACACAATTCTACTCTACTAATCTACGGAATGGAAATCACAATTTAGAACAACATGCATAGACATGAAATAAGCAAAACCACAAATACACAATGATTTCTAGGGGAACCCAACTGGGAAAAACCCCTCAAGATTATTTGCATTGATTAGATGAACAGAGAACGTATTACAATTGCTAGCTCAAACACTGAGCTCAACCTGCAAGAGAATAATTGTTCTCTCTATTGACTGAAGACCTCTGGCCAACACTTAGCCACTTTATGCCTCCATCAACCTCATATTTCCTTGCACAACTCCTGAGGAAATTAGCCCCTATTATTAAGGAATTTCCTCCAAATTGATCGTGCAATTCCCAAGGATTGATCATTGACTACATGCGATACATGTACACTCGATCTAGTATACAACTCTTGTTACACTGCCTTGTCATCTCTGCTTCAGCTAAGGAATTGGAATTCCTTCCATGCAATAGCTATTTTGGGCTGATTGATCAATTAACTAATAGATCTTTGAGTTGGATTGTTGTCCCACTACACCACTAACCTTCAACTGACTCCAACAATAATTAGAGGTCCATTCACTAAACACAACTGAATATAATTGAAATAGATTGCTAGAATTTAGCAATCACACATGCATAATTGAACTTCGAGCCCTTTGACTTGAATTTATTGAGTTAAATGAGTGACAAAGTCCATGTCACACTAGTTAAATTCCTCCAAGTTTCCCAGCTAACCCAAGTTGTCCAGCTGACGTAGAAATTCAATTCACTCAATTTGACTAAGGCTAAAGTTAAATTGAGCCTTTCTTGCTACATTGTTTCAACACTCCCTCTTAGCAAGAAAGGGATTTTGCACGACCCCTATCCAGTACTTGTGGAATGTATTATAGCACTACCTCTCACTTTTGGTGCTACTATTGCAGCAACTGCAACTGAGAAGCATCTAAAAAAACCATTGAATCAACTCTACAACTGTCTACTCGGAAAATTGTGTTGTTTCTAACTTTGCTACTGAGCTTCCCGCACTTCTGTCAAAACTACTATGCACTCCTTAGTATCTAAGTAAAATTAATCCCACTGCTACTAAATAATATGGGCCCCTATAGCAAGGTAATGATAGATTAGGAGAACACCTCAATGGACCCTGCCCAAATTTATGCAATTTTGGGACTAGGTCTCTACATCGTCCCATCTCACTCCTAGAGGTATGGTTGCATGTGCTCCCTCTACCCACTTGACCTAAACTCTCCTTCTACTAGATGTCTCTAGTTGGCCCTCATCATCCTCATCCTGCTGGTCAAACCAAATGCTAATTGGCTGAGGCTCCATCTTGAGAGGTATAACTTGCTCCCTCTCAACCAGCACACTTCTAATCTTTGCCTTTCTCCTCAAGGTTTCACATGCATCTTACTCTAATGTGTAGAGGATCTCGATCTTGACACCAATTTTCTTGATTTGACTTGAAGCAACATGCATGAGGTAGGCTTCCCATTTCTAAAGACTACGACATACCCTTTGTCTTCAATCCTTAGGCTTTCCATCAAATTAGGTTTTCTAACATCAATCTCTTCAACCCCTCCAAGATCAACTCAAGCTTGAGTGAACTTTGTTAGGTATTGGACCACATATTCATTCTTTTGCATCTTGATATTTCAAAGTTTTTCTTTGAGGGACAATTTTTTATGGTCACTGCTATTTTCAAATAGCTCATTCACTGTCTTCCACATTGCGAAGGGTGTTTATTTTCCATGGTGATTCGAGACCACATGGTCTCTCACTCCCTCCAAGATTATTCTCCTCGCCTTGGCTACAACTTTCTTCCATTGGGCTAGGTTCTAGGTATCAGTTGATCCTAGTTTTGGAATGTATTTCTTGACATATTCTAGTAAGTGATTGTCATCAAGCATTGGCTCCATGTGATCTTTCCCAGAAATGAAATTTGAGCTGCCTTCCAAGGCATACTCTAATCTCAATCCATTAACGACCATTGTCCCGAAGCTAAAGAAAAAATGCTACACTGAAGCTACAAATTCCAACTTATTGAGGAAAAAACTCGAAATTCTTGTTCTAATGTGAATCCATCTCTCATATCATGAATAAATTTGATAGAAATTGTAACTGCTCAAGAAATTAACCTGAAAAAAAGAGACACAATTCCACTCTACTAATCTGTAGAATGGAAATCATAATTTAGAACAACATGCATAGACATGCAATAAGAAAAACCACAAATACATGGTGATTTCTATGGGAACCCAACTGGAAAAAACCCCTCAAGCTTGTTTGCATTAATCAGATGAGTAGAGAACCTATTACAATTGCTAGCTCAAACTTTGAGATCAATTTGCAAGAGAATAATTGTTCTCTCTATTGACTGAAGACCACTAGCCAACACTTAACCACTTTATGCCTCCATCAGCCTCATATTTCCTTGCGTAGTTCTTGAGGAAATTAACCCCTATTATTTAAGAATTTCCTCCAAACTTATTGCACGAATCCCAAGCATTGATCATTCCCTCAACAACTCAGTCGAGCACTTAAAAATATTGATCAAGCACTTTAGGTAAAATTTGAAATAAATCAATCAAGGGTTTAACAAAAGCCTCAATCGGGGTTGTGATTGTTGAAAATAGTAACAAGAAATGCTAAAAATAGAATCTAGTATATTCCAATTTTAATTTGTCCTTAAATTAAAATTCGAATTTAGTTTCACGATCTGCCTGGAAACTAATTAATTAATTCATCTTGGATTAATTAGTTGGAGAAATTCAAGCTAGAAGTCTTTGTGAAGTCATGCAATACTTATTCCTTAAATTAAGGAAGTTATCCCTTAATTAAGGAGATAAGGATGAGTTGTATTTGATTTGTAATTAGTTAGCTCGGTTAAGTCTAGTTAAATTAGTTCCAAACAGTTTGAGGAACTAATTGTGAGTTCAGTCAGTTAATGCATGCATGCATGAAACTAGTGTACTCCAGATAACTGAGGATTCTCTCATAAATAACTCATGCATTTTAGTTCAGACAAAGACCTAGTTGAGATTAAAGACAGGGACATTGTACTATCAGTTGGAGGAATTTTCCTATAAAGGAAACTCATCCGTGCAGAAGGAACAAGGTTCCTTGAGGATTGTGTAGTTTTACAGTGAGTGTGAGCAGTGAGTGAGACCAGTGTCACTCAAGGTTATAACTCGAGCACCCAGGAAAAATCGCGCAAGGGAATAAGAGGCTTGGAGGGCAAAAGAGAAGGTTTGTGAGAAGCCTTCATTGCCTATGAGCATCCATGAGGATTGTACTAAGAGTTGGCTAGTTGTGAGAGCTAAAGCTTTGTGTAATCTTGATGTATTTCCACCTTGTATGATAATACAGATAGCGGGGTTTTTAGCTGAGGCTTTCCCCTGAGTATTTTCTGTGTTTCATGTGTATTGATTCTTCTTCTTATGGTTATATGTGTTCAGCTTTGATTTAGGTTGATCTTTAAGCTTCCACAAGTTTGATAGTAGAAGTAGATTATAGTATTTTGCTTTCGTATATTGCATTATCGAGTTAATATATAGTTAGATTTTCTACATAGATATCAGAGGTAGATTTGTAGAGAATTTGCAGGAAATTCTACATGGTTTCAGAGTTGATTTTATCGGAGCTGTGAATGGTATACGAAGAAGAGAAATTGAAGTAAAAAAAAAGGGTCACGAGTTTGCAAAGCAGATCTGAAATTTTTTTGTGCAATATTTTCAAAAGCAAATAGCAGATCTAGATTCCTTGTGAAAAAATACCCAAATTCAAAAAAAATCGGCTGAATTGGAGTTTGGATGAGGGAGATATCATTAATTTAAAATCAGCTCTTTTTCTAGAAAATTTCGTGGGCGGGAAAGGTGAAATAGATCAGTTCACGAGTCAACAACCTGTATTCTCTTGAGGTTTAAGATGCATGCAAAGCCTTGAGGAGCAAGGAAAATGTTAGAGACTTGGTGGTTGAGAGGGAGAGTAAATTACCGCTCAACATGCAGGCCCAGAAGAAGTCTCTAATGATTGTGGAGGAGCCAAAATTGGAGAAGCTGGGAGGAGACCGAGTGGAGGCATCCATTCATGAAGAGACCTGCAATAGGGGGAAATTTCGATCCAAGTGGGCATAGGGATCACATGCAGCCATACCTCCAGGTGTGAGGTGGGGCGATGTGAAGTGATAGTCCTAAGAAGGTTGAAATAGGGCAGGATCCTCGAGGTACCCAACCTCTTGGATTAGACCTTGCTACGGGAGCCTCGATGAGGAGTAGCAACACTGGCTAAGTGGGTAGAGACGGATGCAGATGGAGTGGAAATGAGAGCTACAATGCAAGAGTCCCAAGACAACGCATAACTAGTAGGTTGCAACAATGCGAGAGGCACAGGAGTGTTACACTAGTGCAGGATGGTACAGAAAGGTGTGAAACGACGTGAGATGCAGGGAGTTGTTGTAGCAACACAGAGGTCAGACAGGGAGAACTTAAGTATAGGGGGTTTACGCAGTGCATTATATTAGATATCATTTTTGGGATTCAACTGCGTTAAGTAAGTCATTCACGTACGACCATTTCCATGAGAGGTAGTCGTAAGTGACTAATTTCTCATGATTTGAATAGTTCACTTAGCACTCATTGCATCGGGTGATGCTCACAGGGGTGAAGAAGTGGGATTGAAACTGGTGAAATAAACACATAGCGTCAATCATCACTTCCGGGGCTTGCACCCGGTAACCAGGACTTCCCAGGAGGTCACCCATCCCAGATCTCCTCTGGCTCAAGCGCGCTTAACTGTGGAGTTTTCCCCACAATCAAGCCCACTTAGCTTGCTACCCCATTTGCAAAACCTTAGCAAGTATTGTGCCGCATGAACCATTCAAGTAGAGATCCCTTCACTCTTTTTGAATTTAAGTATAGGGGGTTTACGCAGTGCATTATATTAGATATCGATTTTGGGTTCAACTGCGTTAAGTAAGTCATTCACGTATGACCATTTCCATGAGAGGTAGTCGTAAGTGACTAATTTCTCATGATTTGAATAGTTCACTTAGCACTCATTGCATCGGGTGATGCTCACAGGGGTGAAGAAGTGGGATTGAAACTGGTGAAATAAACACATAGCGTCAATCATCACTTCCGGGGCTTGCACCCAGTAACCAGGACTTCCCAAGAGGTCACCCATCCCAGATCTCCTCTGGCTCAAGCGCGCTTAACTGCGGAGTTTTCCCCACAATCAAGCCCACTTAGCTTGCTACCCCATTTGCAAAACCTTAGCAAGTATTGTGCCGCATGAACCATTCAAGTAGAGATCCCTTCACTCTTTTTGAATTTAAGTATAGGGGTTTACGCAGTGCATTATATTAGATATCATTTTTTGGTTCAACTGCGTTAAGTAAGTCATTCACGTATGACCATTTCCATGAGAGGTAGTCGTAAGTGACTAATTTCTCATGATTTGAATAGTTCACTTAGCACTCATTGCATCGGGTGATGCTCACAGGGGTGAAGAAGTGGGATTGAAACTGGTGAAATAAATAAGTGACTAATTTCTCATGATTTGAATAGTTCACTTAGCACTCATTGCATCGGGTGATGCTCACAGGGGTGAAGAAGTGGGATTGAAACTGGTGAAATAAACACATAGCGTCAATCATCACTTTCGGGGCTTGCACCCGGTAACTAGGACTTCCCAAGAGGTCACCCATCCCAGATCTCCTCTGGCTCAAGCGCGCTTAACTGTGGAGTTTTCCCCACAATCAAGCCCACTTAGCTTGCTACCCCATTTGCAAAACCTTAGCAAGTATTGTGCCACATGAACCATTCAAGTAGAGATCCCTTCACTCTTTTTGAATTTAAGTATAGGGGGTTTATGCAGTGCATTATATTAGATATCATTTTTGGGTTCAACTGCGTTAAGTAAGTCATTCACGTATGACCATTTCCATGAGAGGTAGTCATAAGTGACTAATTTCTCATGATTTGAATAGTTCACTTAGCACTCATTGCATCGGGTGATGCTCACAGGGGTGAAGAAGTGGGATTGAAACTGGTGAAATAAACACATAGCGTCAATCATCACTTCCGGGGCTTGCACCCGGTAACCAGGACTTCCCAGGAGGTCACCCATCCCAGATCTCCTTTGGCTCAAGCGCGCTTAACTGTGGAGTTTTCCCCACAATCAGTGGGGAGAACTTGTCAGCGGCAGAGGGAGATTTAGCATTAGAGGTTGTTTCTAGCCCAACAAGGAAGTCAGTTGGGAGATAAGTTACTTACTTCTTAGTAACTGAGTTGCAGTGCAGCAGTGGGAAACACGATGCAACGTGATGAGAGGAGGAATCAGTGGGATTGATGCAGTCAAAGATAAAAGCAACAAAGGCTAGAGCAGTCAGATACTAAAGAGAACAAAGGTGTAGAGTTTTCAATCAACAGAGGCAATAACAGTAAGAGACTTTGATGACAGAGACATCATTCTGATTCAGGTTGGATGTTTTTTGTTTCTGGAGTTGCTAGAGCAACAACACTAGAGAGAAGTGTTGCATGCAGAACATTCCAAAGGTTCAGGATCGAGATTGAGTTGAATTCCTTTCTTGTTGAGAGGGAGTGTTGAAAATAGCAACAAGAAATGCTAAAAATAGAATCGAGTATATTCCAATTTTAATTTGTCCTTGAACTCAAATTGAGAATTAAAATTGGAAATTAGTCTCACCAGCTGCTTGTAAAATAATTAATTAATTTATCTTGGATTGATTAGTTGGTTAAATTCAAGCTAGAAGTCTTTGTGAAGTCATGCAACAGTTATTCCTTAAATTAAGGAAGTTATCCCTTGATTAAGGAGATAAGGATGAGTTGCATTTGAGTTGTAATTAGTTATCTTAGTTAACTGAGTTAAGTCCAGTTAAATTAGTTTCAAACAGTTTGATGAACTAATTGAGAGTTTAGTCAGTTAATGCACGCATGCATGAAACTAGTGTACTCCAGATAACTAAGGATTCTCTCATAAATAACTCATGCATGTCAGTTTAGACAAAGACCCAGTTGAGATTAAAGACAGAGACATTGTACTATCATTTGGAGGAATTTTCCTATAAAGGAAACTCATCCATAGAGAAGGAACAAGGTTCCTTGAGGATTGTGCAGTTTTACAGTGAGTGTGAGAAGTGAGTGAGACGAGTGTCACTTAAGGTTACAGCTGGAGCACCCAGGGAAAACTGCGCAAGGAAATAGGAGGCTTGGAGGGCAGAGGAGAAGGTTTCTGAGAAGCCTTGATTGCCTATGAGCATCCAGGAGGATTGTACTAAGAGCTGGCTAGCTGTGAGAGCTAAAGCTTTGTGTAATCTTGATGTATTTTCACGTTGCATGATAATATAGATAGCGGGGTTTTTAGTTGAGGCTTTCCCTAGAGTATTTTCTGTGTTTCATGTGTATTGATTCTTCTTCTTATGGTTATATGTGTTCAACTCTGATTCAGCTTGATCTTGAAGCTTCCGCAAGTTTGATAGTAGAAGTAGATTATAGTATTTTGCTTTGGTATATTACATTATCGAGTTAATCTACAGTCAGATTTTCTACATAGATCTCAGAGGTAGATTTGTAGAGAATTTGCAGGAAATTCTACAGTGATAAGGTTAAAGAAAATCTCTTGATCGAGCCCTTATTTTCTCTATCAATGAAGAGCTCGGTTGAGTTATAGCTAGATCAAGTTGTAGCTAGATTGAGATTTTTTAATCAATAACCCCCACCAATAACAAAATATTAATTGATAATTTAACAATACAAAAGAGCTCAATTAATTCTATAGCTCGATCAAGCCCTTTTTCGATAATTTCAATAATTTAAAAGAGCTTGATTGAGTAATATTTAAGCCCTCAAATAGTTCGACCGAGGGCTAAAATATTGCTTGATCGAGTGCTTAAAACATGCTCAATCAAGCTTCTTTTCTTCGAATTACACCTCATGTGCTTGCCAAAAATTTTAAACCACCTTCGTGGTTTCACCCAAGATAGTGAAATCCAAACTCTATATATAAATAAAATAATGAGAACACTACAATATATTGCAAAGAAGTTCAAACTAAATGGAATGATGGTAGCTTATCTTTGAAGGTATATGCATTGGCTATGCTCATTTTTCATAAATCCCATTATAAGAAATAAAGCTAGCTCTAGACATAAAATCTGAAAACATAATTAAAAAAAAAAACATAAAATCTGAAACCCTAACTTTTTGAGATGATTTGATACAATGAATATGATCCTTAAGGAGCATACTTAATATTCCAACTTCTAACATTCCTAATAAGAAATAAAGTGTTTTGAAAAAGTTTACATGAAGTGAATTATGTGCATGAAAACATTCTGATAATAATAATCTCAATTTAATAACTCAATTGTAAGGGTAATCTCTAAATAATTGTAAATGTAAATCTTTAAATAATCTTGACTGTGGAGTAGGGTATCACTTATTACTAACGGTAGTAATAAATAAATAAATTCATGGTTGTTTCTTCCTCTCAGCGACAAAAAAAAGGTTCGTTGACATCACTTCTGAACTCTCTTTTATTATTGAATCCACATTTTCCTACCAATATATCATTTGTTAAACCTATGATGTATTATGCATCATTAAAGCGGGTTGAGTAACTTTTTTTTCCCAAGCAACAATGCTCTTGAAGATGAAAAGAAGAGATTATCATCAAAACTTAGCTTTAAAGTATAACAAGCTCATTGTGGTTAGCGCTATGTATTGCCCTTTAGTGCCCAAAATTTCCTCGATCGACGACTACCAACAAAATGTTGTTTAATAGTAAGTTTTGCGGTGTGAAAACGAGATTGTGATTAAAATATTATTGAGTATATGGCTTATTATGATCTAAGTTCAAGGAGTAGATTCTTTATTTCTGAGAGTTTTGGATTTTTCTAAATTATAAGATTTTGTGTATTTTGCTTGTAGATTATTCAATATACTCTTGGTGTTATAAGACAATAACAAGGGTTTATCCTAGACCTCTCCTAGATTAGTCCAAAGAGTTACTTATTCACTATGGTTTAAAAAAACCAAATTCAATTTATTTTTTTGTGTTGCCTCTAACGCAATCTTGGTACACACGTATAAGAAATTAGACGTGTTTAACAAAGCCGAAACAATTTTACGAATTTCATATCACCTTTCTAAACATTTCAAATCGCCTTAATGAATTTTGACATTAGATTTTGTGGATAAATTTGAATTTACAAATCAATATTCCTCCCCCTTGTATTCATTTATCCATATTCTAATATCTTTGAGTGTAATGTCTCATATAACATATTGACAGATCCAATACATGGAAATGTGACAATAGACTTGGTGGATAAATTTGAATGTATAAACCAATATTCCTACACCATGTATTAATTTATCCATATTGTAATATATTTGAGGTGTAAAGTCTCATTTAACATAGTGATCCAATAAATTGAAAAGTGACATTGGCTCAATGTATAAATTAATATTCCTCCACCTTGTATTCATTTATCCATATTGTAATATATGAAAGGCACAAAGTGTCATTTAACATAGTGATCTAATAAATGAAAAAGTGAAACTTTGTTATAGATAGACTCATTAATGATTCCCTTTTATTGTGGGGTTCGATGGTATACACTTTACACCTCCTCTTTTTACGTAGTGAAAAATTATCATGGGGTTTTTTTTCCAATAATGAAAGAACTCATTCATCAATGCAAAGGTTATTATTATATCCAATGAGAGATTGATCCCACATTTTTCCATTCATAGTTCCTTAATATGAACATTATAGCTCAAGAATATTCCTTGATTGTGGTGAATTTCTAAAATTTCATTTTGCAATACAACAAACTCAAGGTCAACTTTATCCATTTCCATTTTTAATGTCTCCATAAAACACTTTGTAGCATCCGTTGTAATTGAAACGTTTCTCAAGGAAGAAATAAACCCATATATTAAAGAGATCAACAATTTCATCAGTGAAGCTACATTGCACATCTTGATGGTTACATGAACCATGACATGAATGCAACTTGCATTATATAGACCAACATTGAATCTTGTACTTGGGAAGAAAGTACCAAAATATTGATTGCATAAATATGAGAAATGAATCTACAACATTAATCTTTTAAGATGATTGATTGAGACTTCATAAATAACCATCTTCTCTAAAGATTTTATTTAATAGCAAATCCTCTAAAATCCATCTCTTTCCATTGTTCCTAGTCAACTTCCTCATATGCCTTTACCATGTCTAGAAGGGTAGGAGATGGGAGTATTTCTAGCAGCTCATTATATATGAACTTTAAAAGATATTTCAAATAATGTCTTTCAAACTTTCTTGGAAGTTCATCCAACCAAGCCCCTTGAATGAAGGTCCTTAGAAACATATTTTTTTAACTTTTCTCCTTAAAACTTTGGAAATTTTTGGAGTTACATAGTCTACTACACATTCTTCTCATATAGGTTGTCAATACTCATCTTCATCTAGGCATCCTACATTGCATCATTTTAGATCATTATCAAAATCCTATGTCTACTTCATGCAAAGGTTTGTTGTATTAGATGGAGGATATATGTTATAATATTAAGTGTTCACAAATCATGAATGGAAAAGAAAACTTGTCATGGGCATGAGCAACTTGATGGCAATCATCGCGATATGAAATATTTGTGAATTATGTGGTTTGAGGTTCAAATCCCCTTGCCTGGTTGTGTGGGCCATGTGTTGGGACACACAAGGGTTCAACTAGAGGTATAGTGGTAACAGTTGGAATTGACCTTCTATCATGTGAGTATGATCCTGGCCCAATTGTCGATTCCTCTAGATACAAAAAAGGAAAAGAAAAAAAAAGAGCATTCATAAAGTTCCACACACTTGAAAATTTTAGTAGTTCATAAGTTGTTGGTAATCATCATTGATCACCTTTAAAAATATATGTGGCATTTATTTCATTTTTTTTTCTTTCTTTTAACATTAGAAGTATGCAAAGGAGTTTATCGACAACATAAGATAAAATCATCAAGGTGCCATGAACTAGTCCTCCATTAACCGACTTATTCTTGTGACATTGTTACTACTTGGAAACTACTTATGGAAACATGTCAATGTTTGTGATGACCTTAAACCCATTACTTGTCATAATAATGCATGTACCATCATTGTATCGAGTGTTACATCAAAGTCTCATTGATCAACAACCTATCACAAGATGTTGTGCACTCTCCACTATTGAAAGTGGCCATTTTATAATCCTTTAATTTGGGCCCTCCTATCATGAATTGGGTATTATTTTGGATGAGATGGAAAACTAAATAATGGGCATGCTCAAATTGAGTATAAATGGCTAGGTTTTGACCAGTCAATGGTCCACAATTTCCAGTTTCAATAATAACTTTTCAATGGTCCACAATTTCTAGTTTCAATGATAACTTTCTTATCTACTTTCCATGTAGTAGATAGAGGATCCCATAGTTATCTTCTCTAACAATGAGCCTTTATGCCTATCTCTAGGGTGTCTCTAAATGGTTCACCTAAAATCCTTTGATTAAGTATCTTTGCTATAAAAACTTACATTTTACTTCTTTAAACAACATGCAAAGCAAGAAGAAGAAGATCAATATCCTAGCATCATTTGTTAGAAAGTGTAGCAAGAAAGATGAATTTGGCTTTTTCCTTAGTCAAATTGAGTTAAATCAAATTTCCACATCAACAGATGACTTGGATGTATTTATCTTGAGTGACATTGCCTTGTCACGTATTTAGCTTAGTTAATTCGAGTTAGAGGCTAGAAGTAGATTTGTGCATGTACTGATTGCTAATAATTAGCAATCTAAGTCAATTATGTATAGTTGATATTAGTTAAATAAGATCAAGTCTTCAGTTGAGTCAGTTAAAGGTCCGTTGAGTAGTTTAACTCAATGATCTACCAGTTAACTAGTCAAAATATAGCTTATGAATGCATGAGATTTGAATTTACTGACTGGAGTGGAGGTCAAAGGAACATTGTAATGATTAATTGTATACTAGTTGAGTGTACAGGCTGGATAATTAAGCAGGTGAGAAATTCCTTAGGAATTGAGCAAGGAAATAAGGAAATACCTATTATTTAGGAGCTCAATTACTCCTAAATTATGCAAGGAAATAGGAGCAAGTTAGGGCTTAGAATTGGCTAAGTGTTGGACAAAGAAGGACAACCATGAAGAGAACATGTTTACAAGTGCAGGGTGTGATTCATACTTGAAGCAAGAAATTGTAATAGTTTCTTAGTCTCATCTAATTAATGAAAAGAAGAAAAGGGGTTTTTCCCAGTTGGGTTCCCTAGCAAATGATTGTGTTCTTATAGTTTTGATGTAAGCATGTATATGCATGTTCTTCTAGATATTTGATTTCTTTCTGAAGTATTTTAGAGGAAGGTTGTAATATCTTGTTTTTAGTTTGAATACATTAGTAGTAGAAATCTCCATTAAAAATCTACATGGTATCAAAGCAGAAATCACACTAGAAAGCAATCGAAATATCTTTTCCTTTGATAATCACACTAGAAAGCAATCAAAATATCTTTTGATTTGCAGATTCAGTGAAGAAGGTGGGAAGATGTCTTCTATCAAGTTGAGATTGGAGTATGCCCTGGAGGGTACCTCTAAATTTTATGCTTAGAAGGAAAACACGGAAGCAATCCTAGATGACAATGGGGTCTGGGAACATACTCAATCAAATATTGCGAAGCCAAAAATTGCAAATGTTCAAGATCAACTCAGTGGAAGAAGGATACAACAAAGGCCGTTTGGGTGTGAGTGACCATGTAGACTTGAATTTACATGGAAAATAAACTCCATGGAAGGCCCTCACTGAATTGTTCAAGAATAGTAGTGATGCCAGGAAATTTCTAGTGAAGGAAAAACTCATAAATATTAGAATGTAGAACAATTAAAATATTCCGCATTACCTCTTCAATTCAACTCGAGTTCGAGATGAATTTTGGGGAGCTAGAGAAACTGTACCATCTTCCGAGTTAGTGAGCCTAGCTCTACTAGGACTTGCTAATACCTGTCATAGCTACCAGGAATATATGAAAGGAAGGGACAAATTTTCATATTGGGAGGGACTTTGGATAGATTTGATGCATTAAGAAATTCGAAGGAACACCAGAGATGGAGTTTCATACAAAGCTGAGGAGGAAGATAATTTTTCCTTGGTTGGGAAGGGAAAGAAATCTAAGGGAGAGAAGTTCCAAAGCAGGTCTGGGTCCATCCAAAATAATGGAAAGAAGAAGTACTTCAACAAACATAAAATGTTTTCACTTCCACAAGCTCAGGCACTATGTAACAAAGTGTCTGCATAAGAAGTATAACAAGAAGGCCTCTGGAGGAGCGGGAGGTGAAGAACTTGCTTCACAATTCAAATTAGACTTCACCTTGATCACATGCATGCAAAGCATTGTGATGGGGAGTGTGTGGTACCTTGATTCAGGTGCCTCGCTGCATATGACAGGACCAAAAGAATTCTTTAGTACCTTGGAGGAGAAGGATATCGAGATGCATATAGAACTTGGGGATGATGGGTAGTATAGTGCCAAAGGAACTAGAACTATAACCTTCAAGAGGGATTCAGGCTCCCATCTTTGTCTAAAAGATGTTATGTACATGCTTAGGTTGAGGAAGAAATTGATATGTATAGAAGTATTGGAGGATAGAGGCTATGATGTTGTCTTTAGTAAAGGGATATCCTTTATGATACATGTGGGTACCGGGAAGTGAAACAAATTAGTGTTCATGTGAAGAACTTGTACAAATTTGAGGTGGAATCTTGTGCTGCACTCCATAGCAAGGTAGAGAAGGTGAACATTCAATATGTTGGAAAACTCTAGCAGAGGTGCATGGATACTTACACCATGGGGCCTTGAATATCATGCAACAAATTATCCCTGATCTCCCGAAAGGCACCCTTGACCAACATGATGTCTGTAAGGGATGTACTTTGGGGAAGTATGTGAAAGGATGTAACATGGGAGGTGTTGGCTTAGTGGGCCTTGACCCAGGTTCAACGTTACTTTAGCCAACAAATCCCTACACTACTAGCCCTTTTGGCATCAATCCGTAGAGCGTAGACTGAAGTCTCACCCGGAGCAGTATGGGGGGATGTTGGAACCAAGTTTCTACAACTAGAGATGGTAGTGATGTCATTTATGCCCTAACTCTTCCTTCGTGCAGATCAATAAGAATTTTAGGACTTATCGATATATTTCGCTTATTCAACCCTTAGACCTTCGCGAAGGTTTATGACTGTCTTTTGCGGACCCTAAAGAGGTGAATCAACCACTTACACGCCTTCATAACTACCCTTACTTCCGTATTTACCCAGATCAGCTTAAGTATCTGATAAATTCAACCTGCATTAATATGTTCTTCATGTAAACATATATTATTACTTGCGTTCAAATAGCAATGCCAAACATACAGATTCGCGCATCAATGTAGCATTAAATCATAAACCCATTATTCAACATAACATAATTGCATTCATTGGTAACAGAAGTAAATAGATCAAACATAGATATTTCCAGAGTAATCTTCCTTATTAATGCTTCAGATCTTCTTACAGAATCAAACTACCCTACGCAGTCAACTGCAGGGGTTCATGCACTCAACTACGGACTTCTACCCTAGGCCTTTGCGCACACAGCTGCAGAGCCTTTCTTCTACACTAAGATTCTTCGTTCTTTTCACTAATGACCCATTACATTCATATTCATCAATGACTGAACTTAGAACTCCCTTAGACTCTTCTAAGACTCTCCTTTTTATACAATCCCATGGTCTGCGAACCATGGGTAGATCTTCTAAAGCCGACACAACTTACATAAAAGAAGGGACAAAACCCTTTATAATACTTTACATCTAAACGCTCCGTGACCACAAATTACGGAGAATTTACACTTTACATACAAAAACTTGGGCTTTCTGCCCCAAAACGTGGGCTTTTAACCCCAAAATTGGCCCTAGGGGACTCTGTCCAACTAGGCCCCCAACAAAAATATGGTGACTCACCCCGAGTCACTCTACTGGTGTGGAGATCTTACTGCAAAGACCTCCCAACTCCACTTTCCACTACAACTTCAGTTGTACACTACGTGCTGCCTGCTTGACTTGCTCCACTAGCTGCTCCGTTGCTGGTCCTATGCTATTTGCTTGGATATTCTATTGTGTTGTCTGTAGGCTGGCCAACTTCTCCCCAATGGTGGTGGAAAGCACATAGGCCCAATCTAGCCAAGGCCCCAGTTTTGCCTTGAAGACTGCCTCTTTTTGCCGTGCTGCTTCCACCTGCTCTTTCAGGTGTTTTGCTTCCTGCAGCTTTTCCAATCTCTAAGTGATAATGATGGTGCACATCGTCGCTCTGGCTTCGTCGTATTGCTACTGCAATTTCCTTGGCTTTGTATTTAACCTCTACAGGTTAGGATCTTCCTACAGACTCGTGAGTACCTCAAGCGATTGCTCGAAGAGCGCATTGCATTCCACCACCGCGTCATCTACTGCAATGAATACATCCTTAACAGTTGCCTCGCGTTGTTCTTTGAACTCTAGTGGAGTTGAAGGTTGCGCCCTCAACTCGAGCTTTATAATATTAAGGTTCAGTTCAAGCTGAACTTTGGCCATTTCGGTCGTAGCATCGTGCACACCTATAGCCAACTTCTAAGTCTTGGCCTCCAAAGGCGCCTCTTCTGGGATGTGCAGTTCCAGAACGGTTCTGCATGCTTCTACTACTACTGCTATGGTGCACTCATTCTTCTCCTGAACCTTCTTCCATGTGTCTATTGCTGCTGATTTCTCAACGAACATCTGTTCATTGTTAACCTTTTGCTCGTTGATCATACTCAGTGCATGCTGTGGTGGGGCCCTAAGTTCTGTGATCACACCTACTTGCACCGTGTGAAGGAATTCACTTGGGAGCATGGCCAAGTTGAGACCAATGTTCCTTAAAGTAGCCTTGTCAGCATCTGTCTCCACGCTTAAGGCTCCATCAGGTAGCACGACAGCCCGAGGATCCAAAGAGCGAACCATCTCCACTGCTTCAGTTGTTCCTGGTGCTAAAATAGTCGACACCGTGCTGCTCTGCCCTACAGCTGCTTGAAATTGAGTAGTTTGTATCTGTAGCTCGTTCAGATCAGTCTGTATGGAAACCAAAGATTGCTTCCACTGCTTCTCGAACTGCTGCAGCAGTTTTGCTATCGCGTCCCTTACCTTATCCCCAATGTCATCTAAGTCACCCTTTGTCAAGGTGATCAGGTCTAAGGATGACTTAATGGCCATGGTATTTTTGGGTGGCCCTTCCTTCTCCTGCTCCCTATTCTGCTTAACCTGGAAGGTAGTGATTTCCAGATCTACACCACCCTGATCTGATCACTCTTCTTCCTCTATCTGTGGTGAAGGATATTTCTAACTTCTGTTAGAGTCATGCTCTTCCTCTTGTTCCTTTGTGGCTTGCTCCGCTTTTGCTCAGGATTTTTCCTCAGCCTCCTTCTTCCACTTTTCAGCCAACTGCTGAATTTTTGACTGGTCCTCTTCTTTCTTCTGCGTTCCCATGGACTTACTAGACCTGACAGACAAATCCAATGTTGTGCGCCAATCGGCTGGCCAACGATCGAGAACTGCTGCAATGGCATCATCCATCGCGAGGTATGGTAGTTCATACCACTTATGTTCTGGGTCCTTTCACACCCAAATGGAGGTACATTGGAAGTCCACTTTGAACTTCATGTATCCCAACAACTGCTCAAAGACAGTTGGTGATAGCCATGACTTACTGTTGATGGCTGCGCAGATGCTTGCCTCCATCAACACCCAAAATATTTTACTCTCCTAGACCTGGGCAACGTCCTTCATTGCCCATAGTGAGAAAACTTCACTACTTTTGGCAGATCTTTCACGATTAGAGGAAATTGGCTATCCTCCAGCAATGCCCATGCAACCAACACAATCGATAGTAACAACCATGCGTAGTGAAATGTCTTTCTTTGGTCCTGTGCCTCCCTGTAGTTCACGAGGAGCTCGCTACATAGGTAGCGTGCCCAATTGAATTATACATCCTCCGGGCACTGGGCCGCTAATGAAACAACTGGTGTCGGCACCTCATCTGCGCAACACTTCCTCAATACCTTGCTAGCTAAGATCTAGGTGGCCACCTTCACCACGGGCTCTATAATACTCGAAATTGAATATCCACGTAGCTTATTGACAAGCTTAAACTTGTCCTTCATCCTTTCATTGAGGTCACGCTCACCCACCTTTCTACCAAATGTCTTGGCCAGATTCAGCCCTGAATATGGCAGTAAGGTGATCCTATGGATCAACATGTCAGTTATAGGGATCTGCTCTGCCAACCACAGGCACCCGTTGTGAACTAGGAACAACAGTTGTTTGATAACAATCAAATTTATGGGAGCGCGGTTGTAATGCGACACCCAGAGCAGATTCAACTATCCTGCCTTATCCACCCCCCAAATCCACTTCATCAGCGCCAGCACAATGACACCAGACTCCTCATAAAACACACACTTCATAAAAGTATCGGTTGCCAGGTGGGGGAACCGCTCAGTATTGGCCAAGTCCCAATCCTCTAACTTCAGATGTGGGACGTGCGCCAAGTGTGGACCTTAAAACGTGATATGTTCTGGAAGCAGGGGTGTATTAAGTAGAAATTTTCCCTTATCTGGGTCCTTCAGGACCTTCACCTTAGCCCAACGCAGAGGGATGTATTCTAGAAGCTTCGAGATAGGGTCTATTCCCTCAATGTCAATGTATTTTGCACCCTCGTTTGCGGCCTCTAGGTCTACAACCTTTCCTTTCTTCTTGCGCGGTGGGTTTCTCTTTTCTCTGATGTTTTCTCGGTGACTTGCACACCGGAAGGGTCTGCTTCTATTTATCTTTCTTTGTTTTCGGAACCTCTTGTGCTAGCATAGGTTTTGGCCTAGGTGACCTTGGTGATTTCGGCACCATTGTATGCACCTCTATGCTTATGACCTCAAGGGTAGATCCCTCAGAGGCCATAGACCCTCCAGCACTTGCAATTTCTACGAGTGTAGACATGAGGCTATTGAGGAGCTCCTAGGTTTCCTTAGGTAACCTGTCAAACACTGAACTGGCCACTAAATCCTCAAAAAACATAGGGTTTATGTGTAAACTATAGCACGACACATCAACTCTCAAAATGAAAAGTGTTTTTTGTTGGACAACCATCTGTAATTTATAGGCACATTTGGATTCAAATTTGACCGTTCCCCCCAAAATCTACTCATAAATGCTAGATTGGCGATAGATTTTCAAATATTTCCCTCTTAAATTCAACCTTAAATGCCATCCCCCCACTCCTCTTAGCCATTTTCTCATTGTCAAGTCATGAACAGTGACAGTAACGGTCACTTTCTAGCTGCCCTGCGTGGTCTCTCCTATAACACAAATCCCCTCACGCTTCTGCTGATGTTGTGACATTCTTCCATTTCGCGTAGTCCCCTAGTCATGCAGCTCTACAACCCGGGTAGTGTAGTTTATAGTCCTGTGCCTCCTTTCAGCTGCTTGGAGCGCTAAGACTATGCTTCCATCATATAGTCATCTAGCCGGATCCCCAATGTATGGCTTCAATCAACTGCCATTTACCTTTGCCAGAAATGGGTCTCCATTCAATTTCATCAGTTGAACTACTCCACCATCAGTAATCTCCTTGATGACATATGGCCCTAGCTAATGCATCCGAAATTTCCCTGGAAACTTATCAAACTTGTTGTCATATAAAAAAACTATATCATTTACCTTGAAGGTGCACAGTTTGATGTGCCAATCGTGCCATGAATTTTCGCGCTCCTTCTGGATTTGTTGATGGAATCTAGCCAAAAATATGTCTTTTTCAAGCTCTATAAGCTGCACGAGCCTCTCTTCTAGGGCTCCAAGATCTTCCATTCCTATGAATGCCGCTATGCATAGACTAGGTACAATGTACTCCATCGACATCACCGCTTCTACGCCATAAACCAACCTAAACGATGTCTGTCCAGACAATTTCTTACAAGTAGTTTTGTAAGCCCATAGCACTGCGAGTATGCGCACATCCCAATCATTCCTTTGTGCATTGAAAACCTTCATCAACGCATTCTCCAATATCTTATTAAATGCTTCAACTGTCCTATTAGCCTATGGGTGATATGGCGTACTCTTTTGATGATAAATTTGGAATTCCTCTGTCAACATGTTGATCGTTTCATTAAGGAAATGTGTACTGCGATTGCTCATCAAAATATTTGGGCAACCGAACCTAGTCAGCACATATTCAAATAGAAACTTTGATGTTGTTGACCCTGTATAGTCCTTCACGGGCTGTGCCTCCGCCCATCTGGTTAAATACTCAGTCACGGTGATGATATACCGCACACCCATCTTCTTTCTTGGAGGCTGAATCAGTCCCACAAAATCAATTGCTCATTTCTCAAATGGCTACAATGACATCTGCGGATTCAGAGGTAGCTCATCCCTCCACAATGGCCTACCGGCTCTCTGACATGCATCACATGCCCTACAATAAGCTTTGGAATCCTTATGCAGTGTTGGTCACCACAACCCAGCATGTAAAGTTTTCTGCACTATTTCCTTTCCTACATAATGCCCTCCCGCAGCTCCTCCATGAGCTTCATTGAGGATGTTGTTTCGTTCAAGATCAGGCACATAGCGATGTAGTATTTCATCCGATCCCATTTTATACAAATGTCCTGCAATTGACAGAAAAGTTTGTCACGTGCACCACCAATTCCTTCTTTTGTTGAATAGTATATCCTTCTAGAGTCATTCCTCTAGTCAGGAAGTGTATGATATATGAAAAGTTATTATCAGCTACGGGTACCGTGAAGAGCTACGCATCAGGAAAACCTTCCTCCAAATTAATAGACTCCTATCCTGTCTCAATGTGCAACAGATGATCTAGCCCTGCATTCAATCGTCCTGACATCACAATTACTTCGAAATCATATTCTTGGAACAACAACAACCATATGCATATCTTCTCCCCCAACACAGGCTTGTTAACCAAGTACTTCAATGTAGAATGGTCTGTATACATCTTAAAGTGTCCACCTAGAAAGTAGTGTATGAACTTTTGGAGCGCGCACACCATAGCCAAACCTTCGTGCTCTGTCATTGAATATTTCTTCTCAGCCTTGGACAAATTTCTGCTTGCAAATGCTATAGGGTGATCCAATGTTCCCTCATCGACCTGTGTCAGTACTTATCCCAGTGCAATACATGGTGCATCCATGTGCGCATGAAATTCCTTCTTCCAATTCGGGAAGACTAGGATCGACGTAGTGACCATTTTCTCCTTTAATATATCCAGGCTCTGCTGAATTTCTCCATCCCAATAGAATGTAGCATCCTTCTTTAGCAGTTTTTCCAGCGACGCAGTAATCTAGGTACAACACTTTATGAACTTCCTATAATATCTTGTATTCCCCAACATTATGTATAGTTGTTTAACACTTCTTGGCGCATCCAAATTTATTATGGTCGTGATCTTAGAAGGGTCTACCATTAAGCCTTGTCTGCAAACTACATGATCCAGCAAGATTCCAAAAGGAACATAGAACAAACATTTCTTCAAATTTAGCACAATCTGATACCTTCAGCATGTATCCAACATCAGGTGCAAACTAGCTACATGGTGCTTTACCAATCCAAACACCATCCAATCATAAAAGTATACCTGCAAAAATTTGTGAATGAATTCCTTGAACGTCACGATACCTATGCGCGAAAATATCACCGACACGTTCTTCAGTCCAAAAGGCATTACTGTATACTGAAAACATCCCCATTCAGTCGTGAACGTCGTCTTACTTCTATCTTCCAGTGTGATCTTAATCTGATGGTACCTTGAGAACCCATGAGTGAATGAATATGCTTCCTGTCCTCCTACATTATCTAGCACTTCATCAGTGAAAGAAGTTGGAAATGGATCATGCACGCAGGTGTCATTCAACTTCCTAAGATTTATGCATATCCTTATTTCATCCTTCTACTTGTTTTTGTGAACTACCATTGGGCTCACCTAATCAGATTCTTCTACTGGTTCAATAATACCTGCTGCAAACATTTTATCCAACTCTAAGCAGACCTTTTCTTTATACTTTGGATTGAGGTGGTAAGGCCTTTGCTTAGCCGGCTTCACGTCCAACTTTAAAGTAATCTTCATAACACCCAAATCTATTATTCCTTTCAAATATGAGAACTTTTTAGGGAACAAGTTATGATATTCGTAGAGCAACTCAGCGACCTTATCTACTGTGGAATCATCCCAGTAGTCCCCAATCTTTGCAAATTTCGGCTCCGCTTCTGTTCTAATGTTTACCTATCTAGTTTTGAGCAGCACAGTGATATCTGGATTCTCAATTTGAGTTCCCTCAACTTTGCAGTGACCTTCTGTCTCTGGGATATTAATGTTCCTCGAATCCTCATTTTCTTCTTCAGCAGTCACATTGTAGCACTCCAGTGCATGGCGTAGCTGGGTGGTCCATATGGTTGAATCAAATCTAAAGGATCCTGCTGTATTCTAAAGGTTGTTTCCTTGACCTCCTATAACGCCTCATCAATACATTCAAATCCATCCTCAAATATGAATGTCATCAAGAATCCCTATCACAAAACATCCCATTCTTAAATGCCATGGCGGAGCTCTGTTTCCAAGTACCAGTTCGTCGGTATGACGTCCAAAGTATGACAGAACAAATGCACCCACTCAGTTTGAGGCTCTACTCCATAAACTTTTGTCCATTTTTCCAAGGGATCGTGTAGATCATTCCTTCAATCATATTTCTCTATTAGTTGAACTCTCAGGTGACCAAACTGCAACCTCATCATCTTTTTGTACATGCGCCAGTCATCAAAACTGTCTTTGTGCATACCCCACCATCGTGTGGGCGTAGCGCACAATGCCAAATCCAAGGCTTGGAAGCGATGCTTCTATGGTACTTCCCTTTCAAATTCATCCAAAATTTATCAACGTCAGTAAAACCATTATAATAGGGCAAACTTCTTACCTTCAATGATACACAACGCATCGATTTATCATCATATTATAGAACAACGTATATACTTCATGCAATTGATTCTACCAGTGTTCCAACTCCTCATCTGAATCTGACGTGCAGGAACTTTCAGAGTCCCATGCAATACACCCATCAGCTATTGAATTCACCCAATCTTGAACTCGCACCGTTATCTGATAAATCTGTTCCAAGTCATCGTTGCTTTCATAATCGCGGACCGGTTCAATATAGCACGGTCCTTCTGCAGGGTCAAGGGGCACTACTACACAGAGAGATTTGTTTTCAAATGCCATCGTCCACTTCTTCAAATTGATCACCCCTTTCATATCAATGGCCCAATTGATCCCAAGGAGAATAGGGTAGGGATTACTTTCATCCACAATTTCAATCACTTCAAAATCAGCCAACGTGCTCGCGCCTTCAATATCTACTGTCATTCCCTATAATATTCTCATGGGGATGATATTTTGTTGATTTTCCATCCTCAGTTGAATCGGAGACCACTGTAGCGCAGGTCTCCCCATTTTCTCCCATGTCTTTTTAGGAAAAACATTCACTTATGACCCTAGATCCAGAATAACTTGATGCATCTCATACTCTCCTATCTGCGCAGTGAGCCTCATCTCATGCCCCATTCTTGCCTTATGCTTACCAATATTCCTGACTACACACTGCCCGTCAAGAGAGTTTTATTTTCTCGCACATTTATTTATCAGCTCTTGTAATCCTTTTACAGCCTTGCTATCGCGCAACAACTTCATATAGGTCTCCAAGAAAGTATTAAGCATAGAAGGGTCCATCTCTTCAGCTAGCTTATCCTAACTTCTTGAGGTAGAGGCCTTAGAAAAGCTTTCATTTGCTTCCATAAATGTTTCCGTCGTGCGCCCCAGATCAAACCCAACCTCCTTTTTTGGGGCTTTGCAGACCCACTCACTTTATTCAGGATTATTTCCCTTATCTTCGCTAGTCGTCATTCCAATTCACAATGCGATGTTCACATTAGGATCTTCTTCGCAGGGTTCAACCCTCATCATCTGCAGGTTCTGGGTAGGATGCTGAGGCTGTGCCCATTTTTCACATATCTTATCTAGTAATACAGGGCAGTATTTTGTCGTGTGGTCAAACTGAGTATAGTATCGACATGATAGGCAAATCGAGTTCGTACATTCTCGTGCATAGTGTCCTGGTCACCCATAGTTGTAGAAAATAACCTGTCACTGACCTCTACTAGGTCCTCCTCCACCTCGGCCTCGTCCACGTCCTTGATATTCTCCTCGGGCTCCCCCAACGCCTTGATCTGGAGGCTGGGTTTCTGCCTGCACTCGATATGCGGGTGTTCTATCCATCATTAGCTCATAGCTACGACAATTATGCTCCTAATGAACCACCGATTTACAAAAGTTGCAGAAGAGTTGTTGCGGTGGCTGTACAAATTTTTGTAGCAAGTGACAATTGTCTATCACATGCTTTCCATTACCCAAAAGCTAACACACCACAACGTGGGCCCTATACTTGGCTCCACTTGAGCTTCCAGACTTAGAGGCATCGACCCTCTGCTGCAACCTAATTCACGAAGACTGGACAGTGATCCTTGTCATGCCCCTGAATTTTGCATTTCAGGAACCAAACGTCTTCACACACCTCTGGCCGAACTTCTCTATCCTTCTTCAGACTTTGAAATTCTAGGAAAAGGTTCTGCAGCTCCATGTGAATCTGTTGAACTCCAAAATTAGCATCTCGCATCAGTTTCTCATGCAATCTCATCACGATCTCTAGGGCTTCCACTTGAGTCCCAATCTTTTGTTGTGATAAAGATATCCTTAGATGAGGCAAGAGTGAAGCCACAAACCATTCGTTATGCTGCCCATCTGTAAGATTCATGTTAGCTTCGTGGATCTTACATTTCAATCTCTGATCTAGCTCTAAAACCGTATTTCTAGGCCTCATCATGATCTCTTTGAATCCAACAATTTATTGCACTTCAAACTTGGGCCTACTAAATTCCTTATTCAGTGCGGTCTGAATATATGTTAATGCAACTGTCAGGTTATCAGTGAAGTATTTAATGTACCACGTTAGCGTGCATTCCTGCAAAGCAATAACCAACATTACTTTCTTCATCTGATCATCTGTAATACCCTGAGCTTCCCATACAGCCTTTGAAACAAACCAAAACTGGTCAAGATCGTCATTCCCCAAACCCTTGAAAATGGGCAACTTTACTGCATTCGCCATACTGAACAGTGGTGGATGTGGTGGCAGTGTGGGCGAAGGTGTATGCGACGGAGGTGAAGATGGATGTGGTGTAGGTGGATGGGGTATTCATAGGAAACCTTGCCTTATTAATTGAACAATGCTCTATGGTGAAGCCTGTGTTGCTTCTTCATTGTCGCTCAAAGGAGGTCAAATCAACGGGCTATATTTAGGGCCCATTTTTCCTCTATCCTTGAATATCTTTCTACTTCGCGTAGCTCCAAACATCAAGGTAATTGCATAACCCACTTTTCACACAAGAGCATCTTAATCCAATTATTTGAAGGCCTTAAATACTTACCTCGCATTCCCTTGAAGAAGTGGCGCTCTTCTTCGCTGTAACTGACCAAAGTATCGATTGTGAACTCTATCACAAATCCTCCTATGATATGATCGAGCTGGTGATTGACAGCGCGTGCGATATTATCTTTAGAAGCTTCCAATATCCGCATTAACTTTGGGGTCCACACTCTCAGACCATCAAGCCTCCACCTTCCTTGGATTTCTTTTAGTGATCCACTCGTATAATTCAACCAGGAAGGAACAA
This sequence comes from Pinus tabuliformis, assembly GCA_031772625.1. Classification (NCBI taxonomy): domain Eukaryota; kingdom Viridiplantae; phylum Streptophyta; class Pinopsida; order Pinales; family Pinaceae; genus Pinus; species Pinus tabuliformis. Next base: position 1,230,973,577 of record CM062809.1, on the reverse strand, counting down.
AAGAAAATTTTGTGTATCTCTTTGTTCAAATATTTGTCCAAACATTATTCTTTCGTCAACCACAGATTTCTGTTTTCTTGCACCGCGAATTCGTAGATCTTTCTACCCAACCAATCTTCAATTTCCTTCTTATTCGGATTCCAATGATGCGACATCAAACATCTCTTTATGCAGATTTCGGTCCCGGAAATAGAACCATTTGTTGGCTTAGTGGGCCCAAACCGAGGTTCAGCGTTAGTTTAGCCAAAAAAATCCCTACACTACTAGCCCTTTCGACATCAATCCATGGAGCGCGAACTGAAGTCTTATGCGAAGCGGTATGGGGGGATGTTGAAACCAAGTTTCCGCACCTAGAGATGGTAGTGATGTCGTTTTATGCCCTAACTCTGCCTTCACGCAAATCAATAAGCCTTTTAGGGCTTATCGATATATTTCCCTTATTCAACCCTTAGACCTTCGTGAAGGTTTACGACTACCTTTCACGAACCCTAAATAGGTGAATCAACCACTTATGTGCCTTCAAAATTACCCTTACTTCCGTAGTTACCCAGATCGGCTTAAGTAACTAATAAATTCAACATGCATTAAGATGTTCTTTGTGTAAACATATATTATTACTTGCGTTCACATAACAATGAAAAACATATAGATTCATGCATCACATTAAATAATAAACCCATTATTCAACATAACATAATCGCATCCATTCATAATAGATGTAAATAGATCAAACATAGATATTTCTAGAGTAATCTTCCTTATTAATGCTTTAGATCTTCTTACAGAATCAAACTACCCTACGCACTCAGCTGCAGGGGTCCGTGCACTCAACTGCGGACTTCTACCGTAGGCCTCTACGCACACAGCTACAGAGCCTTTATTCTACTATAAGACTCTTTGTTCTTTTCGCTAGTGACCCATTACATTCATCTTCATCAATGACTGAACTTAGAACTACCTTAGACTCTTCTAAGAGTCTCTTTTTTATACAATCCCACGGTCCATGAACCATGGGTAGATATTCTAAAGCCGACACAACTTACTTAAAAGAAGGGTAGAAACCCTTTATCATACTTTACATCCACATGCTCCGTGACCACAAATTTCAGAGACTTTACACTTTACATACAAAAACTTGGGCTTTTTGCTCAAAACTTGGGCTTTTAACCCCAAAATAACCCTAGGGGACTCTGTCCCAATAGGAAGTGGTGCCAAGACAAAAGGACAAGTCAATGGTTGGTTCCAAATGGATTTGTAGGTAAAGCATGCAGTATATGGGAGAATTTAGAAGCACAAGGCCAGATTTGTGGCTAAGAGATTCTCTCAAGTAGAGGGGGTAGACTATGAGGAAAAATTTTCTTCAATATCAAGATACTCCTCGATCATAACCATTCTTGCATTCGGTGTGAGGATGGGGTGGAAGATCCATCATATGGATGTAAAGACAACCTTTCTCAAAGGTGTTGTGGACGAAGAAATTTACATAGAGCATCCAAAAGGATTTGTGCAGTATGACATGGAGATGCATGTGTGTAGACTCAAAATATCCATGTATTATCTCAAATTGGCACCCCAGGAATGGTACACTCAAATTTATACATATCTCAATGGATTGGGCTTCATCAAAAGTGAAGGAGATGCCAAACTCTATCACATTTTGGTGGATGACAAATTGTTTATATCTGTCTTCTATTTTTATGACTTGATACTTACAAGGGATGAGAATTTAATCCACTCTTGTAAGGGAATTCGAGATGAAGGACATGGGATTCATGAATTAATTCCTTGGGATGGAAGTATGGTGAGGTGATGGTGAACTGTTTGTGAGTCATGGGAAGTATTCCTATGAAATACTTCAGAGATTTCACATGGAGGACTGTAAACCTATGGACACACCTATAGCTATGAACTAAAGCAAGGAGAGTGCTTCTTCTCTAGAAGTAGTAGATGCTACCATCTAGGGATATCTTGTGGGATCCTTGATGTATCTAGTGAACACAAGGCTCGACATATGATATGTGGTTAATCAACTTAGTCAAGCTATGGTTAAGCTAACCAAGCTGTATTGGAAATCAACTAAGCATATGTTGTGTTACCGCAGAGGCACAAATGTAGAGTATGGGTAAGAGTAGAGGAGGATAGTGGTAGTGAAGCTTCAAGGCTTCACCGATGCATATTGATGGGGCCTTCATTTTTGGAGGAATTAATATGTTTTGGAGAGAAGTCAAAAGGATGGCGACAAGTGGCAAAAATGGTCATTGTAGAGTTGCGGGAATGACAACTGAGAAAAAGGAAGGAACTAGCAGTTCAGGTTGGCGCACAGAGAGAAGGAAGAACATGACAAAAGGTAGAAAGGAGAACTAAAAATGGTTTTTGTTATTGTTGATGCTATTAATCTTGTGTTGTGGAGCTATGAGAACTGCTTTGTATCTATCATTCCATTAGCTTTTATTCTATCTTCTTAGAGTCATGTATGTTGAGGAAGAGGCCTTGAGCCTAATTTGATGTATTCACATCTCATATCAATGATGAAGAATGCTATTGGGATCATAATGTGTTAGTTGTATGTTATTCTAGTTCTTTAAATTTTTTTTTTATGTATGCACATATTTAAGTAGTCTCTCTGTTACATCATGTATGGCCTATTGTGATCCGACTTCCTTGTAGAATGATCCAATGTTATCTGCTCTTCATTCTCTAATATGATTCTCCCTGATACTATATTTCAACCATCATATAACTAAGGTTGCGAAACGCCTTAGGTGAGACTCCTTACCCATTTTGGGTAAGCTGATAATGTCGGAGTTGTGCTGAACTATAATGGAGCTTTGTTGGCCCTTGCACATGAACCCAGGGTCTTAACCTTGTTGTTATTTCTATGCCAACAAATGATTCCATTGTCGGGACCTGAAATTCAAAAAGGGAGTTTGGAATATGGTATCAAGGATATTTAAGAAATAACTACAAAACTGGTGGGATGAGTAAGTGGACCAGTTTTTTTCTTAGCAAGATCAACTCCGCCAGCAAACTATTGGGAAGATGAAGGAGGAAATCCTATATTCGGAGTTGACTAGTGATTAGTATGAGATATTCTGGTGCAAGTTCCCAGAAGTACTTTACAACTAGTTGTAGAGATTGCAGGTGAAAGGAAAGTCCAGTGGAAAAAACCCATATTGTCATGCCTAGGCTCAAGTGGATCTCACTATGCCCAATCATCTTGATACAAATATGACGAGAGCGGAAGGTTTTTTGGTACATATCACATTGGAAGGGTATATTATTGAGTTTGCATCAGAAAGTCATCAATATTTTTAAAAATCTAAAGCCATGTTCTGATCGGATCTGTGGGAGAAGCTACTAAAATAAGTTACCTTGTCGATCAAGGTTTTAATGGTGGAAGAGGGCTTGCCAATGTTTTAGAACCCAAGCATGGCAATGTAAACATCTAGTATTAGGAAAAGGAACTAAAGGGAGAGATGATTGTTGAGTCTTGAAAATGTCATTCATTTCCATTACACTTTCACTATTATGTCCATTATATCACCTCCATTTCACCTCCATTTCACTACTATGTCACCACATTCATCCCACTTTCATTATCATTGGGCCACCTTTATGTTTTTCCAATCTTTATTATTTCTAAGCCTTTTAAGTGAATTTGTGGTTAAACATTAGAAAATAATGTGCATATGCTTATACCTAACAAATGGGTTGAGTTTGTTGACACGTGTAGGTTGAAAGGAGGCTTCTAGAAGACCTTTATGTGGCACTCTAAGGCCAAATTCGAATTTGGTTGGAAAGAATCATGGGATCATGAGGATATGTGTCACATCTCCTAATTGTATTGTAACTCTAAAAAGACATGTGTCTTATCAGTTCCTATTTTGATTAGGACTCTAGAGGTAGAGGGAGAGATTCATGGACTATCATTAATGTGATGGCTCTCATCTTTTTGTATAAATAGGAGATCTCTCTCCTTCATTTGCTAGTCTTTCCTTTAGTCTTTTCTTAGTCCTTTTAGTTTGTTAGTCCCATGGCTTTTGAAAGCTTTGGAGAGCTTTGTTGTACTTTGCACTTTTGAAGAAATTGAATAAAGCTTTGATGTTCTCAACATGGAAGGAGATGTGAAGTAGATGTCATGGAGCATATTAGGATGTAAGTAGATTAGATTTCATTTTGTAAATATTGCTTTGTAGAATGTAAGGTAGATTAGATTTTCATTCATGCAATTTTAATTTATGCAAGTTATTTTCTCCCGGGATTGTGTGTCTTTGTTGTATTTGCTTTATCTCTAATGGTATTTTCAGTTGTCATATTCATAAGTTGCTGCCTTTATTTTATTTTTCTAGCTTGATTTCTAGTTTAGTTTCTCAAAGTTGTCTGCTAACATATTGATGGTCTCTTTATCACAAATTGTTCATCTTTTAGAGATCAGAATACTAATAAATTACAGCTGGCTTTGAGTACTTTTTAGACTAATCTTTAACTACTTCCTAATCGTGTTTTACACAGTACTATGTGTTGGAAGCAGAGAGTTAGGAAGAGTTGAACATTATAACTAGTCTTTAAAGTAGATTTTTCTCATTTTTGATCACTTTTTAAACTCATCTTTAGCTACTTCCTAATCGTGTTTTACACAGTACTATGTGTTGGAAGCAGAGAGTTAGGAAGAGATAAACATTATCATTGGTTTTTAAAGTGATTTTCTTACCTTTTTTTGCAGCAGCATGAGTAGTGACTAGTGCCATTAGAAAGTGGTTTTTATGTTTTGCTTTCAGTTTCATTTCAAGTTATTTCTTTCAAGCTCTTTCTTTGCAAGTTTAATGTACAGTTTGAATTACTTCATGCTTTCATGTTGATTGTAGATTAGTGATGCACATAGCCTTCTAATGAACTAATGACGTGATAGAATCATCTTGTCCTTTTGCTGCAGCAAGGATACTTGGTCTCATAGTCATTTTCTCATTATTTGATTATTGCATGTTAGAACAAAACCCCAAAAACAACATAAACTATAAAACAACGAAGTAAGAGAAAGGTTAACTAAGCACATATAGTGCACCACACTTCATCAGCGTATGATACCCGGATTGATAATTTATGTAGAGCAATTTAAGACATTAAATTGACTAGACATTTTGGCGCCGTTGCCGGGGAAGTGTAATTAGGAGACCTTATTTCTTACATCTGAAAAAGAAAAATTAATAATCCTTGAGTATGCTCTCCTCTTGCACTTTGTGTGATCTGGAGGATCAGAAAAAGGATTGTTAAGTAAAAAAAGACAAAATAATAATTCTTGAGTATGCTCTCCTCCTGCACTCTGTGTGATCTGGAGGATCAGAAAAAGAATTGTTAAAAGAAAAAATAGGAGACAAAATAAACTTCAAACATTTCAATTGATTCAATAAAAAAAAAAAATGAAAAAAAAATGGAAAAATGAAACTCAACTGCTTTGATAGGTTCAAATTGTCCAAAATTGTCTGGTTATGCTTTGTAGTGGTCTTCAAAACACTGTATCCTGTTCAAATAAGGTTTTGCAACTTAGCTGCAGAAACTGCCCTGATTCCGCAGCTATCTGACAATTCCGCAGCTAGCTGACAATTCCGCAGCTGTTTCAAGGTTTAGCAGGTTACAGGCATCTAATGAAAAAACCGACCACATGGGCATCTCCAGAATTGTCCCGACATGGATCCTATCCTAGTCACCCATCTCAGATCGGTGAAAAATTAGCCTAGGACCTCAGTCAAAGTCTTGTTTTTAACATGTTTTTCTTGAAGTATTTGCTGCCTGAAATTGAAAATCATTAATCCTTTTTATAAAATATTACAATTTCAGAGAAGAAAAAAAAAGAGAGAAAAACAATCTATGGCTATCTCCATTCTTATTTTTCACTGTGGCTTCAATAAAAAAAATATGCCTCCCTGTTCAAGCTTTGACCTATTGATTCCTGTAGGAGGCATTCATCATTTAGTGGCAGATTTTTGAGTTGACTTCACCTTTGGATAGCTACATTATCGATTAGAAACAGAGGGTCGAATTCTTGAAGGTAGCCTCTGGTGATTCATTAAATTATTAAGGGCAGAGTAGTCATTTTTCTCCAAGGGCGAGAGCATGTAAGCTGATTACATTTGCTGACAAAAGGACAAATTTGTTAGCTGAATTTTATCTTATTTCAGGGGTCAAATCCTCTTACTGTTGGAGCCAATTTCCTCTGCCATTATATCCATCAGATTACAGGTCTACTTCATGGGATGAGTTCAACATTCACCATAATTATTTGGAGATTGATCTGAATTAGAATGAATCAATAAGCTCAATTGCTGCCACTTAGATTTCCGCCACCTACAAAACCTGTGATATAAACAACCTGAGCTGTAAATTCAACAAAATTCCTAAGTCGTTGTTTTAAAAATGCAAGGATCTCCTGGCTCATATTGTGGACTTGCTGGCTGCTGTAGCTAACTCTGATAATGAGCGTGGAAATTGGGGCATGAAAAAGGAAATAAAGGAGTCTTCTGTAAGAAATAGAGTGTCGAAGGATAATTCATTGCGAATAAAAGAGAATTCTAATAAGAAATTTGCAGTTCTTATTCTTGGTGCTGGTCATGTATCCAAACCTGCTATTGAATTCTTAACTTTGAATGGATGCAATTTTTCTGAGTCTCAGTCCACAAATAAATGAGGTAGCTAATGAACTCGGAATGCTTCTTGATCAGATCCTTCAGCTGCCTCTCCTCCAAAGTATTCCATATAAAAAAAATTCAAAATCAATTTCACAGCCGAATGCAGAACTGTTAACTCAGAAAAAAAACGTAAACCTGAAAAAAACGTCAAACTTCACACCTTCGATTCTCCCAAACAGAGACGAATTTCAACAAACTAAAACATGGGTTTTTTTTCTAGGTGGGTTAATTAGATAACCCAGAAACCGTTTGAGAAAATTCGTGGCGGTCTGGGAGAAATCCTCGGTTCTTTGGAGTCCCTTTTTGACTGCCGCGCGTGAAAAAATCAGTGTTTTTTTAAACAATTGTGACCATATTTCGTTTTCCCTGGGAAATCTGCTCAGATCTGTTTTTCTTGGCAGCCAAGTCATACACGGTGCGCTTTGGTTGTTTGAAATAGTACGTCTTCTGCCCTTGCAAATCATTAATACCTGTTTTGAACAGTCCAAATCGAAGACGGCTCTGTTACGTAAGCCAATTACATACGGCTCTTCACAGCCGCATAACTCCCGCTGCAAACTACAATTCATCTTCACATTCTTCCCTTGTATTTCGTTGCTGCGAAGTGCACGTTTTTCTTCTTGTTCTTCATCGTTTCTGCGAGATTCGAGCGCGTGACTCCAGTCATAGGCGGGGGAAGCACTTTAGAGCACAACACAGTACTAATCACAAGTGACCGTCCTGGAGTGATTAAAGGAACTCGTTTTTCTACCAGCAACTGTTATGACAAGTGTTTCAATATCATAAACATTTCTCCATGTTATGGCTTTGGTAGAATTGTTAAGACTTGGATGACACTCTTGAGGGTGAGGTTCATCAAAAAGCATTCACAATTCTTTCTTGCCAAATTTAAAGTTTCGCAAATATTTATACACAGATGGGGACTCGAAGAAGACCGTTTCTGGACCTAAATCAACCTCCCAGTGAAGAAGAAGATTCTGAAGAGTTCCATGCATTTCATTCACTCCTCCACATTTTTTTTTTTTTCTCTTCCACGCGCACAGCCACTCCATTTCACAGCACTTTCTACACTCTGCACTTTCCGCAACCAATACAGCGTTTCCGCAGCCAATCACAGATTCCGCAGCTGTTTTGTTAAACTCTAGGTTGCAGGTGTCATCAGGCAAAAAAGTCACATGGGTAGCTAGGGAAGTGTCAGTACATGGATGGTGTCCTATTCATTCGGTCAAATTTGATGAAAAAGACCCCGGTCAAAGAGAAGTCAAATTGTGTGTTATCACAAAGTCGCCACATTGAGTCGCCACACTAAGTCGCTGCATGTCAAGAAAAATAATAATTTTGAATCAATGAAATGAACAAGTTATTTTCTCACTTTTCTGAAGGTATTGATTAATTTTGGACTGATAATGAAAGATGAATGGCTAACTTTGTATCCAAGATTTTTAGCTACAGAACTGTGCACATTCCGCAGCTAAAGTCCAATTCCGCAGCTATTCTCTGATTCCGCAGCCAGAAAAACCTCATTGTTCAAATCAACTTATCTTTTTCATACAAAATCAGATTTTGATGATTTAAGTACCATTGGAAAGATCTCAACAAGATCTATACAATGAGAAATATATCATTAGAGTTTGAAATGGAAAATAATGAAATAAATTGCTGAAAAGAAGCAACATCAACTTGAGGCACTAATTCCAAAGCAGGTATAAATTCTTTTGATTTTTCCTTTGAGAACTTGTTTCATTAATACAAATTCTTTGTTTTGTGTGTAAATATCATAACTAGAGAGATTGATCACCTCTCTCCTTTGATAATCTTACATTCCATTGCAGAAGAAGTATTAGTTTTTTTGCAGGTTCCAGGAGGAAGGACAAATGGCTACAAGAGAATGGTGTCTCTCTAAGAGACCAATTTGTTTCATAAGAGGATGATCAGCAACAAAAAAGAAATATGCTGATGCAAAATCAGATCCAAACACTTGAAAAAACTTTCAGATACTTTTGTCTCCATCATATCCATCCATCACATCCATACCTCATAATAAACCAATCATCCCATTTTCCTCCATATTTTCCACTTACATTCACATACACTTTCCATCTCTTTTTGTCCCTTCATAACCCACAAATAAAAGCAAGAGGCTCATTCACATGCTTATTGCCATTGCCATTTCTATTCTCCATTACCATTTTCCATTTTCATTTTCCATTCCTTGTCATTTTCATTCCGCAAATAAGCCCTGCTTCAATGCAAATTATTGAGTCCATAGTCCTTTGAGTCTAAGTTCTTTGTAAAAACACCTTGAGGCTTGCATGCCTTAATGGCAAGTCCTCATGCTGACAAACAATGGGAATACATTAATGTCCCTTGTTCGTTAGATCTTCTAGGTGACTCGACATCAGCAAATTCATTCGTACCTAGCAAGATGTGTTTGGGCATCTTGACTCTCATTGTCATCAATGGTGAGAGTTCTCGTGTTGACTAGTGGCATCCATTAATGGCCACTAAGCCAACAATTTCCTACTATGTTCGACATCAGAACATCTTTTCACATAGTAGGAATTGTGCCAATGAGTTTTGAAGACATGAAGACTATTATTTTCAGCATTTTGGAGCAGATTCAACAAGCTTTAGTAGAAGCAATAAAAAGCCATCTTATCTCTCTATCCATGACTCCTCTTGTTCAGCCACTTGAAGAAGAATATGATCAGAAGTTTTCAGCCACCACACATACAACTCATCCATTCCAAAGGGTAAGTGAAGGTACGGCATTTTCTAACTTTTAACCATAGAATTCCATAAAAAGCTAGAATGATAATTGTTGGAAAAACATTTCTCTTCCTCATTTCATAAAATTGCCAATACCATCAGTTTGGGGGGGGGAATACATTCATATTCATATCTTTCCATGTCCATATCATATTCAGGAGCTCACATACTTCCAACATATATTAATTATTACATTGCTATTATGAGCATACAATGGATTTTGAAAAAGTGCTTAAAGGATAAATTGGATACAAACAAAATCATGGTTGTCACACAAGAACCAACCATCATGCAATCCAATAAAGATATACTTTGCAACAATAATCAAAATATCATTATGCAAAGTTCAAAGATCAAAATAGAAGGCAACAAAAGAAAAAAATGGTTGTAACACAAGAACCAACCATGTTGCAATTCAAGTGAAACACTTTGCAAAAATATGAAGTTATCAAATGATATCATGCAAAGTTAAGCCAAAGCTCAAGGATCAAAAGAGTTAATGTAATATATATTGCATGAGGACATGCAATGGCTTCAGTTGGGGGGTATGTTGAGTCTTGAAAATGTCATTCATTTCCATTACACTTTCACTATTATGTCCATTATATCACCTCCATTTCACCTCCATTTCACTACTATGTCACCACATTCATCCCACTTTCATTATCATTGGGCCACCTTTATGTTTTTCCAATCTTTATTATTTCTAAGCCTTTTAAGTGAATTTGTGGTTAAACATTAGAAAATAATGTGCATATGCTTATACCTAACATATGGGTTGAGTTTGTTGACATGTGTAGGTTGAAAGGAGGCTTCTAGAACACCCTTATGTGGCACTCTAAGGCCAAATTCGAATTTGGTTGGAAAGAATCATGGGATCATGAGGATATGTGTCACATCTCCTAATTGTATTGTAACTCTAAAAAGACATGTGTCTTATCAGTTCCTATTTTGATTAGGACTCTAGAGGTAGAGGGAGAGATTCATGGACTATCATTAATGTGATGGCTCTCATCTTTTTGTATAAATAGGAGATCTCTCTCCTTCATTTGCTAGTCTTTCCTTTAGTCTTTTCTTAGCCCTTTTAGTTTGTTAGTCCCATGGCTTTTGAAAGCTTTGGAGAGCTTTGTTGTACTTTGCATTTTTGAAGAAATTGAATAAAGCTTTGATGTTCTCAACATGGAAGGAGATGTGAAGTAGATGTCATGGAGCATATTAGGATGTAAGTAGATTAGATTTCATTTTGTAAATATTGCTTTGTAGAATGTAAGGTAGATTAGATTTTCATTCATGCAATTTTAATTTATGCAAGTTATTTTCTCCCGGGATTGTGTGTCTTTGTTGTATTTGCTTTATCTCTAATGGTATTTTCAGTTTTCATATTCATAAGTTGCTGCCTTTATTTTATTTTTCTAGCTTGATTTCTAGTTTAGTTTCTCAAAGTTGTCTACTAACATATTGATGGTCTCTTTATCACAAATTGTTCATCTTTTAGAGATCAGAATACTAATAAATTACAGCTGGCTTTGAGTACTTTTTAGACTAATCTTTAACTACTTCCTAATCGTGTTTTACACAGTACTATGTGTTGGAAGCAGAGAGTTAGGAAGAGCTGAACATTATAACTAGTCTTTAAAGTAGATTTTTCTCATTTTTGATCACTTTTTAAACTCATCTTTAGCTACTTCCTAATCGTGTTTTACACAGTACTATGTGTTGGAAGCAGAGAGTTAGGAAGAGATAAACATTATCATTGGTTTTTAAAGTGATTTTCTTACCTTTTTTTGCAGCAGCATGAGTAGTGACTAGTGCCATTAGAAAGTGGTTTTTATGTTTTGCTTTCAGTTTCATTTCAAGTTATTTCTTTCAAGCTCTTTCTTTGCAAGTTTAATGTACAGTTTGAATTACTGCATGCTTTCAAGTTGATTGTAGATTAGTGATGCACATAGCCTTCTAATGAACTAATGACGTGATAGAATCATCTTGTCCTTTTGCTGCAGCAAGGATACTTGGTCTCATAGTCATTTTCTCATTATTTGATTATTGCATGTTAGAACAAAACCCCAAAAAAAACATAAACTATAAAACAACGAAGTAAGAGAAAGGTTAACTAAGCACATATAGTGCACCACACTTCATCAGCTTACGATACCCAGATTGATAATTTATGTAGAGAAATTTAAGACATTAAATTGACTAGACAATGATATCGAGCGGGGAACTATGATACTGTCACGAGGATGGACACAGATGACCCTCGAAAGACCATGGATCTAAGAGTGCAAAGGAGAGAATAGATAGTAGAGAAATGGTAGGAAAGGGCCAAGTATATGATTAAAAGGTGTCATAAGGGAATGCACCGAGGAGGACTATTGTTGAGAGATCCAAAAGAAGGAGAAAGTATGGAAGGAAGCTTAGTGGGAGGGGCAAAGATGGTCGCAACTACAATGGGTTTGGAAGGTGATAGGGACCCACCCCTGCTAGTGGAGATGGAGATGTTGGATGGAAAGGGCCACCTAGGCTTGGAGGGAAGCCTAGAAGATGACATGCATTTTTCTATAAGGAGACTGTTTGTTGAAGATGATGCATCCAAAGGAATCAACGATATGCCTCCCCAAAGCTTAGGTAGTGTCTCCCCCAACCTTCCCCTGGTACTCTATCACAATCCTAACAAGTTCCTATCTAAGTTAATCAAAACTATAAGAGTTCATAGTGTGCATGTTAATTATAAAGCTAGTGCTAGTAGCAGTGGAATTAGTAGTAGTGGTATGCATTTACAAGGATTGCTACATCCTAGATTACAAAGATTTGTGTTCTTGGGTCAGACTACGTAAAAAAATGGCGGGATCATTCACGAGGTATCCCAAGTTCTCTGGTAAAGAGAATGATGATGTAGAACAACATTGGTATCTATGTGAAGCCATATGGAGGGCTCGTTAGATGCCAGATGATGTGAATTAATTAATTGAATTTCATGCCACTCTCAAGGAAGGGGCCTTGAGATGGTTCATAAGTGGTCAAAGTTACACTAGAATTGAACTGTGAATGATGTTAAAAGAGAATTTGTACAAGAATTTAAACAGTGGGAGGGAGATACTACATGGGAGTTGATGCAAAGATTTAAAGATGCAATTGGTAAACTAAGTTACCCGATAGATCAAAATCATAAAAGGGATTGGTTTATCAAAGAACTATTGCTTCTCACCCATATGCCATTGACACAACAAAAAATTGATACACTAGAAGATGCTCTCAAGCAAGAAACTTAGATTAAAGCTATGGTAGGATACCACACAAGTACCCCGGGGGGTGTGGGGGGAGAGACATTGCATGATCCATCTATTTTGGGGTTCCAACATCAAATTGCAAGTCTGATAAGGAATTTGAAGATATTTAATCATCCCACCTGACGTGACCAAATGTATGGTGTACAACCTGCTTAGTGGAAGGTCATGTTTCTACCATTAGAGGAATTTTGAGGTCTAAAATTGGCCTCCTAAGAAAAATGTACAACAAAAATAAACTTTATAATAAGCAATAGGATTCACGATAATGATATCAACCATGGGGGATGATTCACCATTTTTGGAGTAAACAAGTAGAAAGATTAAAAAATAATAAAATAATAAAACTACTTTTTCAACTCTTATTTTCAACTTATCTCCCTAATGTTTTACTCAAATTTCAAGAGGGATTACTCTTATCACTGATTTTGCATACTTTCAATGGACCCTGCTATACGAAAAATGAGAAATACATGAAAAAAAATGATTACAATCACATTTTTCATGTATTTCTCATTTTTCGTGTAGTAGGTGTTATCACTTGGATTGAACCTCAAGCTGAAGGAAGGTAATGCCAGGGTAACCAAAAACCATGCTTAGCCAAGTAGCTAGCCCTACTAGGCTAGGAGAGGGCTCTCTCGTAAGGATCTCAACCAAGATGAATGGATCAAGAAAATGATATTAGGCTAGATATAGTAGCACAAGGTTTGATTTTGATTTTGAAGGGTTTTGCTAGATAAGGAGGAGCCAAAGAGTTAGGGCAAGGAAATTAGGTCAAAATCGCAAGGTGTGTTCAATGGGGAAAGGTAGGAAAAAGGTTCAGCACTCTAGGGTTTTTATGGGTGAGGTGATTCAAGACAGGCGAGAAGCTAGAAAGAGCATGTAAGCAACATGGATCCTTCCTAAACTGAAGAAAACATGGACTGTGAATATTTTCCCAAAACAGAGCATAAATATTATGGGTTTTGCCTATCAACTTGAAAAAATCCACTTAATAGCAATGAAATGATTGATGAAGTAGAAAAAACATTTAACATATGATCATAATGGAGAAAACTGAACTGAACATCATACCACATGGATCCCAAAGAAATAGCTGCAACTTTTCATTAATCTCCTACTAAAACTGATACAAAATGATGTTTACTCAAAGCATAAGCATCCAAATGAGTCCAATCCTTTAAAATGAGAAAGAAAAGGAAGATATAGACATTGATTCAACCTCCTCCCATCGTTAGGGGTTGAATCCCTAATATGAGTAACTAATCCATCAAAAACTAAACAAGACACTGGAATCTAGGCAACCTAAAAACTTGTCTCTAAAAGGGAGGAAACTGATTCATTTGTCCTCAAAATAACTTTTGATCTAATGAATCTACCTTACAGTAACTACTATACATCCTATTTACAAGCCTACTCACCATTTACATCAGTAAAACATAATCCATGAGACAAAACGCAAAATTACAGTCATGGCACAGTGAAGTGAAAATTCAGCACAAAATTTGTCCTATGCGCAGCGCTTAAGCTCTATGCGCAACACTTTTTGAAGAGCCATTTTCGATGTCTTCCCGGTGTACAAATTGAGCTCATGATAGCTCATTGGAAATATTGCCTTGTCTACTTTCCAAATATGCATTTAGTTTCCCATTTCGAGTTGATTTGTCTCCTCAAAAATGGATTCTCCCAAGACTACTTCTATGGACAACGCCATGGGCAGAAAGGTCATTTTTTGGGTGTGTTTTTACCTTTTGGTTGATCCGTTTTGCTCCAAAAGCTTAGAAAATGCACAGGGTGAATGTACGCATCATTGTAAATCCAAAAATACTAACCATTTCCTATTTGGATGCCCCTAGGAGAAACATAGCGCCAGTGACACTGCGTATAGAGCCAATTGTTTTGAGTCAAAAATTGCAAAATTCTTCAAAAAGGAAAAAAATTCTCAAAACTTACTCAAAAATTGTGGAGAACACCCCCATCATGTGTCTGGGTTAGCCAAGGAAGCTACAACAAGAAACCTAAGCCTATCACCCTCCTTTTTTCCTTTGAGTGCTCGTTTTAGCCTTGTCTTCATTTATTTGACTCTTATGTTACAAATCTTGTTCCGGGTCCTGTAATGACGAGCCATGTGCCTAATGATTTGATTGTCCTTGTTGGCCCTTCGTAGAAGCTTCTACAAATGCAAATTTACCCTGTCAAGCCATGTTTCTCTATCTTCCTCAATCTCCTTTTCAAGCCTTTGTTCTGTAGTCAAGGTGGCTGGCATTTCTTCCTCTTGCATTTTTTATTTGCTTTTGTCACCTTGCCTATTTGTTTTGAGAAGTTCTAGCTCCATGAGGACTTGTTTGTCATTTAGCTGCTTGTTCTCTTGCTCAAGGTATCAAATGAAATACTTAGCTTTCACCAAGTTGTCCATTAGTGCTTGGATCTGTGCATCTTTTTCCCTTATGGTTATATTTTCATTTGTTGCCTCATTTTGGGCCTTTAGGTCAACTATCTTAATGCCATGATGAATGTGTGGCTATTTTGGTTCATCATATTCCATCAAATAAAATTCCCTTTCCTCTTCATCATTGAGGCTTTCCTCCATAATCTTTTCTTTCCCTTTATGCACCTGCTGCACCTATTGTACCTGTTGTGTTGATGAAGAAGGCAAAGCCCCTTCCACATTTTGTGGAGCTGTTGAAGGCCCGAAAATCGGGTCGACAACAAGGGGGATACCCATCTGGTCCGGAACTTGGTTGGCAGCTCCTTATCCGTTTGGTATAGCGGGTCCGACTGGGGATAATGGGACCAGTTTCCCAATCTAAGGGGTGTGTGTGTGTGTAGAGTTGGATGATGCTGATCTAGGAGTATTTAAAGCTAATTTAATTCAAACTTCTAAACTAACTCTATGCTATTGTAATCTAAGGAGAAACAACACATCTAATCTACGCTAACCCAGGGTGTATTTCTTCTATTAAGCGATCTAAAGAGATTTCAAACAATAACTGGTAATAAAGATCATTGAGCTATCATAAGAATAGAAATCAATAAAGATAAGCCACTTTGCATAAAAAGTTAAGCAAAATAGTTGTGAACAGCATATCACATAATAAGTTATTCATATATCAAGCACAAATAAATGACTCCACCGTACAGAAGTGCCAAATGGTAACCCACACATTCATGCATTAACATATAAACAACTTGAAAACTACATATTACTTTAAGAATATAAGCAGAAATGGTCAAGAGATAAAAGTACCATTTATGACTGGTTCCACTCATAAGCTTCAAGCAACAACGATTTATCTCTACTTGTTCTAATATCTACTAAGAGTACAAAAGTGCAACATCAGTAGCAGACATTAAATGCAAACATTGATAAATCTCGATCCATCCATTCATCAAAAACCCCCTCCAAGGGTACAAAAGTGCATGTTCTGAGGAGAAGTTTTTTGACAAATTTCCGGACCCTTCTCCAAATGCCTGAGAAGGGTTTAAATACTGCTAAGCTAATTAATTTTAATTACATAAATTTAGGACACGGTTTCAAATGACCGCCCTTCTACTAAAGCAAATTTATTTCTAAAAATTGAATCTAATTTCTAACCGTTTCTGTATTTGCTCCTTAGTGCTGTAAGCAATGCAACATTCGCCTGGGGAGAGTCGGCTGGTCATCTTTCCTTTTCGTTTGAGTTACGAAAATAGAAATAACAAGAGCTGGCACTGCTTTCTGGCAGACGTTAGAAGATATTTTCGAAAATCTTCCTCTGGCTTGGTGTATTCACTGTGTGTATTCTTGGTAATAACCCAAATTTCTCTCAAACTGATTGTGCTTTTGCTATTTCGGTTTCCGGCCTCGTGAATGACTGAATAAGTTAGGGATTTTTCTCTCTGTACAATTCTCTGTATTGAAAATTGCTTCCGTTCTTTGTTCCAGGCTTTTCTGGTGCGTCTTCCCTCTTTAGCGTTTTTCTTTTTGCTTTACCCAGTCTATGCTTCAGGATCTTTTGTAAACATGCTGCTTTTGTGCACCTTTGACCCTGGCCGTTGGATGGTCTATTGACATCAGCGTCTGTTGAGTGATACTCTAGAATTCGTGGTCCTGCTGCATGCGACATCCGTTTGCGAAGGCATCTCTTCTCTGAGTATTGACGTTTTCCCCTTTTCCTTAGATGTTTCCTGCACATTGCTTTATATTAGTTGCTGTCTTACAGTTTACGCAAAGGAAAAGAGTAATGACGAAGAGATTGACATGAAAGCTTTAAGCTCTAATGAATGCATAATCATGACACTCATAATGAACTGACTCTTCAAAAAACACAACACAATCCTTCTTGGATACTTTGGCATACAATCATTAATTTCTTTTAAGAGGCGCGCCCGATTTTGATATACAGACAACTTTCCTTGAATACTGTGTCGAAGAAAATTTGCGATGAGTGACTTCTGCGACTCGCATCGCAGTATTGAGGATTGCGTCGTCAAGATATGTCATCGCAGGAATTGATGGTCGCATTCATCGCAAATCGCAATATCGCAAATCGCAATATCACAAATCGCAATATCGCAAATCGTAATAGTCATCCGATCATTGTGTGCTTCTTATGCGATGCTGCGATATGCGACGTCGCATATCGGCCGTCGACGATTCATTAAGTTTTTCATTTAAGAGCACTCTCACAAAATTTGCGATGCGATGAATTTCGCGTCGTTTCTTCGCATCTTATTGTGAGCATAGGAAAACGTTTCACTTTTCTTCTTGCGATGCGATATAGCTTTGGGGAGTTAAAATACAAAAATTTTGATGAAATGTTTTTTGGATTTTTTATTAAGGGTCCCCATTTGCTTGGTGTTATTGCTAATACCAAACAAAGAGGGGGGTTGTTGGTGACCACAACAATGGCGATTCACTGTGAAGAACCAGTTATCTCTGCTTTTCTATTGAAATTTAACTTCCGAAGCAGAAAAATTTTCATAAGTCTAAATTTTGTTATGGACAGATAGAGTACATAATGCCTTATCCTATAAATGATATTTTGTTTCAACCTTTTTCTATTCCAATTGTTTGCTTCCTCAGGCTTTGTCTTTGTATTCACACCAGACATTACTTGGTCTTTGAAAGATAAAATAAGGTCTTCTCTGCATGCTGGCTTTTCAAAATATGCTCATTTGTCGTAGGTAGAGCCTCTGCTTCCCGCAAGCGTCCATAGCCTCGACATGGTTACCTGTTACCCAGCAATGATCCTTTATCCTGCTTAAGGCTATTTACAACTTTTCAGAGGAAAACCCTTTTTTGACACTTTTTTCTTTTTAATTCTCTAAAGAACAATGTCTTGGTTTGGTGGCCAAATTATGACACATTCATTCACTTGATTTACACTTTTGCTGAACAAGCTGGCTCGTGATGAGACCCCTTGTCTTTTGATTGCAACAATCTTGAGTCGTTGCCCTGTTTTGGTAGACAGTTTTGGCAAAGTCAACAAGTTATAATATATGTGATCATGATAAGCCGGCTCGTGATGAGACCTCTTATTCTTTGAGATATAGTGTTTTCTCGGATTGTTCCTCT
This sequence comes from Pinus tabuliformis, assembly GCA_031772625.1. Lineage (NCBI taxonomy): Eukaryota > Viridiplantae > Streptophyta > Pinopsida > Pinales > Pinaceae > Pinus > Pinus tabuliformis. Next base: position 1,230,955,284 of record CM062809.1, on the reverse strand, counting down.
GAATGCTGCGATTTCCTTTAGCAGGGAGGAAGTCATTGTTTTTCCTTAAGAAAGCTCTGGACGACAATAGTAGAGTTTGAAAACAACAGCTTTTACAGAGAATATTTATTTTATTATTGATACCTTTCATTGTGCTGATATAAAACAATTTTTTACCAAAGGTTGCTTTCATCAAATTTTTAAAGTTGAAACTAGTATCATGTCTAGGCTAAAGTTAACTCTATTTGTCAATAATAAAAATCAGATTTTTCAAAAATTTTTACTAATTGTACAAGCGAAATCAAAATCTGATAGAGAATTGGTGTGCTCTTCATGAACCCTTTTTAGTGACCATTTACAACTGGTTTTATTTATAAGAAAGAGAAAAACAAATAAAAACTAAAACTATCCTACAAAAATAGAAGAATGATCTTCTATGGAAAATACATTTTAATGATCTGTCCATTAACAGGCAAAGAATCTCTTCTACCTGCTAAATCCTGCAACACAAACGTTGATGGGCCTATGACTTCTACAATTTGAAAAGGACCAAGCCACATTTTCTGAAATTTCGTATGTTTGCCCTTTTCTTCATAAGCCTTATCCCATTTCAAAACTAAATCTCCCATCTGAAAATTCTTTCTGGTCATTATGCTTGAGTCAAAAGAGGATTTTATTAGCGCTTGGTGATGAACATGGGTTTTCTTAGCTTGTTCTCGTCGTTCTTCTAATTTGATTATTTCCATTTGTCTCAATTGTAAGGAGGAAGTAGATACTTCATCGATGTATTGTACTAAAGACAAAGAGGGAATGACTAAGTGAGTTGGAAGAACCACTTCTTTCCCATAAACTAAATTAAAGGGAGAAGTGCCGATTAGAGCTTTCTTCGTAATTCTATCTGCCCATAAAGCATTTACCAACGGTTTGTGCCAATTCTTTTGGTTTTGGTCGACTGTTCTTTTAATAATCCTAATCAGGTTCTTGTTTGTTGATTCAGCCAATCCATTACCTTGCGGATAGTAGTTGGCAGAATATTTCAGTTTGAACCCTCTTTTAAGTGCAAACTTAGTCATTGCATTTCCAGAAAAGTATGAGGCATTATCAAACATTAAGGCCGTTGGCAATCCAAACCTAGTGATTATAAATTGATCTATGAATTCAATAATTTTTTCAGAATTAGCTATCTTGAGAGGCACTGCTTCTACCCATTTAGTAAAATAATATGTTGCCGTGAGGATGTACCTATGCTGCTTAGAAGAGTGAGGAACGATCTCACCTATTATGTCCAAGCCCCACTAACTGAATGGTTGCTCGATGTTTACTGGCTGTAGTGGCATGGACAATTTCTTTTGTTTCCCTGCAGCAGTCTGGCAGACTTGGCATTTCCTCACGTAATTGTATGAGTCTTTGAACAACGTGGGCCAATAATATCATGCACGTAAGATTTTATGTGCAGTAGCATCTCCAGCATAGTGTCCGCCCGCTGGTCCATCGTGGAGTTCCTGCAAAATCTTTTCGGCTTCAGTTTTCTCAAGACACCTAAGAAGCACAGAATCGTAATTCCTTTTAAACAAAACATCATTTATGAGCTGGTATTGTTTAGCTTTCAATCTCAGAGCTCTTTTCTTGGTGTGGTCCAGGTGTGATGGAGCATACCCGTTCTTAAGAAAATAAATGGTGTCAGCATATAATGATCCTGCATCGTTTAGGCTTACCTCATATGTATGTACCTCTTCAGATGAATTCTCAGGAATTTGCGATGCTCCAGCCAATATTTTGCAGAAGCCTTGACCTCTTACAATGTTTGCTGGTTCGATCTCAAGATCGTATTCTTGTAAAGCGGTGATCCAATTTGCTCTTTTTTCGCCCACATCCTTCTGTATTAGAAGGTTTCTTACCGCTGGAAACGGTACTATGACTTTAGTATGGGCTTTAAGTAAGAAAGGTCTGAAGTATTTGATCGCTTTGAAAACAGCATATGCCTATTTTTCTACGTCTGAATAGTTGAGTTCAGCACCTTATAAATTCGAGCTAAAGAATGCGATTGGAGCTTCTGCTTTCTCTTGATTTGCTTGAGTTAGAATCGCGGCATAAGATTTCTCTGAGGCAAATGTATATAAGATAAAAGATTCTGAAAAATTCGGGGTTGCTAAAGATGGAGCGTTAATGATAGCTTGTTTGATCAAGTTGAATGCTTCATGCTCATCTTGACCCCATTTAAAATTTGAATTCTTTTTTATCATATTTTGCAAAGGAGAAACAATACGTGAAAAATCTGGGACAAATCTCTTTACAAAATTGATTTGAACAAGGAAAGATTGCATGGATTTTTTGTTATGAGGCATGGATATTTCAGAAATTTCTTTGATTCTGTCAGGTTCAATGTGAATACCAGATTTTGACACTATGAATCCTAGAAGTTTTCCTTCACTTAATGCGAAAAAAGATTTCTTTGGGTTAAGTGAAATCCCATACCTTAAAAATCGTTGAAAGATTTGTTTCAAGTCTTTGAGATGGTCGCTTCGCTTCTTGGAGTACACTGTTATATCATCCAGGTAAATCACTATGGATTTATTGACTAAACCTTTGAATGCGATGTCCATGGCTCTCTGAAATGTAGTGCCGACATTGATCAAACCAAATGGCATCTTCCGATATGCGTATGTGCCCCATTTAGTTCAGAATGTGGTTTTTAACTGATCATTGGGATGTACCAGCACTTGATTGTACCCTGAAAATCCATCCAGAAAAGACATTAATTCTGAGCCTGCTACTGCCTGTAATATCTGCTCCATAGGTGGGAGGGGAAAATTGTCTTTCTGACAGGCTTTGTTGAGATTCCGGAAATCGATACAGATTCTAATATCTCCGTTTTTCTTTCTAACGGGCACCATATTGGAAACCCATTTGGAATGTCTGACGGGGAAAATTATTCTGGCTCTCAATAACTTATTTAGCTCAGTCTTTATCTGATTTTCTAAATTGGGGTGGATTTTTCTGAGTTTCTGTTGGACAGGTTTTTCATTGTCAATCATAGGGATAGTATGTTGAATGATAGAAGTGTCGTATGTCTTCAACTCATCGTAATTCCAAGTAAAAATGTTTTTGTATTGTCTCAAAAGACGAATATATGCTAATTTTTCTTCAGGGGCTAGGCCATGGCCTAGATTAACGTTTTGTGGTTTCTCATCGGTTCCTAGGTTTACTAATTCGTAGTTCAGAGTCGAACTGTAGAGTTTAGAATTGGTAGACCTTTTAAATCGACTTTTCAAATCATACAAGTCTTCTACCTTGACCACCGATTTAGGTATAGCATTATCAGTGCTATTTTGTTGTATTTGGTGATCATGACGGTCTTCGTCAATTATTTGATTGGAGTAGGATCCTTCAGAAGTGAGGAAATTTACAATGTCAGGATCGTCATTGAATACTATCCAGTTTGTGATGTTGTCAGGGATGGATGGTCTAAAGATTAATTCTATTGAGAATCTATCTGGACTAAAATCTTCGTAGGGAATAAGTCTAGAGGCTACGTTAGCTAACAGGTCTGCGCTCGCATTTTGGAGTCTTGGGATTGACGAAATATTGAATGCTATGAAATGTGCAGTCAGATCTTGTACTAAAGATTGATAGTGCTTCAAATGACCTGATAGGCAATGTATGGTGTTACGTACCTGTTTGACGACAATCTCAGAGTCTCCAAAGACTTGAAGGTACTTAACGTTCAACCCGATTGCTTTGTATAAGCCTTGCACCAAGGCCTCGTATTCCGCTGTATTGTTTGTGCAATCGAATTCAAGTCTGCACGTAAGCATGGCCTTATTTCCGTCTGGGCTAATCAGAACGCATCCTACTCCTGCTCCCTCGTTAGATTTGGAGCCATCAAAATATAATTTCCAAAACAAAGATGTATTTACAGGGTTATCTAAAAAATTAACACATTTTGAATTATCAGTTTGGGAAAAATTTTCGACTTGGGACAAAACTGAATTTTCTAAGTAAGGTGAGGTATGAGCATTGAAATTGCCGAGGAAAGAATCTACCGAGTAATTGCCTACGATACTGCTGTTGTATGTTATTGCTTCATTTTACCCCTCCAATTCAGTCACTATGTACTTCTGGTGTAACTCTCGTTCAACCTTTATTTGATTCGGTTTACCATTGTAGGGTAACCACATGTGCGACCAGTCGGTTGAAAAATATCCGTGGAGTTTTTCGGACCAATCCCTGCTAAGAATCAAGCCATAGAATTCAGGGATATCAGCTACTAGAATGTCAATAACCTGACATACCTTCGGGTTAGACGACAATCTTATGGTCACTTGATTAAGTTCACCAATCACTTCGACTTGAGATTGATCAAGTTGTACTATGCGCACTGCGGATTTTTGTGGTTGAACATTCAATTTGGCACATATTGATCTGGGTAAAATATTCGTTGAAGCACCAGAATCAACCAAACAATTGTGTAGATTTTTATTGAAAATCTCATAAGTGAGAAGAAAAGGGGGAGTATGAGACCTTGATCTTCCTCCAATCAAGGCGATGTCATTTGGGTCAACTTTATTGATCGTGTTGGTTGGAGGTCTTCCCATGTTGTGGGAAGCTACAGCTGTAGGCAAAGATGTAGTAGGCACAACATGCAATTCTTTCATCATTATTTTCTGTTGATGTTTCAATTTGCTCAATTCATAAAGAGTGATATTAGCCCTAGTCTTTTTCATGTCATCAATAATATTGTATTCCATTTCATCCAACACTATCAGTGTTTTTGATGGAGGTGCTTGATCTGATTGGACTGGGCTAGATTGGGTCGCTCTAGCGGTTGTTTTCTTTGTTGCGACCTTATCTTTTGTTGCAGGGCTTGCACCCTTCTGTTTAGGGGTAGTTTGGGGAGGATCAAGTTGATTTTTGCTTCGTGTGCTAACCGGAAATTCTTCTTGATCTTCTTCTTGTGGGAGGATGAAATCCCACATTCCTTGTAGTTCCACAACTTCTTCATCATCGGTTTGCCCTTCAATGGTATTCTCTTCTTCTTCCTCTTCTTCGGATTCGACGTTTGAGATAGCATTGGGTGGTTTCACATCCATTGAAGGACTTCTTTTAAAAGTTCTGTAGGGCTTTTTGGAAGAAGTTTCTGCTACTTGTTTTTTTATGTCAATCATCTCATTGGACATGGCCTTTAATATTTTTTGTAATCCTTCCAAATCGAAAGGATCTTTCGTTTGTTTCTTCTTGGTGTCTTCTTTGAAAGAGATTTTCTTAGATTTGCGTTCCTCTACCACAGATCTCTTTTCTAGGGCCACTACGCGTTTCTCTACTGCTATCACCTCTGTCAAGTTTTCAACTAAGGTTGTCTTGTTTTCCCTATCTACGAAGATCACCAAGTTTGGTGGTAAGGCCGTAATATACCATTCACATCTTACTTCCTCGCTGGGTTGGGAAGTAGCGGGAATTTTGTTGAGGATTTTATTGAACCGTAAATTGAAATCTTTAATGGGTTCTCTAGCCTCGGCTTTAAGATTGGATAGGTCATTGATCAACGTTGTCGTTGATCTGTCATCACCGAACTTGGTAAGGAATTGACTTTGAAAAATGTCCCAACTTGTGATAGACCCGGAAGGTAACGAAAAGTACCATGACCCGGCTATTCCTTGCATTGTATAGGGAAAAATCCGGACGACAGCATCCTCGTTGGTAACTCCATTGAGATTAACAGAAAGCATGAAATTATTAATATGCTCTTCAGCTAGCATGCCTGCTTCTGGATTGAACTTGGGTAGCCATTTCTCAGGATGGGCCAGTATCTGGCTCAGGGGTGGAGGCATTAAAACTGCCCCAGGATTGTTCCATGGAGACTGGGCCATCGTTGAGCTGCTAGTAAATGAAAGTGCAGATGATGATCCCTGATGCTGAGAAGATGAAGATATTATGATCTTTGATGATTGAAGAGGAGGGGTTGTGGAAGATGGATGAGTGATTTGGAATGAAGATGTGGGTGGCTGACTTCGCGGTGAGGGAGTTGAAATGGACGAAGTAGAAGAAAGAGTCTCACTGTCAGACTCTGGTGGTGTTTTCCTTGCTCTTTTCTTGGTGGGGAGAGGGAGTTCAGTTGGCTGGATGCCAAATTTTTCACTCTTCAATCTGGTCAGGGGATGAGCAGGGTTGTACTGCGAAGTCACGCTCCTTTGAGATTTATCAGACCTCTGAGTAAAAATAGAAAATCTCTGGAGTTTGCGAATCAGGGTTTGAACTTCAGGGGGTTCGACGATAAATTGGTCTGGAATATTAGGGTATGTAGCAGCGGTGGATACTCGAGCGACTTCTGACTGTGGATTTAATCGTACTGGAGAAGTTGGGGTAGTTGATGAGGGCGATTTACTCTCAGAATGGTATTTAGATTTTGATTTAGGTGCCATTCATAGTTCGTGCCCTCCTTCTAGCGCCAAATATGTTGAAGACCCGAAAATCGGGTCGACAACAAGGGGGATACCCACCCGGTCCGGAACTTGGTTGGAAGCTCCTTATCCGTTTGGTATAGCGGGTCCGACTAGGGATAATGGGACCAGTTTGCCAATCTAAGGGGTGTGTGTGTGTGTGTAGAGTTGGATGATGCTGATCTAGGAGTATTTAAAGCTAATTTAATTCAAACTTCTAAACTAACTCTATGCTATTGTAATCTAAGGAGAAACAACACATCTAATCTACACTAACCCGGGGTGTATTTCTTCTATTATGCGGTCTAAAGAGATTTCAAACAATAACTGGTAATAAAGATCATTCAGCTATCATAAGAATAGAAATCAATAAAGATAAACCACTTTGCATAAAAAGTTAAGCAAAACAGTTGTGAACAGCATATCGCATAATAAGTTATTCATATATCAAGCACAAATAAATGACTCCACCATACAGAAGTGCCAAATGGTAACCCACACATTCATGCATTAACATATAAACAACTTGAAAACTGCATATTACTTTAAGAATATAAGCAGAAATGGTCAAGAGATAAAAGTACCATTTATGACTGGTTCCACTCATAAGCTTCAAGCAACAATGATTTATCTCTACTTGTTCTAATATATACTAAGAGTACAAAAGTGAAACATCAGTAGCAGACATTAAATGCAAACATTGATAAATCTCGATCCATCCATTCATCAAAAACCCCCTCCGAGGGTACAAAAGTGCATGTTCTGAGAACAAGTTTTTTGACAAATTTCCGGACCCTTCTCCAAATGCCTGAGAAGGGTTTAAATACTGCTAAGCTAATTAATTTTAATTACATAAATTTAGGACACGGTTTCAAATGACCGCCCTTCTACTAAAGCAAATTTATTTCTAAAAATTGAATCTAATTTCTAACCGTTTCTGTATTTGCTCCTTAGTGCTGTAAGCAATGCAACATTCGCCTGGGGAGAGTCGGATGGTCGTCTTTCCTTTTCGTTTGAGTTACGAAAATAGAAATAACAAGAGCTGGCACTGCTTTCTGGCAGATGTTAGAAGATATTTTCGAAAATCTTCCTCTGGATTGGTGTATTCACTGTGTGTATTCTTAGTAATAACCCAAATTTCTCTCAAACTGATTGTGCTTTTGCTATTTCGGTTTCCGGCCTCGTGAATGACTGAATAAGTTAGGGATTTTTCTCTCTGAACAATTCTCTGTATTGAAAACTACTTCCGTTCTTTGTTCCAGGCTTTTCTGGTGCGTCTTCCCTCTTTAGCGTTTTTCTTTTTGCTTTACCCAGTCTATGCTTCAGGATCTTTTGTAAACATGCTGCTTTTGTGCGCCTTTGACCCTGGCCGTTGGATGGTCTATTGACATCAACGTCTGTTGAGTGATACTCTAGAATCCGCGGTCCTGCTGCATGCGGCATCCGTTTGCGAAGGCATCTCTTCTCTGAGTATTGACGTTTTCCCCTTTTCCTTAGATGTTTCCTGCACATTGCTTTATATTAGTTGCTGTCTTATAGTTTACGCAAAGGAAAAGAGTAATGACAAAGAGATTGACATGAAAGCTTTAAGCTCTAATTAATGCATAATCATGACACTCATAATGAACTGACTCTTCGAAAAACACAACACAATCCTTCTTGGATACTTTGGCATACAATCATTAATTTCTTTTAAGAGGCGCGCCCGATTTTGATATACAGACAGCTTTCCTTGAATATTGTGTCGAAGAAAATTTGCGATGAGTGACTTCTGCGACTCGCATCGCAGTATTGAGGATTGCGTCGTCAAGATATGTCATCGCAGGAATTGATGGTTGCATTCATCGCAAATCGCAATATCGCAAATCGCAATATCGCAAATCGCAATAGTCATCCGATCATTGTGTGCTTCTTATGCGATGCTGCGATATGCGACGTCACATATCGGCCGTCAGCGATTCCTTAAGTTTTTCATTTAAGAGCGCTCTCACAAAATTTGCGATGCGATGAATTTCGTGTCGTTTCTTCGCATCTTATTGTGAGCATAGGAAAACGTTTCACTTTTCTTCTTGCGATGCGATATAGCTTTGGGGAGTTAAAATACAAAAATTTTGATGAAATGTTTTTTGGATTTTTTATTAAGGGTCCTCATTTGCTTGGTGTTATTGCTAATACCAAACAAAGAGGGGGGTTGTTGGTGACCACAACAGGAGCAAACATTTTCCTATGAGCTGATGAAGAAGGCAAGGCCCCTTCCACATCAAGTGGAGTAAACACTTGCCTATCCGCTGCAAACAACTTTCTAGCCTCTCTATGATATGTTTTGTGGGTTTCTGGCTTCTCAACAACTTTAGTCTCTTTAGCCTTCTTACCTTTCTTTACTTTGGCATTGCAGTAATGCCTTTATGCTTCTTGAGGCACTGGTGGAAGAATCTGAGGACCATTGAAAATGTCATTGGCAATAAATGTATCCCAGGAGACGTTGAGGAGGTTGAGATGATGTAGCACAATCATCTTAATCAAGGAATAGTGATAGATACTATTCATCTGCTAGGGTTATGGATTTTTCTGTATAATGTAGGCCATCTTCTTAATGTTCCTAAATAAGAAATACATGACGTTCATCATTTTCACTTTGGTGAAGTGCATAAGAAGCCTGATATGATAGGTATACAATCTAGAAAATCTTCCCTCACATGTAAAGTACTTCATAATGATCCTCATTACAGGGGCATACTTGTCGTCAAGGAACCTAAAAGGAAAGGTCCTCTTCTTTTCATTCCTATACCTAGGTTTAATGTATGGCTCATAGTAGTGCTCATCCAAATCTTGTGCTTTATACCATTCCCCCCCACATTCAGAATCCTTGTAGCATTAGCAATGATGGAGGATGAAACTATAAATGTCACCCCAACAAGAGTTACCTTGTTATCACGAAGATTGGCTACAAAAATCTTGGTCAGCTTAGGATGATGTTGAACTCTTTGTACCTGCTCACAAAAGTCATAACACCCTAGATGTCTGAAACAAGAGATAGTCATATGAGAATCCTGTAAATCTTTGATGTTTGATGGTTCCTTCCTGATAATTCTGCCTCCCTTATGTGGTTTTCTCTGATGCTGAGGTTCCTCTCCCACACTTTCACTGCCACTGTTTTCCTCCTCCTCATAATCTCTATCCTCTTTATCCATGTATTTTGAATTTGAAACTTTGAAACCCTAGAGAAGCTAATCAAGAAGTGAGTTGTTATGAATAGGGATAGGGGAAGGGGGGAGGAGTTTGTGCGATGTAGGATGAGATATGTATGATGTGAGAGCGAGAAGGAGGGTATTTTTTGGTAGGGACTATTTAGTAAATAGGGGTTTAAGGATTTGTTTTGGGGATTAGGGTATAGGGGATAGGTATATGGATTTTGTTTGGGGAATTAGGGTATAGGGGATAGGTGTAGAGATATTTGTTTAGGGGATTAGGGTATAGGGGATAGGTGGTGAGATTTGACAACAGAATGTGGGAATAAGGGATAAGGTAAACAGGGAGGGTTTTTAGACAACCTAGGGTTTGAAAATTTAAATAGCAAACAAACTTCAAAATTGTGAAATGAGTGTTGGGAGGATGATTCGAGTGTGCTTACTTTCTTAGAGGCTGTAGGTAGAAAAAGAGCAATTTAGATGGTTGATAGGGTGGTCTTGGTGTTTGTTGGCCCTATGTGCAACACCTTTTATAGGTGCGCAACGCTCCGGTTGTATGTGAAGCGCCGTGAAAAAATGCACTGGCACATAGGCTCTATGCGTAGCGCTTTGTCTGTATGCGCAACACTCCGTCCTCTATGTGCAATGCCTCCATAATCTGCCATGTGCGCAATGCTTCTTGCTCTATGCGCAGCGCCTCCACTTTGCTCAGCCACCAATTAGCTTCAACTCCCTTCTCTCGTTCAACTCTATTCTTTCTCTTTGTCAAATGAATATGATGAATTTGAAAAAGGATTTTGAAATCTTATATAGAGGGTGATTTTGATTTTTCTTTAGAAAAAACCCACTTTATAATGTTTTTTTGGAACTTTTAATTATCTTCAAATCTCTGTTTAAAGCTTTTCTTTCTTTGTCTCTTTTCAAGTGGATGATGCTTTGATTGAACTGATTTCTTCAATGGCTTTCATTACTTGCAGTGAGGAGAAATTCTTGGGTAGCTTATGGGAACACTTATTACATGAAATGACTTGAATTACATCAAAAAATATGAATCAACTAAAATACTCTGTTTTCATCTCAAAAACATGTTTTTGAGATGAAAATTACATCAGTGAAATAAGATCTTTGTACAATAACCATGACTTACTACCAATCACTCTTTGTTTATTGGTATTCCTCATACCTTTTCTGCCCTTTATTTACATTTGAAACTATGATTTTGACCTTGGAAATGAACCCTAAGACCTAATGGAAACATAACTGCCTTGAATATAAAAATAACATAACTGAAACCACAATTGAATGCAACATGGAGATGGGTTAGCAAGTGTACCTCATGAGGGAAAATTTGATTTTTTGAGAATATGACAACTACCAGTGGACCATTTTGGCATGACCTAGTGGAATGATAAAAAATTTAGTATGAGACACCTAAAATGAAAATGCAAAGAGCAGATTTGATCCTTGATGGAAGTATGCATATACTGACACTAACATTGGCCTTATTGGGGATGGCAGCTCCTTGGAGGTGTCAAGAACACCGTAGACCAAGTGCCTAGTTGATTGGGCCAATACGGTCAAACAAATGAAAGACTGAAAACTTTTTGAAATTTTTGAAAAATGACTCGATACAAACTAAAAACTAACTCACAACCGACTCTAAACTGACTCAAAAACAAACTAAACATAGCACAAAGCATTTAAGCTTTATAGCCTTCACTTCGGGCCCCAAGCTCAAATGACATTGTACTTCAAAAATTGCAAGGAAAGCAAATTGGTATATACAATGACAGTGAAACAACTTCAGCAAGCTGCATAAAAAATAATAGTGTTTCAGGAGCCTACCATTCACTGGTCCTCCTGAGCATTCTTGACCATCCATTTCCTTTAATAAAAATGCATTATGTCCTCGATAGGATGAGATTTTATAAGGTCCTTTCCACAGATTGTCAAACTTACTAAGTTTTCCTTTTTCTTCATTTCGTGCATCCCATCGCAGCACTACATCTTCCATCTGAAACTTTTTTGTCTTGGTTTTGCGGTCATAAATTTTCTTGATCTTCTCTTGTAGCTGGAGAGTATTTTGAGAAACATCTTCCCTTGTTTGTTGAAGGTGAATCATTTGATTGATTCGACACTGAATATTATCTTCTTCACTGTCGGCTTCTTACAATAATCTCATGACCAGGACTACAAGGGATGTAGGAAACACTGTATCAGTACCATAAACCAATTCAAAAGGTGACATACCTATTGATTTCTTACTTCTCACTTTGTCGGCCCACAAAGCATTGACAAGCTTTGAATGCCAATTATTTTTGTTTTCTTCCAACATCTTCTTAATAATGTTCACCAAGGATTTATTTAAAGACTTAGCTAGTCCATTGCCAGTGTTTGTAGCTTGCCTCGTCAGAATGGCTTTGATCCATTTGGTGAAGTAATTAGTAGCTATCAAAATCCATCTGTGTTGTGTTGATGATGTAGGATGAATTTCTCCTATGAAATCAAGCCTCCACTACTGGAACAGTGCATTAACTACAATTGGTTTCAAAGGAAGAGGAAGCAACTTCCTTTTTCCCTAAAAAACTTAACATTCATGGTAGCTCATGGAAATTTTATATAAATTTCAAAACAAAGATGGCATATAATACCTTGCTCTCAAGATTTTATTAGTTGTTATTTTCCAAAACAAGTGACTGCCACAATCTCCTCTATGAAAATCATTCATTACCTATTGAGCTTCATTTTCAACCAAATAATTAAGAAGAACCCATCTTGGATCTTTCTAATAGAGAGCCTATCTAAAATGCATAATTTTGCAGACTTCAGTTTTAGTGATCTACCTTTACTTTTCGACATTCTAGGAGGAGGAGAAAGATGCTGAAGAACATATACTATATCAGAATACCAAGGTGAGTTGAGAAACATCTATGATACCTGAATGAGTGTGCCACCATCTTCGTCATCTGACATTGCTGTAATAAGATTTATGTCTAGAGCATGAAGATTCAACTCAGCCATGAGTTTTGCCAAGCCTTGACCTTTGATCAGTTTTGTGGGCTTAATCTCAAGATCATACTCTAACATCACTACTATCCACTTACCTATTCTTCCTTCCGGATCAGTTTCCATAAGTACCACTTTGATAGCCATGTTGCGAACATATGATATGGTATGCGAATGCAGAATGTAAACTCAGAAATCCTTCAATGCCTTTATAAGAGACAAATATTGTTTCTTAATGATGTTATAGTGTAGAGCAACATCTCTGATAGTCCAACTGAAAAATGCAATGGGTTGCTCCACCTGATCCTTGTTTTGCATCAACACCACAACCAAAGTGTGCTCAAATGCAAATGAAAATATAATAAAATCATGAGTATAATTGGGACTGATCAAAACAGGGGCTATGGTCAAAGCAAGCTTTACCAAGTTGAAATATTTCATGGCATCTTCGGTCCATTTCACAGTGTTGTCCTTCTTCAACATATTAGTTAACTCACGCAAATGCTCAGCCAAATTTGGTATAAATCTGCGTAAGAAATTCATCTTACCGTTGAAGGCTTGGATCTCCTTTTTGTTGCACAGAAAGTCTATTTATTGAATTTCCTCCACCCTAGAAGGATCAATGTGAATACCATCTTTGGAAATTATATGATCGAGGAGCTTACCTTCCTCCATGGAAAAAAGACTCTACTTTGGATTTAAAGAAATCCTGAACTCCTTGCATTTTTGAAAAACAATCCTTAGGTGGTGTAAATGCTCATCATCAGAACCAGTAAATACTGTCAATTCATCTAAGTAAACCACTAAGAAAACATTCTTCTCATTAGCAAAAGTTATATCCATGGCCCGTTGAAAAGTGGCCCTGACATTCTTCAGCCCAAATGGCATCTTGGCATACTGAAAAGTCCCCGTGATGTTGTGAAGGCAGTTTTGTCTTGGTCTTTTTCGTGCACCAAAATCTGATTGTAACCTGAGTAGCCATCTAGTAGTGACATCTGTGATGCTCCAACTACTCTTTGCAGAATATCGTCCATCTTAGGAAGAGGATAATTATCTTTTAGGGATACCTTATTTAGGTTCCAAAAATCAATACATAACCTTATCTCTTTGGTCTTTTTCCGTACTAGGACCAAATTTGAAACCCAATCAAACTATATAATTGGAAAAATGATACCATCTTTAAACAATCTAATTACCTCTTTGTCGATAGATGGTAGTAGCTTTGGGTTGATCCTCCTCAACTTTTTTCTAAGGGGTTTTTGATCTAGCTTAATAGGAATGGTATGTTAAATGTTGTTTTTGTCATACACTTTCAAATATGAGTAATCCCACACAAAAAAATTAGAAAATTCAGAAAGAAACTTAACATACTTAGCCTTTGACTCGGGAGATAATGTTTTTGATAGCTCAACAAGCTTGGGCTAGTTCGCTGTGCCAATGTTTACATCTTCAACTCCTTTGTGAATAGGAACCAAGGTTGGTTTTCTCGCCACATCATCTTGATTAAACAACTCCTCTAAAGGTACAAGACCTCTAGGAATAACATTTTCCTTCAGTTGTAAAACATCCATCTGATTTACCTCAATGTCTTGTTCATCAGAATCAAAAACATCATCCATCAAAGCATTCTTAAACTTCCCTTCATTTTGTAAAAAGGAATTAATTTCATTATCATCCAAAAAAACCTGCCAATATCTCAAATTATTAGGAACAATAGGCCTATGTTTGACATGAATTTCAAATTTATTGCTAGAATTCATTGGAATTTTCAGATTTCTCGTTGCTTTAGCAAGTGAATAAGCAACGATGTTTTGAGTTCTTGGCACCGCTGTCAATGTGTATTCTAGAAACATCTTCAAGATATCTAGGACTGCATTCCTATAAGCTCTCATTTGTGGATGTTTTGCTTGATATTCTCCTTTGATTTGTTTAATCACTAGCTCTGAATCACCATAAACAAAAATCCTTTTCGCACCCAGCTTCTTCAAAATATTTAGACCTGTAATCAATGCCTCATACTCCGCTTCATTGTTAGAGCAATCGAAATCTAATTTATAGGAACACACTCTAATAATACTTGGGACTTTTTGTGGCTGACAAACAAGACTTCAAATCCAAATTCCAATACCTACACCATCTTTACCCAAAGCACCATCGAAGTCCATGCTCCAAAGGCCGTCTTCATCTTCCAGATGTTGGAATTCTTCTTTTGTTCAATCTTACCTTTGCTGGTTGCTTCATTTTCATGTTCTTCACTAACTTTCTGTTCCTGTGGAGGCTGCTCAAAAGAAATTGCCACTTTTTTTCTTTTCTTTATTAAGAACTGCTCTAAAACCTTCGGAAATTTATGGTACATCATCTACTTCTACAAGTTGACTATCTACATCATTTAATCCACTATCAGTGTACAAAACAAAAGACTCTAAATCTATATGTACAACATTTATTGGATAATTTATGGGTTTCTGTTTACTAGTGATCATATATTTCATCTTCTTTTCCCAGTACAACTTCCTCAATTGAGCGAAAATAGGGATTGTAGCATAAGAGAAGTCAAGTTGTAAAGTTCCTTTGAGTTTGGCTCCCCACTATTGATCTGAAAATGGAATGTACTTGTTTAATGGTGCAAGGTATCCATTTCCCATAATTTCAAATGTGAGTTATACACTCCAAGTGACCTCTGAAAATGTGAAAACTTCTTATTTCTTATACAGAGATAGATTGTAGGGGCATTCACCGGACATGTCACCTCTAAAGAGAGGATGAGTTCCAGAGGTTACCTGGCCCTCTACAGGCTCTGCCTAAAGAAATAATGAAGTGAACACTTAGAAGTCTTTGACATACACATACTTGACGTTTTAGGTCTTGCGGAATAAGACAAATAACTTTCTGTAGCTGAATAGGTGATTATGTGTGTATGCAAGTGTTAAGATTAGGTATGTTCTATGCTAGAGCAATTTATTTAAATTTTCACAGTTAGCAATCACATCAGAATTACGATAAACTGCAGATAGAACATAAATATAATATGTAGAAGACAAGCCAAGATAAGAGGACACAAGATATGGCGCAAGCGAGGGACAAACCCCACAATGTGTGGGGAAACCCTTTGATCAAATCTTCTTTTATCTTCAAAGTTCAGCAGAGAAAGAGAGAGAGAGATAGTACATTTACAACTGCAGTCAATACTTTGACTTGTCTAGATCTAAGCATAGATCATCTCCTATAACGATGAGATCAGTTGAAGACATTCTGCTTCAACTGATACCTATCATCGTGTGGCATCTGGTCCTCTTGCTGCACCACTGCATACAGCACCATGCTGTTGCCCATGTCCATGATCTTATCCATCATTATGCTGCTCAAACTAACGTGCATCATCATCATGCTGTTGCCCCTGCTAATTTGCATCATCATGATTATCATGCTGCCCTTGCATCATGCTGCATCATCACAGAGATCCTCACTGTTGCTTCTTTATCATATCCATGAGATCTACCTGAAAGCTTGATCTCCATTACTGCACTTTAACTAAGATTATCATCACATCAACTGTGATTGTAACAGTGGAACCTTATTCCGATACAGTGAGGGTTCTGGGCTTCTTTTCATCATATATGTACAAGGACTATTGAGAGATAAGTCCACTAAGATCGTGGTAACGTTCCTTCTTATGCTGGGATTGTTTCTAGGATCATGATACCCTTCGAGAGACCTCAAGTTACAGTTCTCACTGAGGTTTCATATTACAGTACTTCTACTTAACCACAAGTGCTTGAGCCATCGTACTTATCACCGACACTGCTATAATGATACCATCTAGATCTTCTCCATAACTGGTATGCCGATACTGTCTTATGCTGGGAGAGAATTCCCAAACTACAACCATTCTTTGTTGCCATTCTTTATGTGAGAATGTCAAGACTCCAACGCACTACGGTGACACCATCCAATGCACCCTAAGGTTGTGAAGACTCCAGCGCACTGCGATGACACCATCCAATGCACCCTGAGGTTGTGACTGCACCTTAAACTCGTGACTGTGGCTCCTGCGGCTTCCCTCCTTATGACTACGGCTCAGTGCGGTGCGTATGTAGTCATGACAGCGTAATAGGACCTCCGTATAGGGCATATGGACAACGTATTATATAGCGTATATGACTGCGTGGTAAGGTATGATAGTGTATATATATATCCACACTGTGCTCCTTCCCTTGCTGTGGTTGATAGCATATCACTGTGTTCCACATGTAGTGTTCCTCCCCTTATTGCGGCTGACAGCATATGACTGCGTTCCACACGCTTTTTCCTTCACAACTACGTGACTGTAATTGGACTGCGTATAGACTGCGTTATATCATGACAACGTATAGAGTGATACCTGGACTGCGTAATATCATGAATAGACCTTCATGACCTGCGTATATGGTAGCTTCCTAGACAGCGTAATATCTTCATTGTTTGCCAGCATATATGAGTCTCTATTAGCAGCGTAATAATGTCTTCCTTACTGCGGGTAAGTGTACTGCGTTGGATTAGGGCATCATTTTAGGGCATCCTTCATTAGTGTCTCTCCTTCTCCAAAAACCCAAGACGTGGAGAGGAGATCACATGAAGAATGTATCTCAAATGACTTGAAGTCTTCTCTTATTTATACTAAAAATGAGGATGATGAATAGACACATCGGTTGGGCTTCTAGAGCCTACATAAGTGCTGGTCGGCTTGACTATAATTACATAAACAAAATAAATTCATATCTCCATAAATACTTATCGGAATCGGATGATATTTGGATCAATCCTACACCTCTTGACGAGAGGGATCCAATAAAAATATCAGCTGCCATAAATAAGCCGACCCACATGGAGTTTGGCCCTAGTTGCCAATTTAACAGCAAGTTATGTATATTTGCTGTTTAATACTTTACATCAGTTTTGTTTAGCATATCATCTTCAGCAAATAAAGACATCAAAATGATAAAGCAGTTCACCCCCTCTGGGCTACATCTGCTGGACCAAACCTCTCAAACTAGGCTTGTCCTCTTGTATTAAAAGTGCTACAAAGGCTAATACAATAATATGAGTGTCTCGAAAGATAGATCTGATTGTAAATACAGAATCAGAAGATAGGAATTAGCTAAACATGCTCTTTCCCAAACACTAAACAGTGAAATTGTACCTCATATAGTACTTTCCCCAATTGGCCCTGGTGGCCTTTTAAACTTGCATGGAGAATTTTGAGGTGAAGATGACCTCAATTGGTTCTGAAACCTCTGCCATTAGACTCAGAAGGTCGAAAATAGTAGACATAGGCTTTTGAATCACCAAAAATGGATGAACATAGCCCCCAAACAGCTCAAGCACTGAAATGGCCCTTGTGGCCCTGAAAGCTTCCCTGAAGCTAAACAGTGAGAAGAATACCTCAAAAGGAAAAACGAGTTGTAGAAATAGATTCAGAATGCTGAAAACCTTCAGGAATGACCTTCGTTCCACATTCAATGGCTGCACAATTCCCAATGCAACTCACACACTGATTTGGCCCTAGTGGCTCCTTGAACTTCCACGAAGCTAAAACACCTGCAAACGACCTCAGATGGCTGTGAAAACTATTCCAATGGCTTCAAAAGGTCAAAGAGACCCAAAATAAAAAAAATTTCGTCCAAAACGGACTTTCCTAGCCAAAGTTATGGCCATTTACTCCCAATTGCCAGTTGCCCCTACAAAAACTCCATATAATTTTAGTTGGAGCCAGTTAGGCCTGCCAAATATGGCGGGTCCACCTAAATTTGGTGCTCCGCCAAAATTTCCGCCAACTTGACCATGACTGCCAGCTAACTGTTAGTGGCTTTCAATGCGCATGTGAACGTTCCCGGCGGTTTTGGGTTTACCTTGGAGTTTGAGCCGAACTTTTGGTTGAACTGTTTGGTTACCATTGATTTCCGCATATATGTGACCACGTATTTAACACATAACTGTTATGTGTTGGCGGGTTATGGACAAGCTCCTGGTTCTGCGCACTATGGTCATATGTGTGGGGGCTAGCCCTTAGGGGCTGGCCCCCTTGGGCCCCGCCCTTAACCAGTTGAAACTTTAATATAAGTTTGTTCCAAACGTTAAACAAGTGTTGCCTGTGTGGTGCATTGGTAAAGCGTATGTATTGTGGTAAGGAGGTCGCGGGTTCGATCCTCCATCCATCCAAAATTTTTGAAATGCGCCACACACATTTATGCTGACGTCACCCTGGGCCACGTGGTGGCCTCCAGGCCTGCCATGTGGCATCCTGCCATTCGCTGCCCAAAAGGAATATTTTCAGGAATATTTTGTGGAATATTCTTTTTTAATATATATATATATATATATATATATATATATATATATATATATATATCTATATATATATATATATATATATTGGAAAAATATTAAAAAATTAAGGGTTATTGGGCGATTTTGGTTTTGGCATAACTTTCTCATACGGAGACCGTTTTTCGAACCGTTCACGGCGCCGGAATCAGGAAGACGAGCTCTATCCGGTCATTTAAGTTCGAACCAGTTCTGAGCACTTTCATTTTTGACCATTTTACGACACTTGGTCCTAAGCTCCTGATCAACTATCTATACAACAACATACCAAATCGAGGTGGTATATCAGCTACTACCACATCCATCAAAACATTCTTGGCTAGGATTTGATCTAAGGAAACCACCAAATCTTTGATGAGACCAATGCAGTGAAATCTACCAGAATCAAATGAATACAAAGCATGATATTTTCAGATGATATCCAGGTCCAACTTTTCCATGATAGCCTTGGGCATAAAATTGTGGGAAGCTTCGGAATCAAGCATAACATTGTGAAGAATATACTCATGCAGCCTAAGACTCAAATAAAAGGGAGGGACCTCGCTATCTTCTAGCTAACCTTCTATAGCTGGATCAAAAATAAGTTCAAGATGATCATCCTCAACATTCACCATGTCAGACAAAGGATCAATTTGCAGTATTCTAGACACATTGTGTTTGTAATGGCTATTGTTAACAAGCTCGGTCAAAAGAATGGACACTTTCAATTTAGAAATTTCACTTTCTAAATTAAAAGATGTAACTTATTCTACCTCTTTGACACCGATGTCCCTATTATCTATTTGCTCCTTCATTGCACTATCCTTTTTTTGATTTTCTTTCTCTTTTGTAGTTGTACTTGTTGATGGATGATTTACCTTGCTAGGATTCTGATCGGCATGCTCCTTTCCTTTTTTCTGATTGTTTGAGAGATCATTCTTTGACTGAACATCCTTCCTCTTTTGAATAGGATTGAATGGTACATATCTGCTCCTCAAAGAATAGTGTTTATGTTGTGCCCTCAAAGCATTCATGTAACCACGTGATAATCATCAGATTCAGTCTCCAAAACAACATCATTTGCTAAGATGTAGTCCTCATCCTTTAGAGTGTCGGAACTTTCTGCATACTCTTCATCTTCGGTCAAAAATATAGGCATACCATTTGCAGTGAAGAAGTGATTTGTTTCAATTACTGGATCTTCCTCCTCTTCTTCTTCCACTCCTTGAACATAATTCTGCTGTAACGGAGTTCTGATTTGTTGTTGTTGTTGCGCTGGTTGTTCCAGTGCTTTTTTCTCTCTTTGCCTGATTTAGAATTAGGGCTATTGACGCCCTCCAAAGTTTGGGTTCTGGATCTACATTTTAGGTCTGTTTATGATGGACAACCAGTCAACCATCCTTTCCATCGTTTGAATCAATGTATCCATTTTTACATCTAAAGTAGATGCTTCTTCTTTCACAGTCACTCTTTTCTCTGATCTCATTCTTGCTTTTTTGGCCAGCAAGTTCGCTTCTATGCTCACAACATTCTTTTGCATGTCTTTTAGAGTTGTAGGATCACGTTCACGCAATTGATATGCCATATCGGCATCAAATACATCTGGAAAATTAAGCAAAGCCAATCCCTCTGGTGGTTTGATATTTGTAGGGATAGCATTGTATATTGCATTAAATCTCACACAATAGTCTTGCACACTCTCGCCAACATTTCTTTTGATGTTCTAGTATTCAGAAAAAATCTAAAGGGGATTCTTCTTCACCTCCCACTGATCTAGAAACTGCCTTTGGAGGACATGTAGAGTAGTGATAGAAGCTGCTGGTAGGGCTCTAAACCATTTCTGAACTTCTCCTCCAAAACTTTGTACAAATAGCCTCATCATCACATCTTCAGTTTCAACTTCATGGAGGTCAAAGAAATCATTCATCTTGTCTACGTGCTGTTGAGCTATAATAGTTTGACTGTCGTAGAGAAAAGGTATTTTGGTTTAATAATCAGGGGGCATGGAACCAGGATTTTGAGGAAAAACAAGGGGTGCATATCGGGCAGCCATAACTGGAACTGGGGGAGGTGGTCGATTTAAAACAAGGATTGGGATATTCAATATAACCAAAGGGGAATTAATGATAGCTTGAGTTGTGTGAACAATTTGTGAAGAAGAAGGTGGAGGATGAGAGATATTTTGAGTGGTAGTAGATGTAATGGAAGTATTTCGAAAATTGAAAGATGGCCTATGAATCTTATTTTGCACCCAAGTGTTTAAGTTTGAAGAGAGGTTTTGCAAATGATCAAGAGTATGAATAAGTTGTGACCCTGATGAATTGCGTGAAAACAAGTCTTCAACGGGGTTATAAAGAGATATAGAGGAATCAACAACTTTCTGATCAATCCAACATAAATATTTACTATGAAATAAACTCTGCTCAAATTAATATCAAACTGAATGTCTTGCAATGTGTCTAACCTTCTCGGGAGTGAATTAACTCGAGGAATAAAAACCTCACTTGATTGTTCTTCAACTAAACTAGATTTCTCTACAACTTTCATAGATTTTTGCCCAATTTTATGAGGATCACTAAAAATGGTTGGAGGATTCGGATCTGGATTGCATCTGGTGTACTATAGGGAAGCCAATATGTCTAATTTTGAAAATTAAGATATTGTTGTACAAATTTCCAATTCAGCTTATGATTAAATTCTAAAACTTATCATCCAGAAGCTTAAGAATTCAAATAAACCATCTTACTAGGGTGATTAATTTCCGATCGTTCTTCCCCAGTATGGTTGCCACTATGTTATCACTTGGATTGAACCTCAGGCTGAAGGAAGGTAATGCCAGGATAACCACAAAGCACGCTTAGCCAAGTAGCTAGCCCTACAAGGCTAGGAGAGGGCTCTCTCCATAAGGATATCAGTTGAGATGACTGGATCAAGAAAATGATATTAGGTTAGGTATAGTAGCACAAGGATTGATTTTGATTTTGAAGGGTTTTGCTAGATTAGGAGGAGCCAAACAATTAGGGCAAGGAAATTAGGTCAAAATTGCAGGGTGTTTGGTGGGGTTAGGTAGGCACAAGGTTCAACACTCTAGGGTTTTGATGGGTGAGGTGATTCAAGACAGGTGAGAAGCTAGAAAGAGCATGTAAGAAACATGGA
Source organism: Pinus tabuliformis (assembly GCA_031772625.1). Classification (NCBI taxonomy): domain Eukaryota; kingdom Viridiplantae; phylum Streptophyta; class Pinopsida; order Pinales; family Pinaceae; genus Pinus; species Pinus tabuliformis. The sequence continues at coordinate 1,230,933,176 of CM062809.1, read as the reverse complement.
TCCTTCCTAAACTGAAGAAAACATAGACTGTGAATATTTTCCCAAAACAGAGCATAAATATTATGGGTTCTGCCTATCAACTTGAAAACATCCACTTAAAAGCAATGAAATGATTGATGAATTACACACAAATTTTTAACATATGATCACAATAGAGAAAACTAAACTGAACATCATACCACATGGATCCCAAAGAAATAGCTGCAACTTTTTTTTATTCTCTTGCTAAAACTGATACAAAATGATGTCTACTCAAAGCATAAGCATCCAACTGAGTCCAACCCTTTACAATGAGAAAGAAAAGGAAGATATATACATTGATTCAACCTCCTACCATCCTTAGTGGTCAAAACCCTAAGATGAGGAACTAATCCATCAAAAACTGAACAAGGAACTGGAATCTAGGCAACCTAACAACTTGCCTCTACAAGGGAGGAAATTGATTCATTTGTCCTCAAGAGAACTTTTGATCTAATGAATCTACCTTACAGTAACTACTATCCATCCTATTTACATGCCTAATCATCATTTACATTAGTAAAACATCATCCATGATAGAAAACCCAAAATTACAGTCATGGCATAGTGAAGTGAAAATTTAGCACAAAATTTGTCCTATGCGTAGCGCTCAAGCTCTATGCGCAACACTTTTTGTAGGGCCATTTTGGAGGTATTCCCGATGTCCACATTGAGCTCATGATAGCTCATTGGAAATCCTGTCCTATTTCTTTTCCAAATCTTCCTTTAGTTTCCCATTTGGAGTTGATTTGACCCCTCAAAACCTGATTCTCCCATGCTTTTGTGCGTAGCGCCATGGGCAGAAAGGTCATTTTTTGGGAGTGTTTTGACCTTTTGGTCGACCATTTTTGCTCCAAAATCTTAGCAAATGCACAGGGTGCATGTACTCATCATTGTGAATCTGAAAATTTTGACCGTTTCCTGTTTGGATGCCCCTAGGAAAAGCGCATTGACAGTGGCACTGTACATAGAGCCAATTTTTCCGAGTCAAAAATTGCAAAATTCTTTGAAAGGGAAAAAATTATTAAAACTTACTCAAAATTTTTGGAGAACACCCCCATCAACTGTCTAGGTTAGCCAAGGAATCTTCATCAAGAAACCTAGGCCTATCACCCTCCTTTTTGGCTTTGAGGGCTTGTTTCGGCCTTGTCTTCATTTGCTTGACTCTCATGTTACAAATCTTGTTCCGGGTCCTGTAATGATGAGCCATGTGCCTAATGATTTGATTGTCCTTGTTGGCCCTTCGTAGCAACTTCTCCAAATGAAAATTGACCCTGTCGAGCCATGTTTCTGTAACCTTCTCAATCTCCTTTTCAAGCCTTTGTTCTGTAGTCAAGGTGGCTGGGGTTTCTTCCTCTTGCATTTCTGATTTGCTTTTGTCACCTTGCCTCTTTTCTTTGAGAAGTTCTAGCTCCATGAGGAGTTGTTTGTCACTTAGTTACTTTTTCTCTTGCTCAAGGTATGAAATGACATACTTAGCTCTCACCATCTTGTCCATTAGTTCTTGGATATGTGCATCTTTTTCCCTTATGGTTATGTTTTCATTTGTTGCCTCATTTTGGGCCTCTAGGTCAACTATCTTAATGCCATGATGAATGTTGGGCCTGGAATCCCCCCAAAGCATGTTTTGGGGCTCAAAGCCCAAGTTTTGACCAAATTGTGTTGTAAAGCTCCATGGATTGCGGGCGTGGAAGTATGTTAGAGTCACAGGGTTGTCCGCCCTCATTTTGTAATGTAATGTTAGCCTAGCCATGGTTCACAAGCCATGGGATTGTATAAATAGAGCGAGGCTCTAAGTGTAAGAGAGAAGGAAGAAGGAGAGAAGCAATAGTCTAAGTAACTAAGTGTAAAGTGTGCCTTTGGGTCGTAGAGTAGGAGGAGCCTTTGCAGCTGAGTGTGCAGAAGCCTAGTAGTCCGCAGCTGAGTGTGTGGACTCCTATAGCTGAGTGCGCATGGTGGAGACAAGTTTGTAACCAAGGAAGGAATTAATAAAGAGAAGTTTTATCATAGTTCTGTGTATCTATTCTTGGGTTATTGCATGTTTGGTATAATTTGCGAATATATTGTTTATTTACTGCACACACCTGTATGAATCGTTTATATTGTTAAGTATAACTTAAAGCATGCAAGTAGGCTAAGATAATCAACTAACATTGGAATATTAGTAAAGTCTTGGGTAATAATGAAGAAGCGCAACATCCAGCCCTTGAGTAGAGCTGCACGAAGGCAGTATCTTAGGCTGTGAGGTACGGAAAAGTGCGCAAAGAGACTTGCGCGCAGGGTCGAATCGCAAACCACTTGAACTAATCAAACATCTCCAGGGTGCGAAAACCTGGCTCTAGCACCCTCCCATACTACTTCGGGTGAGACCTCAGTCCACACTTGATGGACTGTTGCCGAAAGGGGCCAGTAGTACCGGGATTTTTTTAGGTAAATCAACTTTGAACCTGGGTCAGGCCCCAATAAGATAAAAATGAATGTGTGGCTGTTCTGGTTCATCATCTTCCATCAAATCAAATTCCCTTTCCTCTTCATCATTAAGGCTTTCCTCCAGCATCTTTTCTTTCCCTTTATGCACCTGCTGCACCTGTTGTACTTGGTGTGTTGATGAAGAAGGCAAAGCCCCTTCCATAATTTTTGGAGAAAAAATTTGCCTATGAGCTGATGAAGAAGGAAAGGCCCCTTCCACATCAAGTGGAGTAAACACTTGCCTATCCACTGCAAACAACTTTCTAGCCCTTCTCTGATATGTTTTGTAGGTTTCTGGCTTCTCAACAACTTTAAGCTCTTTAGCCTTCTTACCTTTTTTAAATTTGGCACTGCTGGAAGGCCTTTCTGCTTCTTGAGGCACCGGTGGAGGAATTTGAGGACCAATGAAAATGTCATTGGCAATAAATGTATCCCAGGAGATGTTGAGGAGGTTGAGATGATGTACCACAATCATCTTACTCAAGGAATAGTGATAGATACTATTCATTTGCTGGGGGTATGGCTTTTTCTGTACAATGTAGGCCATCTTCTCAATGTTCATGAATAAGAAATATGGAATGCTCATCATTTTCACTCTTGTGAAGTGCATAAGAAGCTTGATATGATAGTTGTACAATCTGGAAAATCTGACCTCACATGTAAAATACTTCATAATGATCCTCATCATAGGGGCATACTTGTCGTCAAGGAACCTGAAAGGAAAGGTCCTCTTCTTTTCATTCTTGTACCCGGGTTTAATGTATGGATCATAGTAGTGCTCATCCAAATATTGTGCTTTTATACCATTTTTACCCCACATTTTAAATCCTTGTAGCATCAGCAATGATGGAGGATGAAACTATAAGTGTCACCACGGCAAGAGTTACCTTGTTATCAGAGATATTGGCTACATAAAGCCTGGTCAGCTCAGGATGATGTTGAAGTCTTTGTACCTGCTCACAAAACCCATAACACCCTAGATACCTGAAACAAGAGACAGTCATATGATAAGCGTTTAATTCTATGATGTTTGATGGTTCCTCTCTAATAATTCTGCCTCCCTTATGTGGTTTTCTTTGATGTTGAGGTTCATCTCCCATGCTTTCACTGCCACTGTTTTCCTCCTCCTTATAATATCTATCCTCTTTATCCATGTATTTTGAATTTGAAACTTTGAAACCCTAGAGAAGGTAATCAAGAAGTGAGTTATGATGAATATGAATAGGGGAAGGGGGGAGGAGTTTGTGCGATGTAGGATGAGATATGTATAGAGTGAGAAGGAGGGTATTTTTTGGTAGGGGCTGTTTAGTAAATAGGGGTTTAAGGATTTTGTTTTGGGGATCAGGGTATAGGGTATAGGTGTAGGGATTTTGTTTGGGGAATTAGGGTATAGGGGATAGGTGTAGGGATTTTTGTTTGGGGGATTAGGGTATAGGGGATAGGTGGAGGGATTTGACAACAGAATGTGGGAATAAGGGATAAGGTAAATAGGGAGGGCTTTTAGATAACCTAGGGTTTGAAAATTTAAATAGCAAACAAACTTCAAAATCGTGAAATGAGTGTCGGGAGGATGATTCAAGGAGTGTACTTACTTGCTCAGAGGCTCTAGGTAGCAAAAGAAGATTTTAGATGGTTGATAGGGTGGTCTTGGTGTTTGATGGCCCTATGCGTAGCACCTTGTACAGGTGCGCAACACTCCGGTTGTATGAGTAGCATCGTGCAAAAATGCACTGGCACACATGCTCTATGTGCAACACCCTATCTGTATGCGCAGCGCTCTGTCCTCTATGTGTAGCGCATCCACAATCTACCTTGTGCACATCACTTCTTGCTCTCTGTGCAATGCCTCCACTTTGCTTAGCCACCAATTCGCTTCAACTCCCTTCTCTCCTTCAACTCTCTTCTTTCTCTTTTTCAAATGAACATAATGAATTTAAAAAGGATTTTGAAATCTTATATAGAGGGTGATTTTGATTTTTCTTTAGAAAAAACCCACTTTATAAAGTTTTTTTGGAACTTTTATTTTATCTTCAAATATTTGTTTAATGCTTTTCTTTCTTTGTCTCTTTTTAGGTGGATGATGCTTTGATTGAATTGATTTCTTCAATGGCTTTCATTACTTGCAGCGAGGAGAAATTCTTGGGCAGCTTATGGGAACACTTATTACATGAAATGACTTGAATTACATCAAAAAATATGAATCAACTAAAATACTCTATTTTCATCTCAAAAACATGTTTTTGAGATGAAAATTACATCAGTGAAATAAGATCTTTGTACAATAACCATGACTTACTACCAATCACTCTTTGTTTATTGGTCTTCCTCATACCTTTGCTGCTCTTTATTTACATTTTAAACTATGCTTTTGACCTTGGAAATGAACCCTAAGACCTAATGGAAACATAACTACCTTGACTCTAAAAATAACATAACTAAAACCATAACTGAATGCAACATGGAGATGGGTCAGCAAATGTACCTCATGAGGGAAAATTTGATTTTCTGAGAAGAAGAAAACCATCAGTGGACCATTTTGGCATGACCTAGTGGAATGATAAAAAATTTAGTATGAGACACCTAAAATGAAAATGCAAAGCGCAGATTTGATCCTTGATGGAAGTATGAATATATTGACACTAACAACAGGGTCCATCTAAAGTATGAAACATGGGTACTCCTTGAATTAGGAATTAAATTTTGCATCCAATGCGTGTTCCCACTCAAAATTTGAGTAAACCCATAGGGAGATAAGTTGAAAATATGAGTTGAAAAAGTAGCGTTTTTTTTCCCCTCTAAAATTTGATGATCTAATCTAGTCTTATTTTATTATTTCAACTACTATTTTATAATTTCCTTAAGAGGCCCATTTTAAGCCTCAAAATTAACCTAATGAGAATGGCTAAGGTTGCGAGGCACAAATACCACGTCTACACCAATAGGACCACCTCAGCCTACACCCATAGTAGGAGTCGTGAAAATAGGATCGCAAGATTTATATCCTGGTGATGAGCGCCAGTATTGCAGCAAGAATGTTGCGACTCCTGGGGCTACCAACTATACTTCATCAACCCAAGGTTCATACAAACTTGGAGGTGACAATGTTGTATACACACTAGATGCAATGGTCTACTCTTGTCACTTTTCAACTGGGGTGATACACCACTAGTGTTTCTCGAACTAATCTTCTATTGACTAGAAGAAGTCTGACTACCAAATGGAGAAGGGAAAATTGTCCTTAATGAAATAAAAGGAATACTGCCTATTTTAAGGAATGAAAAACTAAATTGGAAAATGCTTATAAAGTGCCATGAAATCATGTAGCTACTCATTTACACATTTTTCTTGAAAAAGAAACCTAGCTTAACCTTGTTGATAACATGTGATGATCTACACTAACTGAGCATGGAATCTGATCTAAGAAGTATTATGACTGCTACATGCATGTGCTAATTTAGAAATTACAGTAAAAGCTATTTTTTGATGTTTTAATTTTTATGAATGCAAATGGTTCTTTGGCAGGGGAGATAGGTATGGAGGAAGAGGTATGGGCTGGTCTCAAGGGTATGGAATCCAAGGAGAGGCTTAATCCAAGCTCAGATGTCAATTTTTCTAAATTCAAGCTTACAACTGGCTGCTACAGGGTTTCTTGTAGTACTACTACAAGATGTCCTAGTTCTACTACATGATACCTTGTTTTACTACAGGAAACATGTCGAAATCTTAGGAGATGGGAGGAAAGGTAGAATGAAGTGTGGTAAATGTATTTGATGGAAAGATAAGGCATGGAGGGAGTGAACACTATCCAAGGCTCAGTCATATGCTTCAAGATGGTTAGATTTTCTCAATGGAAATGGAGATTTTTCTTACAAAACAAGAATTTGGATTTAGGGTTTAGTGGACTTTGGAAACATGGGTGGATAGGACTTGGATGAGGCAAATGAGATTAGGTCTCCCTACAAATTAGAAGCTCCTGCAACAACATACACTCTAGTCTTCATTTAGGCACAAATTCATCTATACATGAAAGAGATTCATTGAATGGAGGAAAACATAGTTATTATTAGCTAATGTCTAAGTTCATGAATGGAAGTGCTTTCAAACCAATGCAAAACTTAAGAGATCAAAAAATGAAAATTGCAAATAATCCTAAGAAACTCAAAGACAATGACCTACTCATCAAGAAACCCGAGATCATGTAGTAAAGCATGAAATTTGTTTTTGCGCTGTGTGAATGGAACTCTCAAGTCATGATCCCATAAGGAATATGAGGTGAAAGCCACTATCACAATATTTTCTGGAGTGTCCACTGTTACTAAGATACCACTGATATAAGTATCCACAAATGGAAGCAAACTAATGAATCATCCAAATACTTACAGATTAACAAAACCAAAATCACTTTAGCAACTAACTATGAATGTAATCTAACCATACATGTACAAGAGCAGGAACCTCTGCTGCCAGGGTTAGGCCCTAACCCAAGGGTTTCATCCCTCTGAGTCAACTCAGTGCTGGATCAAGGGAATGCTTCTCATTTTCATTAAAGTATAAAAATACATAAGAGTCATCAATCACAATGTCTTATCTCGAAAATGCCTCTTGGCTATAAAAAAAGGTTGAAATCCTAATGAGGCTCTAGGCCTTATTATTTATACAACTGAAGCTACGAACAACTTCCTTAAATTTAGTTAGGCTTGGCTCCAAACTCGAGATCAACTAGTCTTCAACTATCATTGGCTTGGTTGACAATGACCTTAATGGCTCGACTGCTTGGAACTCCAAGATGATGAGATATAGTAGAGAAATATTTGAGTGAGTGAGGAGTTAAGGAGGAGGATCTAATCTCCTAAAATCCCTCTTTCTTGTCTACTTCGATTTTTTATACTAATTAACCAAAAATTGCTCCAAAACCTCAAATCAATACACATTATATCACAAGACATGACATCTCATCTTTACCCTTCTCATTAAGAAAAATATAACAAAAAATGTAAATAAATGTGAGAAAAGTTGATTTTAATAAGATAGAGAGTGGCATTAAGGTCCATATAATTTACCCATTGATGAGCCTCATCACCTGGATACAACCAACTGGAGTACTGTGAGGTATATAGGGGGTGGACACCCCCTTCGCCGTTTCCAAATACTGTAAAAATACTCCAATGTTCCAAATAACAATTATTGTGAATTTTGTGCTTCAACCACTCACCATACCGACCAGTGTAGGGCACTGGATGCTCTAGCTAATAGGTTAGACCACTCAACCTTCCAAGTTAATGAGATTCCTTGAGGGTGAGGAGGAGGAGGAACAAGGGGCGGAAGGGAAGGAGGAGGAGGTCCAGTTTATTGTTACAATTGTGATCAAGAAGGGAATGTTACACAAGATTACCCACTACCAAGAAGACCATGGTGTTCTTAGTGTAGGGTCAATGTGCAAGCAACAAAGGACTTTCCAGAACTGATTGTAAGATGGGAAGAGCATAACCGATAGAGAGGAGAAAATTTAATTAATGCATAGACAAGGGTACCAGAGGTGACCCCCCCTCTCAAATATTAATATAGTCACATGAGGAGGAAAAGGTAATAGGCCTGATTGGGAGACACAGACCAACCCACGATTATAAGACTGGCCTCCCCAAAGCGCTTACATGACCCTTAGCAGCAGAAGTAGTATTAAAAGGAAGCAACAAATTTTTTCGACAATTTGACAGGAGGTGGAGGGTCCCAAAAGGAGCAACCAAAATCTCTTAAAGCTAAGAGCCCAGACCTATCCCAGTCCACAACAGTTTGACATATCGAAGACTGGTTCAAAATATTTCTGCATATCATGAATGATGACCAGATGTTAGGGCAGTTGTGGAAGAGTCTGAAAGGTGCCATCCTAGAAGAGGAGGTTGAGGGAGGTGTCATCTTCGCTAACCTACCCGAAAGACACTCTAGGAAGGTACAATGGAACAAGAAGAGAATATGGAAAGAGTTTCAGATTGATGCTCATATTACGGGGTTCTAGATTAAGGACACTATGTTGGATTTAGGCTTAGATGTCAACATTTTTCCAAGGAAAACATGGGAAGCACTGGGAAAACCTCAATTGACATTTTCACCAATATAGTTGTGAATGGTGAATCAGTATTTTATCCTTTTGATTGGGCAGATGGAGGACATGGAAGTGGATGTAGCAAGGGTGAAGACCCATGCATATTTATAGGTAATAGACATCATGGGGGATAAGGACCCCTACCTGGTGCTGCTCAGGATAAACTAGGCCTTTGAGAACTTTTCCATAATCGGCTTGAACAAGGAACTAATGAATTCTGAGGTAGAAGGGGTGAGGGTGATCCAAACTCTATACCCATATTAGGGACCAAGATTCATAGAACCAACAAATGAGAGAGAAGATCCAGGATTATTGGAGACTAATAGTAGGAAGAAGGGAGGACTACATTAACCCAACAGCTAAAGGGTCTATCAGTTGTTGGAGCATTCAAAGTTATGATGTTGGCTCAGAGGTCGCTTGGGATGATTGGAAGAATATTGGATATGAAATGAACACTATATGTTGTGCCACAATCTGTCGGGTCAATTGGATTGGCACTGAGGTATGGGACTTCCCTATCTTTAATGGTATATATTCCACAAATTTGTTTATCAACAATATTGATGCAACTGTTATTGAAGAACACAAATTACCTCTACTAAATGTTGCATTACAAGCGACACCGATAAGGTTGTGGGGAGTTGATTGTAACGACCTCTGAGAATGGGAGTAGATCAAAATAGCCATGGAAGTAATATTGAGACAAGCATGGGAGTACCCTCAAGATTTTTCCAAATAAAGGGGGACTCTACCCTCGACAACATTTGCAAAATTATAAGGACAGATGGAATCGGGAAGTTGTTCCAAAGAGGTTGTAAGTGGATGGCTTTATACACACCTTAAGAACCTTTCCAAAAGATTGGTGTGTACAAGAAGAAATAAGGAGACAAATGGGATACTAGGATAGTTTGGCTGATGAGTGCTAGATGAGGATGATTTTGAGGAATCACGACATCTTTCTTTCCACGAAATTGAAGGGGAAAGGGACATCAAGGAAGGGCCTATAATCGATGCTCCACACTTACTCCCATTGAAGTTGTAGAAACATAACATTGAGACTGATGAAAAATCAAAGCTAGATCGAATTGGAGATTACTAGGATGAGCAGACTACAAAAGAGATTTTTGACCTCCTCATAAAATATAAAGACTTGTTTCCTTCATCAATTACGGTATTGAAAGGTATCAAGGGAGGTATAGAGGAGATGAAAATCATGCTAAAACCATATGAAAATCCAGTAAAGCATCGACCATATAGAATAAACCTGAGGGTTAAGGAGAAAGTGAAGGAAGAGATAGACAAGATGCTATGATCCAAAATGGATCCTAAAACCTATAAGTCTTCATATATATTAACTATCAGAAACACTATCGCAAGGGAAAATAGTGAAAGAATGGTAGAAAATATAGCTATCAGAGGTTCAAATGCTACTGCATTAGAGCCATTATATCAGACAGATCAACGATCTAGATTGAATCAGGATATCGCAATCGGGGGAGGCCAGTGGAGTATATCGAAGGAGGCCTTATGGAAATTGCGATAGCAATCAGAATGATTTAATGAGGACCATTGATCAAGTGCACAAATCAACGGTCCAGATCAACTCGCAATATCGCATTGCTATAACACAAAGGAGGACTTATTGAGGGCTTGAGGCTTAAGCGAAATGCAATTGCGATTTATCGCATCGCAATATCACATCACAACAACACAATTGGTGATGCCAATGGATCACGGGTCATGTGATATGCCGATGCGATGGGCCGATAACGATTTACCAATAGTCGATGAGGCCGATCGGAGTGATTGGGGGTCGAAGATTGGGCAAGTGAAGTGACATGCGATAAAGACGGACCTAAAAGTAATTATACACATGGCTTGATATAATTTGAGTTCTAATAAAATGTTTTTGTCAGGTTTTTCAATGTATTTCTTTGTATTTCCATTATAAACCAAAATACAAAGGAAACCATGGCATATGGGCACTGCAACTTGCGACTTACGATAGTGATGCAACAACGGACCTGATAGGTTTATAGGTCAGATTCAATACCTTTTGAAGTCCGGCCTTGGCAGATTTTCCACTGTTTTTCAGTGTGTTATGTGTATTTCTCTCTGTAAATAGAGAAGAGTGTTTTTTGGGATTTTCACCCGCGCTCGGTCCTTTCCGTTGGAAAATAGGTGGCCACCCTACCTTAGAGAATTTTGCAATAATTGTTTAATGCTCAACAAGGATTTTAACGGACAATGGCTAGGAGCCAGAGAGCCCAAAAAGGGAGATGAACAGACAAGCGCCAATAGGCTTAAAAATCCATCCCATAACAGAACAAGAAGGGAATCAGTTGCTCAGAGACAGAGAGAGAGCAAGAGAAAGTAGAAGATAAAGAGCAAGAGGGAGAGTTTGTGTACTCTTGTAGACTTGAGGATTTCAAGTAAATCCCTGTTGTTTTGTCACTATTGTGTTGAGACTCGGTTTGAGCTCACACTTGTAATAATCTACTCTTGAAGACATAATATAGAGGTCGACACTGAAAGCTGGACCAGGAGACATAGCCAGGAAGTCTGGTGAACTCCTTGATTATTTGTTGTGTTGATGTGTGTGTTTATTATGTTTTATAACTATTCATTGTCTATATTATTCACAATCTTTTCGATCTGTTACACTAAATAATATAGGCATTCCTACACATGAGTCTGTAATACCTTAATATTGATTTAAGATCTCGTTTTTTTATCAAGTGGTATCAGAGCTTAAGGTTTTGTTAAGGTTAGACAAGCTTGTGCTGGATTTTGAATGCTAACTAGATTAAAGCTCAAACTAGGAGAAGGAGAACTTGTTGAGGCTAATCCAGAGATTGGAAGAGTTTATTCTCATAGGAGAATGGCAGAAGAAGCTTTATGGCCATGTGAGCCATGGTGGAAGAGATGTATCTAGAGTTTAAGAAGGGTTGAGGTGAAAGCACTTCAACACCCAAACCAGACAAAGGAGCGGAGGAACCTTTTCTAGTTGCCCCTCCAGGAGGCAAAGGAAAAGGAGAAATGCCTTCTCCACCATCACCTCCATCATCACCTTCATCATCCTCATCATCTTCTCCGCATAAAACTAGCCTTGATAAGAAAAAGAAGAAAACTTCTTTGATTAAATTAGATGTGAAGTTTGATTTGCCAATTTATGATGGAGAACTAAATGCAGAGAAGCTAGATAATTGGATAAGACAGATTTATGTATATTGCAAGGTGCAGAACATTGATTCAGAAAGGAGGAAGATTCAGCTAGCTAGCCTTCGACTTGGAGGAACTGCACTAGTATGGTGGGAAGGCAGGACACAAGCTGATCTGTAAAAACATGGTAAAATCATTTATACCTTGAATGAATTTTTTTCTCTATCAAAAATAAATTCTATCCTTTAGCTTACATGCAGCAGGAAATGATGAGTTGGAAAACTCTTCGTTAGTTGAAGGGTCAAAGTGTACAAAGTTATACTCAGGAATTCAGAAAGAGACCTTTAACTCTAGGTATATCCTTGGACTCACTTGATATTTTATTGAAGTATATAGGTGGGATGCATGGTTATTTAAAGCATACTATAGTCATGTTTAATCCCACTAGCCTAGATGATGTATCAGTTCAAGCAACACATCTAGAGGCTAGAGGTAAGAATGTAAACCCAGAGGTTTGGGGATCATCTAAATATTCTGTAAGCAAGAGTAAGGAAAAGAAGAAACTAAAATGGAAGGAGAGGAAAGCATAAACCTTCATGCACTCATTGCAAGAAAGAAGGACACGATGAGGCACACTACTGGCTTTTGCATCCAGAACGAAGACCTAAGAAGTTCAGTGGAAGGAAGAAAAAGAACGTTGCAGCTATTCAGCAGGACTTGGGATCGGATTCAGGCAATGAAACAACAGTTACAGCCACAGGTATTAAAGGTAAAGATTTTGAATCACCCACAAGTAATTCTACACAATCTGTTGATAATGAAAATAATGAGAGAGAAAGAAATGAGCTTTTTCATATTAGAGTAATTTCCAAGCACAATAAGATTGATACTTTGTTTGATAGTGGATCATAAGTAAATTTGATTTCTGAAACAATTGTAAAGAAGTTTGGATTACAAACAAAAACTCATGAGAAGCCAAATCCATTAGGTTGGGTGTGTGATAAAACAAAGCTACAAGTAACAAGACAATGTAAACTTAGGTTTGCTATTGGGTCAACATTTGTAGATGAGGTTGAGTTAGATATAGTTCCATTGGATATATGTGGTATTGTTTTGGGAAGTCCATACTTGTATGATAGGAAAGCTATTTTCTATAGAGCTGAAAATAAGTATCAACTCACTAAATATAGAATGGAATATATTGTAAGAGCTCATAAACTCAAAGGTAATTATTCTCTCATAAACTTAGGACAGATGAAAGAATTATGAATTCAAGTAAGCAATTTTTACTAATGGTTGTAAAGGAAAAGGATCCTGATAAAACCAATGCATTTGAAGGCTGTGATTCTAAACAGAAAGCTGATTTAGAAAGAGTTATTTCAGAGTATGATGTTCTATTTCAAGAACCTAAAGGCCTGCCACCCAAGTGAGAAATAGTACATGATATTTGTTTGTAGCAAGATGCTCCATTACCTAACATTGGAATGTACAAGCTGTCAGCTTTAGAGAATGTTGAGATAAAGAAGCAGGTACAGGAGTTGCTCGATAAAGGTTTTATATGACCAAGCACATCCCCATGTGGATCTCCAATCATGCTGGTGAGAAAGAAAGATGGTTTGTGGAGAATGTGCATTGATTATAGAGCACTAAATAAAATAACGATCAAGAATCATTATCCTCTTCCTCGTATTGATGATTTATTAGATCAATTGAAAGAAGCAGTTTACTTTTCTAAGTTAGAATTGCGAAGTGGTTATCATCATGTCAAATTTGCAGAACAAGATGCATGGAAGACTGCTTTCAAGACAAAGCAAGGACTTTATGAATGGTTGGTTATGCCTTTTGTAGGAATTTACAGGGTAAGTTCCTCAGAAAGAATACCAAAAGGACACCGCTCACAACCAGATCTCAAATCAATACACCAGTATTTTTGACGTGGTTAAAATCCTCAGAGTGCAAGGAGGGAAACAGTCCACGGCCTGTCCCAACGTGGGTACAGACAATTTATTAATCAAAGAATGAAAATTTACATAAGCTTCTCTCATGCACGGATTACCCGAACAATGACCCTCCATGCGCTTTAAATAGAACTCATGGACCAATCGGGTGTCAAGCCACGGATCAAGTGTCGGTAATACCGAGGTGAGAGTGAACCGTCGGATCACTACATATCGTGACCGTCGGATTGTAAGTTACAAAATGTACAACGGTAAAGAAACACACTTTACCTAACTCTAACCTAACTCTATACTAGACCAAGTTGAACTTAACTATATCCTATGTGTCGGAATATCCTAACATCCCCCCTTAAGAACAACTTGGGATAGGATTGAAGGATTTACAAATATGACACAATAGGAGAAGGAAGGAGGCACTAGAGCCTATCCCCCCTTAGTGACAACTTCCTGAACTCCAAGCATATATCGAAGTTTAGTGAACTTCGCCTCTGTGAGAGCCTTTGTGAAGATGTCTGCAACCTGATCATCTGTTGGACAATATTGCACTTCAAGAACATGGTCATGAATGAGCTTTCTGATGAAGTGCATGTGTAGTTCAATGTGTTTGCTGCGCTGATGCTGGACTGGATCTTTGCATAGCTGAATGGCACTTTGATTATCACACCAAAGTGTGGTTGGATGCTGCTGCTCAAAGCCAAACTCTGATAGGATCTGACGAAGCCACAAGGCTTCCTTACTAGCTTCCACGGCACCACGATACTCTGCTTCTGCTGACGAAAGAGAAATGGCAGCCTGTTTCTTACAAGCCCATGTAATAGGTCCTGAACCAAGAGTGAAGACATAACCGGCAGTAGACTTCCGATCATCAAGGTCACCAGCCCAATCAGAATCAGTGAAACCAACTAACAGAGGAGCTGCTTTGGCACTGTAATGAATCCCAAACTGTACTGTACCTCGAACATAACGAAGTATTCTTTTAGCTGCTTTCCAATGACTTTCACGGGGGTTTTGCATAAAACGAGCAACAAGGCCAACAACAAAGGAAAGATCAGGACGAGTATGGGTTAAATACAAGAGTTTTCCGACAAGTTGACGGTATAAGGTAGCATCAACTTCAGGAGAAGTACAAGAGACTGAAAGTTTGACTCCAGACTGAAAGGGAGAAGGGGCTGGCTTACAGTCTTCCATGTGAAAATGACGAAGAATATCACAAGCATACTTGGACTGGGAAAGGAAAATACCTTCTTGGGATTGCAAGACTTGAAGACCGAGAAAATAGTGTAAGTGTCCTAAGTCTGTCATTTCAAATTTCTTTTTAAGGCTGGACTTCACATGGTTTATAAGGTTGGGATCACTACCAGTAAGAATAAGATCATCAACATAAAGAACAAGGATGATAAGAGAGTTGCCCACTTTCTTGGTGTAGACAGTATTGTCAGAATGACACCTAGAAAAGCCAGATTCTAAAAGAAAGCTATCCATTTTGGCATACCAAGCCCGAGGAGCTTGCTTGAGGCCATAAAGGGATTTCTTAAGTCGACAAACGAGGCTGGAGTCTGTTTGTATGAAGCCAATGGGTTGTTCCATATAGATTTCTTCCTGCAAGTCCCCATGCAAGAAGGCAGATTTAACATCCATTTGATGGACTTCCCATTTTAAAGAGGCAGCAAGGGAAAGAACAAGGCGGATAGAGTTCATTTTGGCAACTGGAGAGAAGGTTTCAGTGTAGTCAATGCCTTCAACCTGTGAAAAGCCCTTAGCAACTAGACGAGCTTTATGTTTATCAACTTTCCCATCTGGTCCATACTTGGTTCTGTAAACCCATTTGCATCTAACAAGTTTGCGTCCCTTTGGTAGAGGAACAAGATCCCATGTATCATTTGTCATCAATGAATGATATTCTTCATTCATAGCTGCTTCCCAATGTGGATGGCCTGAAGCTTCTGCAAAAGTGTCAGGATCATGATTTACTGGAGCTTGAGCCAGTAAAGAAGAGGCTCTTTCAAACTGAGAACGTGTACGTCGCTGATCTGTAGGATCACCGGCAAGATCACCTGCTGCATCCCGAGTAGCACGGACCCATCTTGGAAGTTGAGGATCCTGAGAAGGTGGGGGAGGATTATCATCCTCGCTTTCATCATCAGAAGAAGAAATGTTTTCAAAGATAGAAGAGATAGGAAGAGGTGGCACATCCGCCGGACTAGGCTCGCAGGCCGATTTATTTTCATCAAATTTTACATCTCTTCTAATGATAACATTTTTGGACTTAAATGGAATAAGTCTATAACCTTTTACATCTTCAGAATATCCAACAAAAGTACATTTCTCACTCTTAGGTTCTAAAGCTTTATGCTTTTCATCTGGAATATGGGCCCATGCTTCACTTCCAAACACACGAAAGTGACTTACATCTGGTTTAATGGAACTCCAAGCTTCTTCTGGAGTGATATTCTCTAGAACCTTAGTAGGAGTGCGATTGATTATATAATTTGCACAATTAATTGCTTCGGCCCAAAAACTAAGACTGAGTCCTTTAGATTGCAGCATACAATTAGCCATTTCCTTTAAGGTGCGATTTTTCCTTTCAGCTACACCATTTTGTTGTGGAGTGTATGGAACAGTATGTTGCATTTGAATTCCATTTTCGGTGCAAAAGTTGATGAATGTGTTTTTAACATATTCTCCACCATTATCAGTTCTTAGCTTAAGAATTTGATGTCCAGATTGTTTTTCAACAAATGCTTTGAAGGCCAAAAAAGTGCTAAATACTTCGCTCTTGAGTTTTAAGAAGTATACCCAAGTGCGTCTAGAGAAATCATCAATGAAAGTTAAGAAGTACTTGCAGCCAGAGAATGAAGCAACAGGAAGAGGACCACATAAATCACTGTGCACAAGCTGTAAAGGGGCTGAGGCGTGCCAAGAGGCACGTTTGTCAAAACTGTCCCGATGATGTTTTCCGAGTACACATCCGGAACAAACACCATCTTTGCAAGATACCATAGGAAGACCTGTCACCATATTTTCTTTACATAGATGCTGAAGGGAGCGATAGTTTAAGTGACCAAACGCTCATGCCAAAGTTTGCTCACTTCATCATTATGAGCAACAAATACTGAGGGAAGATGGGATGACCCAAAGTTGTGAAACTTATACAACCTTTTGGAATCATCAGCAAGACCAGTAGCTAGAATCTGTTTAGGATCTTTTAGATCCTTGATTACAACATCATGAGGTGAAAATTCAACAATTTTACCTTCACCTGAATGAGTTATCTGATAGACAGATAGAAGGTTGCAGGATAAGTTTGGAACACATAATACATCATTGAACTGACCATTGTCTAGATGAACAGTTCCAGTCCCTACAACATTAAGAGATCTATCATCACCAACATATATATTTTTGGTGTTACAATCATTTAAAGAAGAAAACATGGCTTGGTTTTTGGCCATGTGACAAGAGGCTCCAGAATCAATGAGCCACTCATGAGAATGAGAAGAAGAAGAAGATACATTTAATGCATAACCAGACTGAGATGATTGACGATGACATGCAGAAAGTGCCGTTCCGGAAGTTGAAGTTGAAGTAGGCTCCAGATGGATGTTATGTTTCTTCATTGCGGCTTCCAAGGCTTCCATCTTCTTAAAGCATTTAGATTCTAAGTGGCCATCTCGATTACAAAAGTTACAATGTCTATCAGTCTTCTTCCATTTGTTTTTATTGGTCTTATCATTTTGCTGAAATGATCTTTCATCTTGAGGCTGAGTTGGTTTAGGACCATTCCTTTGAGGATAAGACTTCTTAGGATTCTTTGAATTTGGTTGCTGCTGGGCGGCTAACGCTTTCGAGGAAGAGTTTCCAAGATTAAGAAGACCAAGGTGTAAGAGTTTTTCTTGTTCTCTTATTAAGGAATCACAAAAGGAGTCAAAGGAAGGGGTTTGTAGTCTTTGCCTTGACAAATGAAAGCTTCCCTTGTAGAATGGAAAGTGGAAACAAATACAGAGTAGGCTGGTCCCAACTTAGTAAGGATGGAATAAATAAGGTTACCATCTTCTTTCTTAACTTTAACACCTTCCAAGAGATATCTAAGGGTCTTGAATTTGGACAAGAAATCTTCAATGCAAGAAAAATTATTAGGATCCAAAGTAAGCAACTCATTTTCAAGTTGATGGGCTCTAATTTCATTTTTAATCCCAAAAACTTTAGCAAGTTTTTCTAATGCTTCATGAGGAGTTTCAATTTCTGCAATGTGGAATCTAAGATCAGGAGAAACAGACATTCCTATCAAACCACGTGCTTGATCTTGTCTATTTTCCCATTTTTCGGCCTTGTCTTCATCTTTGGGTTTCTTCTCTTGGTCTGTGGCTATTCTGAAGAGACCTTTACTTCTAAGTAAATCTCCCATGTAGGCTACCCATTGGAAGTAGTTAGTGCTGTCAAGAATGACTTGGCATGGACTTTCCATTTTTTGAAAAAAACTGAAGCTGAAGATGCTGAAAGTAAGTGGTCCAATGGATAGATCTCGAAAAAATAGGCGGTTTTAAAAAAAACGGCTCTGAAAAAGGCTTCCGGATGAAGAAGTTATGGCTTTTTGAAAAAAAAATTGTTGACGTTGCCGGCAAAGTGCGCGAATGTGCGGGAATGAAAAAATCCGCCCCCACAAAATGGAGACTTGAACCCAAGACCTCTACTCTCTTAAAAAGTCTTTGAACCAATTGATCTATACAAAATATTTGAGAGAGAGAGAGAGAGAGAGAGAGAGAGAGAGAGGGGGGGGGGGGGGCCTCGATTTGCGTGCTTGCCTTGGGAAGGCTCTTTTCCCCTACAAAACACAAAACACAAAACCCAACACGAATATGCAAAGAAAAACGAACCTTACGGCTCAAAGTTAGCTTTAGCCAAAAAACTAGAATTTTTAAAAAAAATCTCAAAGTTAGCTTTTAGCCGAAAAACTAAATATTTTTCTCAATGTTTCTGATTTTCCGAGATCACACTAAGGTGCAGGGAAAAGAGCATACGCATGAGAAAAATCCTTTCTTTCTGTTTCTGATTTGCCCAGATCGCACAGAGTCGCAGGGCAAAGAGCATACGCAGAAATGAAAGGTATAGATCCGGAAAAAAAAAGGCTAAATAAACCGAAACCGAAATAAGCAGAGAGAAAATGACAGTAAACTGCAAAAAAAAACACTGTATACCTCCCGATCTGAAAAATGACGCAGCTAGGGCTACCGGAAACCTTTTCGCGTGAAACGAAAGGGGTTCCTCACTGAAACAGATGCTCCGAACGCAACAGAGCAGTCCTCTCGGCCCGAAAGCAGTCAGAAACAACAGATCTAGGAAACGACAGCCGCATGCAGTTCTACCGGCTTCAGATTTGGATCACCAACGGACGCGGCCCTCAAATAGCTCTGATACCATGTAGGAATTTACAGGGTAAGTTCCTCAGAAAGAATACCAAAAGGACACCGCTCACAACCAGATCTCAAATCAATACACCAGTATTTTTGACGTGGTTAAAACCCTCAGAGTGCAAGGAGGGAAACAGTCCACGGCCTGTCCCAACGTGGGTACAGACAATTTATTAATCAAAGAATGAAAATTTACATAAGCTTCTCTCATGCACGGATTACCCGAACAATGACCCTCCATGCGCTTTAAATAGAACTCATGGACCAATCGGGTGTCAAGCCACGGATCAAGTGTCGGTAATACCGAGGTGAGAGTGAATCGTCGGATCACTACATATCGTGACCGTCGGATTGTAAGTTACAAAATGTACAACGGTAAAGAAACACACTTTACCTAACTCTAACCTAACTCTATGCTAGACCAAGTTGAACTTAACTATATCCTATGTGTCGGAATATCCTAACACCTTTTGGCTTGACTAATGCTCCTGCTACATTTATGAGAGTTATTAATGATGTACTCAAACCTTTTATTGATGACTTTGTAATTGTTTATTTAGATGACATTCTTGTTTTTAGTAAGACATGGGAAGACCATGTAAAGCATGTAAAGCAGACTTTAGATGTTTTAAAAAGAGAAAATCTCTATGTAAAACTGTCAAAATGTGAATTTGGCAGAACATCTTTAAATTATTTGGGTCATATTGTAGGGGATGGTGAATTGAAGATAGATCCCTCTAAGGTTGAAGTCATTGTGAACTAGCCTAAACCCAAATCTGCTACAGAGGTTAGGAGTTTCCTAGGGGTAGCACAATATTGGAGAAAGTTTATTGCTAACTTTTCTTTGATTGCAGCTCCATTACATGCTTTAACAAGATTGAAACAGGTGTTTTAGCGGGGAGGCAAACAACAGAAAGCCTTCAACACTTTAAAAGAGAAAATTAGTACAGCACCAGTACTAGCACTGCTATATCTTCAACATCCATTTGAGATTAAGACAAATTTCAGTGACTATGCCATGGGAGCAGTGTTGATCAACATGGAAAACCCATATGCTATCATTCTGAGACATTTACTTCTGCAGTAGTTAATTATCCCACATATGATAAAGAATTGTATGCATTAGTACAAAGTGTGAAATGGTGGAAACATTACCTAATGGGTAAAGAAACAATCATACATATAGATCATCAACCACTTCAATATTTTCACTCACAAACTAAATTGCAGCAATCAAGACATTATAGGTGGATGGGTTTTCTACAAGAATTTCATCTTTTATCAGATATAAGAAGGGCATACATAATAAGGTTGCAGACATGTTATCAAGACCAATCCTAAATGCATCTACTATACTTAATAATAACTCAGTAATGCATGAAAGTTACATTGAACAATATGCTCAAGATGTAGATTTTAAAGATGTATATGCAACTTTAAGTCATGGCAAGCAAGTAGAAGAATTGGATTATTATGTAAAGGACCAACTCTTATATTATTTGGGAAAGTCATGCATTCCACAAACTGAAAGAGTTAACATAATCCGAGAAGCACATACTTCTCTAATATCAGGTCATTTTGGTGTAAGTAAAATAGTTTCACAATTGCAAAGGTTCTGTTATTGGCCAAGAATGCATGAGACAGTTTCTAGATATATCAAAGGGTGTACTATGTGTGCTACAAGAAAGCCCAGTAATAGAAAATTAGGCTTGTACACTCCACTTCCAATTCCTTCTCGTCCTTGGGAAAGTGTTTTCATGGAATTTGTTGGGGGATTATCAAAATCTACAAAAGGTCATGATTATTTGTATGTTTTTGTGGACAAGTTTAGTAAAATGTGTATTTTGATACCTTGTAACAAGCAGGTTAAGTTGAACAAACAACACAGTTGTCCTTTTACAATGTATGGGTTCATTTTGGTTTACCAACTTCTATTGTATCTGATCGAGATTCTCAGTTTATTGGGAAGTTTTGGTCAAATCTATGGGAGTTGATGGACACCAGGTTGAAGAGGAGCACAACATTTCATCTAAAAACAGATGGTCAGACAGAAGTGGCCAACAGGATAGTGATCCAGTTGCTCAGAGGCTATTGCAGCAAGCATCCCAAGCTTTGGGATGAGCATTTGTGTTATGTGTAGCATGATTACAATCGTGCCAAGCATTCTTCTACTTAGAGATCTCCTTTTGAGACTTGTTTTGGTTTTATACCAAAGTCTCCCTTGGATTTTGTCTTTGGTAAAGACATAGCAGTTGATGGATGGAAAAAGAAACCAAGTTCATTGAACAAATCCAAGAAATTCACCAGGCAGTACAGGAACAGTTGTAAAGAAGTCAAGCCAAGTACAAGGCAAGACATGACAAGCATCGAGTTGAGCATAGTTTTCAAGTTGGTGATCAAGTCTGGTTGTACATCAACAAAGACAGAATGCAAGGTGAAGGTAAGAAGCTAAAACCAATAAGGTATGGACCTTTCAAGATACTTGATAAAATTGGTGAAAATGTTTTTCGCCTTGATTTGCCAGCTTATATGCAGATCTATTCAGTCGTTAATGTAGAAAACTTGAGATTGTATGAACCATCAATGATTGAAGATCCTGAAGAGCAAAGTTAGTTACCTTCTATTGAGGATCTGTTGCCTGAATATCTTAATGAGTTATACAAAGACGCAGTTCTAGACAGGAAGGTGAGAACTATGTATCGAGGGGATGTTGAGTACCTGAGAGTAGGGCTCAAAGGTTCAAATCCAAGCAAATCATGATGGATAGAAGTTAAACAAGTGAGGGAGTTGTATCCTCACTTGATCGATGCCTAAAAAGCCAAATTTTGGTGGTCCAAAATCTTTTTCAGTGGGAAGGCATGATCCAAAATGGATCCCAAAACCTCTAAGTCTTCATGTATATTAACTATCGGAAACGCTATTGCAAGGGAAAATAGTGAAAGAATGGCGGAAAACAGAGCTATCGGAGGTTCAAATGCCATTGCACCAGAGCCATTGGATCAGACAGATCAACAGTCTAGATTGAATCAGGATATCGCAATCGTGAGAGGCTAGTGGAGTATATCATAGGTGGACTTATGGAAATCACGATAGTGATCAACGCAATTTAACGAGGACCGTTGATCGAGCACGTAGATCAATGGTCCATATCAACTCGCAATATCACATTGCTATAACACAAAGTTGAACTTACTAAGGGCTTGAGGCTTAAGCGATATACGATTGCAATTTATCACATCACAACAACACAAGGGGTGATGCCAATGGACCATGGGTCATGCGATATGCCAATGTGATGGGCTGATAGCAATGCGCCGATAGCTGATAAGGCCGATCGGAGCAATCAACGATCAGAGATCAGGGAAGTGAAGTGAAATGCGATAAAGCCAGACCCGAAAGGAATTATAGATGTGGCTTGATATAATTTGAGTTCCGATAAAATGTTTTTGTCGGGTTTTTCAATGTATTCTATGTATTTCTTTGTATTTCCATTATAAACTGAAATACAAAGGAAACCGTGGCATATGGGCACTGCGACTTGCGACTTGCAATAACGATGCAACAATGGACCCAATAGGATTATAGGTCAGATTCAATACCTTTTGAAGTCTGGCCTTGGTTGATTTTGCACTATTTTTCAGTGTATTCTGTGTATTTCTCTGTGTAAATAGAGAAGAGTGTTTTCTGGGATTTTCACCTGTGTCCAGTCCTTTCCATTGGAAAACAGGTGGCCACCCTACCTTAAAGCATTTTGAAATAATTGTTTAACGCTCAACAAGGATTTGAACAGACAGTGGCTGGGAGCCAGAGAGCCCGAAAAGGGAGACGAACAGACAAGTGCCGATAAGCTTAAAAATCCATCCCATAACAGAACAAGAGGGGAAGCAGTTGCTCAGAGACAGAGAGAGAGCAAGAGAAAGCGGAATATAGAGAGCAAGAGGGAGAGCCTGTGTACTCTTCTAGACTTGAGGATTTCAAGGAAATCCCTGTTGTTTTGTCACTGTTGTGTTGAGACTCGGTTTGAGCTCACACTTGTAATAATCTGCTCTTGAAGACATAATATAGAGGTCAACACTGAAAGCTAGACAAGGAGATGTAGCTAGGAAGTCTTGTGAACTCCTTGATTATTTGTTGTGTTGATGTGTGTGTTTATTATGTTTTATAGCTATTCATTGTCTATATTATTTGCAATCTTTTCGATCCATTGCACTAAATAATATATGCATTGCTACACATGAGTTTGTAATACCTTAATATTGATTTAAGATCTCATTTTTAGATCATGCTAGCAGTAAGGTTTATATTTACGGTGGATGAGGATGAATGGGTAAGTCCAATTGTGATACAAAACAAGAAAGACGCTATAGAGATACAGGTATGTGTGGGCTACCGTAGTTTGAATAACGCTTGTGTGCATGACCCATTTCCTACACCATTAAGTGATGAAGTTTTAGATAATGTAGTGGGGAATGAAGCCTACTCTTTTACAAATGGGTTCTTTGGTTATCACTAAGTCAGAATAATAGAGGAGGATAAGAATAAAACTACACTTACCATAGAATGGGGATCCTATGCCTATCATTTTATGCCATTCAGTCTCAAGAATGCACCCAAGGTGTTCTCAAGAATTGTAATTTCCACCTTTAGGGATTACATCCACAGGTTCCTAGAAGTCTATATGGATGATTGGACGGTCTATAGTCTGCTGAAAAAACACTCCAACCTACTTGGGATCATGTTCAATCGATGTAGATAGCTACAGATATCGCTGAATTTGAAGAAGTGCATATTTGTAGTCCCTTTTCGCACGCTTTTGGGCCACATAGTGTGCAAAGAAGGAATATGCATAGATCCTACTAAAGTTGTGGAAATAGTGAATATGGACCCACTCTCAAGTGTAAAACATCTCAGATCCACCTTGGGACATACTGGGCACTACAGGAGATTAACCTGCAACTATGCCTTGGTTACTGCACCTTTGGAGAAAATTTTGATGAAGGTTGAATGATTCATGTGGTCAGAAGAATGTCAGGTTGCACTCAACATATTGAAAGAAAAACTAATAAGTGCACCTATTTTGGTCTACCTCGACTAGAACAAACAATTCCATGTCCACATTGATGCATTAGGCATTGCTCTGGGTACTGTTCTGGTTCATCCAAGGGAAGGGAGCCTCGACCACCCAATTTATTTTTCCAACATAAAATTGTCCACAGTAGAAAAGAACTATACCATAATTGAGTGAGAGGTACTAGCAATGGTATATTCACTTCAAAAATTCAAACACTATTTGCTAGGAGGCCCATTTAAGTTTTTTACTGACCATTCCGCTTTGAAATATTTAGTGAAGAAGCATGTTCTTGAAGGAAGAATTTACAGGTGGCTGTTGTTATTCCAGGAATTCACATTTGAGGTAATTATTATTAGCCTAATTGATTTAATGTGGCACTTGATCACCTCTCACGGCTAGAATCAAAAGAAAGTGGAGGATCCATGGATGATCAACTACTAGACACTAATCTATTCTAGATTGAAGCAATACCATATTAACTATAAGACATTGGAGCATTTTTAGCTATAGGTAAAGGCCCAAGAGAATACATAGCCACACAAAAGAGACATATGGTCATTTGAGCTTCCGATTATCAATTGATTGTGGGGAAACTATATAAATTAGACCTTGATCAGGTGTTGCGCAAATGTGTCCTTCACGATGTACTATGGGAATGTCATTCAGGAGTTGCGGTTGCCCATGTTGGAGGAAAGGTTACTGCAAGGAAAGTGTTGTAGGCAGGACTATGGCAGTGAACAGTTTTCAAAGATACGAAAGAATATTCCAGAGGCTGTGATGTTAGCCAAAGGGTTGGAAGGCCATCACACCGCAATGAACTTCCATTGCAAATGGTACATACACTATAGATGTCTGAGAAATAGGTGGTTGAATTTATAGGACCTATCAATTCGTCGGTGCATCAATCTCAAGCCAGGTATATAATCACCACAACAGAGTACCTCACTAGATGGGCAGAAGCAACATCATTTAAGGACTATACTACAGATACTACCACTAGATTCATATTTGAGAACATCATATCCAGATTTGGGTGCCTCATGAGTTTCGCCAGTGATCAGGGGACCCACTTCATAAATGAAACAATTTCCTCCTTACTTCAAAACTTCATGATACAACACCACAAAAGCAACCCATATCACCCTCAAGCTAATGGTACTATAGAGGCCTTCAACAAGATATTGGAGAAGGGTTTGACCAAGATATGCTTAGCCAACTGGATGATTGGGACGAGAGAGTCCCAATGACTCTATGGGCATACTGCACAATTGTTAAGTGATTACACAAGCATACACCTTTCCAGCTTGTGTATGGATGGGAAGTTGTGATACAGACTAAATTTGTTATTCCCATCATTTTCGTAGCCAAGGCTACTCATATGATGGAGGAGGAATCAATTTAGAATAGGCTAGATGAACTCTCGGAGCTTGATGAGGCTAGGTTTACAGTAGGTTTCCAACAAATGGTTGAAAAACAAAGGCATAAGGCATGGCATGACAGGCCTATTAAGAGGAAATCATTCACAGTTGAAGGGCATGTATACTATACAACAAAAAATGCTTGAAGTTTCCTAGAAAGTTGCAAATGCATTGGTTAGGGTTTTTTGTTATTATTGAATTGAGGGAGTCAGGAGTTGTTAAGATTGCACAACTGGATGGGGTATTTCTACAAGGTTGGGTGAATAGTGCACATCTGAAACCCTTCCACAAATAAAAATATGTTACTTAGAATTGATTGGATATCTGAAAGGAGACCATAGCTAGGAGTAGGTAAGAGTAGGTAGGAGTCATTTAGTTGGGTCATCACTAGTCACATCAGTTTTTTTTTTTTTTTTCTTTTGGTCAGTGAGTTATTTACATTTCCAAATAAAAATCCCACCATGTCTTTCCTAGTTGTGGATTTTCTTTCACCACACTGCAATTGATTGTGGTTGGGGGAATAATTAGATAATAATTTTGGTGTCAGCCCAGATTCCCATTAAATATTTCCCATTATAGCAATAATCAATTCCTAAGCATCTTCCATCATGATAACATAATTACCCATTAACTCCATCTTTCCTTTTTCAGTATTTCTTCAACTGAGTCGGGTCTAGCTCAGCCAACGATAGGGTTAAGATGACTGAGTATGTATAGGGAAAGTTTCCATAGTAATTAGTTAGGAGGTCTCGTCAGAAACGTAGTGTCGAGCTGGTCTACTTAATTTGCATGGAAATGCCAAATTCCTTAGAGTCTGAAGCCAAGGTGGTAGGGTCGATTAGTTTGTAGTCTAGTTCTAAGTCCTATTGTTCCAAAATTAGATACCACTCCCTGTATCTTGTGCTTATCAACACCATTTCGAGATGACGAAGACAATTGTATATGTTCCAGAGCTAGGGTTGGACGAGTGGTTGAAGGGAAAGTACCCCTAGGGTCCTTTGGGCTAAGACTCTACCAGACTGAAAATTCCTTATTCAAAGAAACACACACACAGCCATCATTTTTACTTTTAAGCAAATTCTAATGTTAATGGTACGTACCTAAGGTCCTACGTTCGAGAAGGCCTTTAGGGTCCAAACCCTTCTTGGAGTTCCCTTCTTCTTCCTTTGACCTGCAAGACAAACAAATCAAAGAACACAACAGTACATGTACAAATACTTATGTATAAACCATATTTATGCTATAAAGTTAGTTATAAAAAATCTTTAAGTAACTACTTGCATAAGAATTCAAAACAAGAATCTCATAAGCATAAAGAAAGATTGTTTCGGGAACAAAGACGTGTTTCTTTATATATAAAGGCAAATAAAGTACATATAACGGAAAGATATCACCTGAACACCTTCAGCAGGCTCCAAGCAAAGCTTCCTCCCGGATTCGTTCCAGCCTCAAGCCTCCAACAAGAGCTCCTTCCAAGTCTTACTCAATGATGATATCAAGGATGAATGATCACCAATACACATGGAAACAAGGGTTTCCTATGCAAAATGGGGGAAGTGCAGAAAGCACCAAGGACTTCAGACCTGGTCTAAGGGGAAAATCTCAGCATAATAATCTTGCTCTCATTTCTCTCTCCCTTCGGCATTCCCTTTGATGTCTTTTTATACCATCTCCAAAGTAGTTTTTTAGTTAGGAGTTGGTTGGGAACAGTTGGGCCACGGGCACTAACAGGTGATCCAGCAGGTAAAACCCGCGATCACCGCCCGAAAATAAGGAATTATATATTTTTTCAAGTGTTTTAATACATACACGCGGGTTGGGTATACACAGACCCGCGTGTACACGCGTTTAACTCAGGGCAATGTCGTGTATAGGGAATAAAACACTGTTTTTTAAATTTTTGGACCAGGTCTGGAAGGAGGGGTTGCCCTAGGCCATGAGTGCAGCATCACAAACCATAAGAGTGAGATTTTGAGCTATAACAACGAGAGAATTGTGCTGAGGGAGCCAATTTACAACAAATATGATAAGGTTGTGTTGGTCGATAACAATCCCTCAGACTCCTTCCAATTTCTAGCCATGAAACGTGAAGTCTAAACAGAATTGGTCACGAAGGAAGATGGGAGTGCAATAATCAAAGTTAAAATTGACTTAAGAGGAATCGAATGGTCCACCTTACTGAATTTGAGAAGTTTGTCTATGTTTGGGATGACAATGGAAGAAATGCAATGCATAAAGCTATTGGTTAGTAGAATGCATGGAGGGTCACTCTGGCTTGATAAAGAATACCCAATTCATGGAGTCAACATTCAAAGGTTCACGGGTTTATGCAGGGAGGAGACACAATTTCAATTGTATTCTAGAAAACTTCCAAGAGAGTGAAGAAGCCAGGGAATCATGACTACTACAACAAGTATGATACAAAGAGAGAAGGAAAGGGAGCATGCATAGATTTGATCAACACCCAAAAATCAAGTTCGCCTGCTACATTATTGCGGGGAATGTGACCCTTCATTTTTCCAAGAATCAGTGCACGTTGGATACAATTTCAGTCACAGAGAATTGCATATAAAGAGCCAAACTGAATTAGTGTGCTTTCCTCCTCTAGGAAATGTTCGAAGCTTATGAAGATGTATACAAGCGATCGATCCATTTTATTTAATGATATCTCATTGTTGCTATGGCGATGTGGAAATGATGCCCACCAGAGGGTCGAGAGTTGGCTCCCATCACAAAGGAGCGATCTTTTTCCCTCAGGTATGCACCTTGGATAACTTCAGGGGACCCAAGCAGCAAGGAAATAAATTCAGATTATTTTAAAGGATGGTATATGAAAATACTCGAAGTCATCAAGGCTATGGAAAGCATTCCAAGATCCCTATTTGATGAATATTTGTCAGAGATCTCATTCGGTGTTAGTCATGGGAGCACCTGAGTGAGGCTGCAATATGTGTGAGTGAATTAGATTGTAAAACTTATACAATATTTTGACTGTGGATGACCATTCCCAGGGATCAATCCATGAATAATTGATCTTCAATCTGGTTGATTGTTGTTGTTTGCTACATTGTGTTGATGAATGATTTTACTAGCCACAATGGTGACAAGGATGGAGATCAAAACATTGATCTTCTATATGACTGGTTCTTTAACAATGAAGACATTTTGGTTTGACTGCACTTCAGTTTTTGCGCATGTCTGTTTGTCTGCAACTTCAGTTTGTGTGTATTTTTTTTTGTCTTCAACTTTCTTAAAACTAGCCGATGTGATTTTTGCAAGAAACCCTACACTGACAAACTTAATGGGCCTTGAATAATCTGGGATATGCAACTTGGTTTCATCTTTGACATATCCTAAGCCTCGTCGATTTTTTTTACTTTGGATTTCTTCCCATGGCTTGATGATTGGTTTGGAAGAAAATTGAGCTGGATCAGGGACCACTTTGACACTTGAAGTTGGTTGGATTAGTGACTTGGAATCATTAGCTGTATTTGTATTGTTCAAAGACTTGGAAGCATCACTCTTCTCTAGCAACTCAGTTCTTTGTAGTTGCGACTCCAGTTGAAGGAACTCAATCATTTCATGTGCATGTTGAAGATGCACTTGAATATCAACAAGAGTTGTTTTGTTGATGTTCACTATGTTGCCAATGCATTATAAAATCAAATTGTTAAGAATTTGGGACAGTTGAATGTGTGTCACCATGTTAGCTTGCTCACTTTGAATTCAAGCTCGCTTGTACTGTTGCTTATTGCTGATGCTTTAAACACTTGCTAGAGTTTTATAACTGGGTTGCTTGAACTCTTGATTTCATGCTCACTTGATGACGATCGTTTTGCTTGAATGCTTCACTGACACTTAGTGGATGCTTCAATCAACTTCACACTTGCTCGTTTGTTGTAGATGTTGTGCTTTAAACTTTCGCACTTGCTTGCTTGGTTGTTCGAATGACACGCTCGCTTTCTTTATTGTTTGAATGACATGCTCGCTTGCTTTGTTGCTTATTGCACTTGCATTAAACATTGGCTGCTTTGTTGATGTTGTCGAGACTTTCAGTCTGACAACCACTATCAATTTCATTTAACTTTTCCCCCTGTTATCACCCCAAGAAACTCTCCTAAGTTGTAGCTCAGAGATGCTCGGGAACATATAAATTCAACTTATTGTTGCAAATGGATGAATGGAAGGAATGATGCTTGTCCAAGCCAGATAACTGCTTCTATTCTGGTTAACTCCGGACATGAGTGAACACCCCCAGACTACAAGGCTTTAGACCACCAATTACTCACAGTTTAAGTATTGGGTGGATATGGAGAACACTGACCACAACAGTAGATGCACAAGACCATGTGATGGCCAGCTGCAACTAGTAAAGAAGTCTGCAAATCTAATTCCCTAATGCATAGACAGGATGACAACTCTCTAGCACTAGGTGAAAAGAAACCTAAATAACTCATTCACTGAAACATACAAGACTTTAACACAGAGATAGGATGATAGCTTCCCTAATGCTAAACATTAAGAGCTCATAAATACAACATATCAGGCACAACTTGGAATAGAATAAGAATGAAAAGTGAGCAATTAACAGCAAAAGAATCTTGTATTAGCTGAAAATGAAGACAACATGCTGCAAGTATCAAAATAGTTACAGTCTCCAAAAGTTGAACTTTACATGAAAATATCAATCATCAACCCTGATTACATCTTGTTTGGGGGT
The DNA here is from genome assembly GCA_031772625.1 of Pinus tabuliformis. Lineage (NCBI taxonomy): Eukaryota > Viridiplantae > Streptophyta > Pinopsida > Pinales > Pinaceae > Pinus > Pinus tabuliformis. The sequence continues at coordinate 1,230,902,852 of CM062809.1, read as the reverse complement.
ATATATAGCATTTCATTACAAAGGCACTCGACCACTCTAAATATGGAGGGGTCATAATCGACCACCAACTGCTTTAACTGCCTGATGGAGTCTCTGGTGCATTTGCTTGCTTCAGTGGATGAATCTGATCCTTTTAGGTGCTCTGTTGTCCTTCTTGGGTGGCTGGAGTACTCGTATCAGTGAGGACCCATAACTGTTAAATGCATTTATCTACTCGAGCTCTGTCCTTTTCCTTCTTCGACCATACTATCTGTTGAATGTAGTTTTTTAGGAGCAAATGCACTTGGTACTGGTAGCCTGGTCACCTTTGTCCTTCGGGTATATGGAAATGATCGAGGGGCGTGGATTGTGTGGCGAGTGTATGAGCAAGACGGAGGAGCTAGAATGGCCATTGGATCGGGAGGATGGACTGCAGGAATGAGTCAATTGGGGATATCAGAGGACGCGCGAGCGGGATGATTGTGGGCTGTTAGATCTCAGGCAGATAGATCCAATGGTCATCGAGTAGTAGAAATATGCGAAGGTTGATGGGTGAGGACGGGTGGTAAGTGGTATTGATCACACCACATTAGGGAGTTGGGCGGTAAATGGCGATGGCACGCAATACCATTCAGAATGTGACCCGTGGCGGCGGGGGAAGGATGAAACCACTTTCCATCATGTGTTATCTCCCTGACCATTTGCGGGTGCGGGAAGAGCGAACATCGTCTGATCATAGCGGAAATGATTGGATGGTGGGGATTTGATCGCGTGGGTATTTGTTAGGCGCGACGGAGGACCGCTGGATTGGGGTGCAGCCATCGATGGCCATAATTAAAAGGCGACGATGGGTTACGGAGGCGCGAGGTCATGTGGATGAGGTGTTATGAGGTTTTAAGCTTGGCGCTTGGGGCTGGAAGAAGCAGGTGTTTATGCCAGGCATTAGGGGAAAAACGGAGGCAACGGGGGTGAAAGAGAGTAGGTGGGGCACAGGAGAAGAATGAAGGTGACCTCTGTGAACTTTCTTTTGAGCATAATCAACGTGACCAAGCTTATATTCAGCCTTCAAAGGACCATAACTATAGAAGAGCTAACACTGGCTCCTTCTCGAGATGAGATCCTCCCTGTGAGGTCTCTAGAACTGCAAACAATTTCCTTTCCTGTGAAAACCAAATTAACAAAGTTTCCTAGTGTTCCATTGGGCATGGAGTCTAACTGAGTCTACACTAAAACATATAAAATAACATATTTAAAAATTTAAGACCTGAAGACCTTAAAAAACATAAATTTTCAAAAATCGGCCATTAACTAGGCCATTAAAAATTGTCTCCCCTTCCATACTTTCTAGCATGTGTTACACTAAAAAATGTCACCATGACCACTTACAGTTAGTATGGCTCAAATCAACAGTCATGCTACCCTCTTAGGCAAGTCTTATGCCTCTGCTATCCATCTCAAACTCAAAGAAGAGAGAAAGTCTTGTCAAAAATATGTTTATCTCTGGGGTCGCAGGTTCTCTCGAGCCTTACCTGTGGGGACGCTTACAATGTTCACAAAAGTTGCGTCCTTGGACGCTCTGTATGTTAAGGGACAGGTGCGTCCTTCTGTAAAAGGAAAAATGCGCGAGTTTCATCTTAAAAAAGTTACTTGTGGTTACTTCTAGAACATTCTAGAGGTCGGTTTGATGAAATGGATGCGCCTCCAGTTGGTTCATGTATCCCTATTAAGGAGGAACTTATCCCATCAATAAGGGAGCTATCCCACCCAAAGAGGGGGATTATCCCATTGATGGTGGACCTGAATAACCTCTTTACAGCACTATAAATAAAGACATTGAGCCAGAGGGAGGAGAGGTTGGAGCTATACATTTTCTTTGGGTAAATGCTGCAGGAATTAGGACTCCCATTTAGAACCTTGTGAGGAGAGATTGTCTTTGCTTGATTCTACTTGGAAGTGGGTGAGCTTTGTCAAAGTAGAGGAAAACCCTTGATGGACCCTGGGAGGAACTTGCACAACACCAAGGCCAGGTTGTAAGAGTTTCTTTGTTTCGTTATTAATACAAACTGGTTTATTTTTCTCAATAGCTTGTGTTAATGAGTTATTTCATGTGTTCCTTGGTCTGCATGTTGAATATATGTTTTATTATATGAAATGCAAGTGCTTGGTAATTGTTTGATTGTTTGTGGTTGCAGGAATTGACTTGAAGGAGGAGCTCATCCGGATCGGCAAGGACGGACTACAACAACGCGTTTTGGAATAAGGTAAGCCTAAACACTTGTAGTTTTCATGTTTTAAAAGGTATATTTAGAGAAAGATCACTCCATTTTGTCTTGTTTGTCGCTAGAGAGTTTAGACTCCTAGGGAGGTCAGTTGTGTCCGCACAAACGACTTTTTCCGCCACGACAAATTGGCGACTCCGCTGGGGAATCCATTAATGAGAGAGTCTTTTCCTTTGTGTGAACTTTGCTCTGTGAAAATCACTTTTATTTTCTGGTTTTTGACTGTGAGAATTAGTATTTGGGTGGCTTAGCTTTAGATTTAGTTAGATTTGATTTTTCTCAACTTTTCCAGAAGGACGCACCCTCTGAGTACTGCACAGTGCGTCTTTGGACGCGCTGTTGCCGTTTGCACAGAGCGGGCCCGCACCTGTTATAACGGGTTGCCTGCGTCTTCCTGTAAAATTTAGGAAAATTCCATTTTTTGCTTTAATTGCTTTTAGATTTTGATTTTTCTTAGTGTTTTCTGCCCAGATCCTTTAGTACCCTGTCAAGAATTTTCACCTGAACTTGTTTTGTGAGCTTTGAGTGTTTTAGTGGATTTCAACGAAGTTTAGGCCTAGGGTTTGATTTTTCAATAGGTCCTGTAGTGACTTTGACGGTAGAAAGTTGTCCAGCCTTAGATCTCTCTGGTTAGTCAGCCTTCTTAGAAGTCGGGCCTGTCGTAAAGTCTCCTTGTGTGAGCAGCTTGCCATTTAAGTTGTTTTGGGTCAAATTTCGAATTACTTGTTTATAAAGTGTTGATTTCCATTTTACAAAAGAACAAAAAGATTAGAGTTTTGTTTTGGCTAGTTTTTGGTTCTGCAATAAGCTAGTCCTTGATTTGATTGTGATCAAGTAAAACACCTTAGAATAATCATTGTTGGTTTTGGCCTCGTTAAGATTGCTTAGAGTAAATTTACCTTTTAGTTTGCTTATGAGTGAATTTTCATAGATTTTAATAGTTGTTAAGATTGATTTTTGGTTATATTAGATTTATTTGCTTTATTAAAAGAAAAATACAAAAACATCTTCTTTAAAAGTCTTGTTTCAAGTAGCTTTTTGTTTTTGAAAGAGAAAAAGAGTTTTTTCGTGCATGTAAAGAGCGGTCATGTTTTTTATGCTTGGAAAAGACAAACGAATTGTTTCTTTGATTGTCTTCAATTAAGAAGTTGCTTTTATAAAGATTGCATTCTCTCAACTTTTTAGTTAAGCAATTCATCGAAAAAGTAAAGTAGTGGGTAAATCATCCTAGGTGCATTTTGTAGTGGTTTCGAGTCGAGTCAACACACCACTGGTTTCACTTCCATCACCTTTTGACTTAAGAAACAACCTTAAAAGTAACGCTTAAATTAAAATCAATCTAGTAATTTTTATTTTTCTAGGGCTCTGAAACACCAACATAGCTTAGGCTAGGGTCTTGGAGTAGGTGAGTACTTAACTCTCCAAGACTACAAAACCAAACAGATAGTTTATCTTGAGTAGATTAAATCCAATTGTTTCAGTTATACTCTGGGAAAGCTCCTCTTAAAGGAGAAGCACGAGCTCGTGTCCGAACCAGTGAGGGGATCATTCCTCCCTCGTTGGGAACGACGCCAGACAGTACGTATTACAAACGGTAAACCTCGGATTAACCATTGTCGAGGAGCCAGGGGTCACTTATCGGTAAACCTTGGATTATTGTCAAGGAGCCGGTAAGGGGATTGAGCTTGTTACTCTGCCCTTGCGTGCTGTCGGAGTTTAGACTGTTCCCCCAGGTGTAATTGTTGTGATTGGTAACTTTAGTGACCATAATCTTTAGGGTTCTACCGAGGTGACGGTGGAGGGAAGGTCCCACTGTACCTGGAGCAGACGTCGGTTATACTCACTTGGATTTTCCGGGGGTTCACTTCACTTCGAGACGGTTAAAGTGGAGGAACTTGTGCCGGTCTATTCATTAAGCAGGTTGCCGGGGTAACTGTTCCACCCGCCATTTCTGTACTGAATCCTGCGAGGTTGGGCCTAATCACCAACTAGCGCTTTTGGTCCGGAAGACTACTGTTTGTGTGTGGTTTGACGCTCTAGATTATTTAGGCGTGTGCTTCAAATTTGTTTGCTTCTTTAGAAGACTTTAGGTGGTTTGATTTGAAATTTTTACTTTGTTTTCGTGTGTTGTAGTTAAAAATCTTTAATTGTGGCGGAATTACCGAGACAGTCCCGTAGACTTCGGGGCCAGTCTCCTGAAGTTGTTTCTGTGGCCGAATTGTTGAGAAGATCCCGTAGACTTAGGGGATCACCTCCTCGAGACGACCCGGGTAATTTAGAAGGTTTAAAGGTCCTTGTAACTCCTCCTAGTGACAGTAGAGTAGGTTCACCTGAAGAAGGAGAATCTTCCTTGGTAGTCCATCCAGATTACCAAAGTTTAGAAACAGGTTACAATCCCGAAACTGTTACAGTTTCCGAGCTTGCTGGTAGTTTTTCATCTGCCAGTGAAACAGGCGAAGAACCTGAAATTTCCGAACCTGTTACTCCAACTTCTAGTGTCCCTGATTCACCGAGAATAGAAAGAATTATCACCGAAAATCTACCTTCTGGTTTGATTGCTATAGAAGAACTTGCTCCAGAAGAAGATATAGGTGTCTCTCACCTTGAAGGTCAACTTACTATTGATCTAAGGGAGCGTGAATCCATCTTTTACAGTCCTCCTAGAAGTACTTCTTGGTACCTTGCGTTAACCAATTTTTTAGACAACTCAGTCGGTTTTTCCACACCTCGTACTCCTTTTCCACCTGGAGGTATTCATACTCCTGTAAATATGTCTGGTCAGTCGTCCGTGTTTACACAAAGTCCTGAATCTTTTTTACACGGCGGTCCTTCTGTTCCCACTGGGTATCAGTCACTTTCTGGTACCTTTGCGGGGGCATCTCCTCAACCCATTGATCATGGGTTATTTGCTGGAAACAGTGGTAATATACCATTGGGTGTAGGAGACATTTACATGATGTCAGGTTCAGTTCCCGTTTCCCAACCTCAAGGTGGCCAATTACCGCCTGGGGGGCAACCGCAGTTAACGCCTGGGGGGCAACCTCAAGGTACACAAATCGTGTCTGGGGGGCAACCTCAAAGTCAGTATGTACCTATGGTGCAATACTTGCCTCAAGGTCAACCTCAGCCTCAATATGTACCCCAAGGTCAACCTCAGTATCAATATCAACCTCAAGGATGGCAACCCAAGGATGGCAACCTCAAGGGTATCAACCCCAAGGTTATCAACCTCAAGGGTACCAACCTCAAGGTCAAGGTCAACCCCAGTATCAGTATTTACCTCAAGGTTATCAACCTCAAGGTCAATACTCAAGTCAAGGTTATCAACCGCCTCAAGGTCAGTCATATGTTCCAAGTATGGGAACTGCACCTTACAATTATCAATCCTACCCTCAATCTGGTTATGGATCTCAGTATCCTCAACCTGTTACGGGTCAGTACCCTGGAATGTTAGTGTGGGATCCCTCACAGGGTCAACAGGTGTTGCAGCCAAGTGTACAGATGGTTCCTCAAGCTGGACAACCCGTAGTTTCTGGTCCAACCCAGCAACCGCAACCTGTCCAGCCAAATGTTCAAACTTCTGTAGCTTCGGTAGTTACTCAGCCGTCAATTGCACCTAGTACTCCATCTCAAACGGCTGCTGCAACTACCGCTACATCTACCATACTTACTTCTGGAGTATCGACGGCTCCAGTTTCTACTGTCCCTGTTACCACACCTCAGACATCTTTACCGTTGTCTGGATCTACGATTCAAACCACGGTCCAGATGCCTGTAGGTCAGCCTGGTATAAGTACGGTTGTGACTACTCAACCTCAATTTGTTCAACCTCCGTACCAGGGACAGTACCAACCTGGGCAAGCTGTCCAACAACCGGTTTACCAGTATCAACCGTATCCTGGGTACACTTATCAACAACCTCAACAACCCCAGTACGGTCCGGTTAATCCTGGTTTTCCAGGAGGATATAATATCCCAAATGCGACTCCTGTTCCTAGTTATCCTGGATATCCTCCTCCTGGGGCTGGTATTGTGACCCAGAGTTTTAGAGATCCTAACCGGCAGTTACCGTTTATTGCAACTTTGGATTTACCCGACTTGACGCGCCTAACGAACGATCCAATTCAATATCTTCAGTTCTGGCCGCCAATGCCAAATAAGTTGCCCAGTGATATACCCAAGTTCGAAGGTAAGTCTGGAGAGGATCCGTCCAATCATGTGATGACTTACCACCTCTGGTGTGCTTCGAATTCTATCTCAGATGATTCCATCCGCTTACGTCTTTTCCAGCGTACACTCATTGGTCTCGCGGCCAAGTGGTACATTGAGTTACCACGGGCCTCTTTTTACAACTTTAGCCAGTTAGCTACCTCGTTCTTAACTCACTTTCAGTTGCCGGTCAGATACGATAACGGCACGGAGTTATTAACTTCACTAAAACAATCGACGTCCACGTATATTTCTGATCACATTCATGAGTGGAGACGTCGAAGGAGATTAGTGAAAGTTTTTATCCCGGACCAAATCTTAGCTGAATGGTTTGTCAAATCATTATTACCGAAGATTACTGAAGATGTAGCTAAGGCCGGAGTAGTTACTGAGGAGCAAGTCATTGCTCAGGCACAATACCTTGACTTAGTTTACACTCAGTCGGGTACGTTACACGAGAAGATTCCGGATCTTCCAAAGTCGAATCAAATCGCTGCTGCTCCTTCGGGATCTCATGCCGCTGATGGTATGATTGGTATCGTGACTACGAAGAGCAAGAAGAAGTCTTCCAAGGCCTCCAATACTCCAATAATCACTTTGCCTGATTCTCCGACAGGAGAGTCTTCTCCTCCTGAACTTACCGCCGACATTCACGCTGTAGAGTCATCTACGGCCAAATCAAAAAACGGTGGAAAGAAGAAAGGAAAGAAGAAGGCTAAAGCAGACAAGGCTCCAAAGGAGAAAACTGAAAAGTCGGAAACCAATGACGAAAAACGCAAACCTCGATATCCTTGTCTTATTTGTGAAGAGGATCATTTTACGAGAGATTGCCCTCATCGGGCCGAGGTTGTAAAAATAGTCAAAGGTTCTCCCACTCCTGCTGTGTTAAAAAATCCATTTCCAGAGCAGGAGAATAAGATGATAGGTTCTTCTTCGAATGCCAGTGAAGAACCCATTTTGATGATGTCTCATGTGAGGATTGCGACTCGATCGCAAGATTATGGTAGTAAGGCTCCTGTTGATGGCAAGGAAGCAGAATCTTCTCACTCTAACCCATCAACCTCAGCTCCTGGTTCCGATCCACTACAGATCGAAAAACCTAACCCAGACTTAGTGATTAAGCCGCCCGCCAAGGGTGTACTTCGAAGGTCTGCTTTCAATCCACATGCGAGAGCAGCCCAGAATTACAACATTGTTGAGGACTTAGCTGTTTCACCTTCAGCAATGTCGGCACTCGAAGTGCTGCAATCATGCCCAGCACAACGGAAATTGCTTTTGTCGGCTATCGGAGCTGTCGATGTTCAGGACCCGAACCTAATGATCTTTGATCTAGAAAATAGTACACCACGTCTCCCCCATCAAATGGCTTTCCAAATTCCAGTGATAGTCAAAAACAGGCCTATTCATCGGACTGTGATTGATGAGGGAGCTTCTACGTGTATTATGTCGATTCAATGTTGGAGATCGCTTGGTTCTCCTTCGTTGAACCAATCCCCCACCATCCTTAAGGCCTTTGATGGCCGTGGGTTCCGTCCGTTTGGTATTCTACAAGAATTGCCTATAGGGGTTGAAGGTAAAACCGTTAGTCTGGATGTGGAAGTGGTTGATGCCCCTCTAGACTACAACCTTCTTTTGGGTCGAAGTTGGTCATATGCTATGACAGCGGTCGTTTCATCGGTCTTCAGAGTAATTAAGTTTCCACATAACGGTAAGATCGTGACTATTGATCAGCTGACATACTTTTCATCCGACCCAGCCTCTTCAGAGAGTATCCAGCATGTTGGTAAAACGACAATCCCTTATAGGGACGTTGGTGTAGGTTTAGTTAAGGATTCCGGTTTACTGGGAACTTTTCCTCTCCCTCCACTCAGCGCAGATCCTTCGTTTGCAACCATTCATATGATTACATCAGAAAACATTATTTATGATGATCCTTGGTTCGTCCCATCTGACTCTGAGATAGACTCACTCGGTGATGTTATGCCTTTGAGTCCATATGAAATTGCTTATGAAGCTCTCATGTCTTTTACCGACTTTCATTCAACCGAAGTCGACCAAATGAATGTGGTCAGTGAAGAGTCACTTTTCACCTCACCCTTAGAACGGATAACGTTTCCCGAAGTCGTGTCATCTGACGAACAACTTCGCGAAATCCTAAGTGTAGACGATCTACCATGGGAAGATCTCCATCACAGATCTTCGTTTTTACCTAAGGATGATGCATTTGAAAATGATTTTTCATCTATCTTTACCGCTGAATATGTCAAAGACGCTCAGGATCCAACGAAACATTCTGATTCAGAGTTGAATTTAGGGAATATTTCTCGTACTATTCCCATTGATATTTCAGTGAAGCCCGGAATCGAGGAAAACATTCATATAGGTGCCGCATGTACTGAAGAAGAAATCCAAACTTACAAGGCCCTATTCCAAGAATTCCGCGACGTGTTTGCCTGGTCTTACGAGGAAATGCCGGGAATTGATCCTGCCATTGTTGTTCATGAAATAAAGACCTACCCGGATGCTAAACCCGTCCGGCAACGGTTGCGTCAAATTCACCCTCGAAAAGCGGCTGCGATTAAAGCAGAAGTCGAAAAGCTGTTGAAAGCAGGTTTCATTTATCCGATCCCGTTAACGGATTGGGTATCGAATATTGTTCCGGTCAACAAGAAACAAGGAACAATAAGAATCTGTATCGACTATAGGGATATAAATCGAGCTTGTCCAAAAGACAACTATCCTACGCCTTATATCGATCAAATTATTGATGATTGTGCCGGAAGTGAAATGTTTTCCTTCATGGATGGTTTTTCGGGCTATAATCAAATCAATATTCTACCTGCCGACCAACCAAAAACGGCATTCATTTGTCCATGGGGGACATTTGCTTATTGCAAATTACCTTTTGGGCTTAAGAATGCCGGGGCCACTTTTCAACGGGCGATGTCTTATGCATTTCATGACATCAAGCACATTGTGCAACCCTATCTCGATGATTTGCCTGCTCATTCTTTACATCGAGCTGATCACCTTGTCCACCTACGAGCAATCTTTATGAGGTGTAGGCATTATCGAATTCGGTTGAATCCCCACAAGTGTGTTTTCTGTATAGAAACAGGTCGATTGCTGGGATTTGTTGTTTCAAAAGCCGGCATTCGCGTCGATCCCTCGAAAGTCGAGGCTATCATCAAATTGCCTCCTCCTTCGAGTTTGCGCCAACTCCAAAGTTTGCAAGGGAAAGCGAACTTTTTACGCCGATTCATCCCAAACTACGCCGAGGTCACTAAAGGTTTTACACGGTTGTTGAAACAGAACGCACAATTCTTTTGGGACGAGATTGCCCAACAATCTTTTGATGCACTTAAACACGCGTTGACCCATGCACCGTTATTGCATCCTCCCAACTACAACCAAGACTACTTCTTATACCTCGCAGCTTCGCATTCCACCATTGGAATGGTGTTAGTTCAAGAAGATGAATTCGGAGCGGAGCATGTGATATATTATCTTAGTAGGACCTTGAATCCCACTGAGCTAAAATATTCGCATGTGGAGAAATTGGCCCTGGCAGCCGTTCAAGCTGTCCAGCGTTTCCGTCACTACATTCTTCTCCGCAAAACTACAGTTATTTCGGATTGCAACCCTATGATTTATATTTTGACAAAACAACTGCTAGGGGGCAAGTACTCTAAATGGATTGTTATCCTGCAAGAGTTCGACTTGGAGTTCGAGAAGTCCAAGTCTAAGAAATCCTTAGTTTTTGCGGAATTGATGTGTGATTTCCCGAGTGCTGACACAGAGACTGTGGCAGAGGAGTCCATTGCGGACGAATCTTTGTTTCTTATCAGTACTGTAGATCCGTGGTACGGGGATATAATCATTTATCTCCAAACCCAAACCTTTCGGCCTGAAGCTTCCAAAGCGGAACGTCGAAAAATTCGGTTTCAATCCCAGCCATACAAAATTATTGGAGATACACTTTATCGCCGGGGGGCAGACTTAGTTTTTCGACGTTGTTTAACTCACGAAGAGGCTGAGAGGGTTTTGAATGATTGTCACTCTGGAGCATGTGGCGGTCATATGTCTGGGTATGCCACAGCTCAGAAGGTGTTGCGCGCTGGCTATTTCTGGCCGTCTATGTTTAAAGATTGTATCATTGCAGTCAGGAAGTGCCACAACTGTCAAGTGTTTGATCGCAAGATGCGCGCTCCACCTGCTCCTCTCCACCCTATAATTGCCGTTGGTCCATTCGCCAAATGGGGTATCGACTTTATTACTTGTAACCCTCACTCGGCCGGGGGGCATGCGTATATCATCCTTGCGGTTGATTATTTTACTAAGTGGGCCGAGGCGATGCCTACATTCGACGCAAGCGGCAAAACAGCTGCAGTTTTCGTATTCAATCATATCATAACTAGGTTTGGTGTCCCACAAGCAATCATTACTGACCATGGGAGCCATTTTCGAAACGTCATGATGACTGAGCTTACAAGCCAGCTTGGTTTGCGCCACGATAGCTCTACTCCTTATTATCCGCAAGCCAACGGTTTGGTTGAGTCTATCAACAAAGTTCTAGTTATCATGATCCGACGAACCATTGGTGTTCATCGGTCGAATTGGCACAACATGTTATTTTCAGCGCTATGGGCATACCGAACCTCAGTGAAAAATTCAACAGGGTTCACTCCTTTCCAGCTAGTTTATGGCTTAGAAGCTGTGTTACCCATTGAATGCGAAATCCCATCACTTCAAATGGCTGTCGAATTACTTCCAGCTACTTCCGAAGAGGAGAAACGTTTATTGTACTTGGCTAAATTAGATGAGACTCGACGTGACGCTACATTGGCAATCGAGACTCACGCGAAACGAATGAAAGCTCAGTATGATAGAAATGTAACCCCTCGAAGTTTTTCGGAAGGAGACCTAGTACTATTATATGATCAAGCTAACGATAAGCTAGGTGCCGGAAAATTCGTTCCCATGTGGCATGGGCCCTACATTGTAAAGCGAAAGCTAGCAAAAGGGGCTTATGAGCTAGTTGACTTTGATGGGGACTCTTTGGGTAAACCCAGAAATGGACTTTACCTAAAGAGGTATTATGCTTAAATGATGGGTATGGAGAAATTTTTAGATAGGTTAGATTTTCTTTCTAGCTAGCAAGTGTGTTAGTTTAGTCAGTGTGCTTAGCTTAGAGAGTGTGGTTTTTCGTCGTTATTCTGGCTTATCTTGGTTTTACTCTTGATATTGCAGATGTCGACGCCTCTCCAAACATACATTGGATTTGCTGATGGTGCTTGTCGTAGTACACGGAACATCTCTTCCGCAGCTTGGGTTATCTATTCGCCCTCTGACGAGTTAGTTTCTATGCATGGGGTAAGCCTCGGTCAAACAACGAACAACATTGCAGAATACAGTGCAGTGATTGAATTATTATCCGAATCTATTTCATTTGGAATTCGACGTTTGATAGTGAGGTTAGATTCTGAACTTGTTGTATTACAGCTTAATAGAGTTTATGCCATTAGGAATCCTGTGTTATTAAGGTTGTTTTTGAGAGTGCGTCTCTTGGAACGTGAATTTGATTACATTGAATATCAACATATTCCAAGGTCTTTGAATACATTAGCAGATGCAATTGCTTCTCGAATGTTGGACAGACATTTACGATAATCATGCAAGTAAATTTAAAAACATTTCATCACATATGTTAAACAAGATAAGCCGGTAATAGTGATATATATAGATAGAAGTGTGTCAAAAAATATATACATCGTCTTCGATCATAGGTTGAAAACACCTTATGATCGGCAAAATGATAGTACAAAAAGTCAAAATGTCACATGTGACTACAAAAGTGACTAGTCAATCACTGGTGGTGCTCTCTGTATGACACCACTGCGCGGGCTACCTTACGCAAAAATCTCCTAAACGGTCCAGGGACCGCGACTACGAAGCGCTGAAGCCTGATAGGAATGTCATCCATAGTAGTCTCAGGTATATCTGCCGTGAGACGCTCTAGATCATGCTCCAACTCAGCTAGTACTTCTGCAGCCGCGTCCTGTGGGGCCGGTACCGGTGCAGCTGGATGTAGTCTATCAAAAGGCCGGAGGTTGGCTGGACGCTGTGGACCAACATCTGCATTTTGAAAATTTTACTATTAGTTTTGAGACGATATATATGAAAAATAAAAAAATACATAATTAGAAAACTTGTGAAAATAAAAGTACCTCTGTCATCCCATTGTTCTCCCTGTGGAAGAACCATGTCCGGATCACCTCTAAAATCCACTCCGGCATACGGAAAGTCCTGTATCGAAAAAACCTGGTCCTCTAACCAGTGAAAGTAACTATCTGAGAATCGAACCACTGTCGCACCCTCGTCAGGATGCCGGGCCATCACCGCAACCCATCGTATCAGCTTTGGCTCCCGAGGACCCAAGATATCAACAGTGAGTTGCTGAGGGATCAGCATTGGAACTCTCTCCAAGGCAAAGCTCACGACTAGAGGCCCATATCCAAAAGTCTTTAGTCGTCCGTTCTTTGCCTTGGTCAGTTGGCTCTTCATATGAGCCGACACAGCTTCACACCAGTTGAAAATGGTGCCTTGGTAACAGTCAATTGCCATCCGCATTTGGGATCCGGAAGCAATGTGTAAAGCGGCCGCGCCGCAAATTCTGGTAACCGTGAACGCTATGACTTTGAGTTCCAGCAGAGTGATGTGTTTTATCTCTATGCCTTTTGAATGGTGAGCCCCAGGTGTGCACCACTCGTCGCGGAGACTATCAAGGGATTGGCCACCCGGCCTAGTCCCCGCAAGACTGAGTTGCTCACCTCTGTTCGGCAAGCCAGTGAGAAAGTATACATCCGAGGGCTCTATCTCGAGCTGGTGCCCTCCTATGTAAAAGCATTGTTCTTGAACGTTCCATCGCTCAACCAGCCATTCCAAGAATCTTACCTGGCCCCTCATGCCCGGTATGGTCCAATATTTGTATAATCCGCATGCTCTTAGGGCATCCAGGGAAGGTTGATGATTTATTGCAGCTTCATCATCCTCTACATGCTCTCTTTCTCTCCAATCTAACATGGTTAATACCCTGCACATCAAAAATAGCAATTAGAAATTGATTTGGGAATTTTTGGTGGTTTTTTGAGGGAGTTGGGGTTTTGAAATGCGCACTTCTCGGAAGACGCACCCCGGCTTTGTAGCACAGGGCGCCCGGACGCGGCTGGCCTGAAGGCGGGCCGCGTCTTCCGACCATTTTCCCGTATGAGAAAAAGTCGGGGGACGCGGGTCACCCGAAGGGCACCCGCGTCCGCCGAGAGGCGCATTCCAAAACCAAAACCCCCCCAAAAAATGAAACTAAGACCTAAAAATTGATTCTAAACGGATAGAAATGCAGAGTAGGATGTGTAAAATACCTGGATAAGACGGCGTTCGATTCCGACGGTCGGATTTTCCGCAGCGACCACGGGAAGTTTCTTGTCAAAAGCTCCTTTTTCAACCTCAACAGTGAAACGGTAAAAATGACATGGTAAAAGGTCTTTTTATAGGTTTTTTGGATGAATTAGTTCATTTTTTACCATGAAAAGATGTTTTTCGATGTATTTTTGCCTATTTTAAACAGGTATGAGTAATGTGTTGCTTTTGTGCAGGACAAAGGGATTTCGAGGAAATTGTAATTTTTCACAAACAAAAATATCAGAGTCATCTTTTAAGCCCTTTTCTGACTCCTAAAACATGAAAAGATCGCCGAGCGTTTCTTTTACACTCGTTAAAACGGAATTAAAAGACGGTCCCCTTTTAGCTCTTTTCTGACCGCAAAATCAGGAAAAGATTGCCGGGTTTTTGTCGTTTCGAACTCGATAAGGAAATAAAACGACGTGTCCTTGATCGCTTTTTACTTTTCAGGTCAACGACACTATTATGAAAGTACTCCTTGGTCGCAAGATCAAGCGGTTCCCCCAGGTATTATTTTATACTTTTTCGGGCTTGAGGGACACAAATATACGAAAAAGTTCAACGTGGAGTCTCCTTTTGTTTTTTCAGACTCTCTAAAAATGAAAAACGCCGAGTTTCTCCTATACTGGGCTCGTTAAACTTTTACAGTAAAGGACCTGTTCAATTACAAACAGGAACGAACCACTCCTTCCTAGGGTTCGAATTTAAACTAGGTTGGACTCGTCCGAAGGATGAGCTTATAATCAAGCATATGTTATCCTCCTCAAGCTTGTTAAAAATAAAGAGGTACTTGCCAGAAATGGTGGGGGAAAAGAGAGAAGAATGAACCTGTTTGTTACCTTTTGTCTCAAAAGAAACTTTATTACCACTCTTGAACACGACACTTTTCATTCACCTGGGTTGGGAAATCTTTTACCTCACAGTTGACCAAACCACTTTGAAAGTCTTTAACCGGGTTCCGGGGATTAACTTTGAGTTATTCGTCACCAAGCCATCTGTCGTGTCGTTATGTGTTCAAGAGGTCTGCAAGCAAAACTTTCATCTGCAAAATACTTGTCATCCATTTGACCATCCCTGAGTCAGTCCTTACAGCAACATTTCTTCAACTTGAACAATGATTTCGTGTTGCGGGCTTGCCTGCAACGGGTCGCTTTCTATCGACATCGACACATTATCTAGAAAGATGACTTAGGAATCGACAGTACCTTGAAGTCTGCATGCATCAATGGCAGGTTTCTCGCCTTTGACGTCAGTTTACATCATTGACTTTCGATCAAAGGATTCCGTGAAGTGTTCGACATCAAAACATCTATTCACATTTCACGGGTTGTGCTTGGTACTTTGAGAACCATTGACATTACTGGTGGTTTCTCTCACGCTTGTTAACAGTTTACATCATCGACTGGTAATCAAGTGGTTTCTAACATGTTCGACATCAAATCATTTAATCACATGGCTAGAATCGTACCAATTCGGGAAGTAGAAGTGAAGACCCTGGATCTAGTTTCTACCATCCAGGCTGCGAGGAGTTTTGTATTCATTATCTATGTAGACTAATCATAAACAGATGGCTGCGTCCATACTGTGTCTACAAAAGTCTATAAAAATGATGTACTGCAAGATCATTCCTGTATCAGAATAGTTAGTCCATTAGTTAAAGTTTTGAATCTGAGTATGGGAATGCCTACCTCAGTGATGATATAATCTTATACATGTATTTTGTGTTGAAAATTGCAGGTTCCAACCAGGTCATCCACAAGACAATCCTTGAAATGATAAAGCGCTTCACCCTTCCTAGAATTACAAAACCCTAATCTATTCCAGGCTTCGCACTTTAGGGGGCAATCTGTTACACTAAAAAATGTCACCATGACCACTTACAGTTAGTATGGCTCAAATCAACAGTCATGCTACCCTCTTAGGCAAGTCTTATGCCTCTGCTATCCATCTCAAACTCAAAGAAGAGAGAAAGTCTTGTCAAAAATATGTTTATCTCTGGGGTCGCAGGTTCTCTCTAGCCTTACCTGCGGGGACGCTTACAATGTTCACAAAAGTTGCGTCCTTGGACGCTCTGTATGTTAAGGGACAGGTGCGTCCTTCTGTAAAAGGCAAAATGCGCGAGTTTCATCTTAAAAAAGTTACTTGTGGTTACTTCTAGAACATTCTAGAGGTCGGTTTGATGAAATGGATGCGCCTCCAGTTGGTTCATGTATCCCTATTAAGGAGGAACTTATCCCATCAATAAGGGAGCTATCCCACCCAAAGAGGGGGATTATCCCATTGATGGTGGACCTGAATAACCTCTTTACAGCACTATAAATAAAGACATTGAGCCAGATGGAGGAGAGGTTGGAGCTATACATTTTCTTTGGGTAAATGCTGCAGGAATTAGGACTCCCATTTAGAACCTTGTGAGGAGAGATTGTCTTTGCTTGATTCTACTTGGAAGTGGGTGAGCTTTGTCAAAGTAGAGGAAAACCCTTGATGGACCCTGGGAGGAACTTGCACAACACCAAGGCCAGGTTGTAAGAGTTTCTTTGTTTCGTTATTAATACAAACTGGTTTATTTTTCTCAATAGCTTGTGTTAATGAGTTATTTCATGTGTTCCTTGGTCTGCATGTTGAATATATGTTTTATTATATGAAATGCAAGTGCTTGGTAATTGTTTGATTGTTTGTGGTTGCAGGAATTGACTTGAAGGAGGAGCTCATCCGGATCGGCAAGGACGGACTACAACAACCGCGTTTTGGAATAAGGTAAGCCTAAACACTTGTAGTTTTCATGTTTTAAAAGGTATATTTAGAGAAAGATCACTCCATTTTGTCTTGTTTGTCGCTAGAGAGTTTAGACTCCTAGGGAGGTCAGTTGTGTCCGCACAAACGACTTTTTCCGCCACGACAGCATGAAAGTATTGTTCCCGTGGATCTGAGAAATGATAAAAGGTCCTGTCCATAGAGCATCGAACTTCCCATGGTTGCCCTTCTTCTCTTTCAATGCATCCTACTTAAGAACCAAGTATCCAACCTGAAAATTATTTGTTTTTGTCCTTTTGTCAAAAACTTCCTTGATCTTCTTTTGATGTACTGCTGACTTCTCAACTAGCTATTCTCGAATTTGATGTACCTGTGATAAATCAGTGATCCTTTTTGCCATGTCCTCTTCCTCATTCTACCCTTCTTGCAAGAACTTTGCCACATGAAGGGTTAACTGAATTGGGAACACAGCCTCAGTGCCATACATCAGCTTGAATGGAGAATTCCCTGTGGATTTTTTGGTGGTTACTCTGTCAAACCATAGTGCATACTTGAGCTTAGAATCCCAATTATTTTTGTTGTCTACCAACAAATTATTAGTTATCCTTATTAGACTCTTGTTGGAAGATTCCGCTAGAGCATTGCCTTGAGGGTAATATGAGGTAGAATGAACCAGCTTAATGCCCATTGAGTTACACATGTCCACTAACTCTTTTTCTCTAAAGGCTGTTGCATTGTCTGTGACTAATTTATGTGGACAACCAAATCTAGTGAAGATATTCTCTGTTAATAACTTCATGACCACATGGTGATCAACCTTTCTAGTAGGGATTGCTTCAATCCATTTAGTGAAGTAATCTGTGGTTACTAAGATCCATCTGTGCTGGCCATTGGAATGTGGATTGATTTCTCCAATGAAATCCAAGCTCCACTGCTGAAAAGGGCCACTAGCATGTATGGGTTTTAAGGGCAGGGACTTCAATTGCTGCTTTCCTTCAAATCGTTGGCACCCGTCACAAGTTTTAACAAATGAAAATACATCAGAAATTAAGGTGGGCCAATATTACCCAGCTCTAAGGATCTTGTGGGATGTAGTTTTCCAATAATGATGTCCTCCACATATGCTGGAATGAAACTACTGCATCACTTCCATGGATTGTTCTTTTTCCAGGCACCTCAAAAGAATTCCAGAGGGATCCCTCCAATAGAGCAGATTTTCATGAATGCAGTATTTTGCTGCCTTGAGCTTAATAGTTTTGGCTTGGATTGAACTAAGACATGGAGGAATTTATAGCTTCAACAAGAATTGAGCTACTGCAGATTACCAATCACAAGAAGCTAGATTTTCTGCCAATGACTGATTTTTCCCTAGTTCAACTGTTTCTTCTTCTATCTGACCATTTTCTAAAATTGTGCTGATGAGATTTATGTCCAATGTTCTGCAATTTTCTTCAGCCATTAATCTAGCAAGGCCTTGACCTCTAACAAGCTTGGTGGGCTTCAATTCTATGTTAAATTCAATAAGCTTTGCAATCCACTTAGCCCTTCTTCCATTAGCATCAGGCTACGTTAGGACATATTTTATTGAAGCAGAGGGTACATATGCAATTATCTTGGAATGCAGAATGTAAATTCTGAAAGCTTTCAAATATTTTATAAGAGAATATGCTTGTTTCTCAATGAGGTCGTACCTTAGCTCAACATCCCTTAAGGTTTTGCTGAAAAATGCCACTGGATGCTATGAACTTTCCTCATCCGCCTGCAATAAAACTGCTGCAAGGGTTTCATCTGAGGCAAATGAAAATATATGGAACTCCTTGCTGTAATTTGGGCTGATCAAAGTAGGAGCTTCCACAATAGCCCTTTTGATGGATTCAAAATATTTTCTTGTTGCATTAGTCCATTTGATTTCTGACCCCTTTTTTAACATGGGGGTAATGTGTTTTACAAGTTCTGCAAAATTTGGGATGAACCCCCTTACAAAATTTATCTTGCCCAGAAAGGATTGGATATCCTTCTTTGATCTCGGGACAGACAAAGTTTGTATTGCTCTTACTCTTTCTGGGTCAATTCTGACACCTGCAGCAGAAACAACATGTCCTAGCAACTTGACTTCTTCTAAAGCAAACTGTGACTTTTTAGGATTGATCAAAATCCCAAACCTTCTGCACTTCAAGAACACTTTCTTCAAATGTTGCAAATGGTCTTGGTGGATGCTAGAGTACACTGTTATATCATCTAGGTAGATAAGGACAAATTTATCCTTCTCTCCTACAAATGCTATATCCATAGCTCTCTAAAAGGTGGCTCCAACATTCATCAACCCAAAAGGAATTTTGGAATACATAAAAGTGCCCCAAGGAGTGGTAAATGTAGTCTTCTCTTGGTCATCTAGATGTACAACAACCTAGTTATACCCTAAAATCCCATCCAGGAAAGACATTACTTTGGCTCCTGAGACCTTTTGCAGCAAATGCGCCATCTTGGGTAGAGGATAATTGTCCTTCTTAGAGCATTTGTTTAAGTTTATGAAATCAACACAGAGCCTAATTTCTCCATTTTCCTTCCTTACCACTACCAAATTGGCTACCAATTTCGAATATCTGAGAGGGACTATGATTTTGGCAGCCAATAATTTTTTGATTTCCTTTTCAATCAGTGGGAGGAGCAAAGGATTTATTGGTATCATCTTCTACTTGAAAGATATGGTGTCTTTCTCTAAAGGGATTTTATGCTGGATGATATTTTTGTCATAAGTTTTCAGGTCACTATATTCCTAGGGAAAAACATCAGCAAATTGCTTCATTAAATTGCAGTACTCAGAACTTTGGGTAGCAGATAGATGAGTGGACAGATTTATGTATCTTGGATGATCTAGACTCCCTATATTATGCTTATAGATTGCAGATTGATCTTCTCTTTGGGCAGCCTTATAAGGCACATCATTCTGGTCAAACAACGTTTCTAAGGGAACTAGACCTTTAGGTATCTGATTGTTGGGTAGTTGGACAATGCTATCTTTGCCAATTTTGTTTCTAAGCTGGGACTGGGGATTTTCTTCTAAGGTTTCATTTTCTTGGTCAATTTGCATTTCGGAGAATTCATCAATGACTTGCAGAAATCTATTCACTTCATCATCATCCTCAAAAACTTTCCAATATTGGACATTATTAGGCAAGGATGGTCTATACTTCATTCGAACTTCATAAACTAGTCTGGGGGGCATGGGAGGGATAAACATGCTAGCAGACACAGCAAGGGAATTAGCAAGCTGATTTTTTACTCTAGGGATATATGAGATACAAAAATTATCAAAAGAATCTTTGAGTCTCCGTACCTCATCCCTATATGCTCTCAGCATTGGGTGCTTTGCTTGAAATGTTTTATTCACTTGCCGAATGATAAATCAACATCTTCAAACACCTCTATGTTCCTGATTCCTCTGTATTTAGTTGCGTTGAGCCCCAATATCATAGCCTCATACTCTGCTATATTATTGGTGACTTGAAAAGCCAGCTTAAAAGAAAGATGTGTGCTTTCTGGTTTTGGAGATATCAGCACCACCCTGTGGAGCACTTGAAAGGTATGCTTTTGACAAACAATTTAGTCGCATTTCAGTAATATTTGTAACCTTCTCTGCATCATGAGCTCAAAGAAATAAAGAATTCTAATAAAACGAGTGGGAATTAACATGGAAAGCTTAATCACTGATAATTGTCATTTTTCTATGCAGGGAAAGGTGGAAACGAAGAGCTGCCGTTCAGAAGGGAAAGACAAAGGAGGAATAACTGCTGTCCCTCTAGAAGGGAATTGGATGCAAACGAGATCGAGCAGATCGAAGCAGAACAACCCAGGAAAAGAAGAAGGGATACCAATTCGGCGGAAAAGGGAAAGAAAAGTAAAGAATTAACAGCTTAGCGAATCCCTCAGGATCTTTGATCCTGAGGGATCAATGTTTTACTTATTTTTTGTTACCTAGATATCTCCGCCGTTACTTTTATAAAAAGGAACAACATCGTTAAGCAAAAGGACCTTTTTTTTATGTAACTTTCAGTTTCAGACTAAACTTTGATCATCGAGTCTCACTGAGACCTGGTTTACTGTACGTTGTTGATGCGTTAATATAAAAGACTTGGTGTTTATTTCATCTTTGCGTCTCGAGTAATGTAAGGCGGTGTACCATTGGAAGCTAAGGGCCCGGCTCCGAAGGACACTTGCTTTTGTATCATTATAACTCGATTTCTGCGTGGTTTGCTTATCTTTATTGCTCGGTAATCTGATATACTCTTCATATGTTGTTCCATGCTCTGCTACGATTAATTCATTAATGGTTATTTCAGGAAATCCATGTAGTGACTCTGCATTACCTGATTGAATCTTTTCAGAGTTGATTGCATGTTATTAGTCTAAACCAGCTATTTCTGTTACAGAGCGTTTGTACTGAATATTACTGTTATTGGATTCATTTGAAATCTCGATTATTGGAATCCGAAAGTGATGCTATTCTATTTGGAAACATATTCTCTTTAATCATCAGATTACTATACTAGCGTGTTGTGTGTATATATGATTGATTACTGCTATTCCATAATTCATCAATGAGTGTTGTTCTATAAAGTACATTCCATTCCATTTGCCTTAAGAGAAAAGATTGTTATCTTATCGCGGAGTGTGAGTTTGGTTCAATAGAGCAAGTTTGGTTCTGACTCGCGAGAATTAGTTCTTTTGATTGCTGTTCCATTTTAGACTTGCTGTTCCATTTCCTATTTGGTGTTCCATTTTACTTCCTGCCATTCCATTTACTTGCATTTGCTGCTTTGGTGTGAGAGAAGGTCTAAGGCTGTAGTGAGCCTCAGCAATCGCTGCCTAGCTCCCAGACCTATGGTCCATGCTCTAATTTCCTTTCCATCAGTTTCTAGAGGGATGGGTTATTGCTTCCGCACCCTTGACTGATAAGCTGCCTTGTGTGATTTTATCCTTTTGAAGTAATTTAGTCATAGTTTAGCATCCGTTTACTCTTGTATTTTCTGAACACTGTACTACTAAGCTTTACTCTGATGAACAACCTCGGATTGAGATACTCTTTGCAATGACAAAACGTTCCCGGATTGACTTATTAATGTGGGATAATTAGATGTGAAAGAGACCCTTGTTACAGCTCCACATTTTGGCGCCGTTGCCGGGGAAAGAGTATAGACATTTGTCTTTTACAGAGTAGTGTACGAATCTGCTAGGGGAGAGTTGGATTTTAAAAATGAAAGGTAAGAACCTGCGTATGGAGCATGTAAAAGCCCTACTCCACCGTCTGCTTTCCTAGCAGAATTGTTGGTTGAATAGGATTTAGCAGTTTATTAGAGTGCATGACTAAGCAGAAAAAGCTAGAAAAGAATATCAAACCTCCATTCAAACCCGAAAAAGCCAAAGGGTCGGTGACCCTTGGCCGAACAACCTTCATAGACAAAATCTATAAGAAAACTGAATCTCAGCCATCAGTAGGCCTCAGGAAAACCAATTCCAAACAGCCTATTAGCTCCCTTCAGGCCACAGGATCACCATCTGTAGCCTTCGTTGAAGTGCATAGTCAAACTGAGGAGTAGGAATTTCAAGAAATTGAAAATTCTACTCCCGAGCTATTGCAGGAAGGGAATTTTAGTAACCTTTGTGAAGGAGAAGGAGAAACAGGGGAAACCAGGGGACCCAAATCTCCTATTGAGAAAGACCAGCCATTAAATAGCCCAGATAAAGGGAGTGCAGCAAAAATCCTTATTGAAGGAATTCAATCACCTCAAGCAATAGGGATTTTCGTTATTCCAGACAAAGGAAGTGTTATTAAAACAATCCTTGTCAAGGCCGTTCCTTCTCAGCCTAGAAATACCCTCCTAGAAATCCCGGAAGGATATTGGCGTATATTCGATCCCATGGCGCAGAATCAGCCTAATAATCAAACTTCTACATTGCAATATCCTATAGTGGATTCTGCAGCAAATGCGCCCATGAAAGCTATCCCTCTCCAACATATCCCCACATTTCACGGTCTCACATCAGAAGATCCGGATGCATTTTTATTCAAATTCGATGTGCTATGTAGGGGGTATGATTACACCACTGATCCCCAGAAACTGAAATTGTTCCCCTCTACCTTAAAGGGGGCTGCTTTAAGATGGTTTATGGGCCTAGGTGGTGGGGTCATTAATAATTGGGATCAAATGAAAGAGTCCTTCTTAAAAAAATATCAGGATTATTGCAGGTCTAGGGAATTAAAAGATGAAATATTCCAAATGACAGCCAGACCAAATGAAACATTAGAGGAGCACGTAGAACGTTTTCAATAAAATTTACAAAGATCTCCCTATGCATCACTACCTATGCCTGATAATGTGTTAAAAACTGCATTGATCAGAGGCATGAAGGAACAGTGGATTGAAACATTAAATATCATGGGAAAAGGGGATATTTATCAAGAGAATTTTGCTGACATCATTGATTTATGTATCAGGAGTTCGAGAGGCAGCACAAGGATAAAACCAGCAGAATATGATCGGTTTGTCAGAGATAACAAAATATCAATAGAAGGAGTAACACGTGTAGAACTTGGAAATTTATTAGAAAATTTTAAAACTGATATTCTAGGGACATTAACTACACAACTTGATATTGTGCAGGCTAAACAGAAGCAGATGGAGGCGGAACAGAATTTGGCGATCTTCTGCCCCCGATGTAGAAGAAAACATAGCCACAATGAATGTCCACTGGATGCAGTTCAAACATGTGCTATCTGTACAAAAGATCACCTTACTGAGAGCTGCCCCTCACTTCCTGGATTGAAGGCAGTATATAAGGAAGCAGAAGAAGAGCCAGAATCAGCATACTTCATTAACCAGCATCGCCAATGGCAACCAAGGCAATCTAGTATGTTTTCAGACCCAAATTCTTCTTTCCAACCTCCACAGTATAATGCTCAGCAATATAGTATGTGGCAAAACCAATCTCAACGCCCATTTTCAAACTGGCCACCATAGCCGTTTCCTTCTCCAAATCCATGGATGAATCAGTTAAGCCAATGTGGTTGGCCGAATTTTCCTTACGCCCCTCCATATTGGCAGAATAACCCATATCCTCCACAATGGACTCCCTCTACTTCACAAGGTTCACCCTGGCAGACAAACTGGCCAAAATCGACATATCAGCCAGCAGGAACTATTCCGCTCCCTCAACTGACTCTGCCAGCTTTACAACAAAACCCCCCAGTCTAATCTGAGACCGCAACTCCCAGCCCAACCCAATCCCAATCCAAATAATAGATCGGTCCAATCCCTCCAAATCATGGAATCATCAGAAATCGGACCTGACCTGAGGGAGTGCAATGATCTCCAGTTAAGATCTGGACGTATAATAAAAACGAAGGGAGATAAAACAGCTCACATTGAAGATCAGTTACCAATAGAACAACCGTTACAACAAGAGGGTGTAAATAAGGAGCAGAACCATCATCAAGCAAGTACATCCTCTCCTCCCTTCCCAGAACGATTAGTCATACCACGACCTATACAATATCCAGACTTTGACATTCTGGGAGAGTTACAAAATCTGTATATAAGAATTCCATTCCTCCAAGCCATTCAAGACATTCCTATATACACAAAAACTATAAAAAAATTGTGCATAAAAAAATCAAGGAGGAATGCAACCACTAACCCAAGGGTTCAAGTAGTCGGTACTTTATCTGACCTGTTATCAGGAAAGGAGATACCCATTAAATATGAAGATCCGGGAAATCCAATTGTAACTGTTCAAATCTATGGTCAAACCCTGACTAACGCTTTAGTTGATCTAGGAGCTGCAATTAATATTTTGACAACCTCTACTTGCCAAAAGCTTGGCATTACATCAGTAGAACCTACTTCTACTTTGTTAGAATTGGCCGACCGATCTGTAGTTCGACCAAAAGGTACTCTATACGATGTCATGGTCGCTGTAGATTCCTGGGAATACCCAACCGATTTCCTGATAATTAATCCAAAAACCCGACTGGATGGACACCCGCTAATTTTAGGTAGACCTTGGCTTGCTACTGCCGATGCTTACATTGTTTGCTGGCAGGGAAATATGACTATAACTAGAGGACCAGATATTAAAAATCTAGTTCTATACCCTCCAGCACAGCCAAGTCTTACAATGATAAAAACTAACCAGCACCCTGTGTCATACCTTACTGACAATATCAGATCCCCATTGACTGTACAGAAGGCTCTAGACTTTAAAAACCAAACAGAAGACGATGCCGTCAGTAATTTCATTAGTCAAACTGAATCTAGAACTCACACACAGTGTCTCATGATAGAAGCAACATTCGACAGTGAACTAGAAGAAGATCCTTTGAAATATGCGCATGACCAAACAATACCTGTGACTTCTGTTGCCAACAGTAAAGTAGTGGAAATTGAACCGGGAAAGACTCTAAATATCAATGCCAACCTTACATCGGACCAAGAAATAAAGCTCATCCATCTGTTACGAAAGTATCAAGAAGCATTTGCGTGGGATTACCCTGATATGAAAGGGATTGATCCCCAATTGTGCACCCACCATATTTATATAGAAAAAGATGCAAGACCTGTTCGTCAACCGCAAAGAAGACTCAACCCTCATCTAAAAGATGTTGTAAAAGCTGAACTTTAGAAACTTTTAGATGTTAATTTTATTTATCCTATTTCTGATAGTAAATGGGTCTCTCCGCTTGTGGTGGTACCCAAGAAGAATGGGAAATGGAGGATTTGTGTGGATTACAGGGAGTTAAACAAAGCCACACAAAAAGATCACTTACCTCTCCCATTCATAGACCAAGTATTGGACACTTTAGCAGGAAAGAAATTATTTTCTTTCCTGGATGGCTTCAGTGGATACAATCAGATTCAGATTGCCCCTGAAGACGAGGACAAAACTACTTTTACTTGTCCTTGGGGAACGTTTGCCTATCGAGTTCTACCCTTTGGCCTATGTAATGCTCCTGCCACATTCCAAAGGGCTGTCCTTAGCATCTTTGCAGATTTAATAAATGATGGAATTGAAGTGTACATGGATGACTTTACACCATATGGAGATGATTTTGATCCAGCTTTAGACACTCTAGAAAAAGTCCTACAACGTTGCATTGCTACCAGGCTTTGCTTAAGCCACGAAAAATGTTATATGATGATGACTGAAGGGCTCATTCTAGGACACTATGTTTCAGCAGCCGGCATTCAGGTAGACCCGGCCAAAATTCAAATACTTTTGCTTATCCCCACCCCCACTACTCAAACAGAGGTACGCAGCTTTCTTGGATTTTCTGGGTATTATAGATGATTTATAGAACATTATTCACACATTGCTGCACCTCTATATGCACTAACTGGTAATGTTGATTTCTTGTGGACAGAAAAATGCGACCATGCTTTCAAGGAATTAAAGAAGCTTGTATCAACAGCTCCAGTCCTTCGAGGACCAAACTGGAATTTACCATTCCAAATCTCATCTGATGCCTCAGATACAGCAATCGGTGCAGTCCTTGGGCAGGAAGAGGATAAAAAGCCATATGCTATCTATTATATCAGAAAAAATGTATCCCCTGCTAAATTAAATTACACTGTCACTGAAAACGAATTCCTAGCTCTAATACATGCTGTCAACAAGTTTAGACATTATATCAGAGGCTATCCCGTTATTTTATATACAGATCACTCTGTTATCAAATATTTAGCAAATAAGCCTATCAGAAATGCCAGAATAACTAGATGGCTGATTTTATTGCAGGAGTTCGATATCACAATCAAGGATCGACCTGGCAAGGAAAACCCTGTAGCTGATTTTCTCTCACGAATACCAAAATCAATTGAAGCAGCAGCAGTGGAAGATCAATTTCCTGATGAGCACCTGTTTGCTGTTGTTGTTCAAACACCCTGGTATGCTGATGTTGCCAATTACCTTACAGTAGGTAAGCTACCAAAACACCTAACCCCTAATGAACATAAGCAGATTGTTCAGAAGAGTACTCAATTTTCGTGGATTGGGGGCTATTTGTTCCACACAGGGGCAGACATGCAAATTAGGAGATGTATTCGAGAAGATGAAATTTTCGACATCTTAAAAGCCTGTCATGACGGACCATGTGGGGGACACTTTGCTGAAAAAAGAACAGCACATAAAGTATTGCAGACAGGATACTACTGGCCTAAAATTTTCAAAGATGCGAAGAAATTTGTCCAAGCCTGTGACAGCTGCCAGCGAGCAAGACGACCTGGTCAAGCCGACGAAATGCCTCTGAGGCCACAATTGGTCATTGAACCATTTGAACGATGGGCTCTTGATTTCGTTGGACCCATCAACCCATCATCCAATCAGAGAACATACATTTTGGTGGCGACAGAGTATGTCAGCAAATGGGTTGAGGCCGAAGCTTTGCCTAGAGCTACAGAAGATTCTGTAATACAGTTCCTGTTCCATTTGTTTGTAGGTTATGGCATTCCGAGAGAAATAGTTACAGATGGAGGACCACAATTTGCTGGAAACAAATTAGCTGCAACACTTAACAATTATCACGTTCAGCATAAAATTAGTCTATAAGGTAATCGAATCAATTCTAACAAAAACCATTGCGACACATAGGCGTGATTGGGCCGCCCGATTACCCGAAGCACTGTGGGCCTATAGAACCACATGGAGAAGTACCACCGGTTATTCACCCTATCAATTAGTGTTTGGAAAACAACCTATTTTCCCGATAGAATTCGAAATCCAAACGCTACGCACCACACAGGAAGTCGGCCTAGATCTAAGTGAGGCACAAACTAATCGATTACAGAAGATTAATGAATTGGACGAAATCAGGCTCTCTGCATTACAGAATAAAGCACTTATTCAACAACAGCGAGCTAAATGGCATGATGCACTCATCAAGAACAAAGTCTTTCATGAAGGAGACTGGGCTCTGTTATATGACTCTCGGTTTCAGGACTTCCCAGGGAAACTTCAGACTCGTTGGCTGGGACCATATGAAATCTAGAAAGTACATGATAATGGGACCCTCACTCTGATCACAATTGACGGTTCTGGATATGCATTCAAGGTAAATGGTCACCGAGTTCGTCTCTATCGCAAGCCACTCGCTTGGGAATCCTTCTTTCAGCAGCTACGTCGAGACACTGATATGGAAATTTTAGGAGAGGAAGCAAAATCTTCCTCACCTATAATTCAGTAAGGAATTCATTTTTTCTATAACTTGTACATAAGTTTTTGTATATATGTTTTCTTAACATTTTCATTGATTGTTCTTTTTTCTCCAAAATTTTCACTCTGTGTGTCTTTGCTGTTCCTTTTCCAAAAGGAACAACATTTGCGTGTTCTTACTGTTCCTTTTAAAAAAGGAACAACATTTGTGATTTTCTGCTGTTCCTTTTCAAAAGGAACGGCATCTGTGATTTTCTGTTGTCCCTTTTCAAAAGGAACAACACTTGTGATTTTTTGCTGTTCCTTTTCAAAAGGAACAACATTTGTGATTTTCTGCTGTTCCTTTTCAAAAGGAACAACACTTGTGATTTTCTGTTGTTTCTTTTCAAAAGGAACAACATTTGTGATTTTCTGCTGTTCCTTTTCAAAAGGAACAACATTTGTGATTTTTTGTTGTTCCTTTTCAAAAGGGACAACATTCGTGATTTTCTGTTGTTCCTTTTCAAAAGGAACAACATTTGTGATTTTCTGCTGTTCCTTTTCAAAAGGGACAACATTCGTGATTTTCTGCTGTTCCTTTTCAAAAGGAACAACATTCGTGATTTTCTGTTGTTCCCTTTCAAAAGGAACAACTTTTTTGCTCTGTTACTGTTCCTTTTCCAAAGGAACAACATTCTTTTTATTGATTATTTCTGCTGTTCCTTTCAAAGAAACGACATCTCAAGTATTTGTTTGCATGGATTCTTCTCTGCTGTTCCTTTTCAAAAGGAACACCATCGGCATGTTTTTGCTCTCTCTGATGATTTATATTCAGGATGATTTTCGGCCATGTTCTCTCCAGTCTTTAAGATACAACTATGCACTTATGCAATGAACATAAATCATGACATACCGAAGTCAGCAGATCATAAATCGCTATCTTTATAAGGCCTAGTATTGATAAGAGGACAAGAGGAGGGACACACTTACTTCTCATCTTTGTTGTCATTGTCTTATTACCTTTGCTCTGGTTGGTTATCTTTATCATGACGATTTCCCTAAAATTCTTTGATTATTACTTAGGAATAAGAGTAGAGGATTTATATCTTCCTATTGGGATGATAAGACTTCTTCCACCATTCCCACTCTTAAGGAGTGTTGAACCACCCTTATGTGTAAATAAATAAGAAAGAGTGCTTGGCAAAAAGAAAAAAGTAAATATGGATTATCAATTGTCAAATGCAGGATAGGGGGTCTCATCAAGAGCCAGCCTACCATGATAATAAGGATGGAAGAGAAGTGGCATTCCCATTATGACCACCACACCAGGGATATGGTCCAAAATGTACACTAAATAAACAGACCTTGGAACAGGGGGTCTCATCACGAGCCAGCCAGCCCACATTTCACACCTTCCTTGTGAATGGCATTATGGCTACCTGGTTACCAAGCCAGCGTAATGGCCTACATTTTGACAAAATACTCTTCAAAATACACACAAAGGATCATGGTTCCGGGGGTGAAATAAACAACTCTGCCAAGGTTATGAACACCTGTCGGTAGCAGAGCTCTGTTAATGGTATTGAAGTCGTAATAGTTACACCAATAGGTATGATATCAATACTTCTTTGTCTCTTATATCCTATGAAAAATCATATTTTATGTCCCGATCTATACATCGCATGAACACTCATTACTACCAATCATGGCAACGGAACTGACAATGACTGCTGGAGATTTCGTACGAGTGACAGACGTCCCATCCCCCGGCCTCGCATCATATCACGCAGGCTCTTATGTAAAAAGTGATCCACCTTTTTGCCTCGATTTCGGTATTTCGTTGTCTATCTAAAACATGGGATAATTTCATATGCTGCTCCTTTATGACTTGGTTGTGGAATGGCTGCTGCTCCTCTACTTGACGGCTGGGACAGCCTATCATATTGCGGGGGGGAAGGTAACCTCATTTACTCCACGACTTACGTGTCAGCACACCATTCGGGGAAGGTATGGCATGGTTTAACGGCATGATAATTATATTTTTACGAAAGTTGCCGTGCACAATCCATTTCTGCATACTCTGTGTTTTTTTCCAAAACCTTGCGATGACCACCCTCTCTATGTCTCAAACAGCACAAGCAGTTGCTGTTCCATTGGGAATTCTTAGTGGAACCATGGGGGGAAAGGCAATCCGAAGCGAACCCCAGAAGTTGACAATCTCCGCTGCTGCCCGGGAGATCCTGGAAAAGGCAGGGTGGTTGAATTATTTCAGTCGCCTACAAGAATCGAATGAAACAGTGGCATTGGAGTTTCTGCAAAACCTGTAGGAGAACTACTCCATAGTAAGAGGGAGGCGGATAGCGGTCACTGATGATATAATTGCATAAGTCTCGGGACTACCAGCCGTCGGACCTGTATGGACGCTGAAGAAAGAGAGATTACAAAAGATTATGGAGATTTTCCAGGATGAAGGCCAAAGCTTGACAGTTAAGGGGAAGGGAGTTCTGCCAGCAACATTAGGAGAACCCTGGACCGAATTAGCAAAGATAGTGCACAGCTACATCACTTGCGAAGGAAGGAAATACATGGTAAGACCACGTCATCTTAAACTCTTAGCTGTTTTGAAAGAGAAATGTTCTGTAAATCTGCCTGCACTTCTAAAGTCATTATTGCATGATGCGGCCCAAAGCCTGGAAAGGGCACAGCACGTAGAATCAATTGTTAGCCACCATGGATTGATTCGATTGGTAGTGAGCCATAGTCTCACTCAACAGCAGAGCAGTTGGGAGGAGCTCGTTGCAACCATCGAGGGGGAATTGGCACCACCATCCCCAAAACGTAAACCTTCCTCTAGCACACTAGAACGACCAGAAAAACGCAGAGAATTGACAACAGAAAAACATGTTGCTCCGAAACGTAAACATTCTTCAAGCACACCAGAACGACCAGAAAAATGCAGAGAATTGGCAGTAGAAAAACATGTTGCTAGTACACCAGAACAACCTGAGAGGCCAAGGAAATCAGCCCGGCTAGCCTGGATACGAGGGAGGCTGGAAAAGATCCAAGAGAGCACCAGCCAGCCAATCGAGATTATGGACGAACCTCCAGAACCAGAAGGAGAACCTTTCGAAGAAAATGCTAAACAATCTGGGGGCGAGACTGAGCAGCCCAGAGAAGGAGTTGAGGAGGGAGATGAGCATTCCGAAATAGAAACAGAAGCTGAACACTCCAAGGCAGTCACTGAGAAGTCCAATCAAGAGGAGGAAGTAGGACAACAGGAGGGTAGCCCGCCGCGAAACCCTGTGGGTGAAGAAGAATTGGCCGCAATCCTGGCCAATATGGGGGAGTATGGCCAACCCTCCAGCCCAGCAGGTCCCCCCGACGGACCTCCAGAGGAAGACACACCTGAGAAATCACATGCAGAAAAGGCAGGAGAAGAAGACCTGCCCGTTCATGATGAGGAAATAAGAGACACCAATCAGGAACAATCTGTTCCCAAGACACCAGAAGAAATTCTAGACGGAGTAGGAGCAGATTCAAGGGCCAGTCATGAGCCCTCTACTGAGGCAATAGAAATCAAGAAATTAAGGAGGAAACAACAGAGGTTGCTGAACACTATAGCCCAGCTTTGACAGCAAATTCAGATTCTGAAAGCCAACCTGAGGATACGAAGGACCACAAGGAAAAGAAAAAGGGCCACTGTAGCAAAATCCCGTAGGACAAGAAGACGAAGGACTTATAGCCGCCCTGTTGGTCAAAACCCTGCTGAAAGACCCACTGCCATTCCAAATGACACTGAAGAACAGGCTGCTGTTCCAAATGACATTGAAGGACAGACTGCTGTTCCAAATGACGTTGAAGAACAAAATGTTGTTCCAAATGATACTGAAGAACGGACTGCCGTTCCAATTGAGGCAGAGGAACAGGATGATGTTCCATTAACAGGGGGACTGTTATAGACATTTTTGTGCCTTACAACTATAAGCATGAAATGTCCATAAACCAAGGGATCCTAAGTCCCTAAAGATGTTGTTCCAGATCCTAAAGAAATAAGGTCAACAAATGACAGCTTCTCCCAGAAGTTCTCCACCAGAAATTGCTCAAAACTAGTCAAATCAGGATCAATTCAGAGGCTCCACTAGCTACCTGCGTTGCAAAGCACCCAAATACACTGGCTAGGTGCATTGCAATGCAGGTGAATGCACTACCAGGGTGCGTTGAGTGGGAAATGACAAATGGAAAGCTCATTCAACGAGGTGGAAAGATAATGGAAGCTTCCAGAATCTTCTCCAATGACACTTGCCTCACTGAATTCGACCAGTGATGAGTAAGAGGCTCTCAACCTCCAAGTGGAAGCAAGAACTGACAAAGAGAAGCCACAAGTCAAAACATAAGCTGACTCATCTTCTCTACTTACATCTATATATGGATCCCTCACCCAGAGATCCAGGAGGCTGGAATTTTGTACTTTGCAGAGAATTGCTGTTGGTTTGAGATTGAGATTAGTACATTGGGTGATTTATTCTTTGTTGGAGGAGAGGAAGGGATTCCTTTGCTGGGAGGTAGATTCTGGATCGGGACTCACTTGGTTGTATCTCCTCTTGGAAATTCTTATTATATCAATAGAACTATTTGAGTTTCTCCTACATGTTGTGTATCAATGATGCTTTGTTATATTTGCATGTTTAGTTTAAATCTGATCCTAAACTAGTTATGAATGTAAATCTATGTCTTTTGTGTAGTTTTCCTCTTCTGTGATCTTGCAAGAACTTGGTGAAGCTGGACCAGTGAGAGAACAGGCAGCGGGAAGCGAACAAAGAGGAGAGCGAGTGGATCAACAAACTAGTGAAAGACACATGTTAGTTACATCCTTCCTCTTCGTTTACATTTCATAAAGAAGAATATGAAAATAGTTTTCCTTGTTTGTTGCTAAGGCACGGTCACACCTTAGAGTGGGATAGGGGCATTCTGAATGGATACTTTTCCCAAAAACAGGGACCCCAACAACCTTTCATTCGTGTTAAGAAAGAAAAGGAGAATAAGGAGATCCAAACAGAGGCACCACCCTCAGGGGTAATTCGGGTTCTGAACTCCAAACAGCATAACAAAAAGGTTCAGGTAAAACTCCCAGCCTCTATGGCTCTATGGAAAAAGGATTCGAAAACAAGAACCTTGCATAAGATGATGAAGCAAGCTCAGAAAGAAGCTGAACAACTGAAAGAACAAACAGTCCCCTGGGAGAAATATGAAGAGTTACAACAACAACTTCGGGATATTAGTCAGTCCGAGAGCCAGGCCTTCGAAGGATGGCAAAAGGAGCAAGAAAAGGTTGCCAAGGTAACTCATTGATTAGATATTGTTATTAAGCAGATGGACACTGTATGTTCTTTGTATAATGACGTTCTGTCCTGTAGGGCCCCTGCTAAAAACTATGCTTTATTTTTGCTTGAATGATATTTACGATTAAAGATAAAAGCTGTTAGGGTGGGTGCCCCTATACAAATAAATACTGTTAATGATTTCATAGATTGTTGCAAGCATTATGGAGTTAAGGTTCAAAGATTATTGTGTGAATTTTACTTGCACAACCTCGTGCTAGACCAGGAAACTGACTTAAATCATGGCCCTTTTGTTGGGGACATACAATTGCAAGCCTTCGTTTCATTTGGGGTTAATCAGCTGAAATGGCTCAGAGCTTATAACACTTTTCAGAGACAGGAAAATAGCCTGGACTTGTGGGTGAGAGCCGAGCCTAGAGACCCTGTGCTGCTATGGAGAGCACATAGGAACCTTATGAGAACCCCGGGTGTCATCGAGACATTAGGACCCATGCACGAGGACTTAATCCGACACAGTCTGGAATATTTTCTGACTATTAAAGACTTCACCATCGATGCTGCAAAATTCCGATACCAGATTTCTAGCCCAAACATCCAGCTCAGGGAACCATTTAGATACGAAAATTTTGAGCTGGCTGCCAGCCGATTGAACCTTTATGGCGAGAATATTTTGCAGGCAGGGCCATTCTGGTTAGGGTATCGATTTCGTAGTCCAATCATTTGGCACCCTGCACCTGGATATCAGGCCTTGTATGAAATTCCTGAAGGTAAAACAAATCAGTTTTTTGATGATTTAGTCGCTAATCACGGTTGTAGGCCTCCACACGAGATTCCCTCTCCGGCCTTGTTATAGACATTTTTGTGCCTTACAGAATTGAGCATGAAATGTCCATAATCCAAGGGATCCAAAGTCCCTAAAAGAGTTGTTCCTACCCCTAAAGCAACAAGTTCAACCAATGACAGCTTCTCCCAGAAGTTCTCCACCAAAAACCACTCAGAAACAGTCAATTCAGGATCAATTCAGAAGCTCTTCTAGCTGCCTGCATTGAAATGCACCCCAGTACACTAGCTAGGTGCGTTGCAACACACCTAAAAGCACTACCAGGGTGCGCTGAGTGAGAAATTCCAAATGGCAATGTCATTCTGCAAGGTGTACAGACACTGGAAGCTTCCAGAATCTTCCTCAATGACACTTGCCTCAATGAATTCGACTAGTGATGAGTAAGAGGCTCTCAACCTCCAAGTGGAAGCAAGAACTGACAGAGAGAAGCCACAAGTCAAAACATAAGCTGACTCATCCTCTCTGCTTACATCTATATATGGATCTCTCACCCAGAGGTCCAGGAGGCTGGAATTTTGTACTTTGCAGAGAATTATTGTTGGTTTGAGATTGAGATTAGTACATTGGGTGATTTATGCTTTGTTGGAGAAGAGGAAGGGATTCCTTTGCTGGGAGGTAGATGCTGGATCGGGACTCACTTGTTTGTATCTCCTCTTGGACTTTACTATCATATCAATAAAGCTGTTTGAGTTTCTCCTATATGCTTGTATATCAATGATGTTTTGTTATATTTGCATATTTAGTTTATATCTGATCCTAAACTAGTTATGAATGTAAATCTATGTCCTTTGTGTAGTTTTCCTCTCTTGTGATCTTGCAGGAACTGGGTGAAGCTGGACCAATGAAGGAGCAAGCAGCGGAAACAAGCAAAAGAGGAGAGTGATCAGATCGACGAACTAGCAGAAGACACAGGTTAGTTACATCCTTCTTCTCCATTTACATCTCATAAAGAAGAATACTCAGATAGTTTTCCTTGTTTGTTGCTAAGGCACTATCACACCTTAGAGTGGGATAGGGGCATTCCGAATGGATACTTTTCCCAACAAGAAATTGGAGACTCCGCTGGGGATCGTATCTTGTTAGTTTATTTGTGTTTCTATTGTTGTTCATCTCATAAACTCAAGAGTGCCGAATCGAACTGCATTTTCCATTTACAAATGCAAAGTAGAGATCTGCTACTCTAGTCCATTCACTGGGCCTGTTTATGATCTGAACAGCTGATCCATAAGTTCTCTAACAACCCTTTGTGATAGATCTTAGTCCTGCTTTAAATCATCCCTCTAATTGTACCTAATTGTTAGCTTTTATCCGGCCAAAACCTGTAGATTAAACTGCAAACCGTGACCCAGAACCCAGAAACAATTCTCGTTTCTGCTTCAGCGCAGACTCTGCGAAGAGGTTCTGCATTTCAACACAGGTCCCGTGAAGGCTACGTGCACTGAAGTTCAGTTTCTCTGTGTTGGGGGTGCGCTGATCAGCCTTTGCCTTGTGCAGCTGTGGTTCCCTGCTTCCTTTTGCTCGATTTTATCTATGTTTTTTGCAGCCTGTTATCAATGTGTGTACCTATCTGAAACCCCTTTT
The DNA here is from genome assembly GCA_031772625.1 of Pinus tabuliformis. Classification (NCBI taxonomy): domain Eukaryota; kingdom Viridiplantae; phylum Streptophyta; class Pinopsida; order Pinales; family Pinaceae; genus Pinus; species Pinus tabuliformis. The sequence goes on along the minus strand of CM062809.1, from coordinate 1,230,867,228 downwards.
CTTTGCCTCAATTCTGCCTCAGTTGTATAAAGAAACTGTATTTGTTCTTTGTGTATTTGTTACACCATTTGCAGTTTCCCATTACAAAAGTAAACTAGTCATACTGTCTCCCTTAGATCTAGACCTGTCGTAAGTGTCGTTTTGATCTTAGGAGTGAGTTTGTTTTCTGTTCACAGTTGATTACGCTTTTACTTTTGTCTTTTGGTTTGAATTTATGAATTTCTAGTGTCGAAACAAGTGTTTACTTCAAAATCATAAGTGTCGTAATCGTCTTTTTGATTTCGAAAGAGGCTTGTTTGTGTTTTTCACTTAAAATCGAATTCAAATTTGTACAACAGCTTTCTTTTTAGGCATCAATATTAAGAAAGTGAAAACAAATACATGCATACGTGCATTTGCATTTTGGCAGTTTGTATGTTGATTTAGGAAAAGTGCATTTATAGTGTGCTCTATGCTCTTTGAGAAAATATGGTGTCTTTCTTTTCCCCTTGTAGCTAGGATTTTCATTGTTGAAAAGATATAAAAGCTTGCTTATCATCTTTAGACTGCATTTAGGAATTGTATCATACATCTCGTGGTGATCCAAAAAGGCAAACTTCTAAGAAAGATCAACCTAAAATAAATTGAATGAACTTAACAACGCTTTGTAACTTAACGCACAACATAGAGGTCTAGGCTAGAGACGTGTTCCGGCGTCATAAAACCTGGTCACTGGTCGCCTCACTGATGGTTGGGTGATTCCTCCTGAGAGACGATAAGTGCCAGTAGTATTGTGCTCCCACGTACCGTCGAGTATATATTGGGAGACCCCTATAGGCATAAAACCTTTATCCATAGGAAGCCGTGTTGGTCGCCCTAGTGATCGCAATGCACTGAACACAGCATTCGGGAAGATTGACCGCCCGTACCCTAAAAAGTATTCTGCGGTTTTGCGAAAAGTTTGGCACACCCTCTACCTAGAACTCCATAGCAGTCCCTTTCATTCCTTTTCAGACTCCTTAATGGAAAAGGTCCATCTGAGCACTTGTCACTTCAGGCTCATTAAAAATCGAAGGAGACTAGAGTCATCTTTTTCTTTTTCTCGACTCTTTAAAATTGAAAAAGCAAGTTGTGTCTAAGCGTCGTTAAAATTTATTTTAAATGGAACAATCACCCCTTTTTCCCGCGTTGATCTTTAGGCTGAGAAAATGGAGCCTACCAACCAAGGAATTCCCCTTGGTGGAAATCCTAGTCCCTTCTCCTCTTGGGGAGATGTTGGTGTGTCCCATGTGGCCACATTGTCGCTTCCAGGACTGACAATTGGCTTGCCAGTCTGGCTCTTCTCAACCAATGTCGTTCAAAACACCACTATTCCTGAACAGTCGAATCAGCAGTTAGACGAGTCCAGAATTTCCCACCAACCTTCTACTTCCTCTAATTCTTCCTCTCTTCCTTCCTCTTCGCGTGATGGAACTGGTAAAACTAAAAACCAAGTTCCTAAGGAGAAAAAGGAAAAGAAGAAGAAAGAGAAAAAGAAGAAGGAGCCAAAGGCAAATAAGGGAAAACAAGTGGCATCTAATGAAAATCCACACACAACACTGACTAGGCCTAAATCGCCATGTGTCATCTGCAAGGGAGACCACTTTCACAGAGATTTCCCTTGCATCCCTCGGATACTAAGGGACTAGTCTCCCCGTTTGCACAATCCGGTGTCATCAACCTCTGATGGCCATGTTGAAAGTACACCGTCAACTAGCGAAAGTGAAGTTCCAGGACAAAACGGGAGGGATAGACCTCCCTGTAGACTTTGCGAAGGCAATCATGCCCTCCACCGTTGTCCCTTCTTAGACGAGGCTAGAAGAGTATTGGAAGATCGTCCGGTTTCACCGTTATGACTTCCTCTTGGATATAAAAAACTCTTGCCGAGTCCTTCGTTAGTTGAGAATCCAACTGGCCCGCTCAAGTGGTCAGCTGAAGCGTCTATCATTGAAGATAAACCAAGTAAATCCATACCAGACGAAAGTCAAAAGGTCGAGGCGGCAGTCGACCCGGTTTTGCCTTCAGAGGAATTATCTTCGAATGATACAGTCACTGAAGAGGATAAGGATGACACCATCCAGATTCTTTTCATCAACACAGACTCCGACGAACACAGGGGAAATCCACCCATTCCTTTATCGCAGGAAGGAAGTTCGTCAGAGCGATATCCGGCCGTCTACTCGGTCCCACCACCAGGCAACCTAGTTGTATCCTTCGACTGGAACCAACTAGGCAGACCCCGCTTGCCAGCCAGCATACCATTCAAAATTATCGTCCAAATATACAGAATGGTCATGGCTGGCACCATCATTGATGAGGGGGCGTCTGTGAGTATCCTTTCCTCTATTGCTTGGAAAGCGCTTGGTTCGCCATCGCTTTTGCCTGAGATGAGAAATCTGACAGGCTTCGATAAAGGAACCAGTCGACCTTTAGGGATCCTCCCCAATGTGCCTATCACATTGAAAGTGAAGACCGTTCAAATGAACGTGATGGTCGTTCAAGGACCCTTGGATTATAACCTACTCCTTGGACTAGACTAGAGTCATCTTTTGCTTTTTCTCGACTCTTTAAAATTGAAAAAGCAAGTTGTGTCTAAAGCGTCTAAAAATTCATTTAATTCGGAAACAGACTTTCCCCTTTTGTATTTTAGTTGATCGAGTAATCCGCAATCGTGGAAGAAAGTCAATTGAAACCCCGTCGTTCGCGGAGGCTTACGAGTCAACCGTCTTTGTCTCCGGAATCGAAAACAGTACGGACAAAGCAAACTCGTTTAACCGGTTCGAAATCTCCTATTAAAGTTAGAACAAGTGTTCCAACAACATCCGAGATTCCGGTTACTCCAAACATTTCTGGAAACCCTGCCTCTACAGAAGAAGTTCAACAGCCACAGAGGGACAGTGATACTGATCCTAGTCTGAGAGCAAATACTTGTGTTACTGAACCAGTTCCATATGCAACCGGTTCGGAGAGTCTTGCTCCTCAAACATCTGTCACTGTCGATTCAACCCCTTCTTCGGCACCAGAAATATTTTACGGACCTGACGGTCTTCCCCTTCCACCTGGTTTGATTGCAATAGAGGAAATTGTAGAAGATCTGCAAGCAAGCACTCCAACACATTTTGGAGTCAGGGTCACTCTATTTCCTTCGGCATCAGAAGTTGGTCCATCACCAGCGGAAGTTCCTGTAGAATCGCTAGGTAATCTTTTGGATAGACTCAAAATGTCTGAACAGCCGTCAACATCTAGGACCGTGTCTCCTGACACAGCGACAACAGAACTCCCTGCCGTCACTCCGACAATGTTTGCCGGCGTACCATCTGTCCCGACTAGCTCACAACCGCTAGAAGGAGTCCATCCAAGGACTATTTCGACAGTATGGTCCGTTCCTGTTTGTTCCTCCGGAATAATATCCGGCAACTCTTATGTTGAGACTCGAAAAATTGATCCATTTGGAGGTCAATTTGGGCAATCCAGTCCCCAAGGGCAGACAATCCCCTTGAGTTCCGGATTACCACCGTATGGGGGGCAGTATGCCCTTTCATTACCCCCTCCGGGAGGATATCCATACGGGAGTTCACAACAGTATTCAGGTTATACTGGAGTTACATCAAGTGGTTGGCTACCTATACTACCCCAGCAACCAAGAGTTGTGTATTCGATGCAACAATGCGTACCTGTGTCGAATATACCTACTACACCGGCCATTGTGACAGTGTCACAAGTTCAAACGCTGCCTGTTGTATGTCAACCTCCGATTTCTCAGGTTGTAGTGCAACAGCCCCTTGACCCTGTGACTCAACCACAATCGCCAACTGGTGGGATGACACAGGTCCAAATGGGTACAATTACCCCACACCTTGGTCCAACGGTTAGTATAGCGCAACAGAACATGGCTTCACAACCGTGGCTGGTGCAATACCAACAACCACAATTCCAACAAGTATACCAAGGTTCTGAGCAGCAGATCTTTGCGAACAGTGGACAGCCGTACATTCAAAACGGTCAAAATCAACCATTTTACAATGGTCATGTCCACCAACCATATCAGTCATACCAGCATCAACTACATTATGCTGGTATGCAAAGGCCAACTGCTCAGGCAATTCCATCGTATCCTGGGTATGCTTCACCTAACCTGAATCAACAGTTACCATTCGTGGCAACTTTAGAGTTACATGATTTACACCGGTTAACAAACGATCCAATTGCTTACGCCCCTTGGTGGCCAGCGATCCCTCATAAACTTCCATCATATATTCCTAAATTTAACGGAAATCCAGGTGAAGATCCATCGAATCACGTGATGAAATTTCATCTATGGTGTTCATCAAACACCCTAAACGATGATTCGATAAGGCTTCGCCTTTTTCAGAGGACGTTAACGGGTCCAGCGGCAAAATGGTATATTGAATTGCCTAGAGCTTCGTTCGACAATTTCAGCACCTTAGCCACGACTTTCTTAACCCATTTTCAATTACCGATAAGGTATGAAATGGGAACGGAAATCCTAACCAACTTCAAACAGACAACCACCACTCACATATCTGATCATATACATGAGTGGCGACGTCGTCGAAGGATGGTAAAAACATACGTTCCCAATCAGCTATTAGCTGAATGGTTTATCAAATCGTTACTTCCTGCCATCACGGAAGATGTGGCGAAGGGGGGAGTCATAACGGAAGAGCAAGTTATCGCTCGTGCGCAATATCTCGACTTGGTCTATACTCAGTCTGGCACTCTCTACGACAAAATACCTGACGCCCCTAGACCGGAATTCTCAATTCCTCCTCCTCCTAAATCAAACAATGACTCTCACGCCGGCGATGGCATGATTGGCACGACAAACGTGAAATCGACAAAGGCTACGTCCAAGAAAGCCCGTAAGATTTCAGATCAAAATGCAAAAGACGAAATTCTTGCTTCGGAAGTAAATGCCGTATCAGCAGATAAAGGCAAAGAAACCAAACAACCAGGAAGCAAGAAGAAACAAGGCAAAGGGAAGAAGAAGAAACAGGATGAATCGCCTCCTGAAAAAACTTCTTCAAACTCTCCTGGAAATAGGAAACCCCCTTTTGGGTGTCAGATATGTGATGAGAATCACTGGACGAAAGAATGTCCATACAAAGTTGAGCTTAAAAGATTCTTTAAAAGTTCGCAAACCTCAACTGTGTTAACTGATCCGTTTCCAAATCCAGGAACAAATCTGGTTGATAGTTGAAATGCTTCCCCGTCGCAAGTGCTAATGTTGTCGATTTCGGAGCAGCAAAATGATGCTTTGATTTCGACAAGGAACAAAGATTACAGGAATCCGCAGCTATCGAACAACAAGGATAAAGATCAACCAAGTAGTTCAACAACAACTTCGACAGAAGTTGTACCACCCATCATCCCTGAATAAACAATAGAACCGCCAAAGGGAGTAGTACACAAGTCGACGTTTAATCCTCGCGCTAGAGCGGCACAACATTATAACATAGTGGAAGATTTGGCCCAATCACCATCCGCTATGTCGACTCTTGAAGTACTACAAAATTGCCCATCCCAAAGGCAGGCTTTGTTATCGGCCATTGGTGGGGTTGATCCTAAGGATTCCAATCTTGTATCCTTCGACCACAAAGGATACGATCCTCAGTGACCAGCTCAACTAGCTTTCCTTATTCAAGTGAAAGCCCTCAACAAAAATTTTCATCGAACAATTATTGATGAGGGGCATCTACATGTATTATGTCGATGAGTTGCTGGAAAACTTTAGGATCTCCAACCTTGTCACGATCTTCGACGACATTAAAAGCATTCGACGGAAGGACATATACCCCATATGGTATCCTAAATAACTTGAAGGTTGAACTAGGGGGAAAAACAGTAGAAATAGATGTTGAAGTCATCGATGGAAATCTTGATTACAACATCCTACTAGGAAGACCATGGATATATGCCATGGCAGCTGTTGTGTCGACATATTTTAGAAAGATTGCATTTCCCTTTCAGTGGGGAATTACAATCGTCGACCAACAAAACTTCCTCCCCAATGGTTCACAAGTTACAGGAAGCATTCCCATGATCCATGGAAGCCCCCATTCGCTTCAGAATATCAGAGTAGGCCTACTGAAAGATCCTATACTAATGGGAACTTTCGCTCTTCCACCTCCAATTGATTTGGCGGAAGTAGCGTCGATAGGTACCTGCAATATGATATCTTCCACAAAGATCTCAGAAAACGATATCAACATGGATCATGCAATGGTTTTGCCCCCAAGCCCAATAGAAATATTGTAGCAATCAATGTTTCTAGCATGGGAGGCAAACCCGAATCAACGCTCGTCAAGCATTTGGGTAGATAGGTCTAGAGAATATGGTACCCCTTCAGATCCTTGGTCGTGAGTGCATGGAACCGACGAAGGAATTCTACAATCAATGTTGATTGAAGGAGCACCATGGAATGACTGCCACCATCGTTCCCTTCTTCCGGATTGTGAAGAAGATACTCAAGACGACCTTTATCATCCTCCAGTTTTTGAATTCCTGTGAAATACTGTAAATACGGTGGATTCCGAGCGAAACGTATCCAACATTGAAGAGACTATAGCCATAAATATCTCGACTAAAACGAATGTTGTAGAGAATATTTATGTCGGCAAATGTTGTTCTCCTTCAGAACTGGAAATATACAACGCTCTTTTTCGCGAATCCAGAGATGTCTTTTCTTGGTCATATGATGAAATGCGAGGCATTGACTCGAGTATCGTTGAACACGAAATTAAGATGTATCCAGATGTCAAACCGGTACGACAACGGCTCAGGCAGGTGCACCCCAAGAAAGCTGCTTCCATTAAGGCAGAAGTTGAAAAACTTCTCCATGCTGGTTTCATCTACCCGGTTCCTCTAACCGATTGGGTATCGAATATTGTCCCTGTTATGAAAAAACAAGGGACAATTAGAGTGTGTGTCGATTATAGGGATGTAAATCAAGCTTGTCCGAAAGGTAACTACCCTACACCCTTCATCGACCAGATAATTGATGAATGCGCCAGATGCGAAATATTTTCATTCATGGATGGATTTTCCAGGTATAATCAAATAAATATACGCCCACAGGACCAGTCAAAGACTGCATTCATTTGTCCGTGGGGCACATTTGCATATAAAAAATTACCCTTTGGTTTAAAGAATGCAGGGGCGACGTTTCAGAGGGCAATGAATTATGCCTTCCATGACATCAAGAACATCGTTCAACCATACCTCGACGACCTTCCGGCTCATTCGCGAAAGCGGACTGATCATCCGCAGCATTTAAGAGCGATATTTCTACGTTGCTGACACTACAAGATACGACTCAATCCGCACAAATGTGTATTTTGCGTCGGTTCTGGTCGTTTACTTGGCTTTGTAGTCTCCAAGGATGGGATTCGTCTCGACCCGTGCAAGGTCCAGGCAATCATAAATTTGCCTCCACCTTCAAATTTTCTTCAGATTCAGAAACTCCAAGGGAAAGCAAACTTTCTGAGGAGGTTCATTCCAAATTACGCCGAACTTGCTAAAGGTTATACACGTCTTTTGAAAAAGGAGGTACCCTTCGTCTGGGATCAGGTTGCGCAAGCTTCCTTTGATGCTTTAAAAGATTCCTTAATAAAAGCATCATTAATGTACGCCCCCGATTATCAAAGAGATTTTAACCTGTATCTGGCTGCAGCAGATACAACCATCGCAATGGTTTTAGTTCAAGAAGTCGATGGAATTGAACACCCTATATATTATTTAAGTAGAAACTTAAATGATACAGAAAGCAAATATTCTTATGTTGAAAAACTAGCGCTTGCAGCTGTTCAAGCGATACAAAGATTTCGACACTATGTCCTCTTTCGGAAAACTACCGTTCTGTCAGATTGCAACCCCATGACTTATATATTGTTGCGACAGTTGCTGGGGGGCAAATATTCAAAATGGATAGCAATCCTTCAAGAGTTTGATCTGGAATTTGTAAAATCCAAGTCAAAGAAAGCTCTAGTTTTTGCAGAATTATTGTGCGATCACCCATCGTCGTCCAACGATGAAACATCCGAAGAATCAATCATGGACGAGAATTTGTTTATGATATCTACAAGCAACGAGTGGTATGGAGATATAATAATTTATCTCCAAACCCAAAAATTCAGGCCAAATACCTCTCACTCTGAACAAAAACGTATACGATACCAAGCAAAAGACTACATGATCGTCGGTGATACGCTTTACTGTCGTGGTATCGATACAGTTCTGAGAAGGTGCCTCACCCATGAGGAGGCCGAAAAAGCCCTGAATGAGTGTCATTTAGGCGTGTGTGGGGGGCATCAATCTAGATATGCTACAACACAAAAAATCTTACGAGCAGGATACTTCTAGCCAACAATGTTCAAGGATTGCATAACCGTAGTCAGAAGTTGCCATGCTTGTCAAATTTTTGATAGCAAAACCAGAAGACCACCCGCACCATTACAGCCGATAGTTGCTGTTGGGCCTTTCGCCAAATAGGGCATCGATTTCATGACATGTAACCCCACCTCGACGGGGGGGCATGGGTATATTATAGTTGCCGTGGACTATTTTACCAAATGGGCCAAGGCGATGCCTACATTAGATAACACTGGTGAAATAACTGCCCTTTTATTTTTTAATCATGTAGTCGCCAGATTCGGCGTACCATAGGCTATAGTCACAGATCATGGATCGCACTTTCGCAATCACATGATGGTTGAATTAGCTGCCAAGCTAGGGCTATCTCACGACAGCTCTACTCCGTATTATCCGCAAGCCAATGGACAAGTTGAAGCGATCAACAAGGTCCTGAAGCGTATGTTGCAAAGGATGATCGGAGTTCACAAAAGAAGGTGGCATCTAATCCTGTACTCAGCCTTGTGGGCTTACCGAACATCGGTAAGGAATGCGACCGGGTTCACACCCTTCCAACTGGTATATGGCCTGGAAGCAGTCTTACCAGTCCAGTGCGAAATCTCGTCTCTTAAACTCGCAATCGATCTCCTCCCCGGAACTTCAGAAGAAGAGGCCTGTTTCTTGGAATTAATCCAATTGGATGAAACCCGTCGTGATGCCGCTTTGGCTAATGAAGCCCATAAGAAACGAGTCAAGGCACAGTTCGACAAAAATGTCAAACACCGTGTCTTCTCAGAAGGTGACTTGGTCTTGCTTTATGACCAAGAATCCGATAAATTGGGAGCAGGTAAATTTAATTCTTTATGGATGGGCCCCTATATTGTTAAATGAGTGTTAGCAAAAGGAGCCTACGCGTTAATGGATTATGACGAAATTCCATTGGCGCAACCTCGTAATGGGTTGTACCTCAAGCGTTACTATGCTTAAATAGTGACCAATATGCTTTTGTTGTATTTTGTTTTCGCTAAAGTGTTCGTTTTGGTCGAGTAATCCACCTTTTTACATTTATTGCAGATGTCAAACCCATTGGAACCATGTGTTGGATATGCCGACGGAGCGAGTCGTAGTTCACGGACCCTGTCCTCCACAGCCTGGGCCATTTTTGATCCAAGCGGCGAGTTAGTAAGTTTCAGAGTTGTATGTATCGGTCAATCAACAAATAACATCGCTGAGTATAGCGTGTTGATAGAAATTCTCTCTGATGCCATCACACATGGCATACGCCGACTAATCGTCAGGCTAGACTCACAACTCGTAATACTACAACTCAATGGTATATATTCCGTCCGAAACCCGGCCATTTATCGCATGTTCCTAAGAGTTAAGATTTTGGAAAGAGAATTTGATTTGATTCAATACCAACATATTTCCAGAAACTTAAACACATTAACTGACTCATTAGCAAACGATGTGTTAGATAGACATTTGTGACATTTATAAAAAGAAACACATCATCAATGTTTTTCATGTGGATCATATAACTCAACCAGAATAAAACCCCGAAAATCAAAATATATATATATATAGCTGTTTATGGTTTACATATAATGTTCTGTAACCAAGAAAAAATCGGTCACATGACCCAAAAACTCAAAATTCTAGGGGGCACCCTAGTCTAGTGATGCTCGTGATAGCAAGTCACGGCCTGTGCGATCATGCGTAAGAGACGAGTCCATCGTCTAGGCACACCAGTAGTATGCCGCTGTAACTGTAAAGGTAGCTCGTCGATCCTCACATCTGGAATACCGAGAGTAAGGCTCTCAACCTGCTCCTGCGCAGCTGTGAGAGTCTCGGCCACATCAAGGTCACGAAGAATAACCCTCCCGACAGCCTCTCCTGCTGGGGCAACGGCTGACACTCTCAGGTGAACTACTGGACGAACAGGACCAACATCTGCATGCACACATGAGTTTGATTAAAAGTCTTGATAGAATAAAGCACAAGGACATTATAAATAAAAACAGTAAACAATGATATGGTCGAAGATTTTACCAATAGTGCCCCACTGCTCGCCATCCGGTAGTACTAAATCCGGATCACCTCGAAAGTTCATGCCAACATATGGATACTCAGAATAGACCATCTCCTGACGCTCAAACCACCTGAAGAAGGTATCAGAGAAAGAAATTTGAGATTGACCAGCATGCCTAGACATATGGTCAACCCATATCTACATGCGTGGTTCAGTAGGAGAAGGTAAGTCAAGTGCAATGTACTGCGGCTGCATCAGTGGTATCTTCTCCAAGGCAAAGGCGGTCAAAATAGAACCGAACCCAAAGTTCTTCAACCCCCCATCCTTTATCTTGGTCAACTGACTTTTCATCACAAGAAGTACTGCATCACACCAGTTGAATATTTTCGGTTGGAGGCATTCCAAGGCATGCTGCATATAGGATCTGTTGTCTACATGAAGAGACGCACTCCCGGCCATCCTATCAAAAGTATACAGGATGGACCTAAGGGACCTGTCAGTAACATCACGGATGACGATCTTGCCGTCTTTACTCGGTTGAGATCCTTCCCTGCAATACTGGCAGACATAATCTCTCACAGAGTCACTCCCTCGGGCCGAACCTGACAAAGAGATGGGGGCACCCCGCCTCGACAAGCCAGTCAAGAAGTAAATGTCTACTGTGGTCAAGGGGATAGATTTGCCCCTAATCTGGAAAACTTGATTGATAGGATCCCAAGCATCGAGCAAATACTGCAATAGGTTGATCTGCTGTCTCATGCTAGAGATGCGGAAGAACTTCAACAAACCACAGTTCCGCATTGCGTTCACCGTGATCGGATCATGTAGGGAAATCATGTCCTCTTCTTCATGTTCTCGTTCTCGCCATGTAAGGGTCATTTTGCTCCAAGATCTCTGAAAAACAAACAAGAGGGGAGTTAGATCCTGGTTTTGATGAGAAATAGGTAAACATTTTCATCAAAAACTGTGCAACAAAATCCTTTTCTGCGCCCAACACACCTGCACAGTGTTCCACCTGCGTTGAAGGTCAAACTGCCTTCATACTGCTTGACATTTAGCGCAGGTTTCGAGTGCCCAAGGTGCGCTGATGGTAGAACGAGCCCATCAAACCCCAGGGGCTCAGAAAAGCAGGGAATGAAGCACAGAATGCAGAAAGGAAACCATGAAATGAAAGAGCTCAGGTTTAGCTCCTACCTGGTCCAGACGGCGCCGAGAATCGTCGACAGAATCTCCCGAAATCAGCTGATGAAAATCAAGGGGGAAGAGGCACCTCCAAAGCTCCAACAAACCAAGTTCAAATGAAATGGTAAAATGAGAGGTAAGAACACTTTTTAAATGCTTTTTACGTAGTTCAAAGTGAAATATTAGCGTTTTAATCTCATTTTCAAACAAATGTTATTCATTTCTAACTAGTTTGATGCAGTAATTGAAGGTACAGTACTATCTTCGAAAAGGCAAAGCTATTTATGGTAAAAATCAAAACTAGACCATGTTATCGAGCAGTTTTAGCACATAGTTCATGCTCGTTAAGAAATAAACATAAGATCGAGCAGTTTTAGCACATAGTTCATGCTCGTTAAAAAATAAACATAAGATCGAGCAAGTGTTTCAACCCGCGTTTAAGCTCGTTAAAAAATGAACTATCCTCCGGTAAATAACCACCGTGAATGTAACATTATCAGCCATTAAAGCCTTGGTCGTGTTTGCACCGTCACCTCCACTTTTCCATTGGCTGATCATTCACCTCCATTTGATTGTTTACCCATTTTGAGGAATAGCTGCGAAGAGTGATTTCACTAGCCATCCTTGTGACACTGCCGTGATTGGAAAATTCCAACCCTTACTTGGAATCAGTTGCTACCCGTCTTATTACTCGTTCCTCAAAAGACGAGTCTTCTTTAAGCTCTTTTCATCTGACTCGTAAAATATGAAAAGATTGCCGAGTTTTGGCCTTCCAGCTCGTTAAAGCGACCGGAAGTGCTATCCCTCCTCTAAATTTTAATCTTTTTGGACTTGAGGGATTATTGCACAAAAAGATCGAGCACTTGTTTTGTTCGGCTCGTTAAAGCTATCGAAAATTCACCCCTTCTGTATTGTTTTATACTTTTTCGGACTTAAGGGATTAGATGACAAAAAAGGACTTCCGGAGTTATCTTTACGTACCTTTTCAGACTCTCTAAAAATGAAAAGGACCGAGTTATCTTTGTCGTTAGACTCGTTAAAAAGATTAATTGCGACAAACTTGTCTTTAGACGAGAACGAGTTTCACTATCGCTAGGCTCGTTAAAACATAGCGATGGGTTTGCCCGAAGGGAAAATTATAGAACAAGCATATGTTATCCTCCTCAAGCTTGACAAAAATAAAGAGGTACTGGTCAGCAATGACTGGGGAAAAATTGGGAAGAAACTCAAAGAAACTTTATTGGTAGCAAGTCGCTCTTGAACATGACACTTCCACTCCGTGCCTGAGTCGGGTTGGGTTGTTTCATTCACCGGTCACATCACCATGGTCTCGCCATACCATCCACCTTTGGGGTAAATGCTACCAATCCATCATATAAGTGTCGCCGATATGTTCAAGAGAAGTCAACCGTGTCCCATCCACTACCATACATTATACTTCATTCTTTCATGACCGCCGCCCTGAACCATATATCATCAGATCATTTTCACCTCCATCAAAATCATTTACTCCGTTCCGTGTCAATGATGTGGGATACGTCAAGGCCCTCCTTTGACGGATCGCTTCTTGTCGACATCAGCTCATTATCCAAGAAGTTGATCTAGGAACACCCCCTTCAGTACTTTGAAGCTTGCATGCCTCAATGGCAAGTTTCTCACTTCCGGCGACAGGTATACATCAATGACCTTCGACTGAAAGATTTTGCGTGGTGTTCGACGCCAAGTCCTTTATTCACACCACGTGAATTGTACTGCAGTACCTTGAGGGTCATTATCATTATCGGTGATTCCTCTCGCGCTTGTTAACAGTTTACATCATTGACTGGTAATCAAGCGATGTCTTTCCATGTTCGACTTCAAAACATTTCTCACATGGATCGACTTGTACTTAGAATGAAGATCGGACGAGATTGAAGACCATGGATCTAGTTTCATCCATCCGGGCTACGATATATATTCAGGGAAAATAAAGACACTGAAATGTACAACATTACAGCACAGATAATCATCCTACCAAAAGGATGATGATTTCATCAAGATCATCAGTCTACCATCAGACGATTGTCTGTCTTATGTACATGAAAATGAATTTATAAAGCTGAGCATGGGAATGCCCGCCTCAGCTAGATCATGAAAACAGTATGAAAATAATGTATTGTATTGTATCTTATTACAGGTCTCCTCCCAGCATTGAAAGAACTTCGGATCCTCCTAATAAAGCATTTCACCCGATAAACGGCCTCATACTTTAGGGGGCAACTGTTATAGACATTTTTGTGCCTTACAGCTATAAGCATTAAATGTCCATAAACCAAGGGATCCTAAGTCCCTAAAGATGTTGTTCCAGCTCCTAAAGAAACAAGGTCAAAAAATGACAGCTTCTCCCAGAAGTTCTCCACCAGAAATTGCTCAAAACTAGTCAAATCAGGATCAATTCAGAGGCTCCACTAGCTGCCTGCGTTGCAAAGCACCCAAATACACTGGCTAGGTGTGTTGCAATGAAGGTGAATGCACTACCAGGGTGTCTTGAGCAGGAAATAACAAATGGAAAGCTCATTCTACGAGGTGGAAAGACAATGGAAGCTTCCAGAATCTTCTCCAATGACACTTGCCTCACTGAATTCGACCAGTGATGAGTAAGAGGCTCTTAACGTCCAAGTGGAAGCAAGAAATGACAGAGAGAAGCCACAAGTCAAAACATAAGCTGACTCATCTTCTCTGCTTACATCTATATATGGATCCCTCACCCAGAGATCCAGTAGGCTGGAATTTTGTACTTTGCAGAGAATTGCTGTTGGTTTGAGATTGAGATTAGTACATTGGGTGATTTATGCTTTGTTGGAGGAGAGGAAGGGATTCCTTTGCTGGGAGGTAGATGCTGGATCGGGACTCACTTGGTTGTATATCCTCTTGGAATTTCTTATTATATCAATAGAACTATTTGAGTTTCTCCTACATGTTGTGTATCAATGATGCTTTGTTATATTTGCATGTTTAGTTTAAATCTGATCCTAAACTAGTTATGAATGTAAATCTATGTCTTTTGTGTAGTTTTCCTCTTCTGTGATCTTGCAGGAACTTGGTGAAGCTGGACCAGTGAGATAGAAGGTAGCGGGAAGCGAACAAAGAGGAGAGCGAGTGGATCAACAAACTAGCGAAAGACACAGGTTAGTTACATCCTTCCTCTTCGTTTACATTTCATAAAGAAGAATACGAAAATAGTTTTCCTTGTTTGTTGCTAAGGCACTGTCACACCTTAGAGTGGGATAGGGGCATTCTGAATGGATACTTTTCCCAACAACAGAGACCACAACAACCTTTCATTTGTCTTAAGAAAGAAAAGGAGAATAAGGAGATCCAAACAGAGGCACCACCCTCAGGGGTAATTCGGGTTCTGAACTCCAAACAACATAACAAAAAGGTTCAGGTAAAACTCCCAGCCTCTACGGCTCTATGGAAAAAGGATCCGAAAACAAGAACCTTGCATAAGATGATGAAGCAAGCTCAGCAAGAAGTTGAATAGCTGAAAGAACAAACAGTCCCCCGGGAGAAATATGAAGAGTTACAACAGCAACTTCGGGATATTAGTCAGTCCGAGCGCCAGGCCTTCGAAGGATGGCAAAAGGAGCAAGAAAAGGTTGCCAAGGTAACTCATCGATTATATATTGTTATTAAGCAGATGGACACTGTGTGTTCTTTGTATAATGACGTTCTGTCCTGTGGGGCCCCTGTTAAAAACTATGCTTTATTTTTGCTTGAATGATATTTACGATTAAAGATAAAAGCTGTTAGGGTGGGTGCCCCTATACAAATAAATACTGTTAATGATTTCATAGATTGTTGCAAGCATTATGGAGTTAAGGTTCAAAGATTATTGTGTGGATTTTACTTGCACAACCTCGTGCTAGACCAGGAAACTGACTTAGATCATGGCCCTTTTGTTGGGGACATACAATTGCAAGCCTTCGTTTCATTTGGGGTTAATCAGCTGAAATGGCTTAGAGCTTATAACACTTTTTAGAGACAGGAAAATAGCCTAGACTTGTGGGTGAGAGCCGAGCCTAGAGACCCTGTGCTGCTATGGAGAGCACATAGGAACCTTATGAGAACCCCGGGTGTCATCGAGACATTAGGACCCATGCACGAGGACTTAATCCGACACAGTCTGGAATATTTTCTGACTATTAAAGACCTCGCCATCGATGCTGCAAAATTTCGATACTGGATTTCTAGCCCGAACATCCAGCTCAGGGAACCATGCAGATACGAAAATTTTGAGCTGGCTGCCAGCCGATTGAACCTTTATGGCGAGCGTATTTTGCAGGCAGGGCCATCCTGGTTAGGGTATCGATTTCGCAGTCCAATCATTTGGCACCCTGCACCCGGATATCAGGCCTTGTATGAAATGCCTGAAGGTCAAAAAAATCAGTTTTTTGATGATTTAGTCACTCATCACGGTTGTAGGCCTCCACATGAGATTCCCTCTCCGGCCTTTTTATAGACATTTTTGTGCCTTACAGCATTGAGCATGAAATGTCCATAATCCAAGGGATCCAAAGTCCCTAAAAGAGTTGTTCCTGCCCCTAAAGGAACAAGGTCAACCAATGACAGCTTCTCCCAGAAGTTCTCCACCAAAAACCACTCAGAAACAGTCAATTCAGGATCAATTCAGAAGCTCTTCTAGCTGCCTGCGTTGAAATGCACCCCAGTACACTAGCTAGGTGCGTTGCAACGCACCTAAAAGCACTACCAGGGTGCGCTGAGCGAGAAATGCCAAATGGAAATGTCATTCCGCAAGGTGTACAGACACTGGAAGCTTCCAGAATCTTCCTCAATGACACTTGCCTCAATGAATTCGACTAGTGATGAGTAAGAGGCTCTCAACCTCCAAGTGGAAGCAAGAACTGACAGAGAGAAGCCACAAGTCAAAACATAAGCTGACTCATCCTCTCTGCTTACATCTATATATGGATCTCTCACCCAGAGGTCCAGGAGGTTGGAATTTTGAACTTTGCAGAGAATTGCTGTTGGTTTGAGATTGAGATTAGTACATTGGGTGATTTATGCTTTGTTGGAGGAGAGGAAGGGATTCCTTTGCTGGGAGGTAGATGCTGGATCGGGACTCACTTGTTTGTATCTCCTCTTGGACTTTATTATCATATCAATAAAGCTGTTTGAGTTTCTCCTATATGCTTGTATATCAATGATGTTTTGTTATATTTGCATATTTAGTTTATATCTGATCCTAAACTAGTTATGAATGTAAATCTATGTCCTTTGTGTAGTTTTCCTCTCTTGTGATCTTGCAGGAACTGGGTGAAGCTGGACCAGTGAAGGAGCAAGCAGCGGAAAAAAGCAAAAGAGGAGAGTGATCGGATCGATGAACTAGCGGAAGACACAGGTTAGTTACATCCTTCTTCTCCATTTACATCTCATAAAGAAGAATACTCAGATAGTTTTCCTTGTTTGTTGCTAAGGCACTATCACACCTTAGAGTGGGATAAGGGCATTCCGAATGGATACTTTTCCCAACAACAAATTGGCGACTCCGCTGGGGATTGTATCTTGTTAGTTTATTTGTGTTTCTATTGTTGTTCATCTCATAAACTCAAGAGTGTCGAATCGAACTGCATTTGCCATTTACAAATGCAAAGTAGAGATTTGCTACTCTAGTCCATTCGCTGGGCCTGTTTATGATCTGAACAGCTGATACACAAGTGCTCTAACAGCCCTTTGTGATAGATTTTAGTCCTGCTTTAAATCATCCCTCTAATTGTACCTAATTGATAGCTTTTATCCGGCCAAAAACTGTAGATTAAACTGCAAACCGTGACCCAGAACCCAGAAACAATTCTCATTTCTGCTTCAGCGCAGACTCTGTGAAGAGGTTCTGCATTTCAACGCAGGTCCCGGGAAGGCTACCTGTGCTGAAGTTCAGTTTCTCTGTGTTGGGGGTGCGCTGATCAGCCTTTGCCTTGTGTAGCTGTGGTTCCCTGCTTCCTTTTGCTCAGTTTTTTCTATGTTTTTTGCAGCCTGTTATCAGTGTGTGTACCTATCTGAAACCCCTTTTCTTTGCCTCAATTCCGACTCAGTTGTATAAAGAAACTGTATTTGTTCTTTGTGTATTTGTTACATCATTTGTAGTTTCCCATTACAAAAGTAAACAAGTCATACTGTCGCCCTTAGATCTAGACCTGTCGTAAGTGTCGTTTTGATCTTAGGAGTGAGTTTGTTTGCTGTTCACAGTTGATTACGCTTTTACTTTTGTCTTTTGGTTTGAATTTATGAATTTATAGTGTCGAAACAAGTGTTTACTTCAAAATCATAAGTGTCGTAATCGTCTTTTTGATTTCGAAAGAGGCTTGTTTGTGTTTTTCACTTGAAATCGAATTCAAATTTGTACAACAACTTTCTTTTTAGGCATCAATATTAAGAAAGTGAAAACAAATACATGCATATGTGCATTTGCATTTTGGTAGTTTGTATGTTGATTTAGGAAAAGTGCATTTACAGTGTGCTCTATGCTCTTTGCGAAAAGATGGTGTCTTTCTTTTCCCCTTGTAGCTAGGATTTTCATTGTTGAAAAGATATAAAAGCTTGCTTATCATCTTTAGACTGCATTTAGGAATTGTATCATACATCTCGTGGTGATCCAAAAAGGCAAACTTATAAGAAAGATCAACCTAAAATAAATTGAATGAACTTAACAACGCTTTGTAACTTAACGCACAACATAGAGGTCTAGGCTAGAGACGTGTTCCGGCGTCGTAAAACCTGGTCACTGGTCGCCTCACTGATGGTTGGGTGATTCCTCCTAAGAGACAATAAGTGCCAGTACGGATTGTGCTCCCACGTACCGTCGAGTATATATTGGGAGACCCCTATAGGCATAAAACCTTTATCCATAGGAAGCCATGTCGGCCACCCTACTGATCGCAATGCACTGAACACAGCATTCGGGAAGATTGACTGCCCGTACCCTAAAAAGTATTCTGCGGTTTTGCGAAAAGTTTGGCACACCCTCTACCTAGAACTCCAGAGCAGTCCCTTTCATTCCTTTTCAGACTCCTTAACGGAAAAGGTCCATCTGAGCACTTGTCACTTCAGGCTCATTAAAAATCGAAGGAGACTAGAGTCATCTTTTTCTTTTTCTCGACTCTTTAAAATTGAAAAAGCAAGTTGTGTCTAAGCGTCGTTAAAATTTATTTTAAACGGAACAATCACCCCTTTTTCCCGTGTTGATCTTTAGGTTGAGAAAATGGAGTCTACCAACCAAGGAATTCCCCTTGGTGGAAATCCTAGTCCCTTCTCCTCTTGGGGAGATGTTGGTGCGCCCCATATGGCCACATTGTCGCTTCCAGGACTGACAATTGCCTTGCCAGTCTGGCTCTTCTCAACCAATGTCGTTCAGAACACCACTATTCCTGAACAGTTGAATCAGCAGTTAGACGAGTCCAGAATTTCCCACCAACCTTCTACTTCCTCTAATTCTTCCTCTCTTCCTTCCTCTTTGCGTGATGGAACTGGTAAAACTAAAAACCAAGTTCCTAAGGAGAAAAAGGAAAAGAAGAAGAAAGAGAAAAAGAAGAAGGAGCCAAAGGCAAATAAGGGAAAACAAGTGGCGTCTAATGAAAATCCACACACAGCACTAACTAGGCCTAAATTGCCATGTGTCATCTACAAGGGAGACCACTTTCACAGAGATTGCCCTTGCATCCCTCGGATACTAAGGGACTGGTCTCCCCGTTTGCACAATCCGGTGTCATCAACCTCTGATGGCCATGTTGAAAGTACACCGTCAACTAGCAAAAGTGAAGTTCCAGGACAAAAAGGGAGGGCTAGACCTCCCTGTAGACTGTGCGAAGGCAATCATGCCCTCCACCGTTGTCCCTTCTTAGACGAGGCTAAAAGAGTCTTGGAAGATCGTCCGGTTTCACCGTTATGACTTCCTCCTGGATATAAAAAACTCTTGCCGAGTCCTTCGTTAGTTGAGAATCCAGCTGGCCCGCTCAAGTGGTTAGCTGAAGCATCTATCATTGAAGATAAACCAACTGAATCCATACCAGACGAAAGTCAAAAGGTCGAGGCAGCAGTCGACCCGGTTTTGTCTTTAGAGGAATTATCTTCGAATGATACAGTCACTGAAGAGGATAAGGATGATACCATCCAGATTCTTTTCATCAACACAGACTCCGATGAACACGGGGGCAATCCACCCATTCCTTTATCGCAAGAAGGAAGTTCGTCAGAGCGATATCCGGCCGTCTACTCGGTCCCACCACCAAGCAACCTAGTTTTATCCTTCGACTGGAACCAACTAGGCAGACCCCGCTTGCCAGCCAGCATACCATTCAGAATTATCGTCCAAATATAAAGAATGGTCATGGATGGCACCATCATTGATGAGGGGGCGTCTGTGAGTATCCTTTCCTCTATTGCTGGGAAAGCACTTGGTTCACCATCGCTTTTGCCTGAGATGAGAAATCTGATGGGCTTCGATAAAGGAACCAGTCGGCCTTTAGGGATCCTCCCCAATGTGCCTATCACATTGAAAGGGAAGACCGTTCAAATGAACGTGATGGTCGTTCAAGGACCCTTGGATTATAACCTACTCCTTGGACGAGACTATATATATTGCATGGGAGCCATCGTCTCCTCACTCTTTAGAGTAATGTGTTTTCCGCACGAAGGAAGAGTGGTCAAGCTCGTGGACCAACTTTCATTTCCCAGATCACGCATCGCAAATAGTCATATACCATCCCTAAATGGTCTCTTCACGCAAGAAATGTCTCAACCGACGGTCCGTCCTCCCGATGAGCGCGAGTGATTCGGAAGAATATGACTGGAACCCAGGGGGCATGCGTCCTAGTCTGCTTTGGCAGGAAAACTTTGGGTATAGGGTAGGTTTCCGCGGGAGAATATGACTAGTCCATACCCCGTCCGTGATTGGAAGAGGGGTTGTTCTAGAATAAGATTCTCTTGTCAAAGTTATGTGAGTTGGCGGGCATCGTCGCTCACCTTTTTCTATCTCGGTAGACATCGCCGAAGAAATGTTTTGTTTGAAAGATTAATGGAACAATCTTTGGGTAACCTGGAAGAGGTAGGCCTCTCTCGGTAAAACAAATGTTTTGGCGGAAGTGAAGTAGGGGTAACCTTGAAATTCTGTTTTATACCTGGGGGCATGCAAACATTTTGGAGTGCAAGCAAAGAGTGGTTATTTATCTGTTTTTTGGGTTAGTCGTTTCCTAACTTGCATAAAGAAAGGATCTGGAGCAAAGCTTTGTAAGGCGCAAGCTCCATAAAAAATGGAATCTTAAATGAGACATTCTTATCATATGACTGGATTAATCGAGCAGTTTTAGCACATAGTTCATGCTCGTTAAAAAATAACATAAGATCGAGCAAGTGTTTCAATCCGCGTTTAAGCTCGTTAAAAAATGAACTACCCGGTAAATAACCACCGTGAATGTAACATTATCAGCCATTAAAGCCTTGGTCGTGTTTGCACCGTCACCTCCACTTTTCCATTGGCCGATCATTCATCTCCATTTGATTGTTTACCCATTTTGAGGAACAGCTGCGAAGAGTGATTTCACTAGCCATCCTCGTGACACTCCCATGCTTGGAAAATTCCAACACTTACCTGGAATCAGCTGCTACCCGTTTGATCACTCGTTCCTCAAAAGATGAGTCTTCTTTAAGCTCTTTTCATCTGACTCGCAAAATATGAAAAGATTTCCGAGTTTTGTCCTTCCAGCTTGTTAAAGCGACCGGAAGTGCTATCCCTCCTCTAGATTTTAATCTTTTTGGACCTTGAGGGATTATTGCACAAAAAGATCCAGCGCTTGTTTTGTTCGGCTCGTTAAAACTATCGAAAACTCATCCCTTATGTATTGTTTTATACTTTTTCGGACTTAAGGGATTAGATGACGAAAAAGGAATTCCGGAGTTACCTTTATGTTCCTTTTCAGACTCTCTAAAAATGAAAAGGACCGAGTTATCTTTGTCGTTAGACTCGTTAAAAAACATTAATAGCGACAAACTTGTCTTTAGACGAGAACGAGTTTCACTATCGCTAGGCTCGTTAAAACATAGCGATTGGTTTGCCCGAAGGGCAAATTATAGAACAAGCATATGTTATCCTCCTCAAGCTTGACAAAAATAAAGAGGTACTGGTCAGCAATGACTGGGGAAAATTGGGAAGAAACTCAAAGAACTTTTATTGGTAGCAAGTCGCTCTTGAACATGACACTTCCACTCCGTGCCTGAGTCGGGTCAGGTTGTTTCATTCACCGGTCACATCACCATGGTCTCGCCATACCATCCATCTTTGGGGTAAATGCTACCAATCCATCACCTAAGTGTGACCGATATGTTCAAGAGAAGTCATCCAGAGAAGTCAACCGTGTCCCATCCACTACCATACATTATCCTTCATTCTTTCATGACCGCCACCCTGAACCACATATCATCAGATCATTTTCACCTCCATCAAAATCATTTTCTCCATTCTGTGTCACTGATGTGGGATACATTAAGGCCCTCCTTTGACGGATCGCTTCTTGTCGACATCAGCTCATTATCCAAGAAGTTGATCTAGGAACACCCCCTTCAGTACTTTGAAGCTTGCATGCCTCAATGGCAAGTTTCTCACTTCCGGCGACAGGTATACATCAATGACCTTCGACCGAAAGATTTTGCGTGGTGTTCGACGCCAAGTCCTTTATTCACACCACGTGAATTGTACTGCAGTACCTTGAGGGTCATTATCATTATCGGTGATTCCTCTCACGCTTGTTAACATTTTATGTCATTGACTGGTAATCAAGCGATGTCTTTCCATGTTCGACTTCAAAACATTTCTCACATGGATCGACTTGTACTTAGAGTGAATATCGGACGAGATTGAAGACCCCGGATCTAGTTTCATCCATCCGGGCTGCGATATATATTCAGGAAAAGTAAAGACATTGACATGTACAACATTACAGCACAGATGATAATCCTACCAAAAGGATGATGATTTCATCAAAATCATTACCGTCAGACGATTGTCTGTTCTATGTACAGAAAAATGAATTTATAAAAGCTGAGCATGGGAATGCCCGCCTCAGCTAGATCATGAAAACAGTATGAAAAATAATGTATTGTATTTTATCTTATTACAGGTCTCCTCCCAGCATTGAAAGAACTTCGGATCCTCCTAATAAAGCATTTCACCTGATAAACGGCCTCATTCTTTAGGGGGCAACTGTTATAGACATTTTTGTGCCTTACAGCATTGAGCATGAAATGTCCATAATCCAAGGGATCCAAAGTCCCTAAAAGAGTTGTTCCTGCCCCTAAAGGAACAAGGTCAACCAATGACAGCTTCTCCCAGAAGTTCTCCACCAAAAACCACTCAGAAACAGTCAATTCAGGATCAATTCAGAAGCTCTTCTAGCTGCCTACGTTGAAATACACCCCAGTACACTAGCTAGGTGCGTTGCAACGCACCTAAAAGCACTACCAGGGTGCGTTGAGCGAGAAATTCCAAATGGCAATGTCATTCCGCAAGGTGTACAGACACTGGAAGCTTCCAGAGTCTTCCTCAATGACACTTGCATCAATGAATTCGACTAGTGATGAGTAAGAGGCTCTCAACCTCCAAGTGGAAGCAAGAATCGACAGAGAGAAGCCACAAGTCAAAACATAAGCTGACTCATCCTCTCTGCTTACATCTATATATGGATCTCTCACCCAGAGGTCCAGGAGGCTGGAATTTTGTACTTTGCAGAGAATTTCTGTTGGTTTGAGATTGAGATTAGTACATTGGGTGATTTATGATTTGTTGGAGGAGAGGAAGGGATTCCTTTGCTGAGAGGTAGATGCTGGATCGGGACTCACTTGGTTGTATCTCCTCTTGGACTTTATTATCATAGCAATAAAGCTGTTTGAGTTTCTCCTATATGCTTGTATATCAATGATGTTTTGTTATATTTGCATATTTAGTTTATATCTGATCCTAAACTAGTTATGAATGTAAATCTATGTCCTTTGTGTAGTTTTCCTCTCTTGTGATCTTGCAGGAACTGGGTGAAGCTGGACCAGTGAAGGAGCAAGCAGCGGAAACAAGCAAAAGAGGAGAGTGATCGGATCGACGAACTAGCGGAAGACACAGGTTAGTTACATCCTTCTTCTCCATTTACATCTCATAAAGAAGAATACTCAGATAGTTTTCCTTGTTTGTTGCTAAGGCACTATCACACCTTAGAGTGGGATAGGGGCATTCCGAATGGATACTTTTCCCAACAACAGGCCTATTCTCTTACCGCCTTGCATGTCAACTATAATGTTTTCATGAGGGCATGAAACAGGGTAAGCAGGGGGGTGTGTGGAGCACTTGAAAGGTATGCTTTTGAAAAACAATTTAGTGGCATTTCAGTAATATTTGTAACCTTCTCTGCATCATGAGCTCAAAGAAATAAAGAATTCTAATAAAACGAGTGGGAATTAACATGGAAAGCTTAATCGCTGATAATTGTCATTTTTCTATGCAGGGAAAGGTGGAAACGAAGAGCTGCCGTTCAGAAGGGAAAGACAAAGGAGGAATAACTGCTGTCCCTCTAGAAGGGAATCAGATGCAAACGAGATCGAGCAGATCGAAGCAGAACAAACCAGGAAAAGAAGAAGGGATACCAATTCGGCGGAAAAGGGAAAGAAAAGTAAAGAATTAATAGCTTAGCGAATCCCTCAGGATCTTTGATCCTGAGGGATCGCTGTTTTACTTATTTTTTGCTACCTAGATATCTCCGCGGTTGCTTTTATAAAAAGGAACAACATCGTTAAGAAAAAGGACCTTTTTTTATGTAACTTTCAGTTTCATACTAAACTTTGATCATCGAGTCTCACTGAGACCTGGTTTACTGTACGTTGTTGATGCGTTAATATAAAAGACTTGGTGTTTATTTCATCTTTGCGTCTCGAGTAATCTAAGGCGGTGTACCATTGGAAGCTAAGGGCCCGGCTACGAAGGACACTTGCTTTTGTATCATTATAACTCGATTTCTACGTGGTTTTCTTATCTTTATTGCTCAGTAATCTGATATACTCTTCATATGCTGTTCCATGCTCTGCTACGATTAATTCGTTAATGGTTATTTCAGGAAATCCATGTAGTGACTCTGCATTACCTGATTGAATCTTTTCGGAGTTGATTGCATGTTATTAGTCTAAACTAGCTATTTCTATTACAGAGTGTTTGTACTGAATATTACTGTTATTGGATTCATTTGAAATCCCGATTATTGGAATCTGAAAGTGATGCTATTCTATTTCGAAACATATCCTCTTTAATCATCAGATTACTATCCTAGCATGCTGTGTGTATATATGATTGATTACTGCTATCCCATAATTCATAAATGAGTGTTGTTCTATAAAGTACATTCCATTCCATTTGCCTTAAGAGAAAAGATTGTTATCTTATCGCGAAGTGTGAGTTTGGTTCAATAGAGCAAGTTTTGTTCTGACTCGCGAGAATTAGTTCTTTTGATTGCTGTTCCATTTTAGACTTGCTGTTCCATTTCCTATTTGCTGTTCCATTTTACTTCCTGCCGTTCCATTTACTTGCATTTGCTGCTTTGGTGTGAGAGAAGGTCCAAGGCTGTAGTGAGCCTCAGCAATCGCTGCCTAGCTCCTAGACCTATGGTCCATGCTCTAATTTCCTTTCCATCAATTTCTAGAGGGATGGGTTATTGCTTTCGCACCCTTGACTGATAAGCTGCCTTGTGTGATTTTATCCTTTTGAAGTAATTTAGTCATAGTTTAGCATCCGATTACTCTTGTATTTTCTGAACGCTATACTACTAATCATTACTCTGACGAATAGCCTCGGATTGAGATACTCTTTGCAATGATAAAACGTTCCCGGATTGACTTATTAATGTGGGATAATTAGAGGTGAAAGAGACCCTTGTTACAGCTCCACACACCCCTGCTCCTGCAGTCTCCCTGGAACATGCTCCATCAAAGAACATTTCCCAAACTTGACTTTCTTGCTCTCCCTCGGCCTGGGCTATTGGTTTCTTGAGCTATAGTGAGGCCTTATGGGATTCTTCAATTTGGAGAATACATGCTCCAAAGTTAGTGTCAACAACGTAGATAGGATGATTGGAAGGATTCTTCTCATCACTGATGATGTAGGCCAGTTGTGCTTCTCTGTACAGTCTCCTACTTTCCCCTCCAAAAACTGGGACAGTGGCATAAGATAAATCATTCTGTAATGTCCCACCCAGTCTCTTAATCCATCCTCTGGACAGCAGCATGCCAAACTTAGGAGGGACATCTGCCACCACAATGTCCATCACCATTATTTTCATGGGCAGTTGAGTTAGAGTAATAGCTAAATCTTTGATCAATCACAGACATGTCACCTTTCTTGAATCAAAGGAGAATAGATCATGATATGGTCTGGTGATATTGAGGCCTAACTCTTCCATGACAACTTTAGGCATCAGATTGTGGCTGGCCCCTGTGTCTAGCAGGAAATTGTGGAGGGTTTTATCATGAATGGTCAAGGAGACAGAAATGATGGAGAATTATCATTAGCAGGTTCAGTCATTGGGCTAAGCACAACTGTAGGCTTATCATCTTGCAAATTGACATAGTCAGTGGGGGCTTGTATGGCTTTCAGATCAAGAGCGTCAAGGATAGGCTTTCTAAAAAATTCACTCTTTGCAAGTTCTATCAAAGGAATAGATATTTTTAACTTCTGGACTTCTGATTCAAAGCTGAAAGGGGAAGGAAACCTATCAAGACCTCTTCCCTCTTGAGCTGGTGCTTTGAGGATGACTGGATCAGCTGCTAGTCTTCTCTATCTGAGGTTCTGTTGCTTTGTGGGGACATCAGTTCTTTGGGTAGGATTCTCCTTGACATTGTTTGTTCTTGATCTTTATTGTTCACCAGTCTGCAGAACAGTGTCTCTGTCCCATTCTTGACTAGTTTGGTCCTGTAACAATGATTCTTCGTAGGCAGCTAATGTCCAAAATACAACACTGCCCTTATCTTCCATGCAATGAATTTTATCCTCTTCTTCAAACTGCTCCTCCTCCATGACTACATTTTGGAAGGGAGCTTTAACCTTTTGTTCTTCACTAGCCTCTTTACCCCTCTGAATGATCTACAATTGTTCATTTGCTCTTCTGAAATGATTTGGGTTTCTTGGAGCAAATGTGTTTTGAAGCCTTGCCTTTCCAGAGCTCTGCTCAACCTTCAGCTTAGATATCTCAGTGGCCATTGACTCTATCATTTTAGTCATTTTATCCAACATAGGTTCTGAAGATGAAGCAGAGGAAGAAGAAGCCTCACCTCTTTGCCTCCTTCTGTAGCCATAATATTAGATTCCACCTCTAGGGCTGCATCCTGCATTTCAGCTAGAGTGGCACATCTTCTCTCTCTTAAAAGCAAGAAAAAAATTAGAGTCAAAAGCATTGGCATAGGTGAGTTTGGCAGAGGTGGGGGTTGGCTTTACTTCAGCTGGTATCTTACTATACATATGATTGAATCTTTTATTAAAATCAGGCAATGATTTCCCATTTTCCCTCTTGAGGCTTCCAAACTCTGTATGGTAATATTGCAGGTCTTTTTTATCTCCCCAATGCTTCAGAAATACATCATCTAATGCTTCAATGTCTTCTATAGACCTAGGGGTAAATTCTCTGAACCACTTTCTAGTCTTTCCGTCAAGGCTTTGGACAAATACTCTCATCTAGACATCATCTTCACTGATATCCAGGTTATTAGCATAACTATAAAAAGATTCAAGGTGTTCTTCAACTGTTACTCCCTCTGTACCAATGAATTTAGGCATGTATTTCTGGTATTCTCCTGCAGGCATGGCATTCAAAGGAACATGCAAGACCAGGGGTCCATACCTAGCAACTATGATTCTTTCCATCTTCGTGGGTGCTTTTTTCCCTGCCATGACTGGGGTAGGTGGAAGGATACCGGTAGATTGGATGGTAGGAAGCAATGAAATAGATGACAGGGACAACGAAATATGATGAACTGTATGGGAGATTTTTTTCGGACTGAGATCCAAAGGGGAACTGAATGAACAAGGAGCTTTATGAATCTCTGAAGGTATTTCTTTACTAACAACGTTAGGCTCTATATATTTAAATAGTACATTCTCAACTATAATCCTCTCTTGCAGAGATACATAAGATTTCTTAGGCTTACCTGATCCTAATGCTCCTTTCTGTGATGTTTTCCTTTACTTAACAATCTTCTCAGGGTCAAGCACTGGGTCAGTTGGTGATTTCTGAGGATTTCTCTAGGTATGCCTCATAAATTGAGACAGAACTGTAATGTGGAGTCGCCAAAGGTTGGTTCTCTAGTGGAGTCGCCAGATAGATGATTACAACTAGAAATGTGTCCAAACTTTGTCTATTATCAAAGCTGGAACTGTGTCATTCTCCTAGGGAAGCTAAGCTTCAATCTCCTCTCCCTGGCAGTGACACCAATTAATGTTATTGCCCCAAGAAACTCTCCTAGGTTGTAGCTCAGAGATGCTCGGGAACATATAAATTCAACTTATTGTTGCAAATGGATGAATGAAAGGAATGATGCTTGTCCAAGCTAGATAACCACTTCTATTCTGCTTGACTCCAGACATGCGTGAACACCCCAAGACTACAAGGCTTTATACCACCAATTACTAACAGTTTAAGGATTGGGTGGATATGGAGAATATTGACCATAGCAGAAGATGCACAAGACCATGTGATGGCCGGTTGCAACTAGTAAAGAAATCTGCAAATCTAATTCCCTAATGCATAGACAGGATGACAACTCTCTAGCACTAGGTGAAAAGAAACCTGAATAACTCATTCACTGATACATACAAGACTTTAACACAGAGATAGGATGACAACTTCCCTAATGCTAAACATCAAAAGCTCAGAAATACAACATATCAGGCACAGCTTGGAACATAAGAAGAATGAAAAGTGAGCAATTAACAGCAAAAGAAGCTTGTATTAGTTGAAAATGAAGATGAGATGCTGCAAGTATCAAAATAGTTATAGTCTCCAGAAGTTGAACTTTACATCAAAACATCAACCATCAACCCTGATTACATCTTGTTTGGGGGTATATATAGCATTTCATTACAAAGGCACTCGACCATTCTAAATATGGAGGGGTCATAATTGACCACCAACCGCTTTAACTACCTGATGGAGTCTTTGGTGCATTTGCTTGCTTCAGTGGATGAATTTGATCCTTTCAGGTGCTTTGCTTTCCTTCTTGGGTGGCTGGAGTGCTCATATCAATGAGGACCCATAACTGTTAAATGCATTTATCTGCTCGAGCTCTATCCTTTTCCTTCTATTGAAAATAATACTGAGAGGGGGGGTGAATCAGTATTATCAAGCCAAATATTCCCTTTTAAAAAACTTAGAAGATATATGCTACTTCAGTTAGTCAAACCCGCGTATATACGCGATTATGTAGAAGGAAAACTGCGTATATAGTGCAAACTTATAATTTACTTTATCTTTCAGATGTTGATTATTAATCTGTGTATCTGTGTGAAATAAATAGTAACCAGACCAGTAAAAATAGAATAGAAGACAGTCACACACACAAGAACACAAGATATAAGGTGGAAACCCAATGTGGGTGAAAACCACCTGCTGCAATTCGTCTCTATCTTCCTTTAATTATAAACTTCTTTTTACAATGTATTGGTGCAGTCCTTTACCAGTACGCAGGCTACAACCTGTAGAGAGCTACAACCCTCTCTCATTTTCCAGCTTAGTCTGGAAGGGAGCTACAATCCCCTTAGCTCTTGTAGTAGCCAAGATACTAGTACGTAGGTGCTGGCCTACTGAAGGCTACAACCTTCTCTTTCTTCCAGGGACCACGTTTCATAAATTTTCAGACTGGATCCATGAACATCAATCAATCATCAAGATTTCTGCTTCAACCAAACTCCTTTCCACCAAACAAAACTGATTCACAATAAACACTTCTCTGATAGCTGTACCCAGAACACAATAACAGTAACCATATACCAAATTCTGAACCCAGAACACTGCAGCAACAAACAGAGGCAGCTAGATCACAATAAAATACATATACGCTACTTAAGCAACCTGAAACCTGCGTGTATACGCTTCTGTATGTGGAGCAACCTGCGTATACGCAGTTTTCCTTTACTGAACCTGCGTGTATACACAACTACGCTTCACTGAACCTGCGTATAGATCTATAAAGGATAATTTACTCTTTCAAACAGTCAAATACAAGTTAACCCAGATTATCAGATTTATAGATCAAGCGTGCGCCTCACAGAACAGATCAAAATCATACAAAGATACTATCATTCAAGCTTTAAATATTATGACCCATCAATAGATCTTATCCTTCATTATGCGCTAAGGTTCCTCCTTCATTCAGAGCCATATCTGCACCAAAACCCCAATCACAAAATTTTCAGATCTAGCATGAGTTAGATATTCAATTGATTCCAAAGATACCTTGCCAAATGATCTCCTTCCTCTTTTATAGCCTTAGGCATTTCTCAATACCACGGTCCAAAACCATAGTAACTCAATACCACAGGCCCAATACTTTGGGATCAACACTTCTGACGAGATACCATGGTCCAAAACCATAGGTTCAAATACCAAGGACTAACTGCCCTGGACCAAAGGTAAGTTTCCCAACATATACACGCTTTTTCTTGCATGAAAGTGCTTGTATACGCATACACGCCTTCAAATCTACCAATCAGCGTGTATACGCGACTTTGTCTAGATGAACCTGCGTATATGACTTTATCTTCATTCTGAAAGCTTGAACTGAGATCTGTCACCAGATGGAGTTTCCATCAAGGAAAACACCTGTGCCATAGCTCACACCTGTACCATAATGCCAACAATCTCCCCCTTTGGACTTGATGGCAACCCAAGATCTTCAAACTCATTCTCCCCCTTTGTCATCAAGGGCAAAGGGTTGTGTTCCCCCTGAGTGCATGCTGAAATCTCTGCCCTGCTGAGCTAACCATACTTCCCCTGACTGTAGACAAGATCTGTAGAAAGATGTTCTTCAAGAAGAACCAAAACTTATACATCATAAAAGACCTTCCTATCACCAAAGGACTCAATACATACATCCATCACCCAACCAAGTGGGGATACATCAGAAATTTACATATGGCAACCAATTACATTACATCTTCATCTCAGGCATAGTGGGGAAACCAAGAAAGGATGTTACATTACCTTGACACCATAAAAGAGGTACATCACGTAGAGACGAAAGATCTAGAGAAATACTCATGAAAGACACCAATAACTGATAGCAGCAGCATCTGTCAATCACCATTCAGATCAGGAACCATGATTTCCTTCTGTTCTTCCTCTGCATTTGTTCCACCTGAAACCAATCAACAACAGTGAACTAGAACCAAAAGCTTCTAAGATAATGTCAACAATGCATCGTTAGAATTTTATCTGCTCCCCCTGAACCTGTGCCAGATGGTCTCTATCAGACCCATATCAGATTATCTGCAACCAGAATCCGTCCCTACTGATATCCATCAAACCTCCATATACACGACTTTCTCTGCACAAACCAGCGTATGTACGCGGATCCTCCTCAGGCAACATGCGTACACCAATTTTTCTCTGGAATAGACAAGATTTAACAGCAAGATGATGCATCAACTACCCCCAGCTTCTGTCTGAGGTATTCAAATGTCTCCTTGGGTAGTGGCTTGGTGAGAATATCAACGACTTGTTCCTTAGAAGGAACATACTCCAATTTGATCTTTTGCTCCGACACTTGTTCTCGGAGAAAGTCATACTTGATTGGTATGTGCTTGGTTTTTGAATGCATGACAGGATACTTTGAAATGCTTATTGCACTTGTATTATCACATAAGATGGAGATAGGTGGTGTACAAGTGATTTGAAAGTCCTGCAAGGTTTGCATCATCCAAAGAAGTTGAGTGCAACAAGATGCACCAGCCACATATTCCGCTTCAGCTGTAGATAAAGCAATTGAACTCTGTTTCTTGCTGAACCAAGATACTAATCTGGAACCCATAAAGAATGCTCTACCACTTGTGCTCTTTTTATCATCCATGCTTCCAGCCCAATCTGCATCTGTATAAGCATGTAGAGTGAGATCTGTATCTCTAGGATACCATAAGCCATAGTTTTGAGTTCCTTGAAGATACTTGAAAATTCTCTTTATTGCCTGAAGATGGGTTTCTTTAGGATTTGCCTGAAATCTTCCAACTATTTCCACTGCATGCATGATGTCTGGTCGAGTACCTGTCAAATAAAGAAGACTTCCAATCATGGATCTATATGTTGGTTGATGCATTGCTGCAGATTCATCGTTTGCACTAAGGCTGCATCCTGTAACCATAGGGGTACACACAGGTTTTGAATCCTCCATGCCATATTTTTTCAAGATCTGCTTGAGATACTTGGTTTGAGACAAAAAGATACCGCCTTCATTTTGTTGAATTTGCAATCTAAGAAATTATGTCATTTCTCCAAGCAAGGACATTTCGAATTCTTTCTGCATCACCAAGGCAAAGCTTTGACTCATAGATTCTTCATTGCTGCCAAAGATAATATCATCTACATACACAACAAGTATTAGCAATTTTTCATTTTCACTTTTTATATAAAGATTGCTATCTGCTGATCCTTTTGAGAATCCTTGTTGATGAAGATATTTGTCCAAACGATAGTACCAAGCCCTTGGAGCCTGTTTAAGACCATAGAGAGCCTTTTTTAGTCTGCAAACAAGATTTGGATCATTCCCAATAATGAAGCCATCTGGTTGCTCAATGTACACTTCTTCTTCTAAGTCTCCATTCAGAAAGGTTGATTTCACGTCCATTTGAAATACTTTAAACTTCCGAAAGCTTGAGAGAGCAAAGAACATTCGGATGGCCTCAATTCTAGTAACGGGAGCAAAAGTTTCTTCAAAGTCTAATCCTTCTTGTTGAGAATACCCTTTACACACAAGTCTGGCCTTGTTTCTAATCACTTCTCCATTTTCATTCAACTTGTTTTTAAAGATCCATTTTGTCCCTATGACATTCTTATCTTTTGGTCTAGGAACCAACTCCAAAGTGTTGTCATTTTCTATTTTCTCAAGTTATTCATCCATTTCCTTGACCCAACATTCATCTTTGCACGCCTCTTTTACATTTTGTGGTTCAGTGGAGGAGAGCAAAGCCAAATAGCTTGAGGCTTCTGCAATTGTTCTTCTTGTTTGTATACCTGCCTCTTTCTGCCCCAAAATTTGAGATTCTGGATGATTCTTCTAAACATACCTGGATGGAGTCTTCTCTTCTATCCTCATCTGTTCCTTTGGTGCCTCTTGAGGTTCTTCTTCATCATCAGTCTGATTTGGAGGGTAGTCTTCATCTTCTTCGATATTTCCATAATTTACTTGCCTAGGAATGTTTCATTTTTCATCAACCACAACATCAATGTTGTCAACAATTCTTCCAAGTCTTTTATTGTAACATATATATGCTTTGCTGTGGGGAGAATAACCAAGAAGAATTCCTTCATCTGCTCTAGGTTCAAACTTGCCAAGATGTTCATCATTATTCTTAATATAGCATTTGCTTCCAAAAATTTTGAAATGTTTTACCAAAGGAGTCTCACCATACCAAAGTTGATGAGGAGTTTGAGTGCTATTTACCCGGACATTTGTTTTGTTGAGAATAACCACCGTAGCAAAATCTGCTTCATCTAGAAGGTTGCAGGAGTTCCAAACTCGTCAAGCATAGCACGAACCATTCGTTGAACCGTTCTGTTCATTCTTTCCACTACTCCATTTTGCTGAGGAGTCCTAGCTGTAGAGAATTCCCTTCTTATTCCATGTTCTTCACAAAAATCAAAAAATTCATTTGAGGTAAACTCCCCACCTCTATCAGACCTGAGGCATTTAATTTTGTGATCTGATTCGTTTTCAACCAAGGCTTTGAAAGATTTGAATTTTTCGAATGCTTCATCTTTGTGCTTCATAAGTCCTATCCAAACCATCCTGGAGAAGTCATCAATGAATAATATAAAGTATTCTTCTCCTCGAGGTGACCTTTTCCTAGATGGACCACATACATCTGTATGAACTAGTTCAAGAGGCCTACTAGTTGATCCTTCCTTCTCAGGGAAGTTAGTTCTGGTTTGCTTACCAAACTGACATGATTTGCATATTGTGCTGTCTGGAATTTTGATATCTGGAAGACCACGAACTGCCTGATTTTTGCATGCTTTCCTTATTTGTGAAAAGGTTAGATGCCCCAACCTCCGGTGCCATAACTAGTGTTCATCATCCTTGCTCAAATAGCATTGTTGTTGTCATTCTTCAAATATGTATAAATTATTTGGAGTTCTTCTGCCTTTGATCACTGTTTCTCCTATATCAAGATCACGAA
The DNA here is from genome assembly GCA_031772625.1 of Pinus tabuliformis. Taxonomy (NCBI): domain Eukaryota; kingdom Viridiplantae; phylum Streptophyta; class Pinopsida; order Pinales; family Pinaceae; genus Pinus; species Pinus tabuliformis. The sequence goes on along the minus strand of CM062809.1, from coordinate 1,230,833,167 downwards.
CACTACATCCATTTGATCGAAATATTACCTCGGTTCCTTGATCACACATCTGAATGACACTCAGTAGATTATGCTTCAAAGCCATCAACATACAAAACATTTCCAGATTTGACCTTTTCTTTCAACTGAGCAGTGCCTCCTCCTTTTATGACTGCAGGGGTATCATTTCCAAAAGAAACTTTCTTTCCCTTTTCTAAAATACTATATGATTCAAGATTTTCTTTATCACTTGTCATGTGCTTTGAACATCCACTGTCAATGTACCATTGATTTTCCTGTCCTTCTGCATAAAAAGCTATCCCACATCTTTCTGGTTGTGGTTCCTTTATTCTCCATGTTCTGGTGCTTGATGCTTGTTCCTTTGTCTGCCGAAACCTGCTCCTGCATTGAGAATCTTCATGACCGAAGTTATTACAAATAGAACATTCAATTTCATTTTCAAGCGCTGAAACGTTATTATAGGTCCTTTTCGTAATTCTAGTCATACTTCTTTGTTTTTGAGCTTCTCTAGTCATGATTGTCTTATAGGCAACACATTGAGCTGCTTTGTGACCAAAGTTATGGCAAGAGAAACATTGGCCATTGAAGAAACGTCTGCGATTATCAAATCTACCAACCATATGATTGTAGTTTCTATTGTCATCCATTCTTGAGGAAAACTGAGAAGATATTACCTGTGGCTGATTGTAGCTTTTGTTCACCCTTAAGGATTGTCCCTGATTTACCTGGTAGTCTTTGTTTATTCTTGATGGAATTCGTCCCTGTTTTACCTGGTGATCTCCATTGGGTTTTTGCTCATACCTCCTTGCTGCATCAAGATAACTCTTTGAGGTGGATGCTTGAGATGCTTCTCCATTATCCCCTAGATCTGTCTTGGTAAGTGGAGAGCGCTGTACATTGATGATCTCATCCAGAGTTTCAGATCCTTTAACAAATTTAAGATTAATAGCCTTTGTTTTCTCAATTTCTTTTCTAAGCCCAACAATTTCACATTCTAACTTCTCAAGAAATTGTTCCTTTTCATCAAGTTGGAGTTGCAGAGTATCAATGATCATATTCTTTTCTTCTAAACATACTTTGAGTCTGGAAATCTCTTCATGAAAACCATCTACATCTATAGCATCCATGTAATCATCATCTTCAAAAGCCATTAAAAGTTTATAGTTATTACCTCGTTCATCTTCATCACTATTTGAAAGACCATCACTATCTTCATGAGTGTAGTAACTTTTCTTTGTTGCATTCTGTTTCTCGTTCCATCTACCAAGTTCCTTCCCTTTATCCTTATGTGGACATTTGGCAGCATAGTGACCGACTCTCCCACAAGCAAAGCATTTGAAGGGTAACTTACCTCTGAATCTTCCAGTACCCCGTTGAAGATTCTTGACAAAATTTGATTCTTCTTCCTCTTCTGATGCATGTCCTAACTCATAGTAGTCTCCTTTGCCTGAAGCCTTGAAAGCTGCTTCTCTCCTATCTGATGGTCATCCTTTCCTCATTTCATAAGCAATTAGAATCCCGTGTCGCAGTGACATGGTAAGGTTTCGAAGATTCTCCTTTTCTTCTATAGCCGAAACTTTAGATTCAAATCTAGGAGACAAAGATCTTAGAACTTTTTCAACCACAACAACCTCTTTTATTTCTTCACCCAAGTTTTTCATACAATTAACAATCTCATCTACATGAAGGAAATAGTTAGCCACACCTTCATCATTGTGCATTCTGAGATTTTCATACTGAATCCTAAGGGCCCGAAGTTTTGCACGTTTTACCTGTTCATCTCCTTGATAGCTCAGAACAATCTTGTCCCATATTTCTTTTGCTGATTTATACTGCATAACCTTGACGAATTCTGATTGAGATAGGCATCCTAATAGGGTATTGACTCCCTTTGCATTTGTTTCATATTTCTTCTTCTTAGCCGAGTCTGTAGGAGTTGCTGATGGAAAAGTGTACCCTGTATATATGATATCCCAAACTTCTGTACCAAGAGATTGAAGATAGGCAGTAACTCTTACTTTCCAATATACGAAGTTTGTCCCATCAAAAGTCGGCAGCTTGATAGATGCTTCTCTCTCGTAGTTGCTCACGATGATGGATCTTCCTCCAAGCGATCAAGCTTCTTCAGAAGGACCTGCTCTGATACCAATTGTTGAAAATAATACTGAGAGGGGAGGTGAATCAGTATTATCAAGCCAAATATTCCCTTTTAAAAAATTCAGAAGATATACGCTACTTCAGTTAGTCAAACCCGCATATATACGCGATTATGTAGAAGGAAACCTGCGTATACAGTGCAAACTTATAATTTAATTTATCTTTCAGATGTTGATTATTAATCTGTGTATCTGTGTGAAATAAATAGTAACTAGACCAGTAAAAACAAAATAGAAGAGAGTCACACACACAAGAACACAAGATATAAGGTGGAAACCCAATGTGGGTGAAAACCACTTGCTGCAATTCGTCTCTATCTTCCTTTAATTAGAAACTTGTTTTTACAATGTACTGGTGCAGTCCTTTACCAGTACGCGGGCTACAACCTGCAGAGAGCTACAACCCTCTCTCGTTTTCCAGATTCTTCTAGAAGGGAGCTACAACCCCCTTAGCTCTTGTACTACCCAAGATACTAGTACGTAGGTGCTAGCCTACTGAAGGCTACAACCTTCTCTTTCTTCCAGGGACCACGTTTCATAAATTTTCAGACTAGATCCATGAACATCAATCAATCATCAAGATTTCTGCTTCAACCAAACTCCCTTTTACTGAACAAAACTGATTCAAAATAAACACTTCTTTGATAGTTGTACCCAGAGCACAGTAACAGTAACAATATACCAAATTCTGAACCCAGAACACTGCAACAACAAATAGAGGTAGCTAGATCACAATAACATACATATACGCTACTTAAGCAACCTGAAACCTGCGTGTATATGCTTCTGTATGTGGAGAAACCTGCGTATATGTAGTTTTCCTTTACTGAACTTGCGTGTATACACGCCTACGCTTCACTGAACCTGCGTATAGATCTATAAAGGATTATTTACTCTTTCAAACAGTCAAATACAAGTTAACCCAGATTATCAGATTTATAGACCAAGCGTGCGCCTCACAGAACAGATCAAAATCATACAAAGATACTATCATTCAAGCTTTAAATATTATGACCCATCAATAGATCTTATCCTTCTTTATGCGCTAAGTTTCCTCCTTCATTCAGATCCAGATCTGCACCAAAACCCCAATCACAAAAGTTTCAGATCTAGCACGAGTTAGATATTCAATTGATTCCAAAGATACCTTGCCAAATGATCTCCTTCCTCTTTTATAGCCTTAGGCCTTTCTCAATACCACGGTCCAAAACCATAGTAACTCAATACCACAGGCCCAATACTTTGGGATCAACACTTCTGACGAGATACCATGGTCCAAAACCATAGGTTCAAATACCAAGGACTAATTGCCCTAGACCAAAGGTAAGTTTTCCAACATATACACGCTTTTTCTTGCATGAAAGTGCATGTATACGCATACGCGCCTTCGAAACTACCAATCAACGTGTATACGCGACTTTGTCTAGATGAACTTGCGTATATGACTTTATCTTCATTCTGAAAGCCTGAACTGAGATCTGTCACCAGATAGAGTTGCCATCAAGGACAACATCTGTGCCATAGCTCACACCTGTACCATAATGCCAACACCTTCTTCGGCCATACTATCTGTTGAATGTAGTTTGTTGAGGAGAAAATGCACTTGGTATTGGTAGCCTGGTCACCTTCGTCCTTCAGGTATATGAGAATGATCAAGGGGCGTGGATTGTGTGGCAAGTGTACGAGTAGGACGGAGGAGCTAGACTGGCTGTTGGATCGAGAGGATGCACTGCGGGAATGAGTCAATCGAGGATATCAGACGAGGCAGGAGAGGGATGATTGCGGGCTGTTGGATCTCAGGCGGGTAGATCCAACGGTCGTTGGGTGGCAGAAATGCACCAAGGTTGACGGGCGAGGATGGGTGGTAAGTAGTATTGATCTCACCGTGTTGGGGAGTTGGGAGGTAAACGATGATGGTGAGTGATACCATTCAAAAAGTGACACATGGCGGTAGGGGAAGGATGAAACCACTTTCCATCACGTGTTATCACCCCAACTATTTGCGGGCGTGGGGAGAGTGAACGCCTCCGATTAGGGCGGAAATGATCGGACGGTGAGGATTTGATTGTGTGGGTTTTCATCAGGCATGACAGAGGACTGTTGGATCGAGGTGTGGTGATCGACGGCCATAATTAAAAGGTGATGATGGGTTATGGAGGCGTAAGGTCATGTCGATGCAGTGCTATGGGGTTTTAAGCTTTGCTCTTGGGGATTGAAGAAACAGGTGTTTATGCGGGTATTAGGGGAAAAATGGAGGCAGAGAGGGTGAAAAAGAGTAGGTGGGGCACAGGAGAAGAATGAAGATGACCATTGTGAAATTTCTTTTGAGCATAATTAACATGACCAAGCTTATATTCAACCTTCAAAGGACCATAGCTATAGCAGAGCTAACACCCCCCTTTGTCAGCTAAAAGGAGAGACAATCTTCTTCAAATTATTTCTAAATTCCCTCCCTCCAGGTGTAGGAGTGTTCACTGGTGTAAACCCCCGTTCATCTACATGAAAGTACCATATTCATTTCTATTGTTGGCTGCAATATGTGTGAGTGAATTCGATTGTAAAACTTATACAAACTTCTGAACATGGATGACCATTCGCAGGGATAAATCCATGAATAATTGATCTTCAATCTAGTTGATTGTTGTTGTTTGTTGCATTGCACTGATGAATGATTTGACCGGCCACAATGGTGACAAGGATGGAGATCAAAACACTAATCTTATAGATGACCGGTTCTTTGACAATGAAGGCATTTTGGTTTGACTGCAACTTCAGTCTCCACCATGTTTGGTATGGGTATATTTCTGCTATTTATTTTATGAGTGTTTCATTATTAGTTTATTAAATTCCTTCAATTGGTATCAGAGCGAGGTTCTTTGGGCTTTGTAGCACCCGATGGGAGTGAAGAAGTTTGAATCCGAGACCTATGGTTTGTTACAGTGACAAACATTCTGTGTATAAATGTGAATATGGCAGAAGTAGTTGGCTTGGAGTCTGGACTACAGCTTGAGCTATTTACTTGTCCACGACAACAGGTTCCATGTAGTCTAGGTTCTCCCCTCCATTGACACAACATCCATCGTGGAAACCTAATTCCACCTAAAGAAGCCATAAAAGAATGAAACGACACGCTGCTATGACATTTGATCTTGACAGAATTGCGAAGAGAGCATGAGCAATTGTTGAAAGCCTTCGAATAGAGTTAAGTCGTAGCTGAATGTCCTCATTCTTTAATTCATCAATCAGAATGGAAATTGGATATAGTGGCTCATCAAGCATCGCCATTGTGTTGCCCAGAAACTGCTGGTGAGTCTGTTGGTTGCAAAATCAGAGGAATCGCCGAGGCAAGTGATGGATCAGTCGAATAACTGCAGAGATTTCGTGTTCCATGACTGGAGCTAGAAGTGACGTAGAATTCAAAATTGTCATGCGATACAAGTAGTGAGGATTATTTATCTTCTCTAGGACCTGTGGAACAATATGTTGTATTGCCCATTCTGGACCAAATTCTTCAACAGTTTATCTCTCTCTAATTGAAGTCTCAAAATATGATCAATAATTGGAGTGTTATCTAAACTTCCAGTAGAGGCACGAGTAACATAAGCATGATAGAACTCCTCATGAAGATTGTGATTATCTGCATGTTGTTGAACTAGTTGGTAGCTTGGAGTATCTAATGTAATAATCCATGGTACATTCTTGGTAGTTGCACCTTCATAACCCTTAGATGCTGCTGTTTGAGTAGCAAGACCAAGAGAAGTTGGTGGCAATCCCTGAATATATTTCTTGTTAGTTATTAGCTTCTCAAAGCTTTTTGTTGCATCCAAAACGTTCTCAATAAATTTTAATGAAACATTTTCTAATTCCTGTTGGATTTCATTGAAGCACACTTTAGCATCCCCTTCCAAAGCAACACCATTAAGTGTGGCTTCCTTAATCTGAACTTCAACTATACGTTTTTGGGCTTCTATCAGCGTTTCCCAAATAGGATCTTCCTGAATAGCTTTGAATGCATTGAAGATAGGTTTGATTTGTCCTAGTCTAAGTTGAAATGTCACTTTTTTAGGCTGCACTTCCTCAATAGTTGAACGAAGATCTTCAAAATCTTTGACAATTTTAAGATGGTTTACAACTCTCCATACAACGGATAGACAATCCATGATTTTCTCTAAAGGCTCAACTAGCCCTAACCAAGTTGGTTGTACTGTTCTTTCCAGTTTAGCTAAATCATTTTCCAGTTGTTGAAAGAGAGCCCTAATGCTAGGGTAGATGTTCTCCAGCTCCATTGCATCGAAACAGGGAAAGGGTCTTAATTGTAGCAGTGGGTTTTACTCGAATATCTCCACTCCAACCATTCTTTGTACCTCATTGAGACTCAGACTCACGCAATGAAAATTTGAAGAAAATATTGTTTTGAATCTGATACCTGCTGAAGGTCTAGTGGCACTAAGAATAGTGGTGGAAGAATTCACATAATTAAGAGAAGAAAGAAAGAAATTAATTATTTTTAAAGAGTAAATTTTTATGATGAGATAAGTGTGCATTTTTTTAGTGTGGAGTGACAAGTGGGAATTTGATAAAGTAAGGGCTTATTTCCTTGTAATGGAGTGATAACGTGTATTTGTTACAGAAGTCATTTTAATATTTTGTTGAAGAAAGTGTGTGAGTCAGTTTTGAAGACATTTTGCTTCCAAAGTTTGCAAGTGTGATATTCTCATTGAGAAGTTTCCATGACAAAGTTGTGACATTGAAGAATGATGTACTCCAGTAATTAATAAAATCATAATTTTTGTGGTGCTTATGTCCTAGATCCACTGTAAATTGAATAAGGGGATCTTAGGTACATCATCTGTAATGAATGTGTGTGCATGACTTGTGTTCAAATTATCAAAATTCCCTCTTTGTATTATGCTTAAACAAATACATGCACATAAGAAAGCTTAAGTATAAGAATGCTTAATCAAGCTCCTATAATCAAGCTTAAGTATAAGAACGCTTAATCAAGCTCCTGTAATCAAGCTTAAGTATAAGAATGCTTAATCAAGCTCCTGTAATCAAGCTTAAGTACACAAGCACAAAGCGTCACATCATCAACTTGATAATAAAATCTTTGAAGAAATCACATTTCACATTATGTAATCAAAGCAATCAAGTTAAGGACGCTACAAAATCAGGCATTTCAAGCCAAGACGATATCAACAACATCAACACTTTTTGTATCACTTGTAGATAAACATTTTTTAATTGAATTGTATGGGTGCATTCTCAGTTGTAACCGACACCCTACTTTGAATTTTTAATGTGAATACATTAATTCAAGTAAGTCTTCAACTGCATCATCAAGATTTAACTTGTCATTTGTCTCTTGGGTTCATTTTAGACAGTGTTCAACACCCTTCATTTTTTAAAATCAACACATTCAGCAGTACATTAAAGAAATCACAAAGTGTCAGTAATCAATCAAGCAAGTTCAAGCAAGCCATCTAGCAAGCAATCATCATCAAACGAGTGTGAATTCTAGTAGTCTATTCTTCAAGTGATCATCAAATCAAGCTAGTGTTTAACACAATAAGCAATAAATCAAGGGAGCGTGTCAAATCTATTCACCCCCATATCTTCCAGATGCAGTCCAAAAAGTCTATTTTGACATTAGAAACTTTCCACACAAAAGTTGGTTCATGGCCAAGAATTGCAGGGGAGATTAAGGAAGGTAAACACATCTATTTTTTGTACCCTAGCCAATACTGGGAGAAATGATTGTGGATTCCATAAAATGCTTGAATGAGGAGGAGCTATAACCAGTCATCAAAAAAATGAAGAAACAAATTATCTTCTTAAAGGAAACCACTGCCAACATTGGGATCTCAATAGGTTTGGTTTCCACTTTTGTTGAGTTTCAAGGTTTAAGACATCAAGATCCTCTGATTAATTCCCCTCAACTTTCTAAAATGTCGGTAATAGGGCCCCATTCATAGTTTAATTCTACCATCCCAAAAATATGTAAATCAAAAGCTACCAAACCTCTAGTAGGGCCCAAAAATAAGAAATCAAACCTTATTAGTCACATTGTCAATCTCACCATTGAAGAACCCCAATCCCATACTGCCTTGCCCATCATTGGAGAAATTCCACCCTCCACTTCAGTTTTGTCACCTAGATCACACAACCCATCATCCCATACTACATACACATCCATCACCATCTCATGTACTATACCCTCTGGGACACTGTTGGTAATGAACATGGACATGGAGGATGACTCTATTGTCCATTTCATTATAGCAGTCTCTAGCGGAGAAGTCATCATTGCTTCCTGTTGAGGCCTCGAAAATCGCTGCCACAACAAAGGGGAAACCACCCGGTCCGGAACCTTGAAAGCAGCTCCTTTTCCGTTTGGAATAGTGGCTCCGACTGGGGATAATGGGACCAGTTTCCCAATAATAGATAAAAGTGGGATGGATGGGTAGGTTATGCGGTAGGATAGTGATAAGCGAATAACTAAAACTATCAGCAAAATATATAATCTAATAATCTAATCCCGGGACTTATCAATCTTTCAAAGTGTAGTGTTTGATAATCTGTGCTTTAAAGCAGGCATATAGATGACTCTAGCACTAAAGCATAGACGTTTAAACCATTTAAAATTGCTCTGCATAATTAGTTATGCAGAGCGATAATAGCGAATTACTACACATTGACATTCATATCATTGCTACATGCATGATTAAAAGAAAGGCATATCACAAAACATCCAATAGTGGACTGAAATGAAAATTTGTTGTTACAGCGCATACATGTATTCAACAATAGCAAAAGATAATAACACAGCAATTCATATAAAAGGAAAGAAGACAGATGCAGATAAAAGTACCATGTAAGCTGCTCAACAATCCATTATATAAATCGCTATGTCGCAGTCCTTCCTTCAAACCAGAAAGTATTCCAAACAAGAGACAATAGTGCACAAATGCATAAAACAGCCTTCTCGTCAAATTAAGGACTATTGGTCGAGTTTCACAAAAGAATATAGGCTGAAGCACAGTAGTGCAAACTTCAGCCTTTAAGTCTATTACAAAATTTTACGACCCTTTCCAAAACAATGAAAGGGTCTATAAATACTATTCTAATCTAAATATCTAAGAAAAACTGAAAAACTATGAAATTGGCATCAATAAATATTTCTCCATTTTTGTTGGCAATCTGGCAGTCGGAAGCAATGCTTCATTCGGTGGGCTCTTTGCCTTTAAACCTCAACTGACATATCGCAAGCATGGGCTGTACTTCCGGTGGAGTGTTGAGACGCGACGTGAGCTGGGCATCATATGTGGCATCCTGAAAGTCGGGGATCAGGCAATTGAGAGCATCTGTTAAACACTTAAGAGCCGACCTTTGAGTGTGCAGTTTGATTAAAAAGAGCCAATATGCATCGGAGGTTAAAGTTTTTACTCCAGCGATTAACTTCCTCTTTTCCTCCAGACCATGATAACTTGTTTGTTCAATCATATTTGCCGTGGTTATGCTTCCAGGTGTACACTGAGAGATTATGTTGGTCCAATAGAGTGTGTTGTTGACGAAATCAATCATATTGTTGGAAATCATTTTAGATCTTGAAGCTGCTCTTTCCGCTTTCATCATCTGAGTATTCCATTCCGTGAAGAGTATGTCTTTGAATGGCTCATAGATCCTAGGCAAGTTTTCTTGTTTTCCCTCATCAGTATCTTTCCACTCAAGATATGAGGTTATGGTTTCTTCGGCCTGATCTAGCTCATTTCTGACTTTGTCAATTTGCTGACATACTGTTGCAGATGCTTCACATAATGGCTCAGCCTCAGTTAGTTGTTGGCACAAGAGTCTAACCTGAGAGATTAATGCATTGTTTATTCGAGCTGCCTCTGCTCTGAAATCTTCGATTTTCTTAGTGCCCTTGATATCTTCAAGCTGTGCTAACAGTCGAGCAATTTGCTCATCTTTTGACTTTGTCATTAGATCGTTTGCCGCTCTCAATTGTGCCAATGCCTCTGTTAGCTCCTCCCGCTTCTGGATTGCGCTCTGATCAATCCTCTGTTTTTGAGTCTGTAGTTGCTAGGTTAAGACACTGTTTGCTTGCTATTGTGCTAGCAACTGCTCTTTTACCTGTGCTGCCTTGTTTTGTGCTTCAGCTACCTCTGCTTGCAATGCACAAATTTCCTGGTCCTTAGTCTTTAACAAAAGACTTACCTCCGATGCTTTATCAATAGTAGCTGCAGAATAAGCTCCCGCATACTGCGATAGCTTGGTTAGATCATCGGAGGGGTCCAATTCTTCCTTCCAGACTACATTCCCCGTAACTGTCTGCTCAGGAAAGATGGAAGGTTGATCAAGCCTTCGTCTCTTCCTTGAGCGCTTAACAACCGCTTTGTGCCTAGGGCTGTAGAAAACGTCCAGGGGAGGAATATCTTCCACCTGGAGCACAATCTGATTGGAAGGGTCTTTGGTGATTACTTCGAGCTCCTTTGAAATGGGTGGGCCGCTGGTTCCGCTTGGAACCTGAGAAGAAGTGGTGTCCGGTGTGTCTTTGGAGCCTTCCTTTCCACTGATAATGGAATCGAATTGATTCCATTGTTTCAGCAATTCAGGATCTATGGAGGTCTGGGATTTACTCTTCTCCTTTTCTTGTTCCAACCTCTTTTGCTCCTCCAACTCTTTCTGTCGCTGTTCTTCTGACTCCTTTCTCTGTTTCTCTTCTTGCTCTCTTCTTTGCTTATCTGCTAATTCCTTTTTCTGCCTATCTGCCAGTTCTTTCCTTTGTTTCTCTTCTTCCTCTTTCTTCCGCTGTTCCTCCATCTGCTTCTGCTTTCTCTGTTCTTGTTCCTTCTGCTCTTTCTGCTGCTTATCCATTTGCTCCTTTCTCTGCTTCTCTACCTGCTGCTTCTCTTGCCTTTCCTCCTGTTGTTTCTTTTGTTATTTATTTATAACAGGAGGTTGGCTCGTCTGTTTCTGACCTGGCTCGCTTGAGGAGGATGCTGTGGTTAATGACAATAAATCTAGGGGCAGAGTTTGCAACCTCTGCTCCCTAAGTTTATTGAATTCGATTAAATTTTCATCATTGTATCTCATCTTGGCAAGCTGCATGGTTTGGCCTATTGAGTCAGCAGCTACGAACAGGTCATCAAACTCATCTTCTTGATGATCAATCTTGGTCAATTTGGCCTGTTCTAAGGCATTGTAGGAAGTTTTATGTGGATCATAGAGTCTGGCCGACATAGTGGGCAGGGATAAAGCTTGCATCTTTGTTGCCTCCTTTTTTGCATGCTGAATATTATGCAGATTAAAAACACCCATCCTCAAGGGAAAAGGGGGCCAGCCCCTCTTTTTCTCTTTCTTGAGAGTTTGAGTGACACTTTCGGCCATGATCTGGTAGGAGATTTCTCGGGCTAACAGTTTGTCTGGAACATATAGAGGGAGAACATGCGGTTTGGCTTGGCTTCCATAAACCCTAATATAGGTAAAATGCTCTTCTCCAAACCAACCTGCTATAGCTGGTAAGTCGAAGGAAGCGAGATAGGAGATTTTAGGAATAGGCAGATCAAAAATGGAATAATGAACGGGAAGCATAAAACCATTGCAAATTTGATACAAATGGTCCTTGTAAGAGGACTTCTGTTATAGACAATTTTGTGCCTTGCAGCATCAGGCATGAATTGTCAATAATCCAAGAGATCCAAAGTCCCTAAACATGATGTTCCTACCCCTAGAGGAACAAGGTCAGCAAACCAACAGCTCTCAGATCAGTTCTCCACCTGAAAACACTCAAAAACAAGCAATCCTGAAATCAAAGCAAGTGCTCCACTAGGCTTCTGCGCTGAAACTCAACTCCTCCATGGTGTACCTGCGTTGCAAAGCAGGTAGAACAAAGGCCACCTACGCTGAGCGAGATGGGACAAGTGGCACACTGAGTCATTGCTTTGGAATCTTCCAAAAATGACACTTGGATCAGGGATTTCGCCTTTTGATGAGTCAGAGGCTCTGTTTCTCCAAGTGGAAGCAAGGTTCTCCAAGTGGACTCAAGAACTGAAGATCAACTGAAGAGAGAGAGGACACAAGGCAGCTACACATCAGTTGCAAGCTGACTCATCCTTTCTCAATTCATCTATATATTGAGCTCTCTCCTATGAGCTCAGGAGGCTGGAATCTTGTGCAAAGTAATGATATGCTGTTGGTTTCACTATAGAACTATTGGGTGATTGCTTGAAGGAGGTGAAGAGGAGAAATTCTTTCTGCTGGGAGGTGTTGCTGGATTGGGGCCTTCAATGGTTGTAACACTCTCAGAACTTTACTTCTTCCATTAATAAAAGCTATTGAGGTTCTTCTATATGCACTTGTTTCAATGATGTATTGTGATAATTGTATATTTGATTTATGCTAATCCTTGAATCAGTTATGATTGCATGCTTCTTGTAGTTTCCTTCTTTGTTATCTTGCAGGATCTCATTGTAGCTGGGCCAGCAAAAGAGCAAGGAGCTGGGAGCAAGCAGCAAAGAGAAGAGTTTGGATTCGACATTAAGCGCAAGGCAACGGTTAGTGCATTTCTTCATTCTCTCTTGCTTTCGTAAAGAAGTAAACCTTAAGTAGTTTTCTTTACAGTTGTTGCTGAGGTACTATCACCCTTAGAGTGGGATAGGGTCATCTGAGTCGGATACTTTTCCCTACAACAAACTGGCGACTCCGCTGGGGATCGTATCTGTTTGATTGTTTGTAGTATTTTGCTATTCATTTCCTGAACAAAAGAGTACCAAATCGAAAAGTTTTTGACTATATCAAAAGCGAAGTAGAGGGAAGCTACTCTAGCTCATTTCTGAGCATGTTCATGATTTGAAGAGATTATCTACAAGGATCCTTGTAAGCTCTTAGTGATAGCTTTTCATCTTCCTTGTCATCCCTTAGTGTGTGCTTGACTGATAGCTTCTGATTTGAGCAAAAACTGTGAATTTTTGAGAAAATTGTGACCCGGAAACTGAGAAAACGCAACTTTCGTTTTCCAAAGCAGGTAGTACACAGGCTACCTGCTTTGCAATGCAGGTCCCGAAGGGGCTACCTGCGCTGAGAGCCAGACTGGCTGTGCAGCACCTGCGTTGGCCCAATTTTGCCTTGTGCATTTGGTGTTTCCTCCCTTTTTCTTGCCTATTTTCACTATAGATTTTGCAGCCAGTTACCAGTCTTGTACCTGTTCTGAAACCAACCTTACTTGCCATCATTCCGCCTCTGTTATATAACGAAATTGTACTTGTTCTTTTGTATTTCTTACATCATTTACAATTTCCCATAACGAAAGTGAACTAGTCTTGCTTTGGCCTCTTAGATCTGAACCTGTGTTAGGCATTTTGTTGGTCTAAAGAGTTAGCTTGTTTGCTGTCCATAGCTGATTAGTATTTTTACTTTCGTCATTATGGTTTGATTTCATGCATTTCCAGTGTTTAAACAAGTAAATCTTAAGGTGTCTTTTGATTTTGGACCAGCTTGTTTACTTTCACTTGAAATCGAAATTGAAGTTATATAACAACTTTCTTTTTGTAATACATCAACATTAAGAAAGGGAAAATAAAATACATGCATTGTGCATTTTGCATTTGAAAAAGTTTGCATGATGATTTAGGAGAAAGTGCATTAGTTTGTGCTGTATGAACTGCGTGAAAAGATATGCCTTTCTTCTCCCTCAGTAGTTAAGATTTTCATCAGTCAAAAAGATTTGAAAAAAGCTTGCTTCTCATCTTAGGCTGCATTTAGGAATTTGTCATATACATCTCGTGGTGAACCTTGAAAGGCAAACTTTAAAAATATCAACTTAAAATATATTGAATGAACCTAACAATGCATTGAAACATAACGCAAACACATAGAGGTCTAAGCTAGAGACGTGTTCCGGCGTCGTTAAACGTAGTGACTGTCGATCTCGAAGAAGGTGGGTGATTCCTCCTGAGAGTCGGTGGCACTAATACGGACTTGTGCTCCCACGTACCGTCGAGTATATATTGGGAGACCCCTATAGGCATATATCCTTTATCCTTAGGAAGCCGTGTCGGCCGCCCTACTGATCGCAATGCAGTGAACACAGCATTCACGAAGATTGACCACACGTACCGTAAAACGTATTCCGTGGTTTTGCGAAAGGTTTGGCACACCCTCTGCCTAGATCTCCAGAGCAGTTTCTTTTGGCCTTTTTCAAACTCTATAACTGAAAAAGTCCAACCGAGCATTTGTCACTTCGGGCTCGTTAAAACATCGAAGGAGACTAGAGTCATCTTTAGCTTTTTCTCGACTCTTTAAAACTGAAAAAGCAAGTTGTGTCTAAAGCGTCGTTATAAAATTTATTTTAAGCGGAATAATCATCACCTTTCCTTCGTTGATCTTCGAAGTTAGTTCACCACAAGTGGAAGTTCCTGTAGAATCGCTAAGAAATCTTTTGGATAGGCTAGATATGTCTGAACAACCGTCGACATCTAGGACTGTGTCGTCCGACACAGCAGCAGCAGAGCCTCCTGCTACTACTCCAACGATGTTCGCTGGTATACCATCTGTCCCGGCCAATTGTCAACAACAAGCCAGAGTCCAATCGGGGACAACGACATGGTTAGTTCCTATTTCTTCATCCGGATTATCATCTGGTATTTCTTATGTTGAAACTCAACAAATTGATCCAATGTGTCTTCAAAGGCCATTTTACCCTTTAAGTACTGGATTTCCACCATATGGAGGGCAGTATGCTCTTTCATTGTTCCCTCCCAGAGAACAACCATATGGGAGTTTACAACAAAGTTCAGGTCAAACTGGAATTACATCCAGTGGTTGGGTACCAATACTGCCTCAACAACCAGGGGTTGTATATTCAATGCAACCAGTACACCCTGTGTCGAATTTTCCCACCATACCTGCTATAGTGAATGTGTCGCAAGTACAAGCTCCACCTGTTGTATGTCAACCCCAAGTTTCTCAGGTTGCAATACAACAACCTCTTGTCTCAATGACTCAATCACAATCTCAGGGTAGTGCCTCCTTATCTGGAGCGACTCAGGCTCAAACAAGTACCGTGACTCCTCATCCTGGTCAATCATCTAGTATTGGTCAACAGCAAATGGTCCAACAACCAGAGCTGCTTCAATCTCAACAACCGCCATTCCAGCAATCATATCAAGGACCTGAGCAACAAGTCTTTGTAAGTAATGGGCAACCATACTATAATGGTTATGCCCATCAACCTTGTCAAAGTTGTCAGCATTATGCTCGTCTGCAAAGACCCATTGCTCAGGCGATACCATCTTATCCTGGATATGCTTCGCCTAACCTGAACCAACAGTTTCCCTTTGTAGCAACTCTAGAACTACCAGATCTAAACCGGCTGACGAATGATCCAATTGCTTATGCCCCTTGGTGGCCAGCGATTCCACATAAACTTCCGTCAGATATTCCTAAATTTAATGGAAATCCGGGTGAAGACCCGTCAAATCATGTGATGACATTCCATCTATGGTGTTCATCGAACACCTTGAATGATGATTCGATAAGACTTCGCCTCTTTTAGAGGACGTTGACGGGTCCAGCGGCAAAATGGTACATTGAATTGCCTAGAGCTTCGTTCGACAACTTCAGTACCTTAGCCACAACCTTTTTAACCCATTTTCAATTACCGATAAGGTATGAAACGGGAACAGAACTCCTTACCAACTTCAAACAGACGACGGCCACCCATATATCTGATCATATACATGAGTGGCGTCGTCGTCGTAGGATGGTGAAAACATACGTTCCCGATCAGATGTTAGCTGAATGGTTTATAAAGTCATTACTTCCCGCTATAACGGAAGATGTGGCCAATGGGGGAGTCGTAACAGAGGAGCAAGTTATCGCTCGTGCACAGTATCTAGACTTGGTCTATACTCAGTCCGGCACGCTCTACGACAAAATACCTGACGCCCCTAGACCGGAATTCTCAATTCCTCCTCCTCCTAAATCAAACAATGACTCTCACGCCGGCGATGGCGTGATTGGCAAGCGCAAAATTTATAGTCAAAATGCAAATGAAGAACTTCTTGCCTCAGAAGTAAATGCCATGTCGACCGACAAGGGCAAAAAACTGAAGCAACCAGGGGGCAAGAAGAAAAAGACAGGGAGAAAAAGGAAACCCCCGGCAGGGTGTCATATATGCGATGAGGATCATTGGACGAAATATTGTCCACATATAGCTGAAGTTAAGAAACTCTTCAAGAGTTCAGAAACCCCAGCAGTATTGACTAATCCGTTTCCTAATCCAAGTCAAAATCTGGTTGCTAATCAAAATGCTTCCGGATCCCAAGTGCTTATGTTGTCTACCTCAAAGCAACAGAATAATGCTTTGACAAGGAATAAAGATTACGGGAATCCAAAGTTGTCGAACAACAAGGTTAATGAAGGACCTAGTAGTTCAACAACAACTTTGACCGAAGTTGTGCCACCCATCGTTCCTGAGCCGATGATAAAGTCGCCAAAGGGAGTAGTACACAAATCGACATTTAATCCTCGTGCCAAAGGAGCACAGAATTATAATATAGTAAAGGACCTGGCCCAATCGCTGTCCACTATGTCGACACTTGAAGTACCACAAAATTGCCCCTCCCAAGAGCAAGCTTTATTATCAGCAATAGGTGGGATTGGCCCAATGGATTCCAATCTTGTGGCCTTTGATCATAAAGGATATGACCCTCAGTTACCAGCTCAACTAGCTTTCCTTATTCAAGTGAAAGCCCTCAACAAAACTGTTCATCGAACAATTATTGATGAGGGGGCATCTACATGTCTTATGTCGATGAGTTGCTGGAAAGATTTAGGCTCACCACCCTTGTCGAAATCGTCAACGACGTTAAAAGCATTTGATGGACGATCATATACTCCATACGGGATTTTAAGTAACTTGCAAGTTGAACTGGGGGGCAAAACAGTAGGAATTGATGTTGAATTAATTGATGGAAACCTCGATTACAACATCCTACTTGGAAGACCATGGATCTATGCCATGGCCGCAGTTGTGTCGACCTACTTCAGGAAGATTGCATTTCCCTTCCAAGGAGGAATTACAATCGTCGACCAACAAAATTTTCTCCCTGGCAGTCCACAAGTTACGGGAAGCATTCCAATGATCCATGGAAGGAATCATTCGCTCCAAAATATCGGAGTAGGCCTCCTAAAAGACCCTGCCTTAATGGGTACTTTCGCCCTACCACCTCCAAATAATCTGGCGAGAGTGGCCACGGTGGAAACCTACAAAATGAAATCTAATCCAATCTTCTGGTTGGATTCGGAAGATTCCTAAATATTTTGTCGGCATGGATCATCGCCCTAATAGAAATATTGTAAATACAGTGGGCTCCGAGGACGGTTCTTATCTTGTGTCAACCTCGTTAAAAAATGAAACAAGGAGCCGAGGACGGTTCTTATCTTGTGTCAACCTCGTTAAAAAATGAAACAAGGAGCCGAGGACGGTTCTTATCTTGTGTCAACCTCATTAAAAAAAAAAAAAATGAAACAAATCCCCGAGGTAAACCTTCATTCCAACCACCGAGTTGGATGCAATGAAGCTTGGGGGGCATACACCTCGATTTGCATTATTATGCTGGGGGCATGCAAACTTATCTCCGAGCAGTTTTAGCGTCATAGTTCATGCTCGTTAAAAAATAAACATAAGCTTTTGAGCAAGTTTAAGCTCGTTAAAAAATGAACTTCCCGGTAAATAACCTTGGTAAATGTAACCTATCAGCCATAAAAGCCTTGGTCGTGTTTGCACCCACCACCTCCACCGTCATTTGGCCGATCGTTCACCTCCATATGATTGTTTACCCATTTTGAGGAACAGCTGCGAAGAGTGATTTCACTTAGCCATCCTTGTAACACTGCCGTGATTGGAATATTCCAACCTGTACCTGGAATCTGCTGCTGCCCTGTTCATCACTCGTTCCTCAAAAGACGAGTCTTCTTTGAGCTCTTTTCACTGACTCGTAAAATATGAAAAGTTTGCCGAGTTTTGGCCTTCCAGCTCGTTAAAGCAACCGGAAGAGCTATCCCTCCTCTAGATTTTAATCTTTTTGGACCTGAGGGATTATTGCACAAAAAGATCGAGCGCTTGTTTTGTTCGGCTCGTTAAAGCAATCGAAAATTCATCCCTTCTGTATTGTTTTATACTTTTTCGGACTTAAGGGATTAGATGACGAAAAAGGAATTCTGGAGTTGACTTTATGTACCTTTTCAGACTCTCTAAAAATGAAAAGGTCCGAGTTATCCTTGTCATTAGACTCGTTAAATTCATTAAATAGCGACAAACTTGTCTTTAGACGAGAACAAGTTTCCCTATCGCTAGGCTCGTTAAAACATAGCGATGGGCTTGCCCGAAGGGCAGGTTATAGAACAAGCATATGTTATCCTCCTCAAGCTTGACAAAAATAAAGAGGTACTGGTAAGCAATGACTGGGGAAAAATTGGGAGAACCTCACAGCTTTAATGGTAGCAAGTCGCTCTTGAACATGACACTTTGTCCTCCGTATCACATCGGGTTGGGTTGTTTCATTCACCGGTCTCATCACCATGGTCCTCGCCACACCATCCACATTTGGGGTAATGCTACCGATCCATCACATCAGTGTCGTTATATGTTCAAGAGATGTTGTTCTGCAAAGAGTCAACCGTGTCCCATCCACTGCCATACATTGTCCTTCATCCATTTCATGACCGCCACCCTGAATCATACATCACAGTTTGTTTTCACCTCATCACAATCACTAGCTCCGTTCTGTGTCACTGATGTGGGATTCATTAAGGCCCTCCTTTGACGGATCGCTCCTTGTCGACATCAGCTCATTATCCAAGGAGTTGATCTAGGAACAACCCCTTCAGTACTTTGAAGCTTGCATGCCTCAATGGCAAGTTTCTCACTTCCGGCGACAGGTATACATCAATGAACTTCGACCAGAAGATTTTGCATGGTGGTCGACGCCAAGTCCTTTATTCCCACCATGTGAATTGTAATGCCGTACCTTGAGGGTCATCATCCTTATCGGTGATTCCTCTCGCGCTTGTTAACGGTTTACATCATTGAGCGGTAATCAAGCGATGTCTTTCCATGTTCGACTTCAAGAAATCCTCACATGGATTGACTTGTACATCGAGTGAAGATTGGAAGAGATTGAAGACCCCGGATCTAGTTTCATCCATCCGGGCTGCGATATATATTCAGGACATAAAGACATTTGATATGTACATCATTGCAGCAGATGATCATCCTTCTCAAAGGATGATAATTTCAGCAGAGAATTATCAGTCTACCATCAGACGATCGTTTGTTCTATGTACCAAAATGAATTTATAAAGCTGAGCATGGGAATGCCCGCCTCAGCTAGATCATGAAAAAGTATGAAAAATAATGTATTGTATTGTATCTTATTACAGGACACTTCTCAACAGATTGAATGAACTTCGGATCCTCCTAATAAAGCATTTCACCCGATAAACGACCTCATACTTTAGGGGGCATCTGTTATAGACAATTTTGTGCCTTGCAGCATCAGGCATGAATTGTCAATAATCCAAGGGATCCAAAGTCCCTAAACATGATGTTCCTACCCCTAGAGGAACAAGGTCAGCAAACCAACAGCTCTCAGATCAGTTCTCCACCTGAAAACACTCAAAAACAAGCAATCCTGAAATCAAAGCAAGTGCTCCACTAGGCTTCTGCGCTGAAACTCAACTCCTCCATGGTGTACCTGCGTTGCAAAGCAGGTAGAACAAAGGCCACCTGTGCTGAGCGAGATGGGACAAGTGGCACACTGAGTCATTGCTCTGGAATCTTCCAAAAATGACACTTGGATCAGGGATTTCGCCTTGTGATGAGTCAGAGGCTCTGTTTCTCCAAGTGGAAGCAAGGTTCTCCAGGTGGACTCAAGAACTGAAGATCAACTGAAGAGAGAGAGGACACAAGGCAGCTACACATCAGTTGCAAGCTGACTCATCCTTTCTCAATTCATCTATATATTGAGCTCTCTCCTATGAGCTCAGGAGGCTGGAATCTTGTGCAAAGTAATGATATGTTGTTGGTTTCACTATAGAACTATTGGGTGATTGCTTGAAGGAGGTGAAGAGGAGAAATTCTTTCTGCTGGGAGGTGTTGCTGGATTGGGGCCTTCAATGGTTGTAACACTCTCAGAACTTTACTTCTTCCATTAATAAAAGCTATTGAGGTTCTTCTATATGCACTTGTTTCAATGATGTATTGTGATAATTGTATATTTGATTTATGCTAATCCTTGAATCAGTTATGATTGCATGCTTCTTGTAGTTTCCTTCTTTGTTATCTTGCAGGATCTCATTGTAGCTGGGCCAGCAAAAGAGCAAGGAGCTGGGAGCAAGCAGCAAAGAGAAGAGTTTGGATTCGACATTAAGCGCAAGGCAACGGTTAGTGCATTTCTTCATTCTCTCTTGCTTTCGTAAAGAAGTAAACCTTAAGTAGTTTTCTTTACAGTTGTTGCTGAGGTACTATCACCCTTAGAGTGGGATAGGGTCATCCGAGTCGGATACTTTTCCCTACAACAACTTCCACAATTTCCGATGATACAGATGAATGGGCAAAGGGTCTTGGCTGGTCCATCTCCAACCGAGAATGGGAAACTCAGAGTCAAAGCAAAATGTGTCCATAATGTAGGCACTATAATAAAATGGAGGGATTTTCCTTTCGGTGACCACAGATTTAGCTCTAAAATCCCGAACAGCTATAGTCAATTTATCAGAAAGAATGGTGGCCCAATCCATGATAAAACCATTAACAACTGCTTCCATTAGGGGAACCATTTCTATATCAAAATTGGCAGAATCATGTAATCCCCATAGCCTACACATCATAATTCCCGCATAGCAATAGGGAGAAGCCAAGGAATCGACAGAGTACTTACCCGAGCTTTCGTGCTTGTGTTTGGTCGGGTTCTGCCTCCAATCCCGAATGGGCTCGGATGGCACTTCATTTTCAGCTGCAAAATTCTCCACGAAGTCTTTGTTGTATATTTTCTCTGGCTCGGGCAAATGATACATTTCCCTCAGGTGCTCTGACTTGAAAGACCCGAAAATCCTTCCATCTCTTGTGTGGAACGTTCTGTCAACAATTGGAATTTCCTCAATTGCCCATCGTACTACATCAATGTAGGGAAGGACTTGTTCTCTAGCCGCTATTTTGTGAAGAAAGGAATCAACCAACTATTTAAGAGTTGCATCAGACTTTTTGAATGGGTCAGCAGTAGCCACTATCCCTGAAACTTTTGGTTGCTCAGCTTCTAGCAAATTATATGTGCCTTGCCATGTAGTCTTGTTAAGACCAGTGCATGTAGTGTCTGAAACGAGGCCTTTCTTGCTATTTGCAGCAGTTTGACCTGCTACAGGTGTAACTGTAGAGCCCGTAGCCCTCTTGGATCTTTTTCCCATCATACTTGAGCTTCTCTCAAAAGACGAATTCTACACAATTGCAAGAGAAATCGTAACAACATAATAACAATGACGCTACACAGAGGGATAGATATATCATTTGAAGCGTGCCAAGATTAATTTCCAAAAGTGGCTGCGGATCCAATTGCTGAGAGGATATTGCAGATGCAATTAATGGTGATTTGAGGTCTGCTACCCATTAAATGTGATGATTATACCGTTATCTGGGTGAATGACTCACTTAAGCGTGCAACAGATATTCTGACGGTTAAACGCAGGTGTTCATTAATCGAAGGGGTAAAATCTTTTAAATACACACGCATTACCTTATCCCTTGCATTAACGGCATTTTGGGATTCGCACTTTATCAACCGGATATGAATATAAAATTAAAGCTTTGAGAGATGGCTTTTAAAAACTGCCGATCACCGATAAGCGATATCGCATCGCTTCGGGGAATAGGTGCTGCACAATTATTACCAAAAGGTGGTGCCGACAGCCGATAAGCGATATCGCATCGGGGGTAGGAACCGGGTACCTTACTGAAGTATGTGGAATTCTGCCGACGGCCGATAGCGATATCGCGTCGGGTTGGGATTTAAATCGTGAAGCGGTTTCGCATGAGGTATCACCGATAGCCGATCGCCAACGTCGCGTCGCGTCGGGACATGAGTTATGTGGCGTTAGTGGTGTGCATGTAACATTGCCGATCGCCGATAGCGATATCGCATCGGCGGAAACCAATATGCCATTTAAATGCATCTCTTATGTTATTGCGATATGCGATCTTGCGATCGCTTTATCGCAATAATAAAAGATTATTTATTATTTGAAACATTGATGTCCTCAAAAAGGCTTAAATATATGACAACTCATTTGATTATGCGGCCTATTTTGAACATACAAGCATTGATGCCAAAATTATTAAAAGGGACCCATTCCATATGTTAATTTTTTGAAAATAAGAATGATATGAAATGGGGGGTTGTTGTAGGGCACAACAATTGGCGATTCGCTGGAAGAACCAGTTATCTCTGAAAGTAATGCAAACACTTAAGCTTTTCAAAACTAGAAACTCAATCAGAAGGGAAAACTTCTAATTTGACTGGATATTCGCGCGTTCTGAACCAAGTGAATTTAGTTAACTCCTTTTCTTTTGGTTTCAAGAAAAATAAATACATTCTAAGTCTTAAAATAGGCCTTTATTGGTTTATAATGATAAAACAAAAACTTTCCCAAATCAGCTGTTATAATTAACCCCTCTGTCATAGGTAGAGCCTCTGTTGCCAGCAAACGTTTATAGTCTCGACAGGGATACCTTTTAACCATAGTATTATTCACTTTTCCATTCACATAAGCTTGTAGTTAACAGAATGCAACTAAAATATGTTTCCATATTTTATTTCTTATCTGTTTTTTCATTCTTTGTCATTGATGAGATAAAAAGCCATTGTCCTGGTTTGGTGGCCAGCTGTTGACAATGCCATTCACTGGTAATAATTTAACTGAACAAGCCGGCTCGTGATGAGACCTCTTGTCTTGAAATTTCAAGCCATTACCCTGTTATGATAGGCAGTATTGGTAATGTCAGTCAAACTATTTTCCTATGAACATGGTAAGCAGGCTTGTAATAAGACCTCTTATCTTTAATCTTCTATATTTTAGAATTACACTCTGAGTAACTATAACCTTTAGTGAATGGGGTGAACAATTTTCTCCTTAAGAGTAAATGGATGACAGGTTGCAGAGTTGAAGATGCTGAAAATGGGTTAGTTTTTAATCTTAAAATGAATAACCTTTGGAGACCATTTTTGAAAACTGAGAATGATTTACAGACCTTTTACCTTTCGAGAAGAGTCCTCAAAACGTTAGGTGGTGATTTCAGAACAAACAGATATCTAGTTCTTTAGAAATTATTCCTTTTGGTTGAGGATTCTAGTATCTAAAAGCAAAAATTTGTATTATTTTGTGAGACAGCTTTTTCAAACCAAGCTACAGGTCAATGGAGATACTCTACAGTTTTATTTCCTATTGATCCTACAAACTACGCAAATCTACAAAGAGGAGAAGGGATCACCTTCTCAATTAAAGAATTTCTTCAAGACTAGGCCATTAACAGGGAGAGAATCTCTCACCCCTGATAGGTCTTGCAATAAAACGGTGGAATGGCCTATCTTTTCATAGATCTGAAATGGTCCAAGCCACATTTTCTTAAATTTGGTATGCTTACCTTTATCTTCGTGGGCCTTGTCCCATTTGAGAACTAAGTCACCAACTTGGAAGTGTTTGGAATCGGATGAGGTTAAGTCAAAGGATGCTTTGATCATCTATTGATGTTTGGCATGGGTGATTCTAGCTTTCTCCCTTTCTTCTTCTAATTTGAGAATTTGGTCATGTCTAAGTTGGATAGAGGAAGAAGGAGTCTCTTTGATGTACTATATTAGGGCTAAAGAGGGTAGAACAAGATTGGTCGGCAATACTGATTCTTTTCCATATCCTAGATTAAATGGGGAGGAACCTATAGAAGCTTTTTGTGTAACCCTATCAGCCCATAATGCAAACACTAGAGATTTGTGCCAGTTTCTATGATTCTGTTCAACGGTTCACTTAATGATTTTGATGAGATTTTTATTAGTTGATTCTGCTAAACCATTTCCCTGGGGATAATAATTAGCAGAATATTTCAGTTTAAACCCCCTCTTAATAGAAAAATCATATATAGCATTTCCTGAGAAATAGGAGGCATTATCAAAAACAAGAGCGTTTGGGACACCAAACCTGGTAATGATGAATTGGTCTATGAACTCGATGATTGCCTCTGAATTTGCTGCCTTCAAAGGAATAGCCTCTACCCATTTGGTAAAATAATCGGTAGCGGTGAGGATATACCTGTGTTGTTTGGAAGATGGTGGAGTAATCTCTCCAATGATATCTAATCCCCATTGTTCAAATGGCTGTTCAATGTTGACAGGTTGCAGGGGGAAAGCTGATTTCCGTTGTCTTCCACTAGCAGTTTGGCAATTAAAGCACTTTCTTACGTATTCATGAGCATCTCTAAACAAAGTAGGCCAATAATATCCAGCATGGATGACTTTGTGGGCTGTTGTGTCTGCTCCAAAATGTCCTCCCGCTGGCCCATCATGTAGTTCCTGTAAAACCTTTTGAGCTTCAGGTTTCTCAAGACATCTTAACAGGATAGAATCATAGTTCTGTCTAAAGAGCACATCATCAATGAGAGTGAAATTCTTCGCTTTTAACCTAATGGCCCTTTTATTTTTGTAAGATAAATTTGGAGGAGCATGACCATTTTTCAAATAGAATATTAAATCTGCATATTGAGATTCGGAATCATTGACACTTATCTGATTGATTGATTGAGTCTGATCGATGTCGCTTGATTCAGGAATGTTTGATGCTCCTGCTAATATCCTGCAAAAACCTTGACCTCTAACAATCTTTGCTGGCTTTATTTCTAGGTCATATTCTTGAAGTGCCGTGACCCAATTGGCTCTTCTTTCACCCAGTTCTTTTTGAATTAATAGTTGCCTTACCGCTGGGAAAGGGACTATTACTTTCGTGTGAGTTTTCAAAAGAAAGGGCCTGTAATGTTTAACTGCTTTGAACACAGCAAAGGCTTGTTTCTCCACATCGGAATAATTTAGTTCGGCACCCTGAAGATTTGAGCTAAAAAATGAAATGGGTGCTTCCAAGTTGTGAGCATTTGGCTGCGTGAGAACTGCAGCATAGGACACATCGGACGCAATGGTGTACAATGTAAAATGATTAGAAAAATTGGGAGTATTCAAGGCTGGGGCATTGATTATTGATTGCTTGATAACATCAAAAGCTTGCTTTTCTTCTGGTCCCCATTTGAAGACTGAATTCTTCTTGATCATTGACTGAAGAGGTAATACAATTTGAGAGAAATCTGGAACAAATCGTTTAACAAAATTAATCTGACCTAAGAATGACTGCATCGATTTTTTATTGTGTGGGAAAGGGATTTCAGAAATTTCCTTAATCCGATCAGGATCAATGTAAATGCCATCTTTGGATACTATAAAGCCTAAGAGTTTTCCTTGGTCAAGAGCGAAGAAAGACTTCTTTGGGTTTAGAGAAATACCATATCTTTTGCATCGCTGAAAGATTTGATTTAAGTCATGCAAATGATTATATCTCTTTTTAGAATAAACAGTAATATCGTCTAGGTAGACGACTACCGATCGATTAATCAACCCTTTGAAGGCTATATCCATGGCTCTCTGGAATGTCGCTCCTGCATTTATGAGTCCAAAAGGCATTTTCTGATATGCATACGTTCCCCATTTTGTTCTGAATGTAGTTTTAAGTTGGTCATCAGGATGAACCAAAACTTGGTTGTATCCGGAGAATCCATCAAGAAAGGACATCAATTCAGAACCAGCTACTGATTGGAGAATTTGCTCCATAGTAGGTAACGGGAAATTATCTTTCAAGCTTGCTTTATTGAGGTTTCTGAAATCAATACAGATTCGAATGTCGCCATTCTTCTTCCTAACTGGCACCATATTAGAGACCCAATTTGAATGTCGGACTGGAAAGATAATTTTGGCTTTCAAAAGCTTATTAAGCTCCGATTTTATCTGGGTCTCCAAATTTGGATGTATTTTCCTTAATTTCTGCTGAATTGGTTTCTGATCAGGAAGCATATGGATGATATGCTGGATAATAGATGTATCATATGTCTTTAAGTCATCATATCTCCAAGCAAAGACCTGTTTGTTTTTTCTCAATAGTTTAATAAATGCTTCCTTTTCTTCTTGGGAAAGTCCTATTCCTAAGTTGATGTTTTGAGGAGCATCATCAGTGCCTAAATTTATTAATTCAAACCTAAGAGTGGAACTTTGAAGCTTTGCATTAATCACAGGTTTAAACCTGTCTTTGATATCATAAAGGTCTTCAAGCTTCACGACAGGTTTGGGAATTGAATTTTCTTGAGGCACTTGTTTCATTTGTAGATCGTGATCATCTTCCTCAATGACTTGATTGTCATAGGATTTTTCCGAAGTTAGAAACTGCAAGATATCTTCGTCATGGTTAAATACTCTCCAATTAGTGACATTGTCAGGAATTGAAGGTCTAAAAAGTAATTCTACAGAAAATCTATCAAGGCTGTAGTCTTCGGAAGGTAGAAGCTTAGAAGCTACATTGGCTAGTAGGTCGGCTGCTGAATTTTGTGACCTTGGAATGGAAGAAATGTTGAAGGCTGAAAAGTGTGAGGTAAGATCCTGTACTAGCGATTGATAATGCTTAAGGTGAGTCGAAAGGCAATGAATTGCATTTCTGACTTGTTTTACGATGATTTCCGAATCACCGAACACTTTTAGATATCGCACTTCAAGGCCGATTGCTTTATATAAACCCTGGACCAGAGCTTCATATTCGGCTGTGTTATTAGTACACTCAAATTCTAGCCTACAAGACAGCATTGTCTTTTCTCCTTGCGGACTAACCAAAATGCAACCTGCTCCTGAGCCTTCGCTGGACTTAGAGCCATCAAAATATAAAGACCAAAATAAAGAAGTATTAACTAAAATATTTACATTTTCCTCAGCATCATTAAAACATCTGGATTTATCTGTTTGTGAAAAATTTTCAATTTGAGATGCAAAATGATTGACTGAAAAAGGAGATGGTTGGGCAACAAAGTTGCCAAAGAATGATTCGGACGAATAGTTCCCCAAAATATTGTTGTTGAATGCCACAGGTTGGTTTTCTTGCTCAAATTCAGTAACTGTGTGGGTCATATGCTTCTCCCGATCGATCCTTATTTGATTTGGCTTTCCCTTGTAGGGAAGCCACATATGTGACCAATCTGTGGAAATATACCCATGTAGTTTTTCGGACCAATCTCTGCTTAAAATCAAACCATAAAATTCAGGTATGTCAGCGATTAAGATGTCAATCCTTTGAACAATTCTGGGGTCGGCTGACAACCTGATGGTTACAGAATTAATTTCTCCCACAACCTGCACTTTAGTTCTATCCAACTGTACAATATGAATGGCAGACTTCTGGGGTTCAATTTTCAGCTTAGAGCAAACTGAAGCTGGCATTATATTAGATGAGGCCCCTGAATCTATTAAACAATTGTGTAGGTTTCTATTATAGATCTCATAAGTGAGCAGGAAGGGTGGAGTGTGAGAATTTGATTTATCTCCGATTAAGACTGAATCGGTAATTTCAACCATACCCGCAGGAGGCTGGCCTGAATCGTTGGCAGCTCTTAGACTGGGAAGGGGAATAGAGGGAACAACATTTAATTCTTTGAGAAGTAGCTTTTGCTGATGTTTCAGTTTACTAAGTTCAAACATGGTTATATTTGCCTTGGTTTTCTTCATGTCATCAACAATGTTATATTCCATTGAATCGGATACCACTAGAGTCTTGGATGTTGAAGGAGAACTAGAAGTTGAAGGCTGGTTTTGAGGAACTACCACAGGTGACTTCTTTGGGGGAACTCTTTCCTTTGCTGTAGTGGCGCCTGTGCTCCTCTTCTTTGAAGTTGCCTAGGCGGGTTCAGGAGTGCTTTTACTACTTGTAGTAACCGGAAAGGCTTCTTCTTCATTCTCCATTTCAGAGTTTGGGAGTATAAAATCCCACATTCCGTGACATTCAGCTACTTCTTCTTCATCATCGGTCTGTGAAGGTGTTTCCTCTTCCTCTTCTTCTTGGTCTGAATCAGCATTAGATATAACATTGGGTGGCTTTGATTCGGTTTTCTTAAAAGTCCTAAATGGTCTTTTGCTTGAAGTTTCGGCCACCTGCTTTTTAATCTCAACCATTTCATTAGACAATGTTTTAAGGACCTTTTGTAAACCTTCCATGTCATATGGGTCCTTTGGGGTTTTCTTCTTGGAATCTTCTTTAAACGAGACTTTTTTAGCTTTTCTATCTTCTAGAGCAGCTTTCTTTTCAAGAGCATTGATGCGCTTTTCAACGGCAAGTGCCTCTCTCATATTTTCAGCTAAGGTAGGTTTGCCAGCCCTGTCTACAAAAATGGCTATGTTGGCAGGTAGGGCAGTGATGTACCATTCGCTTCGGATTTGCTCACTTGGTTTAGAAGCGGTAGGGATTTTATTCAGTAGTTTATTAAATCTGGCATTAAACTCCTTTATTGGTTCCCTGTGCTCTATTCTCAAATTGGAGAGGTCATTTATTAAAGTTGCTAGGGACCTATCATCTCCATATTTGGTGAGAAACTGCTCTTGGCATGTATTCCAACTGGTAATCGAACCAGAGGGTAAGGAAAAATACCAGGATCCTGCTGATCCTTGTAAAGTGTAAGGGAAAAGTCTTACAACGACATCTTGCTCTGTCACTCCTTTTAGGTTAACTGCTAACATGAAGTTGTTGATGTGTTCTTCAGCCTGGATCCCATCATCTGGATTGAATTTAGGCAGCCATTTTTCGGGATCATTGGGTAGATCATGCAATGGTCCAGGCATGTTGACTGCTCCTGGCCTAGTCCATGGATCTGCCATTATAATGGCAACAGTGGTTGAGACTACTGCTGGGATTCCGGATGTGTTGGAAGGGATTGAAGATGAGGAGTGAATAGATTGGGATATTGAGGCTTCTGTTCCCTGGTGAACAACAATTTGTAATGGGGGAGTGGATGGTTGACCTTGCAGTGGAGAAAATGAAATGGAGGAGGTGGAAGAAAGCCCTTCACTATCAGATCCTTCAGTAATTTTCTTTGCCCTTTTCCTTTTCGGTAAAGGAAACTCAGTTGGTTCAATACCGAGTTTTTCACTCTGAAGTCTGGTGAGAGGGTGAGTGAGGTTGAACTGCGAAGTCGCACTGCTTTCTGATACCTCAGATTTCTGTGGTGAGATCGAGAAGCTCTGAAGTTTATGGATTAGAGACTGAACTTCAGGTGATTCAAGACTTAATTGTTCTGTGGTATGATGGGTTTGAGCAGTGGTCGTTGATTCCTCTTCTTCCTGTTCGGGTACCGGAGATCCAGTATACAAATGGGAAGGTCGAGGGGATTCGGAGGGGAAATTGCTCTTGGAATGGCTTATAGGTTTGGACTTATGTTCCATTCACAGCTGAGGCCCTCCTTCTAGCGCCAATTTTGTTGAGGCCTCGAAAATCGCTGCCACAACAAAGGGGAAACCACCCGGTCCGGAACCTTGAAAGCAGCTCCTTTTCCGTTTGGAATAGTGGCTCCGACTGGGGATAATGGGACCAGTTTCCCAATAATAGATAAAAGTGGGATGGATGGGTAGCTTATGCGGTAGGATAGTGATAAGCGAATAACTAAAACTATCAGCAAAATATATAATCTAATAATCTAATCCCGGGACTTATCAATCTTTCAAAGCGTAGCGTTTGATAATCTGTGCTTTAAAGCAGGCATATAGATGACTCTAGCACTAAAGCATAGACGTTTAAACCATTTAAAATTGCTCTGCATAATTAGTTATGCAGAGCGATAATAGCGAATTACTACACATTGACATTCATATCATTGCTACATGCATGATTAAAAGAAAGGCATATCACAAAACATCCAATAGTGGACTGAAATGAAAATTTGCTGTTACAGCGCATACATGTATTCAACAATAGCAAAAGATAATAACACAGCAATTCATATAAAAGGAAAGAAGACAGATGCAGATAAAAGTACCATGTAAGCTGCTCAACAATCCATTATATAAATCGCTATGTCGCAGTCCTTCCTTCAAACCAGAAAGTATTCCAAACAAGAGACAATAGTGCACAAATGCATAAAACAGCCTTCTCGTCAAATTAAGGACTATTGGTCAAGTTTCACAAAAGAATATAGGCTGAAGCACAGTAGTGCAAACTTCAGCCTTTAAGTCTATTACAAAATTTTACGACCCTTTCCAAAACAATGAAAGGGTCTATAAATACTATTCTAATCTAAATATCTAAGAAAAACTGAAAAACTATGAAATTGGCATCAATAAATATTTCTCCATTTTTCTTGGCAATCTGGCAGTCGGCAGCAATGCTTCATTCGGTGGGCTCTTTGCCTTTAAACCTCAACTGACATATCGCAAGCATGGGCTGTACTTCCGGTGGAGTGTTGAGACGCGACGTGAGCTGGGCATCATATGTGGCATCCTGAAAGTCGGGGATCAGGCACTTGAGAGCATCTGTTAAACACTTAAGAGCCGACCTTTGAGTGTGCGGTTTGATTAAAAAGAGCCAATATGCGTCGGAGGTTAAAGTTTTTACTCCAGCGATTAACTTCCTCTTTTCCTCCAGACCATGATAACTTGTTTGTTCAATCATGTTTGTCGTGGTTATGCTTCCAGGTGTACACTGAGAGATTATGTTGGTCCAATAGAGTGTGTTGTTGACCAAATCAATCATATTGTTGGAAATCATTTTAGATCTTGAAGCTGCTCTTTCCGCTTTCATCATCTGAGTATTCCATTCCGTGAAGAGTATGTCTTTGAATGGCTCATAGATCCTAGGCAAGTTTGCTTCTTTTCCCTCATCAGTATCTTGCCACTCAAGATATGAGGTTATGGTTTCTTCGGCCTGATCTAGCTCATTTCTGACTTTGTCAATTTGCTGACATACTGCTGCAGATGCTTCACATAATGGCTCAGCCTCAGTTAGTTGTTGGCACAAGAGTCTAACCTGAGAGATTAATGCATTGTTTATTCGAGCTGCCTCTGCTCTGAAATCTTCGATTTTCTTAGTGCCCTTGATATCTTCAAGCTGTGCTAATAGTCGAGCAATTTGCTCATCTTTTGACTTTGTCATTAGCTCGTTTGCCGCTCTCAATTGTGCCAATGCCTCTGTTAGCTCCTCCTGCTTCTGGATTGCGCTCTGATCAATCCTCTGTTTTTCAGTCTGTAGTTGCTGGGTTAAGACACTGTTTGCTTGCTGTTGTGCTAGCAACTGCTCTTTTACCTGTGCTGCCTTGTTTTGTGCTTCAGCTACCTCTGCTTGCAATGCACAAATTTCCTGGTCCTTAGTCTTTAACAAAAGACTTACCTCTGATGCTTTATCAATAGTAGCTGCAGAATAAGCTCCCGCATACTGCGATAGCTTGGTTAGATCATCGGAGGGGTCCAATTCTTCCTTCCAGACTACATTCCCCGTAACTGTCTGCTCAGGAAAGATGGAAGGTTGATCACGCCTTCGTCTCTTCCTTGAGCGCTTAACAACCGCTTTGTGCCTAGGGCTGTAGAAAACGTCCAGGGGAGGAATATCTTCCACCTGGAGCACAATCTGATTGGAAGGGTCTTTGGTGATTACTTCGAGCTCCTTTGAAATGGGTGGGCCGCTGGTTCGCTTGGAACCTGAGAGGAAGTGGTGTCCGGTGTGTCTTTGGAGCCTTCCTTTCCACTGATAATGGAATCGAATTGATTCCATTGTTTCAGCAATTCAGGATCTATGGAGGTCTGGGATTTACTCTTCTCCTTTTCTTGTTCCAACCTCTTTTGCTCCTCCAACTCTTTCTGTCGCTGTTTTTCTGACTCCTTTCTCTGTTTATCTTCTTGCTCTCTTCTTTGCTTATCTGCTAATTCCTTTTTCTGCCTATCTGCCAGTTCTTTCCTTTGTTTCTCTTCTTCCTCTTTCTTCCGCTGTTCCTCCATCTGCTTCTGCTTTCTCTGTTCTTGTTCCTTCTGCTCTTTCTGCTGCTTATCCATTTTCTCCTTTCTCTGCTTCTCTGCCTGCTGCTTCTCTTGCCTTTCCTCCTGTTGTTTCTTTTGTTATTTATTTATAACAAGAGGTTGGCTCGTCTGTTTCTGACCTGGCTCGCTTGAGGAGGATGCTGTGGTTAATGACAATAAATCTAGGGGCAGAGTTTGCAACCTCTGCTCCCTAAGTTTATTGAATTCGATTAAATTTTCATCATTGTATCTCATCTTGGCAAGCTGCTTGGTTTGGCCTATTGAGTCAGCAGCTACGAACAGGTCATCAAACTCATCTTCTTGATGATCAATCTTGGTCAATTTGGCATGTTCTAAGGCATTGTAGGAAGTTTTATGTGGATCATAGAGTCTGGCCGGCATAGTGGGCAGGGATAAAGCTTGCATCTTTGTTGCCTCCTTTTCTGCATGCTGAATATTATGCAGAGTAAAAACACCCATCCTCAAGGGAAAAGGGGGCCAGCCCCTCTTTTTCTCTTTCTTGAGAGTTTGAGTGACACTTTCGGCCATGATCTGGTAGGAGATTTCTCGGGCTAATAGTTTGTCTGGAACATATAGAGGGAGAACATGTGGTTTGGCTTGGCTTCCATAAACCCTAATATAGGTAAAATGCTCTTCTCCAAACCAACCTGCTATAGCTGGTAAGTCGAAGGAAGCGAGATAGGAGATTTTAGGAATAGGCCGATAAAAAATGGAATAATGAACGGGAAGCATAAAACCATTGCAAATTTGATACAAATGGTCCTTGTAAGAGGACTTCCACAATTTCCGATGATACAGATGAATGGGCAAAGGGTCTTAGCTGGTCCATCTCCAACCGAGAATGGGAAACTCAGAGTTAAAGCACAATGTGTCCATAATGTAGGCACTATAATAAAATGGAGGGATTTTCCTTTCGGTGACCACAGATTTAGCTCTAAAATCCCGAACAGCTATAGTCAATTTATCAGAAAGAATGGTGGCCCAATCCATGATAAAACCATTAACAGCTGCTTCCATTAGGGGAACCATCTCTATATCAAAATTGGCAGAATCATGTAATCCCCATAGCCTACACATCATAATTCCCGCATAGCAATAGGGAGAAGCCAAGGAATCGACAGAGTACTTACCCGAGCTTTCGTGCTTGTGTTTGGCCGGGTTCTGCCTCCAATCCCGAATGGGCTCGGATGGCACTTCATTTTCAGCTGCAAACTTCTCCACGAAGTCTTTGTTGTAGATTTTCTCTGGCTCGGGCAAATGATACATTTCCCTCAGGTGCTCTGACTTGAAAGACCCGAAAATCCTTCCATCTCTTGTGTGGAACGTTCTGTCAACGATTGGAATTTCCTCAATTGCCCATCGCACTACATCAGTGTAGGGAAGGACTTGTTCTCTGGCCGCTATTCTGTGAAGAAAGGAATCAGCCAACTCTTTAAGAGTTGCATCAGACTTTTTGAATGGGTCAGCAGTAGCCACTATCCCCTCAACTTTTGGTTGCTCAGCTTCTAGCAAAGTATATGTGCCTTGCCATGTAGCCTTGTTAAGACCAGTGCATGTGGTGTTTGAAACGAGGCCTTTCTTGCTATTTGCAGTAGTTTGACCTGCTACAGGTGTAACTGTAGAGCCCGTAGCCCTCTTGGATCTTTTTCCCATCATACTTGAGCTTCTCTCAAAAGACGAATTCTACACAATTGCAAGAGAAATCGTAACAACATAATAACAATGACGCTACACAGAGGGATAGATATATCATTTGAAGCGTGCCAAGATTAATTTCCAAAAGTGGTTGCGGATCCAATTGCTAAGAGGATATTGTAGATGCAATTAATGGTGATTTGAGGTCTGCTACCCATTAAATGTGATGATTATATCGTTATCTGGGTGAATGACTCACTTAAGCGTGCAACAGATATTCTGACGGTTAAACGTAGGTGTTCATTAATCGAAGGGGTAAAATCTTTTAAATACACATGCATTACCTTATCCCTTGCATTAACGGCATTTTGGGATTCGCACTTTATCAACCGGATATGAATATAAAATTAAAGCTTTGAGAGATGGCTTTTAAAAACTGCCGATCACCGATAAGCGATATCGCATCGCTTCGGGGAATAGGTGCTGCACAATTATTACCAAAAGGTGGTGCCGACAGCCGATAAGCGATATTGCATCGGGGGTAGGAATCGGGTACCTTACTGAAGTATGTGGAATTCTGCCGACGGCCGATAGCGATATCGCGTCGGGTTGGGATTTAAATCGTGAAGCGGTTTCGCATGAGGTATCACCGATAGCCGATCACCAACGTCGCGTCACGTCGGGACATGAGTTATGTGGCATTAGTGGTGTGCATGTAACATTGCCGATCGCCGATAGCGATATCACATTGGCGGAAACCAATATGCCATTTAAATGCATCTCTTATGTTATTGCGATATGCGATCTTGCGATCGCTTTATCGCAATAATAAAAGATTATTTATTATTTGAAACATTGATGTCCTCAAAAAGGCTTAAATATATGACAACTCATTTGATTATGCGGCCTATTTTGAACATACAAGCATTGATGCCAAAATTATTAAAAGGGACCCATTCCATATGTTAATTTTTTGAAAATAAGAATGATATGAAATGGGGGGTTGTTGTAGGGCACAACACTTCCATGATATTTTTATTGCTAGTGTTGGGTCCACTACTGAGCACGAGACCCATCATTACCCAACCACTCACCACCACTATCAACCCAATTTCACTACAACTTCATCTGTTTCCTTCAATTACACCACTCCATGTCTCCATCCAAACCATTCCTCCATTGGATGAACTGTCACAACAAGCTACCTATCACCATGGACACTCAGATAAGTCTATCACTAGTGCGTAACCCTTACAGAGTTAGTTCCCAGATTCCTCCACTATGCACTAGGATGATCTTCATGGTTGGTCCTCAGCCCAATTATTTAATTTTATTCAACAATCCACCCAAAAATTCACAGCGTTGCACAATGATTTAACTGTCGAACATGAACAACAACAAAAAGATTTTTTTGTACTCACAACAACATGTGATTAGCTCTTCCAAGATAAGAAACAACTCCAAGGGAAGATAGATCAGATCACCGTAAAATTTTAGGTACTGTGGCCAAGAATTTTTGATGTTGTGACTAATGCCCAAAAAGAATTTTTAGCTTGCACATTGGTTGAATGTTGCGACCATAAATAAGTCTTATGCCATGATTTAATCTCTACCAACCAATAACTCAAGAAAAACATTGTTACAACAAGAAGTGCATTTTTGGACCCTACCATGACATATACAAATGAAATAAAATAGAAGATAACCGATGTAGCTACCCTAAAATACTCCATTGTCAATGATGTGAATGATGCGTAAACTCTCCTACAACGAGTTCACGATTAGTCAGGTTGCCTTGTGAAGAAGAACCAACCAATCTACCCCCTCCATGATCAGGTCAATCAACTCCTCACCGATGCGAGACACTAAAGAAAAAAACCAAAGGAAGATGACCAAGGTAGAGATAGATGCTTTGGAGGGTGTCATTTAGCATATCAAATATGAGTCAGCCAAGACAAAGTAGATACTCTGAGATCTTCAGACCATAGATCAAACACACCTAGAGACAATGCAATAATTAAGTGATGACATGGAAACACAATGGACTTCTTTGTTGATGGCATAACCATCCTAGCCGATGTTTGATGCAACATCTGAGTTCCTTAGGCAGGCAGTTGCGATCACAGAAATATGGCAGGCAACACTCAATGACTACACCCAATTCCGCCAAGCGTCCATCGTCTTTGTCCCTAAACTGGGGCCTTCATTTAGAGAGACCAGCTAAGAGGAAGAACCAATAAAAGTAGTAGCAACAGTAGCATCACTAGTAGAAGTAGCAACAACAACATCAACAACACCGGCCCCACCAAAGAAATATTTACTCGGGGACGAGTCAATGAACAATGGTCAAGGCCTATTGGGGTCTTCATTTTTGGAGGAATTAAGACATTTTGGAGAGAAGTCAAAAGGCTAGTGACAAGTGGAGGAAATGGCCATTGGAGAGATGTTTGAATAATATCGAGGAAAAAGGAAGGAACTCATGGAAGACCAACAGTTGCAGAGGAATGGAGATAGCGAAGCAAGGGAGAAAGCGGAGAGCCTCATAATGAATTGTTAGTTCAGGTTTGAGTGAAGAGAGAAGGAAGAACAAGACAAAAGGCAGAAAGGAGAACCAAAAATGGGTTTTTTTATTGTTGATGTTGTTACTCTTGTGTTGCAGAGCTATGAGAACTGATCTCTATATATCATTCCATAAGATTGTATTTTGTCTTTTTAGAGTCTTGTATGTTGAGGAAGAGGCCTTAAGCCAGATATAATGTATTCACCTCTCATATCAATGATGAATATTTCTATTGGGATCATAGTATGTTAGTTGTATGTTATTCTAGTTCTTTAATTTTTTTATGTATCCGCATATTTAAGTATTCTCTTTGTTATGATATGTATGGCCTGTTGTGATCTGACTTCCTTGTAGAATGATCCAATTTTCTCTACCCTTGATTCTATAATATGATTCTCCCTGATATTGATTTCAACCCTCATCTAACTAAGGTTGCGACACACCTCGACTGAGACTCCTTACACATTCTAGGTAAGGTGAGAATGCTGATGTTGTGCTAGACTACAATGGTGGCTTGTTGGCCCCTATTCCCGGACCTGGGGTCTCGAACCTATTGTTATTTCTGCGCGAACAAATTGTTCCATTTCCCAGAGTTGGAAACTCTTATAGGTGGTGAGTTTTATCAAGAAACTGTTACAAAATTTTGATTACATAATTTCCATCCACACAAAGAGGGAGGGAAATCGAACAACCGATTATCTCACTAACTCGCGAATTTGGAAGGCTAATTTGGATTTGAAGGCAGATTGACCTCAATGGTTACAGCTAGATCCAATAACAGAGTTGAGGTGACACATAGACCAATATCAAGCATGAGTTGAGATGGTCCCCTCGATGGGGATGCTTTTTTGGTGAATGGTTAACAAGGGATTGATCTAGAAGAGTGGTCATTTCCAGTGGATGCCTTGAGTTTCAAATGTCATTAAATGAAAAATCATGAGTGCCATGCACAAAGTTTGTTGGTTGAGATGGAGGTGGGTATAGGGAGGTGTGTCAGGTCCTACACTTGGAATCATTGTGCAACCACCTGGAGAGTCGTTAGGGTAGACAATAGGTGATTGCAAGGAATGCTAGTTAGGGAATTTAAGGAATTGTTAGGAACCCTAAGCGAAGAGCCTTTGCAAACCTCAACACATTTTTGTTACCTCCCATGACACAAGCATGCACACATAGCTATGTGGGGGATTGGTTGCAAAAAAATTTCATTTGGCAGTCGATCGAATAACATAAATGATCATCATATGATGAGGTTTCTACTGCAATTAGAAAATAGAGGAAGGTTTTCCACCTAGCACCTGGTGGGAGTATGGCCTCAAGGTCATTTTGGGTTTGTGAAGGGTTACAACTATTATATAATGTTTGTTCTCACCATGCATGAGGTCCGAGTTTGGCAAGCAACAACTACAGTGTCTAGGTGGAGCATTTAAGTCACAATTTATGTGGGGTATGTGCAACATATTCGCATACTCCATATAATTTTTGTCTCTTGAGAGTTTTATTGTATAGTTCCAAAAAAATTTCATCTAAAACAGAAGCATCCTATATTCATTCACCTTTACTCAATTGAGTTATGCGTCTGGTTGATTTGCTTCTTGGGCAAAGGGTGGTCTAGTTTACATAGGCATTCGAGTATAATTTTTGTTAAAATTTTATATTCTTAGTTCAGGTCTCTGGTCACTACTTCGAGTGTTGAAATCTTTTTCTCTAGGTTATCACCACCCTGATGTCAGGTATCAAGTCTTCTTATTGGAACAAGAGAGAGCCCTTTGTGCAAGTTGCATTTCCTTTTTAGGATCTTACTCATAGTGGTTCTAGGTAGGGATTATGGAGCCATGAAAGGCTACAAATATATTTTTGTCTGCCTTTTACATAACACCTCACAAAACATTTCTTCAAATTAGTTGTCGTACTACCCTCTGCTGATTTACAAACCCTCGACCCTTCCGATATATCCTTCAATTGTCCAATCCTCATCGCTGGGTTGTGGTATAGTGGCGCATTGTCTATCTGGTTCTAGCAATGT
Source organism: Pinus tabuliformis (assembly GCA_031772625.1). Lineage (NCBI taxonomy): Eukaryota > Viridiplantae > Streptophyta > Pinopsida > Pinales > Pinaceae > Pinus > Pinus tabuliformis. The sequence continues at coordinate 1,230,794,662 of CM062809.1, read as the reverse complement.
AAATCTTCATCCATAACATGGAGTAATCCGGGTCCTCCAAGGGCCAATTTCATCTTTTTGGGTGCAAATCAGTTGGTATCGATTTTATTTCTGTTGCAAAGTTTCCTTTTCTTATTTTCTAGACGATAAAATTATTGTGTCAACATTTTGGTATCCTTAGTCACTCGTGATTCTTCTAGCAGACACTGGGATCTTTGGGGGTGACCTCTATTCAGTCGTATACTTGGTATCCTTCAAAGGGACATTCCATCTTTGGTCTGCGAAGTTTATTTCTATAACTTGGGTTGGCTCACTAAGATGTCTTTTTAGAGGCAATCTTAATCCTTACATTATTTGTCAACCTCAGGTAAGTATTTCTATTTCAATAGTTCCAACACAGTATGTGTAGTGAAGTTAGAGGTTATTTAATGATGAATTTTTGCAATCATTAAAGTCCAATTCTTCAATCCAATCCACACAACTCCGCAAAGAAACCATCTATGATAGGAATGCTTGCAACACCTTATGTAATTCTATACAACTTGTTCTGAAACAAATTGGAACTTGAATGAAAACGAGAATTACATGGAGAATTACTCAAATAAGCTTGAGACTAATCACATTTAATCAAGTAAAGAAACTATGATTATGAAACAACACTAATAAACTCAAGTCAATCTGCATTACTAAATAGCAATAACAATCGGAAATTGAACAACACGTAGTGAGCAACAACAACTATAAAAGATTCCTAAACGATAACATTGTATATTGCAATCTGTAGAAGTTACTCAGTCTTGTCTCTCAATATCTATGATAAAATTTATTCAATTTTAACAGGAATCAACCATACATTTACTCATTCTAATCAAGGTGCTTACTTAAGTCTATCTCGTAGTTTCAATATAAAGCTAAGTGAACAGCGGTAGAATCAATATCACCAATCTTCAAGATAAGCAAAAGAGCTAAACATTAAATCAAATAAAAAGACTGAATGTAAACTATAACACAAAGGAGCAGTGGAACTTCTTGTGACTGGGCCCAGAGTCACCAGAAGCCTCTGCTTAATAAAAACTTAGAATGCAAAGATGTATCACGTGCAACTTTCTTTCATTAACTTCAAAGTAACAGCTGACAACATCACTGAATTAACAAAATTTTTACTCCAAAGAGAATAATTACATATTGAAAGTCTAAACTCTCATATTGTTACCTTTCTGCCTTATATAACATAAAAGGGGAACTTGGATGGAAGTGAATCCTCAAGATCAGGAGATCCTGAGGATTTCGCAATATAAAATCTGATCATATGATAAAACATGAGTACTTGAACTGATATTCTGCTTCCTTGTCTACCCCAGATGTCGTGGCTTTTCCACTTTATGGCCTCATGTTGTCCTGCCAACTGAACAACTTTTGCCCAATCGCATCTCTACATACAGAGATAAGAAATAATTAGTTTTTCGTACTAAATTTTCCTATTCTATCACCAACTAGTTTCTTCCAACTTGGACTAATATTTTCCTCATTTTATTCTATAAACAGAGATAATATTATAAGGATGAATGATAAATGAAGCATTAAGTGAAGAGAAATCATACCTTTTTCTCATCCCAACATACTCCCCAACTTACCTTGTTGCACGTCCTCATGCAATAGTGTAGTTCAGATGCAACTGGGTGAGGGAATAAGTAGGGTATACTTCTTCCCTGTAATTCCTAAAACCATTCTTTTGCTTGAGGATAGCGAAAGCCTAGGTTACCTCATGATATTTTAAGTTATAATCACTACGGTATTGATTAGGAGGGTACAATATGATTGGGGTTCTGTAACGACATCCTATCCAGTTTGGTCAAACTGTTAAAATCATATTGCTATATTTGAAAAAATGGGAAGAGGCAGCTTAGAAGTTACTGTTGGCTGCTATGGGCCTGACCCAGGTTTGGAAGAGTTATTTAGCCAAACAAATCTTTCAGCCACCGGCCCTTTCGGCAACATCCCGCGGAGCGTGGACTGAGGTCTCACTCGAGGTAGTAGGGGAGGGTGCTGGAACCAGGTTTCCGCACCCTGGGGATGTCTTGGTGTGGTCTGGGAGGTTCGTGCACTGGTTTATAGCTCCACGCTGTTCGCACCGATCCAGAGCGATTATATTTTTCTTGTTACTACGTTGTTCTATTTTTATGATTTCAAAGCTACTCAACAGGGTCCCTAAGCAAATGTTTAACCAACATAATCTATTCGCGCACAAAATGAACCTAGATTTGCATACACTTATCACATTTACATTAACCAGATATAGAGAGGTAAACCATAAAGACAGATGAGCGATAACATAGAACTTACAAAAGTAAACTTATCTTTATTATTATTCTCCGCCCATACATCTAGATCTGCCCTGCAGACTCAGCTCCAGAGGTCCATGCACACAGCTGTGGACATTTCAGGCCTCTGCGCACACAGTTGCAGAGCCTCTACCTACTACCCAACCCTCAACTGGGACTTACAGATGCTTTCATACTATCTTCTTTAAGAACCCATTACATTTCATCCTTCAAAATAACTGCCTTTCCCTCATAGAGCTGTGCTCTATTTATAACCTTCCCTAGCTTGCGATCCTTGTGCAGGCCAACTCTATTTACATTACTTTTTATTATTTTCAGGTGGACTGCTGTTTGAATCAATCTGTTATGCTTCGCTCTCCACATACTTTGGAGTTTTTACAATATTTTAATCCTACTTCTCGGGCTTTCTGCCACAAAACCATTACGTGGGACCTCCACTACCCAATATTCCCCCAACACAATCATCGTGACTCGTCGCAAGTCACTTGTCGGTATGGCTACACGCTTTTCCTTGGCTTCACGTTTTACCTCCCTATGAGTGGTGCTCATTGTCCTGCCACTCCTTCCTTGTCTTCTACAATGCTTCTGTTGTCTTCTACTTTAGTGTTTCTACCACATGCCGCAACCGATAATGCTCATTCTGCTCTACTCAGTTAACACAGAGCACCCCCTCCGAGGATTCTAGCGCAAGCAGGGGAGCCGCCTCCTGGTACCACCACAGCTTCTTCCGACCTTCACACCCGCCCTTCACACCATCCGTTGCAGCTTGTGTTGCAATTTTGCAAGACCTTGGCTGCTATCCACAAGATCCAAATCTTTGAGGGACATCAGATACAACTTATTAATTGCATATCTACCCGTGGTCACCATCTATTCATCCTTTCATTGTTCTATTGTAGTACGCCGACTTGCCCTTGGGTGAGGTGACGACCTCCGAACCAATTCTACTACGTGTTTCCTTTTTTCTGGTAAATCTCCTACTAGTGATGCTGCAGCTTGCGGGATGCCCACAACTGTCACCCGCATAATTCTTAGAAAGTCCTACTGTTATAGACATTTTTGTGCCTTACAGCATTGAGCATGAAATGTCCATAATCTAAGGGATCCAAAGTCCCTAAACATGTTGTTCCTACCCCTAGAGGAACAAGGCTAACAAACCACAACAATTCACAGAAGTTCTCCACCAGAAACTGCTCAAAAACAAGTCAATTCAGGATCAATTCAGTGGCTCCACTAGCTGTCTGCGCTGAATGTCAAAGTCAACACTGGCTACTGTTGTGGGGAAAAATTCCTATGCAGGACGATCCTATCCACCTAAGGTGTGACAGTGCCTTAGCAACAAACAGAGACAGCTATTCTAGTATTCTTCCTTTATGAATTAAGAATGAAGAGAGATGGATGGACTAACCGGTGTCTTCCGTTTGTCCCTCGATCTGGTTTCTCTTCTCTTTGGGAGTTCACAACTACTTGTCTTCTTGCTCGCCCAGCTTCAATAGGTCTCTGCAAGATTACAAGAGAAGAACACTACACAAAGACATAGATTCATAATCATAACTAGTTCAGGATTAGAAGTAAACTAAACATACTAATGCAATTATACATCAAAAATACATCAGTATATAGGAGAAACCAAGATAGCTTTATTGATGAATAACAAGGTTCAGGAAGAGATACAACACAGAGGGCTCCAATCCAGCATCTCCTTCCCAGAAAAATAGAATTCCTATCTTCACCTCCCTTCAAAGCATTAAGCACCCAATGATTCCAATCTCAAACCAACAGCAATTCTTTGCAATAACAAAATTCCAGCCTTTAGATCTCATGGAGGAGAGATCCATATATAGATGTTTTGGAGAAAGGACGAGTCAGCTTGAGATCTCACTAGTGTCCTCTCCCTCTGTCAGTTCTTGATTCCACTTGGAGGTTCTTGCTTCCACTTGGAGATTTGGAACCTCTTACTCATCACCAGTCGAATTCCCTGAGGCAAGTGTCATTTTGGAAGCTTCCTGGGTTTTGACACCTTGAGAAATGAGCTTGCCACATGTCCACTCTCGCTCAGCGCAGGTAGCCAGTGTTGGCTTTGACATTCAGCGCAGGTAGCCAGTGTTGGCTTTGACATTCAGCGCAGACAGGCAGTGGAGCCATTGACATGATCCTGAATTGACTTGTTTTTGAGCAGTTTCTGGTGGAGAACTTCTATGAATTGTTGTGGTTTGTTAGCCTTGTTCCTCTAGGGGTAGGAACAACATGTTTAGGGACTTTGGATCCCTTAGATTATGGACATTTCATGCTCAATGCTGTAAGGCACAAAAATGTCTATAATAGCTACCTGCACTGCAATGCAGGTAGAAGCACTACCAGGGTGCGCTGAGCGAGAGTTGACATGTGGCAAGTTCATTCCACAAGGTGTAAAAACCCAGGAAGCTTCCAAAATCTTCCTCAATGACACTTGCCTCAAGGAATTCGATTATGATGAGTAAGAGGTTCCAAATCTCCAAGTGGAAGCAAGAACCTCCAAGTGGAATCAAGAACTGACAGAGGGAGAGGACACTAGTCAGATCTCAAGCTGACTCATCCTCTCTCCAAAAATCTATATATGGATCTCTCCTCGATGAGATCTGGAGGCGGGAATTTTGTTATTGCAAAGAATTGCTGTTGGTTTGAGATTGGAATCATTGGGTGCTTAATGCTTTGAAGGGAGGTGAAGATAGGAATTCCATTTTGCTGGGAAGGAGATGCTAGATTGGAGCCCTCTGGGTTGTATCTCTTCCTGAACCTTGTTATTCATCAATAAAGCTATCTTGGTTTCTCCTATATACTAATGTATCTTTGATGTATGATTGCATTAGTATGTTTAGTTTACTTCTAATCCTGAACTAGTTATGAATATGAATCTATGTCTTATGTAGTGTTCTTCTCTTGTGATCTTGCAGAGACCTGTTGAAGCTGGGCGAGCGAGAAGGCAAGTAGCTAGGAACTCTCAAAGAGAAGAGAAACTAGATCGAGGGACAAATGGAAGACATCGGTTAGTCCATCCATCTATCTTCATTCTTAATTCATAAAGGAAGAATACTAGAATAGCTGTCTCTGTTTGTTGCTAAGGCACTGTCACACCTTAGGTGGATAGGATCATCCTGCATAGGCATTTTTCCCCACAAAAAATTGGCGACTCCACTGGGGAGATCTGTTTAGTCATTTTATTTGTGTCTCTATCATTTCTTGTTTCATAGACTCAACAGCAACAATCGAACTGCATTTGCTCTTCTCGGATGCAAAGTAGACAGTTGCTGCCTTGATCCAATCACTGGATTTGTCTATGATCTGAACAATGGACTCACAAATGATTCTATGATCCTTTGTGATAGATCTTAGTACCCCCTCAAAGCATCCCTTTGATTTCACCTTGTTTGTTTCTTTTATTTGGCCTGAAACCGTTGATTAATCAGTAATCTGTGACCCAGAACCCAGTGAGAAACTCTCGTTTCTCCTTCAGCGCGACCCCTGTGAGGGGATTCTGCATTTCCACGCAGGTCCCGTGAAGGCTACCTGCGCTGAATGTCAAAACCCCTGTGTTGAGGTTGCGCTGATCCAGTTTGGCCTTGTGCAGCTGGGGTTCTCTGCTCTGTTTTGCCCTGTTTTGATCTCTGATTTTTGCAGCCTGTAACAAGCATAGGTACCAGTCAGATAACTCCTTTTCTCTGCTTAAATTCCGCCTCCTTTTGTACAAAAAGACTGTGAGTGTTTTTATGTGTTTGTGGCATCATTTACAGTTTTCCTTTGCATGAGTGAAATAATCATCCTGTAGCCCTTGATTCAGATCTATTGACTGTGATCTTAGGAGAGAGTTCATTGGCTGTTTACAGTTGATTATACATTTGCTTTTGCTTATTGGTTTGAGTTTGTCTCTTTTAAGTGTCGAAACAAGTGTTCATTTCGAAAGTCGTAAAGTGTTGTATTCTCTTCTACCCTTTCTGATTTCGAAAAAATAAACTTGTTTGTATTTGTCATTTAAAAGCAAATTCAAAGTTGTACAAAAAGCTTTCTTTGTAGGAATCAATACTAAGAAAGCGGAAAACAAACACCTGCATTGTGCATTTTCATCTTGATAGTTTGCATGTTTGATTTAGGAAAAGTGCATTAGAGTGTGCTGATTGCTCTTTGAGAAAATATGGTGTCTTTCTTTTCCCTTAGTAGCTAGGATTTTCAAAGTTGAAAAGATATAAAGCTTGCTTATCATCTTTAGACTGCATTTAGGAATTGTATCATACATCTCGTGGTGATCCAGAAAGGAAAACTTCTGAAAAGATCAACTTAAAATAAACTGAATGACCTAACAACGCTTTGCAACATAACGCACAACATAGAGGTCTAGGCTAGAGACGTGTTCCAGCATCGTAAAGCCTGGTGACTGTCGATCTCGTTGAAGGTGGGCGATTCCTCCTGAGGGACGATAGCGCCAGTACGGATTGTGCTCCCACGTACGGTCGCGTATATATTGGGAGACCCCTATAGAAATATAACCTTTATCCATAGGAAGCCATGTCGGCCGCCCTACTGATCGCAATGCACTGAACACAACATTCAGGAAGATCGACCGCCCGTACCCTAAAAAGTATTCTGTGGTTTTGCGAAAAGTTTGGCACACCCTCTGCCTAGAACTCCAGAGCAGTTTCTTTTGGCCTTTTTCAGACTCTATAACAGAAAAAGTCCATCCGAGCATTTGTCACTTCAGGCTCGTTAAAACATCGAAGGAGACTAGAGTCATCTTTAGCTTTTTCTCGACTCTTTAAAATTGAAAAAGCAAGTTGTGTCTAAAGCGTCGTTAAAAATTTATTTTAAACGGAACAATCACCCTTTATTCCCGCATTGATCTTTAGGTTGAAAAGATGGAGCCCACCAACCAAGGAATTCCCCTTGGTGGAAGTCCTAGTCCCTTCTCCTCTTGGGGAGATGTTGGTGCGCCCCATATGGCCACATTGTCGCTTCCAGGACTGACAATTGGCCTGCCGGTCTGGATCATTTCAACCAATGTCGTTCAGAACACCACGATTCCTGAACAGTCGAGTCAACAGTTAGACCAGACCAGAGTTACCCACCAGCCTTCTACTTCATATAATTCTTCCTCTCCTCCTTCCTCTTCGCTTGACGGAACTGGTAAAACAAAAAATCGAGTTCCTAAGTAGAAGAAGGAAAAGAAGAAGAAAGAGAAGAAGAAGAAGGAGCCAAAAGCGACTGGGGGCAAACAAGTGTTGTCTGACAAAAATCCACACACAGCACTGACCAGTCCTAAATCGCCATGTGTCATATGCAAGGGAGACCACTTCCACAGAGATTGTCCCTGCATCCCTCACATACTAAGGGACTGGTCTCCCCGTTTGCACAATTCGGTGGCGTCAACATCTGATAGCCATGTTGACAGCACACCGTTGACTAGTGGAAGTGAAGCCATAGGACGGAGAGGGAAGGTTAGATTTCCCTGCAAACTATGTGAAGGAGATCATGCCATTCACCTCTGTCCCTTCTTAGACGAGGCAAAAAGAGTTTTGGAAGATCGCCCGATTTTACAAGCGCAACTTCCTCCTGGATATCAAAAACACCTGCCAAGTCCTTCACTAGTTGAGAATCCGGTCGGCCCGCTCAAGTGGTCAGCCGAAGCACCTATCATTGAAGATGAACTGTCTGAATCCATACCTGACGAAAGTCTAAAGGTTGAGGCGGCAGTTGACCCGATTTTGCCTTCAGAGGCTCTATCTTCGAATGAAACCATCACAGAGGAGAGTAAAGACGACACCGTCCAAATTCTCTTCATCAACACAGACTCCGACGAACAAGGGGGAAATTTGCCCATTCCTTTATCGCAGGAAGGAACTTCGTGAGAGTCATACCCGACCGTCTATTCGGTCCTACCACCAAGCAACCTAGTTGTCTCGTTCGACTGGAACCAACTAGGCAGACCCCGGTTGCCAACAAGGATACCATTCAGAATTATCGTCCAAATATACAGAATGGTAATGGCTGGCACAATTATTGATGAGGGGGCATCTGTGAGTATCCTTTCCTCTATTTCTTGGAAAGCGCTTGGTTCACCAGCGCTTTTACCTGAAATGAGAAATCTATGAGGCTTTGATAAAGGAACCAGTCGACCTTTAGGGATCCTCCCCAATGTGCCCATAACATTGAAAGGGAAGACCGTTCAAATGAACGTGATGGTCGTTCAAGGACCCTTGGATTATAACCTACTCCTTGGATGAGACTATATATATTGCATGGGAGCCATCGTCTCCTCACTCTTTAGAGTAATGTGTTTTCCGCACGAAGGAAGAGTGGTCAAGCTCGTGGACCAACTTTCATTTCCCGGATCACGCATCGCAAATAGTCATGAACCATCCCTAAATGGTCTATTCACGCAAGGAGTGTCTCAACCCACGGTCCGCCCTCCTGATGAGCGCGAGTAATCCAGGAGGATATGACTAGAACCCAGGGGGCATGCGTCCTGATCTGCTTCGGCAGGGAAACTTTGGGTATAGAGTAGGTTTCCGCGGGAGAATATGACTAGTCTGTACCCCGTCCGTCTAGGAAGAGGGGTTATTCTAGAATAAGATTCTTTTGTCAAAGTTATGTGAGTTGGCAGGCTACGTCGCTCACCTCTGTCTATTTTGGTAGACATTGCCGAGGAAGTGTTTTGTTTGAAAGATTAACGAGACAATCTTTGGGTAACCTGAAAGAGGTAGGCCTCTCTCGGTGAAACAAATGTTTTGACGGAAATGAAGTAGAGGTAACCTTGAAATCGTACTTTATGCCTGGGGGCATGTAAACCTTTTGGAGTGCAAGCAAGGGGCAGCTATTTATTTTTTAAATTTTTAGGTCCTCCCTTTAAACATGTAGGTCTAACCCTTTAAACTCGTCGGATTAGTCGTTTCCGAACTTGCATAACGAAAGGATCCGGGGCAAAGCTTTGTGAGATGAAGCTCCATAAAAAATAGAATCTCAATGAGACACTCTTATCATATGACTGGGTTAATCGAGCAGTTTTAGCACACAGTTCATGCTCGTTAAAAAATAAACGCAAGATTCGAGCAGTTTTAACGCGGACTTCATGCTCGTTAAAAAATAAACATAAGCAATGAGCAAGTGTTTCCACCAGCGTTTAAGCTCATTTTAAAATAAAAAATGAACCAAATTCCCGGTAAATAACCACTGTGAATGTAACCTTATCATCCATTAAAGCCTTGGTCGTGTTTAAACCGTCACCTCCACTTTTCATTTGGCCGATCATTCACCTCCATATGATTGTTTACCCATTTTGAGGAACAGCTGCGAAGAGTGATTTCACCTAGCCATCCTTGTGACACTGCCGTGATTGGAAAATTCCAACCTGTACCTGGAATCAGCTGCTAACCCTGTTTATCACTCGTTCCTCAAAAGACGAGTCTTCTTTAAGCTCTTTTCAACTGACTCGTAAAATATGAAAAGATTGCCGAGTTTTGGCCTTCCAGCTCGTTAAAGCGACCGGAAGTGCTATCCCTCCTCTAGATTTTAATCTTTTTGGACCTGAGGGATTATTGCACAAAAAGATCGAGCGCTTGTTTTGTTCGGCTCGTTAAAACTATCGAAAACTCATCCCTTTTGTATTGTTTTATACTTTTTCGGACTTAAGGGATTAGATGACGAAAAAGGAATTTTGGAGTTAACTTTATGTACCTTTTCAGACTCTCTAAAAATGAAAAGGACCGAGTTATCTTTGTCGTTAGACTCGTTAAAATCACTAAATAGCGACAAACTTGTCTTTAGACGAGAACAAGTTTCACTATCGCTAGGCTCGTTAAAACATAGCGATGGGCTTGCCCGAAGGGCAAGTTATAGAACAAGCATATGTTATCCTCCTCAAGCTTGACAAAAATAAAGAGGTACTGGTCAGCAATGACTGGGGAAAAATTGGGAGAAACTCAAGAAAACTTTGATGGTAGCAAGTCGCTCTTGAACATGACACTTTTCCTCCGTACCGCAATTGGGTTGGGTTGTTTCATTCACCGGTCACATCACCATGGTCTCGCCATACCATCCATATTTGGGGTAATGCTACCGATCCATCGCATCAGTGTCGACACATGTTCAAGAGAAGTCATTCAGAGAAGTCAACCGTGTCCCATCCACTGCCATACATTATCCTTCATCCTTTCATGACTGCCACCCTGAATCATATGTCACAGATCATTTTCACCTCCATCAAAATCATTAGCTCCGTTCTGTGTCATTGATGTGGGATTCATTAAGGCCCTCCTTTGACGGATCGCTTCTTGTCGACATCAGCTCATTATCCAAGAAGTTGATCTAGGAACAACCCCTTCAGTACTTTGAAGCTTGCATGCCTCAATGGAAAGTTTCTCACTTCCCGCGACAAGTATACATCAATGACCTTCGACCGAAAGATTTTGCGTGGTGTTCGACGCCAAGTCCTTTATTCACACCACGTGAATTGTACTGCAATAGCTTGAGGGTCATTATCATTATCGATGATTCCTCTCGCGCTTGTTAACGGTTTACCTCATTGATCGGTAATCAAGCGATGTCTTTCCATGTTCGACTTCAGAACATTTCTCACATGGATCGACTTGTACTTAGAGTGAAGATCGAACGAGTTTGAAGACCCCGGATCTAGTTTCATCCATCCGGGCTGCGATATATATTCAGGAAAGATAAAGACATTGACATGTACATCATTGCAGCAGATAATCATCCTACCCAAAGGATGATAATTTCATCAAAATTATCAGTCTACCATTAGACGATTGTCTGTTCTATGTACAGAAAAATGAATTTATAAAGCTGAGCATGGGAATGCCTGCCTCAGCTAGATCATGAAAGCAGTATGAAAAATAATGTATTGTATTGTATTTTATTACAGTTCTCCTCCCAGCATTGGATGAACTTCAAACCCTCCTAGATAAAGCATTTCACCCGATAAACAACCTCATACTTTAGGGGGCAACTGTTATAGACATTTTTGTGCCTTACAGCATTGAGCATGAAATTTCCATAATCTAAGGGATCCAAAGTCCCTAAACATGTTGTTCCTACCCCTAGAGGAACAAGGCTAACAAACCACAGCAATTCACAGAAGTTCTCCACCAGAAACTGCTCAAAAACAAGTCAATTCAGGATCAATTCAGTGGCTCCACTAGTTGTCTGCACTGAATGTCAAAGTCAACACTGGCTACCTGCACTGCAACGCAGGTAGAAGCACTACCAGGGTGCAATGAGCGAGAGTTGACATGTGGCAAGTTCATTCCACAAGGTGTCAAAACCCAGGAAGCTTCCAAAATCTTCCTCAATGACACTTGCCTCAAGGAATTCGACTATGATGAGTAAGAGGTTCCAAATCTCCAAGTGGAAGCAAGAACCTCCAAGTGGAATCAAGAACTGACAGAGGGAGAGGACACTAGTCAGATCTCAAGCTAACTCATCCTCTCTCCAAAGATCTATATATGGATCTCTCCTCCATGAGATCTGGAGGCGGGAATTTTGTTATTGCAAAGAATTGTTGTTGGTTTGAGATTGGAATCATTGGGTGCTTAATGCTTTGAAGGGAGGTGAATATAGGAATTCCATTTTGCTGGGAAGGAGATGCTGGATTGGAGCCCTCTTGGTTGTATCTCTTCCTGAACCTTGTTATTCATCAATAAAGCTATCTTGGTTTCTCCTATATACTGATGTATCTTTGATGTATGATTGCATTAGTATGTTTAGTTTACTTCTAATCCTGAACTAGTTATGAATATGAATCTATGTCTTGTGTAGTGTTCTTCTCTTGTGATCTTGCAGAGACCTGTTGAAGCTGGGCGAGCGAGAAGGAAAGTAGCTGGGAACTCTCAAAGAGAAGAGAAACTGGATCGAGGGACAAACGGAAGACACCGGTTAGTCCATCCATCTCTCTTCATTCTTAATTCATAAAGGAAGAATACTAGAATAGCTGTCTCTGTTTGTTGCTAAGGCACTGTCACACCTTAGGTGGATAGGATCGTCCTGCATAGGCATTTTTCCCCACAACACCTGCCTCTCTATTGGCCAGATTACTACCTTCGGGTGCATACCTTGTGCATAGGTAATGAACAGCTCCATTTGTGTTTCCGAAATGTAGGCCACCCAGTGGACTCCCCTCGGTACTTTATAAGTCATAGGAAATTCAAATGCAATGATTTCCGTTCATTCCTATTCATGTAACTCTCTCGTGTGGAATTTGTATCCGTTCGTTCCATATCTGGTTCATATTGTTTCTCTTAATTTCCCGTCACTCACTCGCTTTTTCCATGATGCAGCCATCTTGTCATATCTAACGGTCATCATTCCTTTTATTAGCACATCCACATGAGCCTGCTTGTGCAACCATGACCCTTGCATATGGTCAAATGTACACATACTGTAGTACTCGCGCATCTGTCCCCTAGGCTGCTTTATCATCCCTCGCTCTCTTGCAACTGGGTGGAGTGGTGAGACTATTTTTTGAATGGTTAGTCAAGCGATCGGCCTGCCCATGTAGAGCTTGAGGCGACTGCCATTTAGTCTTCCCGGGAAGGGGTCTCCATTGAGTTTAGCCAACTGAATTGCGTCCCCATTAGTGACTTCTTTGACAACATAGGGTCCCAACAGGTGCATGTGGAGTTTTCCCAGGAATGTTTCAAACTTCGTATCATAAAGCAATACTAGATCGTTCTCTTTGAAGGTGTGCACCTTGATGTGGTGATCATGCCATGATTTCTCACATTTTTTTTGTACCCACTGATGGAATCCAACCAAAAATCATTCCTCCTCCAATTCTTCTAGTTGTGCGAGCCACTCTTCCAGGGCCCCGTGGTCTGCCATACCTGTGATCGCTGCGATCCGCAGACTAGGCATAATATATTCCATAGGCATAACAACCTCCTTGCCATAAACTAACTAAAACGGTGTCTGGCCTATCAGCTTCTTGCATGTAGTTCTGTATGCCCATAGCATAGCAGGAATGCACAAATCCCAGTCATTTCGTCGCGCATTGCAGACCTTTGTCAGTGCAGTCTCCAGAATTTTGTTGAATGCCTCAACGGTCCCATTCGCTTGTAGATGGTAGGGTATGCTCTATTGGTGATAGATCTGGAATTCCTCAGTGAGTGCGTTGATCGTTTCATTCAAAAAATGTGTTCCCCTATCACTCATGAAAATTTTGGGGCAACCGAACCTGGTCAGTACATTCTCGAACAAGAATTTTGCTGTTGTCGCAGCCGTGCAATCTTTAACCGGCTATGCCTCAGCCCATCGGGTCAGATATTCAGTCGCAATGATGATATAGTGCACACACGTCTTTCCTCGTGGTTTGATAGGCCCAACGAATTCGATTTCCCATTTCTTAAATGGCTGTAGAATTATCTGTGGCTGAAGTGGCATTTCATCCCTTCGCAATAGTTTTCCTGTCCGTTGACATGTGTTGCAGGCCCGACAGTATGCTTTCGAATCTTGATGTAGAGTAGGCCACCATAATCTGGCGCAGAGAATCTTTTGGGTTGTAGCTTGGCCCGCATAATGTCCGCCAGCAACCTCTCCATGTGCTTCGGCCAGGATCTGTTCACGCTCAAATTCCAGTACATATCGACGCAATATTTTGTCATTGCCCATCTTATAAAGGTGAACTGCAATCACGGTAAAACCTATTGCGTGTATTACTAATTCCTTCTTTTTCTGGACAAAATACCCTTGTGGCATAGTTCCCGTAGTTAAAAAGTGGATAATATCTTCAAAGTGGCCATCTGCAATGTGCATGGCATATAACTGGGTGTCTGGGAGTCCCTTTTCTAGATTTGTTGGTTCTTCACCGGTTTCAATTCGGGACGGATGATCCAGACCTGCATTCAGGCGTCCTAGCTTTACAACAACCTCAAAATCATATTCTTGAAATAACAACAACCATCGACAAATGCGCCCCCCAACACAGGCTTATTCACTAGGTACTTGAGCACAGAATGATCCGTGTACATCTTAAAATATCCTCCGGGCAGATAGTGACGAAAATTTTGGAGCAGGTATACCATCGCTAATCCCTCTTGCTCAGTAGTAGAGTAATTCCTCTCTGCTTTGGACAACCCACGACTTGCGAATGCAATCAGATGGTCCAGTCCCTCCGCTCCTGGTTGAGTGAGTACTGCTCCCAGCGCAATACAGGATGCGTCCACATGCACATGAAACCCGACGTCCCATTTTGGAAAGACCAATATAGGGGCTGAAGCTATTTGCTCCTTAAGCATCTCTAGGCTTCTGTTGCACTCCTTGTTCCAGAAATACGTAGCATCCTGTTTCAGCAATTGTTCCTTCGGAGCCATAATCTGGGCGTAGCTTTTGATGAACTTCTGATAGTAGTCTGTGTGTCCCAATGTAGTGCGTAGCTGCTTTACACTGTGCGCTGCTTGCAGATTCAATATGACAGTGATCTTTGCCAGACCCACCATGATTCCTTACTTACAAACCACATGGCCCAGCGAGTTCCTGAAAGGGACGAGGAAAGTACACTTTTTAAAGTTTAGCATAATTTGGTGTCATCGGTAGGTATCCAACATCAATTTTAAGCTTGCGACATGTTTCTTAACCAGGTCAAATATGGTTCAGTCATCCAGGTAGACTTCTAAGAAATTGTGGATAAATTCCTTGAATGCGGCTACCACAATACGGGAAAATATCACAGGCGCATTCTTCAATTCAAAGGGCATTACCATATACTGAAAACAACCCCATTCGGTAGTGAACGTTGTCTTGCTCCGATCCTGTGGCGCAATCCTTTTCTGATGGTACCCAGAGAACCTGTCTGTGAAAGAGTATGCTTCCTGCCCCCCCACATTTTCAAGTACCTCATCTGTAAAGGGTGTTGGAAATGGATCATTAGCACAAGCATCATTGAGCTTTCATAAATCCATGCAAATGCGGATCTCCCCCTTCTGTTTCTTCTCCTGTACGACCATAGGGCTGACCCAATCAGACTCCTTGACTGGTTCAATAATTCCTGCTGCCAACATCTTATCCAATTCTTTGTGGACCTTCACTTTATGTTTTGGATTCAATCAATAGGGTCGTTGCTTCATTGGCTTTGGATCTGGCTTCAAATTTATCTTCATCATCCCTAGGTCTCCTAGAATCCCCTTCAGCTTCATCAATTTTGTAGGGAATAAATCGCAGTATTCTCGGAGCATCTTGACGGACCTTTCCACCGTGGCGTTGTCCCAGCAGTCCCCAAGCGTAGCTTACTTCGGCTCTTCCTCTATTCTGATATTCACTTGATTTGTTTTCAATAGCACCGTGATATCTGGATCTTCTATCTCAAGGCCACACACCTCATGACTCCCTTTGGTTTCTGGTATATTGATGTTACGCGGGTCATCCTCATCATCTTCTGCTTGTACATTGTAACATGCTAAGGCCTGGCTCAACTGGCATGACCAATTTGATGGCACGACTTCTTTTGGCTCCGGTGGTGTTCTGAATATGGTGGCCTTTACTAGCTGTAATGTGTCGTCCATAGTTTCCATCCATTGGTCATCAAAGAGAAATGTCGACAAAAGCCCTTCGCTCTGAATATCCCACTCACCAGTGCCATGTCTAAGCTCTGTTTCCATATACCAGTTCCTTGGAATGACATCCAAGGTATGATAAAATAAGTGCACCCATTCTGGTTGAGGCTCCGTACTATAAGATTTGGTCCATTTGTTTAGATGTATCCGTGGATTCTTCCGTCCTTCATATTTCTCTGTTATTCGTAGCTGAGGCTTCCCAAATCTTGTCTACATCATGCACCTGTAGCATCGCCAATCTTCGAAGGTTCCTTCATGGGTATCCCACCATTGCACCGGTGTCATGCACAATGCCCATTTGAGTGCATCAAACTGTTGGTACCCTAGTATTGTACTTTCGAATTTAACCAGGAAATCCTCTACTATTGTCAGCCCGTCATACATCGGTAGTTCGCAGTTTTTAACTTTAACACAATACAGGGATTTCGTCATCATATTACAGTGCAACGTGGTAGCCTTGCTCACCCTATTGCGCCATCGCTCATCTTCCTCATCTGAATCACTGGCATAGCCCTGCGAGAATCTGCGCTCTTACTGTGTATAAATTTTGTAGATACTATCCAATACATCACCCCTCTCTTTGCTATGCACCGGTTCTGTGTAGCGCGGTCCATCTATTGGATCTAGCGGAACAACGACCCAAAGCAACTTCTTCTCAAATATCATCTTCCTCTACTTGAGGTTAATAACCCCATTCATATCAATGACCCAATCTATCCCTAGCAATGCAAGGTACATTCTAGTTTCGTCCATGATTTCAATAACTTTGAAATCTATTCGGGTACTTACACCATCAATATCTACTGTAATGCCATGCAGCCGTCCCATAGGCAAGATCTTCTACTGGTTGGCCATCCACAATTGGATAGGAGACCATTGTAGTGTAGGCTTACCTATGTGCTCCCAAGTCTGTTTAGGCAATATGTTTGCATCAGAACACAAATCTAGAATGACCTGATCCATCTCGTAATCGCCAATCTGCGCTGTTAGTCGCATTTCCCGACCTGTCGGTGATGCATGTCTTCCTATTTTCCGGACTATGCAAGGTTCACCCCAACCTACAGATCTATTAATTACTTCCTATAACCCTCTAACTTCTCGGTTGTTGCGAATAAGTTTTATGCATGTCTCTAAGAAGGTAGTCATCATCGAGGGATCCCTAGTTGGCTCAGGCGGATCCCTACTACCTCGAGTAGAGAGGCCCATGAAGCTTTCCTTAGCTTCCATATTAGTCTTCCTATCACCTTTTCCTGTGGCTACGCCACATCGTAATATCATGTTGACCATGGGTTCATCGTCACGAGGTTCGGATCTCATCATCTGTACGTTTTGCTTTGTTGTATGAGGTGTTGCCTTATTTTCACGAATTTGTGCTATCAACACGGGGCAATCTAGCAACTGATGATATAATTGCTCACAATAAGGACATGATACTTGGGTTGGATTGGTACAATTCTAGACGTAATGCCCTGGTCCTCCACAGTTGTAACAGATTAGCTGCCCATGACCCCTTCCTGGTCCCATTTCATCCCATCCTCGACTGCATCCCGTGAACCCACTTCACGCAAACGCCGCGGCTGGATCTTGACCTTGCACCTCAGTCTGCATTCTGCAGGCTAGTGTCTGGTCCATCAGCATTCGATAGCTAAGTCAATCTCTTTCTTCATGACCTACCGATCTACAAATGTTGCAAAAGAGTTGTTGGGGGGTCTGGTTGTATTTTGGAAATAGATGACAGTTATCCGTGTTGTGCTTTCCTCCTACCTGACAGATTGCGCACTAGAGTGGGGCGATCACACTCGGCCCTATCTGTGCCTCTGGTCGCAATGGTGTCAGTCCCCCTATGACCACAAGATTCACCGAGACCGGACAATGATTTTTATTGTGTCCTTGGCCCCTGCACTTTATACACCATACTTCCTCCCGGATTTCGGAATGCGGCGTCTGATCTTGATTTAATTTCTGTATCTCCAAACACAAATTTTGGACCTCCGCTTGGATTTGCTAAAATCCCAACCTTGGGTCCTGTACCAGGGTTTAGTGCAATCGCATTTTTGCTTCCAGCGCTTCTGCTTGGGTTGAGGTCTTCTGTTGTGACAAAGCCGACTTAAGATATGGCATTAATGATGCGACGAACTAAGGGCAGTGCTCTGCATCCGCCAGGGTCATGTTGGCCTCAAGAATGGTGCTTTTCAACCTCTGATCCAGATCCCATGGGGTCTCGCTAGGCATCATCGTGATCTCTTTGAATCCTAAGACCAACTGTGCTTCTGTCTTTGGCCGGCTAAACTCCTTTTTCAATTCAGTATGGATGTCTGCTATCCCTGTTGTTGGGTTAATGCTTGAATACTTCATGTGCCATGTTAGCGCTCAGTCCTGCAGTGCACTGACTAAGATGGATTTCTTGATGTTATCATCCGCGACTTGCTGCACGTGCCATACTGATGTTAGTACAAACCAAAATTGTTTCAGGTCTTCGCCTCTGGCTCCCTTAAATACTGGTAACTGAATTTTGTTTGCCATCGTTACCCTTGATCTATTACCATCCCTGATCCTCTTGAATTTTAAACATTCTTTCTCTATAGGGTCCCCGTATCCCACACCTAAACACTCCTTAGGCATATCCCGGTCCTGACAATGGAACCATTTGTTGGCTACTATGGGCTTGACTTAGGTTTGGAAGAGTTATTTAGCCAAAAAATCCCACAACTACCGGCCCTTTCGGCAATAGCCCACGGAGCGCGGACTGAGGTCTCACCCGAGGTAGTAGGGGAGGGTGTTGGAAGCAGGTTTCCACACCCTAGGGATGTCTTGGTGTGGTCTAGGAGGTTCGTGTACTGGTTTACAGCTCCGCGCTATTCGCACCAATCCAGAGTGATTATATTTTTCTTATTACTGCATTGTTCTATTTTTATGATTCAGAGCGATTCAAAAGGGTATCTAAGAAAACATTTAACCAACATAATTGATTCGTGCACAAAATGAACCTAGATTCGCATACACTTATCACATTTACATTAACCAGATATATAGAGGTAAACCATAAAGACAGATGAGCCATAACACAAAATTTATACAAGTAAACTTATCTTTATTATTATTCTCCACCCATACATCTAGATCTACCCTGCGCACTCAGCTACAGGGGTCCGTGCACATAGCTGTGGACTTTCCATGCCTCTGCATAGACAACTGCAGAGCCTCTACCTACTACCCAACCCTTGACTCGGACTTATAGATGCTTTCGGACTATCTTCTTTAAGAACCCATTACATTTCATCCTTCAAAAGAATTGCTTTCCCTCATAGAGCCACACTCTATTTATACCCTTCCCTGGCCCATGATCCTTTCGCGGGCCGAGTCTATTTACATTACTTTTTATTGTTTTCGGGTGGACTACCCTTTGACTCAATCTGTTACACTTCATGTTTTTCATACTTCAGAATTTTTACAATATTTTAATCCTACTTCTTGGGATTTCTGCCCCAAAATCGTTACATGGGACCTCTGCTGCCCAACAGTTATGGTACCCGAACGGCTCCTGGCCCCTCATAGTGTTACTGGAAACTTCCCATCTTTTCTTGGATGCAGTCAAGGCTTCTTCTTTAATATCCTAGAGGTATTCCTTTCCAGTCTGAATGATATTAGTATGGATTGGCCCCAATTTGCCTACGACATTGTTTTTATTCATAAACTGCTTATGCCCGATAGATAGGAGCAATGGCTGTGTAGGTTCTCCTCTAACCCATAGGTCAATTCCATATTCATGCCTTTTGAATGTGTTGTAAGCCTTGGCCCATTTTAGCTGATTAGCAAAAAAGGAAAGGAATGCTTGAAATCGAATGTCTCCTATGAAAGGGGCAAGGTGGCTATCCCTGTCATCCTCTCGAACAAAATTATGCATATAGAGCTCACAAAGGAGGCACTAGATCTTCTCATTGTGTTCTTTGAAACACTTAATAAAATCAGGAGTGGTTTTAGTTTTTGCTAATTTACCAGCCTTAATGGCCTTAACTTTTAACAAGAGATATCTCTCCATAAGAAGTAAAGCATAATTAGTAGTGGGAGCTCGATAATATAGAGTGTCTGAATAGAGAGAACAAATAGCCTCCATTTGTTCTTCGGCTTTCTGTAATTGACCCTTTAAATTTTAAACCTTCTTTTGCTCAGCCTTGTATTGAGAAAAAGTGTCATCCTTCGTCCTGGTAAGTGCCTCCAATTTCTTCTTTAACCCTTGGTGTTTGTGAAAAGGGATCACCTTCTCCTTGTGTTGAGCTAGCTCTTGATGAACTGTTAAAAGCTCATTCTCTAATTTTCTAATAACAACTTCTCTAACCAAGGGCATGTAAAGATTTGTTTCATCTGTTTGGACTTTTGCATCTTGGGTCTCCTTAGGGTCAGTCTGCATAGCAGTTTCAACTTCTTCTGGAATTACAACTTGAACATTTTCTTCAATCTCAGTCTAGACCACAATGTTCGCAGTGGGGTAGGCCGTTTGAGTTCCCTGTGAAAAGATACAGGGCTACTCTGTTTGCATGGCAATATCTTCTCTAATAGCAGGCTTAGTCTGGGTTTCTCTTGGGCAACCCTTAAGAAACTCTATTTGAGTCTCTGCATCCTTCGCAGAACATTGTTTTGTTTGTGTCCCTACAATCTCCATTTCTGCTTTCAATTTCCTCGTCCTGGTTGCTTCTTTTAACTAGTATTTCAACTGATTGATTACCTACTTCTGTTTTCTGTATTTCTGAGCACCTTTTTAAGTTTAACTTTGTAGGGCTCTTCTACTCTAGGGCTTCCATCTGGGGCTACATTGCCTTCTGCCACTTGCACTGGCTGCATTATGTTACCACCAGGAATGATTCCAGTTGGATCTGTGTTTTCTGGGGGGATTTCTCCTTCCAACTCATAATTATTATTCATTTCATGTTTAGGAGATTCCAATGCAATGATATCTCTTGAACAACCATCATTCTCGTGGTCTTGTTCTTGATAGGCCTCGTCCACGGGGGACTTTGAAAAGGGAATATCACTTGGTTGATTAGCATCCTCCAAGTTTTCACCTTCAGGGTTTCCTTCATTCTCCTCGGCTTCGAGGGTTGTTTCCACATCAGGAATTAAATCTCTCTGCTCCTCCATGGGATTAGTGCATGGTTGAGTTTGTTCATGACCGTAATTGTCAGCGGGGACCGACCAATTAGGAGTATAGTTTTTTCTTTCTATGTTACCTGGCTATTGCCTGCCCTTGGTAAACATTTCCATGCTTCCCAAAACCCTTGCCACTTCCTCCTCATAGTCTTGCAAAGGAGGGTCTTGAGGACTAAGAGGAGGTGTGTGGGATGGTACAACTTCTTCTGCTTGGATTGGAACGTGTCACTGGGCTTTTACTCTCACTAAGCCTCTACGCTTAGTTGATTCTAGGGGCGCAGTGGGGCTCTTTCGTTTTAATATTTTCTTTGGGCTTGGGGTTCTTGGCCCTTGCTGCTTTGTTTCCTCATTTTCTAGGGGTGGAGCCAAGGTAGGATTTATGATACTATCCCATGTTAATTGTTGTTGTGCCAATCTATTTGTGATGATTAACTTAATTAACCCATGATGGTTGACTACACTATGTGGGTCCTTGGTTGTCCTTACTCATCGGGCAACATCGTGTAACAGGGAATTTAAATAAAATGGTAAATTAACTGAAATTCTTTTCTTTAAAATGGCTAGTAGTTTCAATTTTCGAGGCTTTACCACGTCATGCCAATCATTGCAAGTGATATATCTTTGGATGATGATTGCCCGCTCTTGCCATGGTTGTTGCAATGCCGAAGGATGAATTCCTTTCCTCATTTGTACCAGCCGCTCGCCTGGGTCCTGGAAGGCTTCAATTGCACTGTATAAAAGGATGCTATTGTCTGCCCATTTCACCCCTTCCACCAGAAGTTGAGTGACTTTGGCTAGGACTTCTTCTGAAATTGTCATGCTTATGCCTTTAACCACTATACTACCATTCTGTAGATTTTGCAGAAACTCTAGTGCTAACTCTTCATGAAAAGCCTTCAATTTTTTTAAGTACTGTAACCAGCTAGTGCATTCAAGGATTCCGTGGGATTGATCCGACACCATCAGTACTGGAGGCTCACTCTGAATTGCTCTTTCACCCATAGTTGCTACAATTGGGTCTGGTTCTTCTGAAGACAACTGTGTTTTACCCCTATAATGCAACGCAACAGTGATGTATATCACAACGATTATAAAGGAAATGACTCTACTTGGATAAGAATTATCGTTTTTAGTTAATTCATCCATCCTATCAGCCATACTTAACGCAAAATCGTATGTTCGCATGCCCACCATAATGGTTGTCATTCTTCGACCAATAAAAATTTTCTGCTAATTATTACATATCCTTGCACATCATGCAAATTGTACTTAGGAGGTAATCCGAATTATTATCACACATTTATTCATAACTGGAATACGTGCTATCCATACGAAGGCCATCCCCCCCCTGATGAGAGAAGCGCATCCATGTCCTTTCAGCACGTGGGAAATAGGAAAATAAACAATGCAAAATAAATGCCGGCAACCAATATATAAAACACAACACACAAATCAATAAAGAATTTAAGCGACATGCACTGTCAGACATGAATTGGCCAAAACGAAAAACAAAAATATCAAGTCATTATGTCAAATATTTTACCGTAAGTGGAATTAATCATATCAACATAATTGATGGTTTATATTTGATGGCCATCATTTAATACGCGGACGTATGGAATATGACAAATAAAATTCACCATGCTATGCAGCTTGTAAAAATGCTACCAAACATAATTTTTCTTTTAGAAATAGGGTCATAGGTGATAAGAGGTAGATGTCATATGGAAATATAAGATAATACTTCAAAACCACAGTAGATCCATGGCTGCCAGCAAGCATTCATGGCCTTGGCAGGGTTGCTTTCTAACCCTCCCAAATGAGCCAGAGTCCTTTTTACAATTTAATTTATTCTTTCTTTTGTCGCAAAGAGACCACTATGCTGGCATGGTGACCAGATAACCATGGTTCCACTCACTAGCGTGAAACATAGATGATGAGGCTCCCTATTCTTCTAACGAATTATTTATCGAGAAGATCATTACCTTGGTGTGGTAACCAAATTGGAATGTCACTTGTTACATTCTTATGATCGAGGTAGGCTAGCTCATGATGATACCCCCTATTCTCTTTGGACAATGTTGTTATAGACATTTTTGGGCACTGCAACCCCAATCATAAATGTCCATAAAATAAGGGCTCTTAAGTCCCTAAAAGTGTTGTTCTGACCCCTAAAAGAACAAGGTCAATTGATTACATCTTCTCCCAAAAGTTCTCCATGAAAAACCACTCAGAACTGGTCAAAACTGGACCATTTCACCTGCTCCATAGGCAAAGTGCACTACATCCCACCTGAATACACTAAGTAGGTGCGATGCATGTCAAAAAACCCTTATATGGGGTGCGATGGGTGAGAAGAGACAAATGGCAGGGTCAATCCGCAAGGTGGAGGAGCATGGAATCTTCCAGAAACCTCTCCTGTGACACTTGCCTCTCTGAATTCGACCAAGGATGAGTAAGAGATCATCAATCTCCAAGTGGAATCAAGAACTATCAGAGAGAAGACACTAATCAAATCTCAAAAGCTGACTCACCCCCCTTTGCAAATATCTATATATGGATCCCTCATCCCAGAGATCCAAAGGCTGGAATTTTGTATCTTGTAAGGAAGTGCTGTTGGTTTACTGGTGCAATATCATAGTGTTGGGTGGTCTAAGCTTTTCATGAGGTGAATAAGGGCTTCTTGCTAAGAGGATGATGCTGGGTCAGAACAACTGGTTGTAATCCTCTTTGCTTTCTCTTGATTATTAATAAAGATATTCAAGTTTTCCTCCACATGCTTGTGTGATTGATGATTTATGCATTTGTGTGGTTAATATACATCTGATCCTATATTTCTTATGATAATAGATCTATGTTCTTGTATAGTGTTATGCTGCTGTGATTCTACAGGTACTCTTTGAAGCTGGGTATACAAGGAAGCAAGTAGCAAAAGACTATCAGAAGGGAGAAGAACCGAGTAAGGAAACGAGCACAAGATAGAGGCTGGTCTCCTTCATTCTTCTCTCATCTATATCTCATAAATGAAAACGAAAGTAGACTTAGTGTGTTTGTTTCTAAAGTAGCTATCACCCTTAGTGGGACTAGCAATTCTGTATAGACACTAGTTTTCTCGATAACAAAATGGCGACTCCACAGCCGTCGAACAACAAGGATAAATATCAACATAGTAGTTCGACAACAACTTCGACAGAAGTTGCACCGCCCATCATTCTAGAGCTAACAATAAAACCGCCAAAGGGAGTAGTACACAAGTCGACATTTAATCCTCGTGCCAGAGCGGCACAACATTATAATATAGTGGAAGATTTGGCCCAGTCGCCATCCGCTATGCTGACACTTGAAGTACTGCAAAATTGCCCATCCCAAAAGCAGGATTTATTATCAGCCATCGGTGGGATAGACCCAAAGGATTCTAATCTTGTATCTTTTAATCATAAAGGGTATGATCCTCAGTTACTAGCTCAACTAGCTTTCCTCATTCAAGTGAAAGCCCTCAACAAAACTGTTCATCAAACAATTATTGATGAGGGAGCATCTACATGTATTATGTTGATGAGTTGCTGGAAAAATTTAGGATCTCCAACCCTGTCGCGATCTTCGACAACATTAAAAGCATTTGACGGATGAACGTATACCCCGTATGGTATTCTAAGTAACTTGCAAATTGAACTAGAGGGGAAAACAGTAGAAATAGATGTCGAAGTAGTTGACGGAAACCTCGATTACAACATCCTACTGGGAAGACCATGGATATATGCTATGGCTGCAGTTGTGTCGACCAATTTTAGAAAGATTGCATTCCCTTATCAAGGAGGGATTACAATCGTCGATACACAAACTTTCCTCCCTAATGGTACCCAAGTTACGAGAAGCATTCCGATGATCCATGGAAGCCCCCAATCGCTTCAAAATATCGGAGTAGGCCTACTAAAAGACCCTGTATTAATGGGTACTTTTGCCCTTCCACCTCCAATCAATCTGGCGAAAGTAGCATCGGTAGGAACCTGCAATATGATATCTTCGATGCAAAAGATCTCAGAAAACGATATAAACATGGATCATAAGCTGGTGTTGCCTCCAATCCCAACAGAAATATTGTAGCAATAAATGTTTTTAGCATGGGAGGCAAACCCAAATCAATGCTATCAAGCGTTTGGATAGATAGGTCTAAGGAATATGGTACCCCTTCAGATCCTTGGTCGAAAGTGCATTACACTGACGAAGGAATTGTTCAATCAATGGTAATAGAAGGAGCACCATGGGAAGATTACCACCATCGTTCCCATCTTCCGATTTGTAAAGAAGATACTCCTGATGAACTTCATCATCCATCAGTTTTTGATTTCTGTCACACGGAAACAGTCGTTTGTGCGGACACAACTGACCTCCCTAGGAGTCTAAACTCTCTAGCGACAAACAAGACAAAATGGAGTAATCTTTCTCTAAATATACCCTTTAAAACATGAAAACTACAAGTGTTTAGGCTTACCTTATTCCAAAACGCTGTTGTTGTAGTCCGTCCTTGCCGATCCGGATGAGCTCCTCCTTCACATCAATTTCTGCAACCACAAACAATCAAACAATTACCAAGCACTTGCATTTCATATAATAAAACATATATTCAACATGCAGACCAAGGAACACATGAAATAACTCATTAACACAAGCTATTGAGAAAAATAAACCAGTTTGTATTAATAACGAAACAAAGAAACTCTTACAACCTGGCCTTGGTGTTGTGCAAGTTCCTCCCAGGGTCCATCAAGGGTTTTCCTCTACTTTGACAAAGCTCACCCACTTCCAAGTAGAATCAAGCAAAGACAATCTCTCCTCACAAGGCTCTAAATGGGAGTCCTAATTCCTGCAGCATTTACCCAAAGAAAATGTATAGCTCCAACCTCTCCTCCCTCTGGCTCAATGTCTTTATTTATAGTGCTGTAAAGAGGTTATTCAGGTCCACCATCATTGGGATAATCCCCCTCTTTGGGTGGGATAGCTCCCTTATTGATGGGATAAGTTCCCCCTTAATAGAGATACATGAACCAACTGGAGGCGCATCCAATTCATCAAACCGACCTCTAGAAAGTTCTAGAAGTAACCACAAGTAACTTTTTTAAGATGAAACTCGCGCATTTTGCCTTTTACAGAAGGATGCACCTGTCCCTTAACATACAGAGCGTCCAAGGACGCACCTTTTGTGAACATGGTCAGCGTCCCCGCAGGTAAGGCTAGAGAGAACCTGCGACCCCAGAGATAAACATATTTTTGACAAGACTTTCTCTCTTCTTTGAGTTTGAGATGGATAGCAGAGGCATAAGACTTGCCTAAGAGGGTAGCATGACTGTTGATTTGAGCCATACTAACTGTAAGTGGTCATGGTGACATTTTTTAGTGTAACAGATTGCCCCCTAAAGTGCGAAGCCTGGAATAGATTTAGGGTTTTGTAATTCTAGGAAGGGTGAAGCGCTTTATCATTTCAAGGATTGTCTTGTGGATGGCCTGGTTGGAACCTGCAATTTTCAACACAAAATACATGTATAAGATTATATCATCACTGAGGTAGGCATTCCCATACTCAGATTCAAAACTTGAACTAATGGACTAACTATTCTGATACAGGAATGATCTTGCAGTACATCATTTTTATAGACTTTTGTAGACACAGTATGGACGCAGCCATCTGTTTATGATTAGTCTACATAGATAATGAATACAAAACTCCTCGCAGCCTGGATGGTAGAAACTAGATCCAGGGTCTTCATTTCTACTTCCCGAATTGGTACGATTCTAGCCATGTGATTAAATGATTCGATGTCGAACATGTTAGAAACCACTTGATTACCAGTGGATGATGCAAACTGTTAACAAGCGTGAGAGAAACCACCAGTAATGTCAATGGTTCTCAAAGTACCAAGCACAACCCGTGAAACGTGAATAGATGTTTTGATGTCGAACACTTCACGGAATCCTTTGATCGAAAGTCAATGATGTAAACTGACGTCAAAGGCGAGAAACCTGCCATTGATGCATGCAGACTTCAAGGTGCTGTCGATTCCTAAGTCATCTTTCTAGATAATGTGTCGATGTCGATAGAAAGCGACCCGTTGCAGGCAAGCCCGCAACACGAAATCATTGTTCAAGTTGAAGAAATGTTGCTGTAAGGACTGACTCAGGGATGGTCAAATGGATGACAAGTATTTTGCAGATGAAAGTTTTTGCTTGCAGACCTCTTGAACACATAACGACACGACAGATGGCTTGGTGACGAATAACTCAAAGTTAATCCCCGGAACCCGGTTAAAGACTTTCAAAGTGGTTTGGTCAACTGTGAGGTAAAAGATTTCCCAACCCAGGTGAATGAAAAGTGTCGTGTTCAAGAGCGGTAATAAAGTTTCTTTTGAGATAAAAGGTAACAAATAGGCTCATTCTTCTCTCTTTTCCCCCACCATTTCTGGCAAGTACCTCTTTATTTTTAACAAGCTTGAGGAGGATAACATATGCTTGATTATAAGCTCATCCTTCGGACAAGTCCAACCTAGTTTAAATTCGAACCCTAGGAAGGAGTGGTTCGTTCCTGTTTGTAATTGAACAGGTCCTTTACTGTAAAAGTTTAACGAGCCCAGTATAGGAGAAACTCGGCGTTTTTCAATTTTAGAGAGTTTGAAAAAACTAAAGAAGACTCCACGTTGAACTTTTTCGTACATTTGTGTCCCTCAAGCCCGAAAAAGTATAAAATAATACCTGGGGGAACCGCTTGATCTTGCGACCAAGGAGTACTTTCATAATTAGTGCCACTGACCTGAAAAGTAAAAAGCGATCAAGGACACGTCGTTTTATTTCCATATCGAGTTTGAAACGACAAAAACCCGGCAATCTTTTCCTGTTTTTTACGGTCAGAAAAGGGCTATAAGGGGACCGTCTTTTAATTCCGTTTTAACGAGTTTAAAAGAAAAACTCGGCGATCTTTTCGTGTTTTAGGAGTCTGAAAAGGGCTTAAAAGAGAACTCCAAGGTTTCACTTTTTCGTAAGTTTTAACGAGTTCGAAAAAGGGATAAAAATGTACTCATGGTTTTCACTTTTTCGTAAGTTTTAACGAGTTCGAAAAAATGATAAAAATGTACTCATATGGCCGACTTTCAATTTAATTTACGAGTAGGAAAAGACGGAAAGATCTCGGCATTTTCATTTGTTTTACGAGAATGAAAGATAGCAAAATAATCTCGGTATTTTCATGAGTTTAACGAGTCTTGAAAATAACTGAAATTGACTCGAGATAGGTTTCATTTTTACAAAAGCTTGAAACAGATAAAAACTATGCTTCAAATTAGTTTCATTTTTACACAAGCTTGAAATAGAGATAAAACTGTGCTTGATGCCCCCTAAGCGTAACTGCTAGAGCGCATGCCCCCCTAGCTTCATTTCATTCAACCATTTGGATGAAATGAAGGTTTAGTGACGAGATCATTTAAAAGACTTTGACCTAAAACTGTAAGAAAATTATGCAAAACACCGAAACAACTAACCTAAATATACAACTTAACATCTATGAGATCTAGTCAATCTCTCGACTCAAGTAGAGGAGGATTTGTTTCATTTTTTAACGAGCTTGACACAGGAAAAGAACTATGCTCGGATTCGGTTTCATGTTTACGCAAGCTTGAAACGAAAAACTATGCTTGTTATAAGTTCACATGCCCCCAGCATAATGATGCAAATCAAGGTACATGCCCCCCAAGCTTCATTGCATTCAATGAGGTGGATGGAATGAAGCTTTACTTTCAAAATCTTGGAAAGACTCGACTTGAAAAGGGAGTTGTTTCATTTTTTAACGAGCTTGACACAAGACAAGGAACTTTGCTCATAACTACTCTCTACAATCTACCTAACAAAAACTTTACTCTAAAAACCTTGATTCATTTTTTAACGAGCTTGACACAAGACAAGGAACTATGCTCTAAAAACCTTGATTCATTTTTTAACGAGCTTGACACAAGACAAGGAACTATGCTCTAAAATCCTTGATTCATTTTTTAATGAGCTTGACACAAGACAAGGAACTATGCTCTAAAATCCTTGATTCATTTTTTAATGAGCTTGACACAAGACAAGGAACTATGCTCTAAAAACCTTGATTCATTTTTTAACGAGCTTGACACAAGACAAGGAACTATGCTCATAACTACTCTACAATCTGCCTACTTAACCTAACCTTGTTTCATTTGTTAACGAGCTTGACACAAGACAAGGAACTATGCTCAAAAATTTCGCATGTCCCCAGTTTAATGATGCAAAATGAGGTACATGCCCCCTAGGCTTCATTGCATTCAACCGGCTGGATGAAATGAAGGTTTACTTTCAATATTTAACTTGAAAAGGGAGTTGTTTCATTTTTAAGGAGGTTGACACAAGAAAAGAACTATCCTCATACCTGATTCATTTTTTAACGAGGTTGACTCAGTAACAGGAACTATCCTCGTACCTGATTCATTTTTTAACGAGGTTGACTCAGTAACAGGAACTGTCCTCGCACACACTTACTTTCTACAATCTACCTACATGTCCTAAAACCTACCTGATTCTTTTTTTAATGAGGTTGACTCAGTAAAAGAACTATCCTCATCAACTGATTCATTTTTTAACGAGGTTGACACAGTAAAAGGAACTTTCCTCGGACACACTGATTCATTTTTTAATGAGGTTGACACAGTAAAAGGAACTTCCCTCGCAATCCTACTTTCTAACTATCTATATGACCTAAAAACTAGCTGATTCATTTTTTAATGAGGTTGACTCAGTAAAAGAACTGTCCTCATGACAGCCTGTTTCATTTTTTAACGAGGTTGATACAAGAAAAAACTATCCTCGTCACATTGATCATGACTTCCAACTGGAGGAAAGACATGTCAATGGACACACCTTGATCATGGCTTCCAAGAGGTCTTCATCCGAAGGAAGAATACTTCTTGGGAAGGAACACATGTCAAGGGACTCAAAAGGGATAAGAACATCGTGTTCAAGTAATCCCATAGAGTTTTCCATGTCAATTACCGGAGCTAAATCAAAGGAAGATGAGCAAACAGTGAGAGGCTCACTTACGTCGGTAACTGAAATCATGGGACCGGTTGCCACATAATTAACCCGTGGCAGGGTAGATACCACTTTAGAATCAGGAACATTTAGGGGTGTCATATTATTGGTAGTTGAAAAAAGACTAGGGAACGAAAGCTGGTCTACAGTCACAATACTGCCATTGTGAGGGAAAGACATCACGCGAAAGAGTGTCGATACGACAGCTTTCATTGCATAAACATAGTCTCGCCCAAGGAGTAAATTGAAATCCAAGGGACCTCGAACTACCATAAGATCAATACAGACAGTTTTACCTTCCAAGGTAATAGAAAACTTAGGAAGGATCCCTAAAGGTTCACTAATGGTTCTGTTAAAGGCTTTCAGATTCTGCGTAATAGGCGCAAGCTGAGGGGAACCCAAAGCTTTCCAAACAGTTGAGGATAAAATACTAACAGAAGCACCTTCATCTACCTGAGTACGATGTATGTCCCTACCACCAGCCTTGACAATGATTTGGAAAGGGATGGAGGAAGGAAGACGAGGTTCTGTCAGTCTATTCCAATCAAAGGAAAAGACCTCAGTACTTGGAGGGGGTTCTGTAGAAACAGGTGAAATGCCCCCCGGCATAGAAGAATCCGATGTAACAAGAAGAACATCAGCGGTATGAAATTTACTCTCGAAAAGGAGAGTGTGATCGACCGAATGTGAAATTGAATCGACCACTTGATCAACTAATGAATCATCAACCTGAGTGACATGAGTTTCACTCTCCAATGGGAGAGTGTGATCGACTGTACTTGAATTTAGATCAATCACTCCGTCAGTTGACGGAAGGTTGGGAGAAAGTTTACGGTAACCAGTTGGAAATTCTTGCTGTGGAACAGTAAGGTTTTCCAACAATGTTGAGGCTTCATCCATGTGAGGGCAAATGTGAGTTTGATGACTCCCTTTGCATAACTTACAAGGAAACCTAACTTTACCCTTTTTCCCAGGAACATGACTATCACTGGTTGATGGATCAACGGAAAGTTGATGAGATTTTTCTGACCAAACTTCCAAGACCTTTGGAATACTAGGACAATTGACAAGGAAGTGGTCACCCTTACAAAGCCTGCAAGGGTATTTGGGTTTACGATGCATGTCGGAATTTTCCTCAACACAACTAACACTTACAGCCATGGTTGGTTGGTTGACTTCTTTCTTATCTTGCTTCTTCTTCTTCTTCTTCTTCTTCCCTTTCTTCTTCTTCTTAGCCTCCTGGTTACTAACATCAAGGCTTTTACGAGGCGAAGAGGAAGAAATGGAGGAAGAAAAATTAGGCGAAGAAGGTAAAGGGTCAACAGAAGGTTGGTGATGTTGAGATGGTGAACTCTGTTGAGGTGAAGCATCCGGTTGAGATGGAACAATTGGAGTATTTTGGGCCAACGAAGTTGAAAATAACCATATCGGTAAACCTATTGTAAATCCAGGTAATGACAAAGTAGCCATATAAGGAGGACCAACATTTCCAAAGTAAGGAAAAGTACTAGGATTCTCATTAGGAGGGGTTCCTAGGTTGATAAATTCCGGAACATTTGCCATTATATTCAACTTCAGTGAATTTTATTAACAATTTAAAACTA
The DNA here is from genome assembly GCA_031772625.1 of Pinus tabuliformis. Lineage (NCBI taxonomy): Eukaryota > Viridiplantae > Streptophyta > Pinopsida > Pinales > Pinaceae > Pinus > Pinus tabuliformis. The sequence goes on along the minus strand of CM062809.1, from coordinate 1,230,762,916 downwards.
AAATTAACAATTCACAATTCACACTTAACAACTAAAATTCACAATTCACACCTATGGTCTCTAAAAGTAAAAACAAACAAATTAACATGCGCTATCAAATCTAGGAGTCAAACCACACACAAACAGTAAGCTCTCTGGACCGAAAACACTAGTTGGTGATGAAGCCCAACCTCGCAGAATTCAGTACAGAAATGGCGGGTGGAACAGTTACCCCGGCAACCTGCTTAATGAATAGACCGGCACAAGTTCCTCCACTTTAACCGTCTCGAAGTGAAGTGAACCCCCCGGAAAATCCAAGTGAGTATAACCGACGTCTGCTCCAGGTACAGTGGGACCTTCCCTCCACCGTCACCTCGGTAGAACCCTAAAGATTATGGTCACTAAGGTCACCAACAGTAACAAATACACCTGGGGGAACAGTCTAAACTCCGACAGCACGCAAGGGCAGAGTAGCAAGCTCAATCCCCTTACCGGCTCCTTGACAACAATCCAAGGTTTACCGATAAGTGACCCCTGGCTCCTCGACAATGGTTAATCCGAGGTTTACCGTTTGTAATACGTACTGTCTGGCGTCATTCCCAACGAGGGGGGAATGATCCCCTCAATGGTTCGGACACGAGCTCGTGCTTCTCCTTTAAGAGGAGCTTTCCCAGAGTGCAATTGAAACAATTGGATTTATTCTACTCAAGATAAACTATCTGTTTGGTTTTGTAGTCTTGGAGAGTTAAGTACTCACCTACTCCAAGACCCTAGCCTAAGCTATGTTGGTGTTTCAGAGCCCTAGAAATGTAAAAATTACTAGATGAATTTTAATTAAGCGCTGTGTTATTAAGGTTGTTATTACTCAAATGGGTAAATGGATATGAAACCAATGGTGTTATGACCCGACTCAACTGAATGCAATCGAATATGATAATGTAATCCTTTCAATTCGATGAATCCTAACTAAAGTAAGGAGAGAGTTTCCATTCACTTCCAACAATGCAAAAAATTGATCACTAAGAGAAAATATAACAAATTCTCTAATGCACTAATTTCATCAAGAAAAACTAATGCAAATCAATTCCAAACCAGTTTTTATTTTTATTTTTGTGTAAATCCAAATCAAAGAAAGCTGATCTAAATCTACGATTGATTTTTCAGAATGTAAACTATGCAATTGTAATCTATGCACAATTCACATGAAAAGTATGCAAATGTAATCTATGCACATTTTTCATTCATATTCTGAAACTGAGAACTCTAATTATGGAAATGTGATCTATGCAAGAGAATTCTCAAACACAAGATGATTCTAATGTAATCTAAGAACCAATCAAGTGCTAGTCGAGAAAATTGGGTGAGAGTTCCAAAGATCAAAACATAAAAACACTCAAAGGCGATTAACACTCATACACAATTTAGCCCCCCCCGGCGAATGAGGGGGAAATTTTTTTGCAAAAACAAAAGCAAAAAGATGCAAAATTGTGAAAAGACTGAGAGAAACCTCCAAGTAATGACCAAAGGAAATCAAATTAAGAATTTCTCAAAAAAGAGACTCAAAACACCCAATTGATGAAAGCTAAAAGCAGGAATGATAATGAAACAAGTTCAGGTGAAAATTTTTGACAGGGTACTAAAGGATCTGGGCAGAAAACACTAAGAAAAAACAAAATCTAAAAGCAATTAAAGCAAAAATGGAGTTTTCCTAAATTTTTACAGGAAGACGCAGGCAACCCGTTAGAACAGGCGCGGGCCCGCTCTGTGCAAACGGCAACAGCGCGTCCGAAGACGCACTGTGCAGTACTCAGAGGGTGCGTCCTTCTGGAAAAGTTAAGAAAAACCAAATCTAACTAAATCTAAAGCTAAGCCACCCAAATACTAATTCTCACAGTCAAAAACCAGAAAATAAAAATGATTTTCTCAGAGCAAAGTTCACACAAAGGAAAAGACTTTCTCATTAATGGATTCCCCAGCGGAGTCGCCAATTTGTCACACAGAAACAGTCGTTTGTGCGGACACAACGGACCTCCCTAGGAGTCTAAACTCTCTAGCGACAAACAAGACAAAATGGAGTAATCTTTCTCTAAATATACCCTTTAAAACATGAAAACTACAAGTGTTTAGGCTTACCTTATTCTAAAACGCTGTTGTTGTAGTCCGTCCTTGCCGATCCGGATGAGCTCCTCCTTCACATCAATTCCTGCAACCACAAACAATCAAACAATTACCAAGCACTTGCATTTCACATAATAAAACATATATTCAACATGCAGACCAAGGAACACATGAAATAACTCATTAACACAAGCTATTGAGAAAAATAAACCAGTTTGTATTAATAACGAAACAAAGAAACTCTTACAACCTGGCCTTGGTGTTGTGCAAGTTCCTCCCAGGGTCCATCAAGGGTTTTCCTCTACTTTGACAAAGCTCACCCACTTCCAAGTAGAATCAAGCAAAGACAATCTCTCCTCACAAGGTTCTAAATGGGAGTCCTAATTCCTGCAGCATTTACCCAAAGAAAATGTATAGCTCTAACCTCCCCTCCCTCTGGCTCAATGTCTTTATTTATAGTGCTGTAAAGAGGTTATTCAGGTCCACCATCATTGGGATAATCCCCCTCTTTGGGTGGGATAGCTCCCTTATTGATGGGATAAGTTCCCCCTTAATAGAGATACATGAACCAACTGGAGGCGCATCCAATTCATCAAACCGACCTCTAGAAAGTTCTAGAAGTAACCACAAGTAACTTTTTTAAGATGAAACTCGCGCATTTTGCCTTTTACAGAAGGACGCACCTGTCCCTTAACATACAGAGCGTCCAAGGACGCACCTTTTGTGAACATGGTCAGCGTCCCCGCAGGTAAGGCTAGAGAGAACCTGCGACCCCAGAGATAAACATATTTTTGACAAGACTTTCTCTCTTCTTTGAGTTTGAGATGGATAGCAGAGGCATAAGACTTGCCTAAGAGGGTAGCATGACTGTTGATTTGAGCCATACTAACTGTAAGTGGTCATGGTGACATTTTTTAGTGTAACAATTTCCTATCAAATACTGTAAACACGGTGGATTCAGAGCGAAACTTGTCCAACATTGAAGAGACTATTGCCATAAACATCTCGACCAAAACAGGTGTTGTAGAAAATTTTTATGTTGGAAAATGTTGTTCCCCTTCAGAACTGGAAATATATAACTCTCTTTCGTGAATTCAGAGATGTCTTTGCTTGGTCATATGATGAAATGCCAGGCATTGACTCGAGTATAGTTGAACACAAAATTAAGATGTATCCAGATGTCAAACCAGTACGACAACGACTACGACAGGTGCACCCCAAGAAAGCCGCCGCCATCAAGGCAAAAGTTGAAAAGCTTCTCCATGCTGGTTTCATTTACCCGGTTCCTCTAACCGATTGGGTATCGAACATTGTTCCTGTGATGAAAAAACAAGGAACGATTAGAGTGTGTGTCGATTATAGGGATGTAAATCAATCTTGTCCAAAAGACAACTACCCTACACCCTTTATTGACCAAATAATTTATGAATGCACCGGATGCGAAATCTTCTCATTCATGGATGGTTTCTTCGGGTATAATCAAATAAATATCTGCCCACAGGACCAGTCAAAGACTGCATTTATTTGTCTGTGGGGCACATTCGCATATCGTAAATTACCCTTTGGTTTAAAGAACGCAGGGGAAATGTTTCAGAGGGCGATGAATTATGCCTTCCATGACATCAAAAACATCGTTCAACCGTATCTCGACGACCTACCTGCTCATTTGCGAAAACGGACTAATCATCCACAGCATTTAAGAGCGATATTTCTACATTGCCGACACTACAAGATACGACTCAATCCGCACAAATGTGTGTCTTGTGTCAGTTCTGGTCGTTTACTTGGCTTTGAAAGGATGGGATTCGTCTTGACCCATGTAAGGTTCAGGCAATCATAAACTTGCCTCCACCTTCAAATATGCTTCAGATTCAGAAACTCCAAGGGAAAGCAAACTTTCTGAGGAGGTTCATTCCAAATTATGCCGAACTTGCTAAAGGTTATACACGTCTTTTGAAAAAGGAAGTGCCCTTCGTTTGGGATCAGGTTGCGCAAGCTTTCTTTGATGCTTTAAAAAATCCCTAATCAAAGCATCATTAATGTATGCTCCTGATTATCAAAAAGATTTTAACCTGTATCTGGATGCAGCAGATACAACCATCGCAATGGTTTTAGTTCAAGAAAACAACGGAATAGAACATCCTATATATTATTTAAGTAAAAACTTAAATGATACAGAAAGCAAATATTCTTATGTTGAAAAGCTAGCGCTCACAGCTGTTCAAGCGATAAAATGATTTCGACACTATGTCCTCTTTCGAAAAATACCATTCTGTCAGATTGCAACCCCATGACTTATATATTGTCACGACAGTTGCTGGGGGGAAAATATTCAAAATGGATAGGAATTCTACAAGAGTTTGATCTGGAATTTGTAAAATCCAAGTCAAAGAAAGCCCTGGTTTTCGCAGAATTATTATGTGATCTCCCATCATCATCCAATGATGAAACATCTGAAGAAAAAATCGTGGACGAAACTTTGTTTTTGATATCTTCAAGCAATCTGTGGTATGGAGACATAATCATCTATCTCCAAACCCAAAAATATAGGCCTAATACCTCCCACTCCGAACAAAAACATATTCGATACCAATCAAAAGTCTACATGATCATCGGTAATACGCTTTATCATCGTGGTGTCGATACAGTTCTGAGGAGGTGCCTCACCCATGAGGAAGCCGAAAAAGTCTTGAATGATTGCCATTCAGGCGCGTGTGGGGGGCATCAATCTGGTTATGCTACAACGCAAATTTTTTTACGAGCAGGATATTTCTGGCTAACAATGTTCAAAGATTGCATAACTGCAGTCAAAAGTTGCCATGCCTGTCAAATTTTTGATAACAAAACCAGAAGACCACCCGCACCTCTGCAACCAATAGTTGCAGTTGGGCCGTTCACCAAATGGGGCATTGATTTCATGACATGCAACCCCACCTCGACCAGGGGGCATGGGTATATCATAGTCGCAGTGGACTATTTTACTAAATGGGCCGAGGTGATGCCTACATTAGATAACACTGGTGAAACTGCTACCCTTTTCTTTTTCAATCATGTAGTCACCAGATTTGGCGTTCCACAGGCTATAGTCACGGATCATGGATCGCATTTTCGCAATCGCATGATGGCTGAATTAGCTGCCAAATTAGGGTTGTCTCACGATAGCTCTACTCCATATTACCCATAGGCCAACAGACAAGTTGAAGCAATCAACAAAGTCTTGAAGCGCATGCTGCAAAGGATGATTGGAGTCCACAAAAGGAGTTGGCACCTGATCTTGTACTCGGCTTTATGGGCATACCGAACATCGGTAAGGAATGCAACCGGGTTTACACCCTTCTAACTGGTGTATGGCCTAGAAGCAATCTTACCAGTTTAGTGTGAAATCTCGTCTCTCAAACTCGCAATCGACCTTCTCCCTGGAACTTTAGAAGAGGAGGCTCGTTTCTTGGAACTAATCCAATTGGATGAAACTTGTTGTGATGCCACTTTGGCTAATGAAGCCCATAAGAAACGGGTCAAGGCGCAGTTCGACAAAAATGTCAAACCCCGTGTCTTCTCAGAAGGTGATTTGGTCTTACTTTACGACCAAGAATTTGATAAACTGGGAAAAGGTAAATTCAAGTCTTTGTGGATGGGCCCCTATATTGTTAAGAGAGTGTTAGCAAAAGGAGACAACGAGTTAATGGATTATGACGGGATTCCACTGGCACAGCCTCGTAACGGGTTGTACCTTAAGCGTTACTACGCATGATTCAGTATGGTAACCCATATGCTTTTGTTACATTTTTTGTTTTTGCTAAGGGTAATCGTTTTGGTCAAGTAATCCGCTTTTTACATTTGTCGCAGATGTTGAACCCATTGGAATCTTTTGTTGGATATGCCGACGAAGCAAGTCGTAGTTCGCGGAACCTATCTTCTGCGGCCTGGGCCATTTTTGATCCAAGCGGCGAGTTAGTAAGTTTCAGAGGGGTCTGTATTGGTCAATCAACGAATAACATCGCTGAATATAGCACGTTGATAGAACTTCTCTCTGATGCCATCGCACATGGCATACGCCGACTGGTATCTACTCCATCTGAAATCCAGCTATCTATCGCATGTTCCTAAGGGTCAAGGTTTGGGAAGGCATTTTGATTTTATTCAATATCAGCATATTTCCAGAAGCTTAAACACATTAACTGACTCATTGGAAAATTATGTGTTAGATAGACATTTGCAACATTTATAAAAAGAAGCATTTCGTCAATACTTGCATTAGGATCATGTAACTTAACCAAAATAAAACTCCGAAAATCAAAAATATATATATGACTGTTTATGGTTTACATATAATGTTCTGTAACCAAGACAAAACTTGGTCAAATGACCCAAAACTCAAAACGCTAGGGGGCACCCTAGTCTAATGATGCTGGTGATAACAAATCACCACTTGTGCAATCATGTGTAAAAGCCTAGTCCATTGACTTGGTAGGCCAGTAGTATGTTGCTGCAATCTCAGATGCAACTCATCAGTCCTCACATCTGGAATACCAAGAGTGAGGCCCTCAATCTGATCCTGTAATGCTGAAAGAGTCTCGGCCACATCAAGGTCGTGAAGGATAGCCCTTCCCACTGCCACTCCTGCTGGAACGACAGCCGGCACTCTCAAGCGTACTACTGGTCAAACTGTTCCAACATCTGCATGAGCACATGAGTTTTGATTAGTCTTGACAAAAGAAAGCACAAGGAAATTATAAAGAAAAATGATAAACAGGAATATGGCCAAAGAACTTACCAATGGCGCCCCACTGCTCGCCAGCCGACAGTACCAAATCCGGGTCACCCCGGAAATCCATACCAGCATATGGATACTCGGAATAAACCATCTCCTGATGATTGAACCACCCGAAGAAGGTATCATAAAAGGAAATCTGAGATTGACCAGTATGTCTGGATATATGGTCAACCCAACTTTGCATCCGTGGTTCAGTCGGTGGAGGTAAACCAAGTGAAATATACTGCGGCAGCATCAGCGGGATCTTTTCCAAGGCAAAAGTGGTCAAAATGGAATCATACCCAAAGTTCTTCAATTTTCCATTTTTCACCTTGGTCAATTATTCTTTCATCACAAGGAGTACTTCATCACACCAGTTGAACACCTTCGGCTCAAGGCATTCTAAGGCGTACTGCATATAAGACCGGTTGGCCACATGAAGAGCCGCACTACCAGCCATCCTACCAAAAGTGTACAGAATGGTCCTCAAGGACCTGCCAGTGACATCTCGGATGTTGATCTTGCTGTCTTTGCTCGGCTGAGATCCCTCTCTGCAATACCTGCGAATATAATCTCTCACAGATTCACCCCCATGGGCCAAACCTGATAAGGAGATAGGGGCACCTCGCCTCGATAAGCCGGTCGAAAAATAGATGTCCACGACAGTCAAGGGGATGGATTTGCCCCTAATCTGGAACACTTGGTTGGTAGGATCCCATGCATCGAGAAAATATTGCAACAAGTTGATTTGTTGCCTCATGCTGGAAATGCGGAAGAACTTGAGCAGACCACAGTTCTGCAGTGCATTTACCGTAACCAGATCATGTAAAGCAAGCATGTCCTCTTCTTCATGCTCACGTTCTCGCCATGTAATAGGCATTTTTCTCCAATGAATCTCTGAAAACAAACAAGAGAAGAGTTAGATCCTGATTTGGAAAAACAGGAAAAAATTTCCATTAGAAACTGCTCACAAATTTTCTTCCCTGCGCCCACCGCAGCCCCAGTAGTTTTCTGGGTACATTGCATGCCAACTGACCAGTCGACAGGTCAACATGCAATGCACTTTTCGATATAGAAAGGGTGTGATGGGGCCAGGGTGAGTTTTTCAAACCCCTGGGGCTCAGAAAAACCAGAAATCAGGCTCATAATGCAAAATGGCAAGGATGAAATGAAAGAGCTTAGGTTTAGCTCCTACCTGGTCCAGACGGCGCCAAGAATCGTCCACAGGATCTCCCACAACCAGCTGGTGAAAATCAAAGAGGGAAAGCACCTCCAAAGCTCAAACAAACCAAAGTTCAAATGAAATGGTAAAATGAGAGGTAAAAGCACTTTTTAATTACTTTTTACGTAATTCAGATAAAATATTAGTGTCTTAACTCATTTTTCAAACATATATTGTTCATTTCTAACTAGTTTGATGAAGCAATTGGGCATGCAGTACAATCTTTGAAGGAACAAAATTTATTAAGGGTAGAATCAAGAAATCAATGACCACTTAACCGAGCAGTTTTAGCGCATAGTTCAAGCTCGTTAAAAAATAAACATAAGTCATGAGCAAGTGTTTCTCCCCGCGCTTAAGCTCATTAAACATGAACATGTAAATAACCATCGTGAATGTAGTACTTCAGCCTTTTAAGCCTTGGTCGTGTTCTCATCATCACCTCCACTCTGTATTGGCCGATCATTCACCTCCATTTGATTGTTTACCTCTTTTGAGGAACAACTGTGAAGAGTGATCCTGTTAGCCATCCTTGTGATGCTGCTGTGATTGGAAAATTCCATACCTTACCTAGAATCAGCTTCTACCCGAATTTATCACTCGTTCCTCAAAGACGAGTCTCCTTTAAGCTCTTTTCAATTGACTCGTAAAATATGAAAATATTGCCGAGCCATTGGCCTCTCCAGCTCATTAAAGTGACCGGAAGTGCTATCCCTCCTTTAGATTTTAATATTTTTGGACTTGAGGGATTATTACACAAAAAGATCGAGTGCTTTTTTTGTTTGGCTCGTTAAAAGTACCGAAAATCCATCCCTTCTGTATTATTTTATACTTTTTCGGACTTAAGGGATTAGATGACGAAAAAGGATTTTTGGAGTTTCCTTTACGCCCTTTTCAGAATCTCTAAAATTGAGAAGGACCGAGTTATCTTTGTCGTTAAACTCGTTAAAACCTAATACCGACGAACTTGTCCATAACAGACAAGAACGAGTTTCACTATTGCTAGGCTCGCTAAAACATAGCGATGGGTTTTCCCGAAGGGAAAATTATAGAACAAGCATATGTTATCCTCCTCAAGCTTGAAAAAAATAAAGAGGTACTGGTCAGCAATGACTGGGGAAAAATTGGGAAGAAAACTTGAAGAAAATTTGTTGGTAGCAAGTCATTCTTGAACATGACACTTTCGCTCTGCATCCAAGTTAGGTTGGGTTGTTCCATTCACTGGTCACATCACCATGGTTCCATCACACCATCCACATTTGGGGTAATGCTACCAATCCATCATGTCAGTGTCACCGATATGTTCAAGAGAAGTCGCTCAGAGAATTCACCTGTGTCTCACGCACTGCAATACATTTACGCTCCATTCTTTCATGACCGCCACCCTGAACCTTATATCGCCAGATCGTTTTCACCTCCATTAAAATCATTTTCTCTGTTCTGTGTCATTGATGTGTGATTCCCTAAGGCCCTCCTACGACGGGTCGCTTCTTGTCGACATCAGCTCATTATCCAAGAAGTCGATCTAGGAACAACCCTTTCAGTACTTTGAAGCTTGCATGCCTCAATGGCAAGTTTCTCAATTCCGGCGACAGGTTTACATCAATGGCCTTCGACCGAAAGATTTTACGTGGTGTTCGACGCCAAGTCCTTTATTCACACCACATGAATTGTACTGTAGTACCTTGAGGGTCATCATCATTATCGGTGATTCCTCTTGCGCCTGTTAACAACTTACATCATTGGCTGGTAATCAGGCGATGTCTTTCCATGTTCGACTCCAGAACATCTCTCACATGGATCGACTTGTACTTTGAGTGAAGATCGAATGAGATTGAAGACCCCGGATCTAGTTTCATCCATCTGGGCTGCGATATCTATTCAGCAAAATAAAGACATCAAATGTACATCATTGCTGCACAGATAATCATCCAATCTAAGGGATGATGGCTCTACCAGAATCATCATTCTACACTCAGACGATTGTCTGTCTCGTGTACATGAAAATGAATTTATAAAGTTGAGCATGGGAAATTCCCACCTCAGCTAGATCATGAAAATATTATGAAGATAATGTATTGTATTGTATCTTATTACAGGTCTCCTTCCAGCTTGAAAGAACTTCAAATCCTCATGATAAAGCATTTCACCCGACATCAACAAATTAACGACCTCATGCTTTAGGGGGCAACTGTTATAGACATTTTTGGGCACTGCAACCCCAATCATAAATGTCCATAAACTAAGGGCTCTTAAGTCCCTAAAATTTTTGTTCTGACCCCTAAAAGAACAAGGTCAACTGATTACATCTTCTCCCAGAAGTTCTCCATGAAAAACCACTCAGAACTGGTCAAAACTGGGCCATTTCACCTGCTCCATAGGCAAAGTGTGCTGCATCCCACCTGAATACACTAAGTAGGTGCGATGCATGTCAAAAAACCCTTCTATGGGGTGCGATGGGCAAGAAGAGACAAATTGAAGGGTCAATCCGCAAGGTGGAGGAGCATGGAATCTTCCAGAAACCTCTCCTGTGACACTTGCCTCTCTGAATTCGACCAAGGATGAGTAAGAGATCATCAATATCCAAGTGGAATCAAGAACTATCAGAGAGAAGACACTAATCAAATCTCAAAAGCTGACTCACCCCCCTTTGCAAACATCTATATATGGATCCCTCATCCCAGAGATCCAGAGGCTGGAATTTTGTATCTTGTAAGGAAGTGCTGTTGGTTTCCTGGTGCAATATCATAGTGTTGGGTGGTCTAAGCTTTTCATGAGGTGAAGAAGGGCTTCTTGCTGAGAGGATGATGCTGGGTCAGAACAACTGGTTGTAATCCTCTTTGCTTTCTCTTGATTATTAATAAAGCTATTCAAGTTTTCCTCCACATGCTTGTGTGATTGATGTTTTATGCATTTGTGTGGTTAATATACATATGATCCTATATTGCTTATGATAATATATCTATGTTCTCATATAGTGTTATGCTGCTGTGATTCTATAGGTACTCTTTGAAGCTAGGTATACAAGGAAGCAAGTAGCAAAAGACTATTAGAAGGGAGAAGAACCGAGTAAGGAAACGAGCGCAAGATAGAGGTTGGTCTCCTTCATTCTTCTCTCATCTATCTCTCATAAAGGAAAACGAAAGTAGACTTAGTGTGTTTGTTTCTAAGGTAGCTATCACCCTTAGTGGGACTAGCAGTTCTGTATAGACACTAGTTTTCCCGATAACAAATGTTGTAGGAATTTTGCTATTTTCTTTTATTTTTGCATTTTTCTTTGTAAAAAGGGAGGCTCATTTTCTCCTTAAGAGTCAGGGATTGTGTAAGAAGATGCAATTGAGTTTTATCCATTTGGAAGTACAAACATAAGCCAAAATGAATTAAAGGTAATGAATCATTTCCTAATGTGTCCCAAAAGAAAAGATGTTCAGATAGCCATTATAAAGATATGCCATATTAGCCTGATGAATAAAGATAACCAACAAAAGGATTTTAGAATTTATAATGACATTGTTATTACCATATATCTTTAAAAGAGGCATGAATGCACATGGCGCTTATTTGAAACACAAAAGAAGATCATGATATAATGATCAAGAAAAAAATGAGAAAAAATCAACATTTAGCTTGCAACAAGGTGCGGTTCACTCTGAAAAAAATAAAAATAAAAATTGAAAATAAATAAGGAGAAATATGTTTTTAAATTAATTGAATGGTAGTCGTTCAATAGTTTGAACAACACAAACAAATAAGAATAATAGTGTTGTTCAATCAAGTGAACGACAATTGTTCAATAACTTGAATAGTGAAAACCAATGAACGGAAAACATTCCATTCAATCAATTAAACGACAGTCATGAGAATACAAAGAAAAACATGTTGCTCAATCAATTGAACGACACTCGTCCAATTGTTTGAACAGTGAAAAAAATAAAAAAAACAGTGTTGTTCAACCAAGTGAATCGCAAGCGTTCGCTTGTTTAAACAATGACAAACGAAAGAAATAGTGTTGTTCAACCAAGTGAACAACAAGCGTTCTCTTGTTTGAACAGCAAAAAATGAAAAAACAGTGTTGTTCAACCAAGTGAATAGCAAACATTCGCTTGTTTGAACAACGAAAAATAAAAAAAACAGTGTTGTTCAACCAAGTGAACAACAAGCATTCGCTTTTGTGAACAGTGAAAAAGAAAAGAAAGCGTTAATCAATTGAACGGAAAACGTCCAATTTTTTGAACAACGAACACAAAAAAAAAGTGATGTTCAATCAATTGAACGACAAGCGTTCGCTTGTTTGAACAATGAAAAAAATGTGTTGTTCAATCAGTTGAATGACAAGCGTTTTCTTGTTTGAACAACAAAACATGAAAAAAAAGTGTTGTTCAATCAACTGAACAGCAAACGTTCAAGTTTTTGAACAATGAACACAACAAAAAAGTGTTGTTCAATCAATCGAATGACAAGCATTTGCTTGTTTGAACAATGAAAAAAATGTGTTGTTCAATCAATTGAAAGGCAAGCGTTCGCTTGTTTGAGCAACAAAAAATGGAAAAAAAATGTGTTGTTGAAGCAATTGAATGGCAAGCGTTCGCTTGTTTGAACAACAAAAACAAAAAACCATATTTACGTGGTAATGCCTACAAATATATGTACATTATTTACATTTTTTCAAGAAATTTCAATTTTTTAAAGAAAAAGTTGTTGGGTTATCATTCCCTGTAGCTAGAATTTGCATGGAGGGGGTCTTCGCATACCTGCTTCCATAAATATTCTTTGGTAATCGGTTAATGATAGAAGCGCACTCAATGCCCGTTTAACTTGAAGGATTGGCTGGATCCATCTATGGTAGTCAAGGTAAGAGTACCATTGTTATGCACTTCTTGAATCTCATAAGGGCCGAGCCATCTTGTTTGCAATTGACCTAGGATGTCCTGGAACCTAGAATTGTATAGAAGTGCATAATCCCCTTTTTGAAGCATTGTCTTCTTGATAAGGTTGTCATGCCATTTTTCCCTTTACTATTGTATTATTGCAGTTCGTTGCAAAGCAAACAATCGAGCTTCATCTAGTTCATTAATTCACTGAAGACGCTTGGTTTGAGCTTCTGTTAAGTCTAGACCCACTTCTTGCGCTGTCCTTAGAGCCTTTTTTTCAAATTTGATTGGAAAATTTGGTTCTTTACCAAACACATGCTGGTAGGGAGAGTATCCAGTAGTATTCCTCCAAGCTGTACGATAGGCCCACAAGGCCTTTGGCAGTCTAGCAGTCCAATCTCATCGGTGTGTTGAGAATGTTTTGGTCAGAATTGATTCTATAACCTTGTTGGTGCTTTCTACCTGCCCATTCGCTTGTGGGTGATACAGAGAAGGGATCTTGTGCGTGATATGATGGTTTCTGAGGGTGGCAGTAATCTTGTTAACTGTGAATTTCTTTCCCCAATCTATGAACAATTCTCACGGTAATCCATACCACACAAATAGCCCAAAGAGAAAGTTAATCACTCCTTCCTTTATGGCTCTTGGTAAATCTATTGTTTCCACCCATTTTGTCACATAATCCATGGCTACCAGTATGTAGGCCTTCTGATTGGAAGGTAGATGGAATGTACCTACGAAGTCTAATGCCCAATGCTTGAAGGGTTCTATGACAAATTGTGGTTACAGAGGCATTTCATCAGATTGACTAGGCCAGTCCATCCTTTGGCAACTGTCGCAAGCTTGGGCATATTTTTTAGCATCCTTAAAAATAGTGGGCCAGTCGTAGCCCATTTGTAATACCTTAGGTCATGTTCTTCAATCTGTGAAATGTCCCCCATAGGGTTCATCATGGCAAGCCTTTAGGATTTCATGGATCTCATCCTTGCGGAAACATCTGCATATACAAATGTCAGCCCTTGTATGAAAAATATATCCACCTATCCAAGAGAACCGGGTCCTACGCTAAACAATCAATTTCCTTTCCCTTGTTGTTAAGTGTTTAGGTAGCGTCCCTACTGCCAAATAATTTGCCACATCTGCGTACCATGGCATCTTAATCGTCACAACAAATAGGTGCTCATCCGGGAATTGGTCATCTACCGCCAGTGGATCATTAACCTTTGGAATTCGAGATAGAAAATCAGCAACGGGATTCTCCTTTCCTGGATGATCTTTAATGGTAATGTCAAACTCCTACAAAAGCAATAACCATCATTTTACTCAACCATTTGTGATAGGTTTATTAGCTAGATATCTAATGGCAGAGTGATCAGTGTACACAGAGACTTGGTAGCCAATTATATAGTGTCTATATTTGTTTATTGCATAAATAACTGCTAAGAATTCTTTTTCTATAACTCTGTAATTGAGTTATGTAGGGGTGATATTTCTGATAATGTAATATATAGAATAAGGTTTCTTTTCCTCCTCCTGGTCGAGGACAGTGCCTATGGCTACATTTGATGCGTTCGTGGAAATATGAAAACATAGCTCTCAGTTTGGTCCATGTAATATTGGTGTTGTTGAAACTAGTTTCTTTAATCCTACAAAAGCTATGTCACACTTGTCAGATCAACTAAAATCAATGTTTCAAGTTAGAGTGTATAAGGGTGCCGCAATTTATGAAATATTCTTGATAAATCTACGATAATAACCTGCATATCCTAGGAAACTACGTACCTCTGTTTGGGTGCAGGGGGTAGGTAGTAAAAGAATTACCTGTATCCCTGCTGCAGAGATGTAATTTCTTAGGATCATGCTCTCAGTCATCATCATGTGACACTTGACATTGCTTAAACATAACCTAGAGTAAAATCATCCATATATACCTCTAGTCCTTCATTTATTAAGTCAGCAAAGATGCTTAGTATAGTTCTCTGAAACGTGGCCAGGCTGTTGCACAAGCCAAATGGTAATACTCTATATGTGAATGTGACCCAGGGACAGGTGAAGGTCGTCTTGTCCTGATCTTTAGGGGCAATTTGAATTTGATTGTACCAACTAAAGCCATCTAGAAAGGAGAAGAACTACTTCCGTACCAACGTATCGAGGACCTGATCAATGAATGGGAGGGGAAAATTGTCTTTCTTTGTTGCCTTATTCATCTCTCGATAGTTTACACAAATACACCATTTCCTATTTTTCTTGGGGAAAAATGCCAAAGGGGAGACCCATTTACTGTCTGAGATAGGATAAATAAAGTTTACATCTAGTAGCTTCTATAATTCCTCTTTCACGATATCCTTGAGGTGAGGATTCAACGTCCGTTGAGGCTGCGAGATGGGTCGTGCATCCTTCTTTGTATAAATGTGGTGTGTACATAATTGTGGATCTATCACTTTCATATCAGAATAATCCCAGGCAAAATCCTCTTTATTTTTCTACAATACATGGATAAGCTTTTTCTGTTATTCGCTCTCCAGATTAGAATTGATATTTAGAACTTTTCCTAGTTCGATCTCAACTGGTTTGCTATTCTGAACAACAGTTGTTTGAATATGATGGTCATCTATGTCCTTCAGGGGATCTTCCATGGATTCGTTATCAAGAATTTCTTTCAGCATCTAACACTGCACGTTGGTTGGCTGTTGTCTTAGTGGGGCTTGACCCAGGTTCAGAAGTGATTTAGCCAAGAAAATCCCTGTACTACTAGCCCTTTCGGTAATATTCCACAGAGCACAGACTGAGGTCTCACCTAAAGTAGTATGGGAGGGTGCTAGAACCAGGTTTCCGCACCCTGGGGATGTCTGATATGAAGTGATTTTTACGTGGCCCAACCTTTGCATTGATTGCGCTACTCGCACCAATGGACATCCTGTGCCCTACGATACTGTCTTTCCATAGTTCTAGCCGCAGCGTGACCCGTGTTATTCACCCAAGTCTTCCTTAATTAGGCTTTATTAGCTAATTACTTAGATTACTTTCATATATAAACATTCATACAAGTAATTATCAATTCCACATAGTAAATAAACAGAGTAAAAGTAATGTGTAGCAGCAAATACAGATTCAAGAACAGATGCACAGAGTAAACTTCTCTTTATTAACTTTCAATCCCAATTACAATCTCAACTTTTCCCTATGCACTCAGTTGCAGGGGTTCGCGCACTCAGCTACGGACTCTATTAGGCCTCTCCGCACTTAGCTACAGAGCCTCTTCCTACTATTATGACCCAGTACACTTTAGATTCAACTCTTATCTCTGACCATGCCTTCGCTATTCTATCTATTCCTTTCTTCATTATCTTTACACTTAGAGCCTCACTCTATTTATACAATCCCATGGTCCGCGGACCATGGGTAGGCTGACACATCTTTACATTAAATTACAATATTTTAGGGTAGAAAACCCTATGACTTATCCTAGACTTCGCACTTTGAGCCTGCAATTCATGGAGTCTTACAATGTAATTGACCAAAAATTGGGCTTTGAGCCCCAAAACATGATGTGGCAGATCCCATGCCCAACAGGCCCCCAACACAATCATTGTGACTCGTCCCGAGTCACTCTGCGGGTGCGACAATCTTGGCACAGAGTCCTTCCAATTGTGCCTATGTTGCATGAAGATTTGTAGCGCATTGTTCTGCCATCTGTTGGATCTACTCCATTCCTACTTCTGATTTATTTGCATCTGACTTGTGTCTCTTCTTTGGTACCAAATTTTGGTGCATATGTTTATAGTCTCGCGCCCTTATTCGGCTCCTTGGGTCGTGAAGACTGTGCTTCGGTTGGTTAGTCAGATATCTAGTCCACCCATGAAGGGCTTCAGGCAACTGCCATTTACTTTCCCTAGGAAGGGTTCTCCATTAAGTTTGACTAAGTGGATCGTGCCTCCGTCTGTGACCTCTTTTTCCAAATATGGTCCTAACCAGTGAATTCTGAACTTTCCCAAAAAAATTTCAAACTTGCTATCATACAATAGCACTAAGTCGTTTACTTTGAAGGTGCGCAACTTGATATGGCGGTCATGCCAGGCTTTTTCATGCTGCTTCTGTACCTATTGGTGGAATCTAGCTAGCAATCATTCTTCCTCGAGTTCTTATAATTGCGCAAGCCTTTCTTCCAGAGCTTTGCGGTCCATCATGCCTGTGAGCACTACTATTCACAGACTAGGTACGATGTATTCCATCAGCATGACTGCTTCTATACCATTGACCAACCGGAATGGTGTTTGTCCCATCAATTTCTTGCACATTTTTCTATACGCCCATAACACAATGGGTACACACAAGTCCTAGTCGTCCCACTGTACGTTACATACTTTGGTCATCGCAGTCTCCAATACTTTATTGAATGATTCTACTGTCCCATTAACCTGTGGGTGGTATGGTGTACTTTTCTGGTGATAAAATTGGAACTCTTATGTGAGTGCGCTAATGGTTTTATTCAAGAAATATGTTCTACAATTGCTCATCAAGATTTTCAGGCAGCCAAATTGTGTCAACATATGTTCGAACAAAAAATTTGCAGTTGTGGTAGTGGTGCAGTCCTTGACCGGTTGTGCTTTTGCCCATCGTCTCAGGTACTCCGTCGCGGTGATGATGTAGCGCGTGCTCATCTTTCCCTAAGGTTTGATTGGTCCCACAAAGTAAATTTCCCATTTCTCAAATGGTTGCAGTGTCATTTGTGGATTTAGTGGCATCTCGTCCCTTCGTGATGGGTTTCCTGTCCTTTGACATATATCGCAGGGCTTACAATGCACTTTCGAATCCTGGTACAAGGTCGACCACCATAACCCTACGCGAAGAATATTTTATGTGGTCGCGTGCCCTGTACAGTGTCCTCTTGTAGCACACCCATGTGCTTCTGTGAAGATCTAACCTCATTCAAATTTAGGTACGTATCTTCACAATATCTCATCATTGCCCATCTTGTAGAGGTGCCCCGCGATGGCAGAAAATTCTGCCGCATGCACCACCAATTCCTTCTTTTGTTGGATTGAGTACTCCTTTGGTGCAGTCCCTGTTGTTATAAAATGGATTGTATCTTTGAAATGTCTGCCCGTGACGCGCACTACAAATAGTTGTGCATCAGGTAGTCCCTCCTCCAAATTTGTTGGTTCCTTGCCCGTCTCAATTTGTGACAAGTGGTCTGGTCCTGCGTTTAAGCATCCTAGCTTGACTATGACCTGAAAATCATATTCTTGAAACAGTAACAGCCATCTACATATGCGCCCCCCTAACACAGGCTTGTTCACCAAGTATTTCAACACCTAAGTTAGTATACATCTTGAAATGTCCACCAAGTAAATAGTGTCAGTATTTTTGAAGCGCGTACACCATTGCCAACCCCTCACGTTTGGTGATAGAGTAGTTCTTTTCTACTATGAACAATATTCGACTTGAAAACGTGATCGGGTGATCCACACCCTTTGCACCCTCCTGTGTGAGTACGACTCCCAATGCGGTACACGATGCATCAACATGTACATGAAATTCCACGTCCCATTTCGGGAAGACCAAAATTGGCGCAGAGGCCAGTTTTCCCTTTAGGACATCCAAACTCTTCATGCAATCATCATTCTAGCAATATGTCACATCTTTTTTCAATAGCATTTTTATTGACACGTTTATTTGGGCATAACTCTTGATAAACTTCCTATAGTAGCCATTGTGCCCCAAAATAGCGCGTAATTGTTTGACACTGTGTGGTGCTTCCAGATTTAGAATCACAAAAATCTTCGCAGGGTCCACCATCAGGCCTTGTTTTCAGACCACATGGCCTAGCAAGTTTCCAAAGGGAATGAGGAAGGTGCACTTTTTAAGGTTCAGCACAATCTGGTATCTGTGGCAAGTATCCAACATCAAAGGTAAGCTCGCTACATGGTGCTTAACTAATCTAAAGATAATCCAATCGTCCAGATAGACCTCCAAGAACTTTTGGATGTATTCTTTGAACGCCACCACCACTACGCGTGAAAATATTGCTAGTGCATTCTTCAGTCCAAAGGGTATAATGGTGTACTGAAAGAAACCCCATTCTTTTGTGAAGGTCGTTTTTCTCCTATCTTCCAGCGTGATCTAAATCTGATGGTACCTTGAGAAGCCATCCGTAAATGAGTAAGCTTCCTGACCGCCAACATTCTCCAATACTTCATCTATGAATGGTGTTAGGAATGGATCGTGAACACATGCGTCATTGAGCTTCCTGAGGTCCACGCATATTCTTATTTCGCCTTTCTGTTTTTTCTCCTGCACTACCATAGGACTCACCCAATCGGATTCTTCCACTGGTTCAATAATTATGGTTGTGAGCATTTTGTCTAATTTGTCATGTACTTTTTCTTTATACTTTGGGTTCAAGTGGTAAGGTTGCTGCTTAACTGGCTTCACGTCCGATTTCAGAATGATCTTCATCATCCGTAAGTCGCCAACTATCCCTTTTAAGTCCGTGATTTTGGTCGGGAACAAGTCTTGGTATTTGCGGAGTAACTTAGTGACCTTATCTATCATAGCATTGTCCCAATAGTCCCTAAGTGTTGCATACTTCGGCTCCACTTATATGTCAATGTTTACATGCTTTGTTTTTAGCGGTGCAGTGATGTCAGGATCCTCAATTGATGGTCCTCGAACCTCACGACAACCTTCATTTTCTGGAATATTAATATTTCAAGGGTCGTCATCCTCCTCCTCCACTTGCACGTTATAACACTCTAGTGTGCTACTTAACTGTGCCGCCCATTCTTGCTGAAGTACTTCCATTGGTTGCTTTTGTATTTTAAATATAACGGCTTTTACTACTTGTAGTGCATCATCCATAGTATATGACCAATGATCTTCAAATGTGAATGTTAACAAGAATCCCTCATGCAAGACATCCCATTTTCCCGTACCATGTCGAAGTTCTGTCTCAGTATACCAGTTCATGGGTATGACATCCAGGGTATGGTAGAATAAGTGTACCCATTCAGGTTGTGGTTCTTCCCCGTAGACCGTGGTCAATTTCGCAAGGTGCGTGCATGGGTCATCTCATTCATTGTATTTTTCTTCCAACTGTAGTTGCGGTTTCCCAAATCGTAGGTGTGTTGGGTAACAGAGACCACACATAACGGGTTTGGGACTCAAAGTCCACAATTTTGGGAAAAATAGTGGTAAAGACCCCGCGAAGTGCAAAAAGAACAAATTGTAATGAGTCAAGTCAAAGGGTTGTCTACCAAAGAATAATGTAAAATAATAGGAAGAGAGTCAGCCTGTCCATGGTTCGCGGACCATGGGAATGTATAAATAGAGCAAGGTCTATGGCTAGAAGTCAGTTTTTGGAAGAAGTCTTTGTCTTGGATCTTGGTGTTATGGTTTTTTGAAGATAGTATTATCTACATCTGCAAGTCTGAGTTAGGGGTGTTGATAGATAGAGGCTTTGCAGCTGTGTGCGTGGAGGCCTGATAGAGTCTGCAGCTGTGTGCACGGGGCAGAAATAAGGTTGTACTAGAAATCATATAGTAATAAATATAAGTTGTTTCTAAAATATCGTGGATCTGTTGTATACTGGTTTATGCATCTGTTATATGAATTTATATCTTTTCATGATTGCACATACTAGGTTTATGGTTAAATGTTTGCTTAAATATGGTATAAGAAGATCATATCTATAATAATTTCAATGTACACCTGTGTGGATCCACACGAAAGCCTGATACTAGTCTAGAGTGGCATGAGGCCACAGAACGGTTCACGACCCCTCCAGACAACATCAAGACATTCCAAGGGTGCAGAAACCTGATTCCAGCACCCTCCCCTGCTACCTTGATTGAGACCTCAGACTGCACTCTGCGGGCTATTGCCGAAAGGGTCAGTAGTTACGGGATTTGTTTGGCTAATAACTCTTCCAAACATGGGTCAGGGCCCAATAAGCCAACAAATGGTTTCGTTGCCAGGACTAGGATCTACCTAAGGGATGTCTGATGTTGGAACACTCGAACCCTACAAAGAAAGAACTTGAAGATTGGTAGGATCAGAAGCTTCACAAATTCGTGGTACAAGAAAACAGAAACCCGCAAATGTCTGAGGAAAGGTGGTTGGATCACTACATATACATAGAAATCCATGAGATCTTCTTCGTATCGTTTTCGACAGAAGTGTATGAGTGGATCGCAAGGCTAGCTGATAGTCAGGGAAGGTGTAGACTGGATCAGCCCATTGTGTGGACCCCAGAGTTGGTGCGTAGGTTGGAAGCATCTGAAGATGAAATCGCATGGGTGAAAGATCACTGGTTGGATCGAGTAATAGGAGGATTTATAACCAAGTTCACGATAGAGACAACTGTGAGTTATAGCGAGGCAGAAAGGCACTTTCTCCAGGGGCCGTGGGGTGAGTACATCAAATCATTGAATACTTGGATTAAAATGTTGTTATGTGAAAAATGGGTTATGCGCATCCATTGATATCTAGGGTAATGAGGAGTGGAAGAGGCTACCGAGGGACCAAAGGATTAGAAAATAGTCCTCTGATTTCATTCTCGCGAGAAAGCGAGGAGGAGCTCACAGGGTTCTCTCCAAGAAGCGCAGTCCGATTGATAAAGCAGCACTTTCCACTAATACCACTACCATCCATGCCATCACCTAATTCACCTAAATCTAACCATATTCACTTACCCCACCATTTCCACCACCAAGGGTAGGGATGGCAGGTGCGATAAAGTTTTCGGTACTTAGAGGCATAGGAAATGAGGAACCAGACCAGTTCTAGTTCATGGTAAAGGTTGTAAGGGAAGCTCAAGGCATAACATATGAGAACATAAAAAAGGCTTCTCTGGTGAGCACGCTGCAAGACCGCGCATTGATGTGGTATATAAAGTATTCTAGCGATCACCCAAATGCAGGAATAATGGCGATTCAGGACACGCTGAAGAAAGAATTTAGCCGACCAAAATCAGAAACGCAGTTTGTTAACACCCAGGTTGTTCCCTATGACTCCCAAGGGAATACGGCCAGGGTAACCACTAACCAATCTTTGGATCACAGTTCCTAGCCAAACTGTAATCAGAGAGGGCTCTCTCTTTATAATCTGTCTCTGTTTGATGGTGTTTTAGGCTAGTTATTATGCTCAGGTTTTGGTTGGTTTATGTTTTGGTTGAAGGACTTCTTTCAGGGCTTAAGGTGTAGTGTTCAGAGAATAGTATATCATTGGGCAATGGAGTCTGGAGTTGTGAAATGCTTTGAAACGCAGGAGTGGTGGTGTTCAGACTGCAGGGCCTATTGTGTATCTCAGACAAACAAATTTAAACTTAAGTGGTGAAGCATGGTCAGCCAACAGAAAGCAATTAAGAATTCTCTATTAAGCTGGTGATGTGAAAGTGAAACACGTTGCACAGGAGCAAACTTGAATTCCTGAGACAAAGGTCACTGTGAAAGATGTATTCTGAAAGTGCAGCAATTAAGAATTACACTTATCAAAATTACAGCTGAAGAAAACATTCATTAACAACACAGATTGAACTCAGGGTATTCCTTGAATAAGTCCTGAAGGTTATTCTTTTTCTTTGTTGTCAAACATTTAGAAATTAGAAACATATATGGATTTTAATAAATAAAAAACACATAACAGAGAGAGTTACAGAGACTTATTGTATTGTGTAATACACAGGAATCTAGCAGTTTTCAACAGACACCAGAATGCATTCAACACTTCAGAAATCCGAGAAATTCCATCACTTTCTTTATTAAACTCTGAAAGGATTACAGCATAAGAACTTCTTCAGGAGAAATCAACAACAACCCCTCAAGCTTGTGCGAGGGGCAAATATATACTATCGGTCGTTACAAAATATCTGAGTGCTAAGTTATCTCAGAATTGAATATCTTCACCAACTTTTCAAGATATTTAGATCAGAAAGTTATTACATCATTGAATACAAAGTAAATGCATCTTTATGCTTGTCAGAAGATATTTTGGCCTTTGGAGGCCACTGAGTCAGTTGAAATGATCTGCGTTAATGCTGAAGGATGCACTTTTGGAGCTGCTCGGCTGTAGCTTCTTAGTTTGGACACCTGTAGCTTTTCATCTTACTTTGTTGGCTGTAGGTTCTGCTGAGTTGGCTCAGCTTTCATCTTTAATGCATGCTAATTTTATTAAACTGTGCTGTGCATGACAATTCATATTTTTATGAGCAAAATTTGGTGAATGGCTCATTGTTTACAAAATTTTTTGTATGGCCTTAGTCCACCAGTCTACTGTAGGTAATTGATGCCTGAGAATTGCATCCATAGTCTCCTCTGCCTCTGTATACTTATAAAAATTGGGAGGGGCCTCAAACAGGTGTTTGATTTCATTCATTATAAAAAATAAATTCTCTACTCTGTTATAGAGAGTCTGTCCTGTGGCTGGCCCTGTTTCCTCTGAGGTGCTGGGCTTCTCGTTGATCTGACTTGTGGCAAATGTGTTAACCCTTTTGGCATACTGGTCATGTGTAAACAATCTCCCTGCGCTGTTCAGTAAGCTAGGGAGCCCTCTATTTTCTAACACTTGAAACGTTTCCAAAAACCTGTTCACCTCAGTCTGCATATCCTGGGTTCTTCTTTCCAATGTCCGCAGTAAGTTTCTCAGTGTGAGAACCCTTTTGATCAGCTGAATGTGCTCACTTCTGTTTGGAATTCCCATGGCAGCCAACTAAGTGCTTGTCCTATTGTTAAGCACATTGATCATCCTGGTGGCTATCTCAGGCATGTTGCTTAGAGCAGCTCTTGCTCTCTGAATTTCAGTCTGTGCTTTTGGAATGAGGTCCAACTGCTCATGGATTGTTTCAATATATTGCCATTGCTCATTAATAGATTGGCCAATGTTAGCCCACAACACTATTTTAAGCTCTGCCACCACCTTATCTAATTTGAGCTCATTCTCTAGCTCTTTGATTTTATCTTTGAGGGCTTTTATCTCCCTGCCCTTTTCTGCCACAGACTGCTTGGATTTGTCATATCTTTCATTGACCTTGGCTAGTTTTTCCTTGGCCTCATTCAATTCTGTCATTTGTGCTTCCAAGGCCTGGATCTCATTCCTCAGCTTTTGCATGTCCAGGCTTGGGGCCTGCTCTGTTGTTGGTGGTGCTGCTGAGGTGGATGTTGCTGCTTGTTCTGGCTGTTGAGGAGGAGGAACAGTAGGTGGAGCAGTTTCCTCAAGATTTATTACTTCAGGAGGAGGCTGGGAGGTCTGTCCTTCTTCTCTTTGTTTCAAAGCTGCCTGTAATGTTGCCTGTGCAGCCTCTGATTCTCCTAGATTTTCTTGTGCCTGGATGAGCTGTTTATAGAGAGACACCAGTAAATCTGTGGCTTCCTTATCATGCCTCTGCTGGGCAACCTCATCTGTTTGAGGGTGAATTGTGGCTGGCATTTTTATCTTTTTCTTCAAAGCAGCCATGTCTGCATCCCTTAACTTCAATATCTCCTGGATGCCCTTGATATCTTTGGGATCATGCCCAATCTCAATAATTATGTCTTCTAAGGACCTAATTCTGTTGTCCTTGGCCTGTGATGATGCCCTTTCCAACTCAAGTTGGGCAGCTGTATTATTAAGGCTATTTTCCAGCCTATAATTGTCCAAGGTTTTATCTGCCAAGGAGGCATAGACCATCTCACCTGTTTGTTTGTGCAACTCAATTTTATCCATTGGATGGATGTCTTTGGCAAGGACCTCAAGATTGGTCCTTATATAATCTGCATGAGTTTGGGGCTGTGCTACAGCTGGTAAGAAGTGACTCATGATCATCTTGCCTTCAGTGACATCAAAAGCAAACATCAGTCTCTGCTGGTTGGTGGGAGCCATCTTCAACAAATGATTATACAGCTGTATTTTTATGGGCTCACTCCTTCTCTTTATGCCTATGAACTGCTGTTTGATGCTCAGTTCACCCTCCCTCTGCTGGCTAGAGGAGCTGACCTCTCCTCCCACATTTCTGTTTTGTTCCTCTTGGAAGGAACTTGCAGATACTTCCCTGCTAGGTGGGCCCATGCCCAGAGACTGCCCTGTTGGCATTTCCTCATCAGAGAAAGGGTTCATTCTCTGTCTTTTCTCACCATGACTGTCTGATGTGGTCAAGGGAGTCTCTCTATCCCTTTTTCTGCTAGTATCCTCCTTTTGTGGAGTTTGGAGGATTGATGCGTCAACTGATGTTTCTGGCCTAGGAGGCACCGTATTTTGTGCCTGCTGTTCTGTGGAAATTGGGGCCTCAACTGCCCCTTCTTGCTATGGGGGCTGCTTTTTATTATGCTGCCCTTCTTCTTGCTGCAATTCCTGTTGTTGTTGTTGTTGTAACTGTTGCTGCTGTTGTTGTACCTGTTGCTGCTGTTGCTGCACCTTCTCATGCGGTGGCTGTTCAGTATCCATCTCTTTTTGCTTGCCCTTGCCAGATATATCTTCAGTGGCTTTGGGTGCTTGCTGATTTGCAGTCGAGGAGGATGCAACTGCTCCTACTTGTGTGCTCGGTAGTGAAAACACCTGTGAACAAAGTTCAAGGTTAGCCATCTTTTTAAGATTCCTCACTGCTCTTTGATTCAGCTCTTCTTGTGTAACCGACTCTTCTAGGGTTCCTCTCCTCCATTTTGCTTGGTTAGCATGTTTTTCAATGTGAGGGATTTTTACATGATCATAGCCAGAGAGCCTATATCTGAGCCTTCTCAAAGTGATGAAGTGGTTGGGGTCATAAGGTTTCCAGAGGAAACTAGTTTGAAGGCCAAGGGACTCAAGCATCCTGTCTGCTTCTTTCCAACCTTCCTCCCTTTGGTTATAGACAAAGTGGCCCAGTTGGTTCCTGACTTTCAACTGTGCTTTCTTGCCTTTGCCTGAAAAGTGAAGGACATCAACATTGCCAAACTGCCTGAAGTATTATAGGGAAAATAGCCTCATAGGCACATATCTGGGTAGTCTGTAGGGAGGCAGTTCACACCCATACATCCTGATGACGGTGTGGTGCTGGTAAAAGTACCAGTCCCCAATGCTGTATGATTTGGATAGCTGCAGGATCCTTTGCATTTCATCTGTGAGCCGTGGAGGAGGTGAGCCCATCAACATTGACATAGCTGGGTGGATGAACTGATCTATGAACTCACAATAAGTATAAGGAGTTTCACCTCTACAGTGGAAAACAGATGACCAATAGACCACTGATCTTGGATTGCCTTGGGCGTCCTCTCTTTTGATTGGAAAAGAGAATTTCTGATGTTGATGATATAAGATCAAGTGGTAAATGTAAGAGGTATACCTGAACACTCTTTCTCTTGCCAGGTTCATTAGTTGCTCATGTATTTTGTCTGCTATATAGGTGGCATAGTGATAGCAGATAGGAGACTTGTACGGAGCAAACATGAGCATGATTACCAGCACAGTTTGATCAACAAACTCAATGGAGTTGTAGCCCAAAATGGGACTAATCATGTCTGCTAGGTCTCTGCCCAGTTGGTTGAGGTATACCTGATTGATTGGAGGATACTTCACAGAGTCAGAGCCAATGTATAGCTGGTTTAGTTTGGTGACCTCA
This sequence comes from Pinus tabuliformis, assembly GCA_031772625.1. Lineage (NCBI taxonomy): Eukaryota > Viridiplantae > Streptophyta > Pinopsida > Pinales > Pinaceae > Pinus > Pinus tabuliformis. Next base: position 1,230,736,409 of record CM062809.1, on the reverse strand, counting down.
GCATCTGTCATTCTGGCTCCTTGATTTATCAGGTCTACAAGTGATAGAGGGACCAGTTTCTTCTCAGTCTTGATGCAGAGCATATCCTTGATAGCTTCTGGGGTGACATAAAACACAGCTGATCCTGAAGGGTCAAGAACTGCCCTCTGAGTGGGGTCATAATTTTCAGCACACAGATGGATGAACTCAGGGAATTGGTTAACTTGAGGGAGCTTGAAAATAGGGAGGAATGAGCCCCATATGCCCAACACATTTGTTCCAGCCTCGTGCTTAGCCTTCAGTTCATTGAGCAGGTGGATATGGAACTTAGTACCCATCAGCATTTCCTCTGAAATCTGATAGTCCATGTCTGCCAGAGACTGCCACTCCAATTGTCTCTGAGTGGCATTTAATGGAGCAATGTTTAATGCTATTGGAGCCACTGGTGGATCCATGACTTCTCCTAGGATTATGGATAGAGTTGCTATGCAGAGCAACCCAAAGAGTTTTCTTTGAGGGAGAAATGTGAAGTGTATGGAACAGAGGGTGAGTGAGACAGTTGCAGCAATTGAAATACGTCTTAAAGGACTGACCAAACAGTGGCAGGACTGAGCAAATTGTTTTCTGTGGTGAATTTGGTCAGTTAAGGTTCCTAGCTCACGACTGCGCGAACTAGCTGTGAATTTCAACTCAATTTGTCAAATGCGGCCCTGCAGGAGTTTAATGGCTTCACTGGCTGGATATAAGTGCAGGTCACAGTGTGTTTAACGGTGAAAATAGAGTTTTAAAGTCTGTTAACAGTTTATTTGCGGAATTATGGATAAAACCAGGTTTATGGGATGATTTTGAAGAATACCTGGTGAATTCGTCGGCAAGAGTTGCGAATGCAGGTGCAATGGAGGCTCTGGCGGTCTCGGAATCGACTTTAGCAGGCTGGTACTGGTTTTGGATGTGAGCAGCATGCAGAAATAACAGTAATGTCTTTTGCCAAAAGTGGAAAAAACACGAGATTTTAGCCTAAAAATGGATTTTTGGCAATATTGGCACGTTTTTGGGATGACGTCATCGGGTGAGGTGGCGAGCTGCTATTGGTCCACGGAGATGATGCGGTGGTAGACACATTGGCACGGGGGCGGACAAAAAGGTTGACGCGATGGCGGGGTGGCAATGACGTGGGGATGACGTTGGATGAGCGGATTGACCGAAACCGGAAACGGTTAGCGGTTTTATATCGCACCGCTAGAGCTACGGAGGTGGAATGTGTCAGGCGTACCTCCGATGCATTGTGGGGAAGGCGCGTGGCGGGCACCTGACGTCACCTTCTGACAGATATCGGAAGGTATCTGTCGAACGTCGGGGCCGCTCCGATATGAACGAGGGCCGTCGGATCACATGGGTCCAATCCGACGGTTGACGGAAGGGTGATGTGATCGGACAATACGGATGGGGGGGCGGGATTAATTTATTATTGTTTTGGAATTTTGCGCCCGTCGGAAAACATTAGGATATGGTGTTTTGTAAAATTTTTTCAATGTATTTTGAAAAATCAAACATATGCGCCGAAACTTTGGATAAGCGGCAAAAGGTGGGTTTTTTGGGTTTTTTCAAAATTTCAAAGGGGTTTATGGGTAGGAGGGGGTTTTTATAAGGTTTTTCTTTACAAACGGAGGTTTAATGGGTGGAATGACTTTAAAGAAGGGAGAGGGGTGAGGTTTAGGTTCATCAAAGTGACCAGATGCCAATTTGATCCCTGACAGAGGATTTATTGGCTATAATGCCAAGGGGAGGGATATTTATACAAAATTTGGGGTTTATACACCATGGTGTTATAATACTAGGGAAAGGGTAATATAGGGGAATTATATAATAGAGTTAGAGTTAATATGGATGAAAGGAGTGGATGAGGGGGAAATCACTAAGTTTATTTGAAACTTACTTAGTTTAGGGAGTAGATGAAAATGAAAAGAATTTTAGACAAGAAATGTGGCTTCTAAAAGATTAAGAACCACCATGAAACCATAACTTCTTCCATGAATCTCAACTGATGAGGGAGTGTTAGTAATAAAATGGAAAAAGGGGAAGAAGGGAAGTTAGACATGCTTCTTTGCTTGCTGCAACTTGATGAAGAATAACACCTTCTCAACTCATTGATTTTGCTATGGTAAACAGAGTTAGCACACATGCAACTTATAAGAAATGACCTTTCTGCAACCCCAACTGCCTACCCATCTATTTGCCTAGCATTTTTTATTTCTTCTTGGAGGGTGCACTTAGGCTTGCAGACCCTTGCTTGCCTTTTCTTTTCTTTGGCTTTTTCTTTTGTTTTTCTATCTACTTCTACCCTTATTTCTTCCAAGGTCCCAGATTAAGCTGTTGGGAGCCTTTTCTTCTCTACCTGAACTACTTGTCTGCCAAGATTAAACAGTTTGGACAGACATCCTTCTCTATTCTACAACTGAAAATTCAAAACATGACATGATCCAGATTAGACTGTTGGACCATCCATCAAAATTTGAGTCCATATCAAGCTATAAGCACATATTGTATTCTCTTGAAAATATGTGATCTTTGCATCATCAAAGTAGAGCATATTTGGACCTTTTCATTGCCAATCATGAAATATGAAACCTATTGGTATAGGTAGCTAACAATGGCTCCACATGGGGATGGTTTTTCATTTGAAAGACCAAGAACAACAGGTCAGATTGCCTTGCCCCTTGACTGCTCTTGCCAATCTTGAAGTTTGCTACTTTGAAATGCCAAAATTGTGTGCTTCTCTTCTTGGTAGACCTCTGATTCTATTTACCTTTTGCTGGTGGTTTAAGAAAACTTTGAGAAATTGCATTTTACATGTTGACAGAAAATAATATATACATCTGGATATGTACAAGGGAAAACTCAAACTGCACTTATGGGTGATATTCAAAATAGTGCTTCAGCATCCTGCCATTCACAGGACCTTCATCCAAATCAGTTTCATTAAGACTCTTAAGGAAATAAGTGTTGTTTCCTTGTACTGCTTGGACAGCAAATGGTCCTCTCCAAAGGGAATCAAATTTTCCATGTTTTCCCTTATCCTCTCTTCTTGAATCCCACTTGAGGACTTTGTCACCAATGTTGAAATCTTTTGCCTTAGTTCTCCTATCAAAGGCCTTCTTTAAGTTTTCTTGTAGAACTTGAACTCTGCTGAAAACTTGGTCTCTAGTTTGCTGTAAACATATGATTTGATTGATTCTTCTTTGCATATGATTTGGTTCAGCTTGGCTTTCTTGAAGAAGTTTCATAACAGGTACCCCTAGTGATGAGGGAAATTTGGCTTATAATCCGTAAACCAACTCATATGGGCTGGTTCCAATTGATCTCTTGGTTGTTAGCCTATCTGCCCATAGAGCATTTACAAGCTTCTTATGCCAATTCTTTTTGTTCTCTTCTAGCACTTTCTTTATGATGTTCACCAGGCTTTTGTTTGATGACTCAGCAAGGCCATTTCCTTGGGGATAGTATGCAGTAGAATGGCCCAAGGTGATGTGAAATTTATGGCAAAATTCACCATCTTCTTGGATTTGAAAGCAGCAGCATTGTCTGTTATTATTTTATCAGGACAGCCAAATCTAGCCAATATGTTGTTCTCCAAGAACTGAATGATAGTGGAATCATTTGCTTGTCTGCATGGAACAACTTCAATCCACTTGGTGAAGTAGTCTGTGGCTGTTAAGATCCATCTATGTTGGCCTGAAGATGAGGGATGGATTTCCCCAATGAAATCCAAGCTCCATTGTTGAAAATGTCTCTCTGTTGCAATAGGCCTTAAGGGAAGTGGCAGCAACTATCTCTTTCCCTCAAACACTTGACATTCATGACATGAGGTGGTGAATTTCTTGACATCAGAGAACATGGTGGGCCAGTAGTGACAAGCCCTTAGTATTTTATCCACAGTGGACTTCCAGTACAAGTGTCCACCACAGTCAGCTGCATGAAACTCCTTTATAATATTGTCAGTTTCATTCTCAATTAGGCAGTTTAGCAATATTCCTTCATGGTTTTTCCACAATAAATTTCCATCCATAACACAGAATTTAGAAGCTTTCATTTTTAAGAACCTACATTTAGTTCTGGACAATCCTGGGGGAGCACACAGGTTTTGCAATACATAAGATATATCAGAGTACCAAGGGGATTGTTCAAAGGCTACATTGATCTTTCGAGTCGCCAGCTCCGGTTCACCGTCCAGCTGGTTGATGTCTAAGGCTTGGAAATTTTCTTCTGTCATTAGTTTGGCCAAGCCTTGCCCTTTTATCAGTTTTGTAGGTTTTATATCAATATCAAATTCCAAAATATTGGCAATCCATTTTCCTCTTCTGCCCTCTAAATTTTCTTGGGTGAGAATGTCTTTGACAATAGGACTTGGTATATAAGCTATGACATGTGAATAAAGGATGTAGATCCTAAAGTCCTTAATGGCTTTAACCAAAGCATAAGCCTGCTTTTCCATAATTTGATATTTTAAAGGTGCATCCCTAAGAGCTCTGTTAAAGAAAGCAATTGGCTTCTCATTTCCTTGGTCACCTTTTTGTAACAAAACAGCAACAATAGTATGCTGGGAGGCAAAAGAGAAAATGATAAATTCTCTGTCAAATTGAGGATTGGTCAAGACTGGGGTTTGGGTAAGGGCTAGTTTTATACCCTCAAAGGCTTGATTGGCTTCAACAGTCCACTTGACTTTTGAATCTTTCTTTAGCATGTTATTCAATAATCTGATTAGTTCTGCTAAGTTTGGGATAAACCTTCTCAAGAAATTGATTTTTCCCAAGAATCCTTGCAGTTCTTTGACATTTCTTGGGTGGGGCATTTGTAGGATAGCCTGTATCCTGTCTGGGTCAATTCTAATGCCCTCTTTAGAAATGATGTGGCCCAATAGCTTACCTTCCTCTAAACCAAATAGAGACTTCTTGGGATTCAAGGAAATTCCATATTTTCTGCATTTTAGGAAGATCTGTCTTAAATGTTTTATATGTTCTTGGTCTGATTTTGAGAAAGGTGTAAGGTCATCTAAGTAAATGACAAGGAAGTCATGAATCTCTTTGGAAAAAGCAATATCCATTGCTCTTTGAAAAGTTTCCCCTGCATTTTTCAATCCAAAAGGCATTTTCACATATTTGAAAGTTCCCCATGGGGTTGTAAATGCAGTTTTGTCTTGGTCATCAGGGTGCACCAGGATTTGATTGAAGCCTGAAAATCCATCCAGTAATGAGATCTTTGAGGCCCCTACCACTCTTTGGAGAATGTGATCCATCTTGGGTAAGGGATAGTTGTCTTTGAGGGATACTTGGTTTAGATTTCTTAGGTCCAGACACAGCCTTATTTCCCCAGTTTTCTTTCTTGTAGGGACTAAGTTTGAGATCCACTCAGAGAATCTGATTGGTGCTATGATGCCTGCTTTAAACATTTTCTGTACCTCTTGTTCCATTGCTGGGAGGAGCATTGGATTGATTCTCCTCAGTTTTTGTTTAAAGGGTTTTTGATCAGGCTTGAGAGGGATAGTGTGCTGGATTACAGAGGTGTCATAGGACTTTAGGTCCTCATAACTCCATGCAAAAACATCCTGGAACTCTTTAAAGAGGTCAATGTACTTAGGCTTTTGATCAGGAGGTAGAGATGCAGACAATTTAATTATTTTGGGTTTGTCAGTTGTACCAATGTTGCATTCTTCAATGGCTACATTTAAGGGCTGCATTTTTGGTTTTCTGGGAATATCATTCGAATCAAAGATGTCCTCTAGTGGAGTTAGGCCTGTTGGTAGAAAATTGTCCTTCAATTCTATGATGTCAGTTTCAGCGTTAGCCACTTCTTCACAACTGATTGGTTGGATTTGTTGAATGCTTTCCTTGCTGAAAATAGTTGGATTTAGCATTTGTTTTGTTGTTCTAGGTGATATTGGGTGAGTAATCTTTTGAAACTGTATTTGTGATGGACTTGCTCTTTCAAGTATTTGTGATTGACTTGTTGTATCAAGTATTTGTGATTGACTTGCTGTATCAAGTATTTGTGATTGACTTGCTGTATCAAGTATTTGTGATTGACTTGCTGCATCAAGTATTTGTGATTGACTTGCTGCATCAGTGTCAATATTTAATCCTGCAAATTCTTGTTGCAGAGTTAAAAAATGGTTTATTTGCTTGTCATCCTCAAATACTTGCCAATCATTAACATTGTTTGGAATGGAGGGTATGTGTTTTACCTCAGCTGTAAAACAATGATGGGGCTCAAAAGGCAGCTTGCATGTACTTGCAAACGTGGCTAAACTATGAGCATGCAGATTGTGGGTTCTAGGAATTTTAGTGATTTGGAATTCAGAGAAAAAGTTTAGTACCTCAGCAACAGCAGACCTATAAGTCCTTAGTCTTTTGTCATTGGTGACAAAATTTCCCTTCACTTGTTGAATAACTAAATCTGAATCACCCATGATTGAAACCCTGGCAGCTTGTAAGAACTTTACTAACTTGAGGCCTAGTAAAAGAGCTTCATACTCTGCCATATTATTAGTACATCTGAAGTTTAATCTATAGGCTCTGCCTTCTGCATGACTATTTTCTTTGTTGTGTACCCAAACTCCAGCTCCTGCCCCTAACTTGTTGACTGAGCCATCAAATTCGAGGAACCATAGAATATCTTGTTGTGGAGGAGATTTAACAATCTGTTCATGGGCTGGCAAAGTAAGTTGAAGTTGTGGTTTTTCATCTGGCTTGTATTTTAGGACAGGCTCATCATTTGATTGGATATTCTTGGCAACTAGGGCAGCAGCAGCATCTAGTGTTTGATTGACTATCGTTTCATTGGAGTCTTCCTCCTGTATGAGTATCTTGGTTTCAACCTCACCTTTTGAGGGAGTTGTGCTGTCATTGAAGAGAATATATGAGTCTATGTTTGAATGGACAACATATATGGGAAAGTTTTGAGGCTTTTCTTCACTGCTGACCATGTATTTCATGAGTGTTTCTCTGTACAGTCTTTTTGGTTGCCCAAAAACAGAGATTGTGGCATATGACATGTCTAATTGTAGGGAACCTTGGAGTTTAGCTCCCCATGATCTTGATAACAGCATCCCATACTTAGGTGGAATATCAGCAACTACCACATCCATTAGGATTGTCTTGTTTGGGTATTGAACCAGAGACACACATAAATCTTTTATGAGACCCAGACACTTGACTTGGCTGGAGTCAAAGGAAAACAGGTCCTTGTATGGTCTTGTTATGTCTAGATTCAATCTCTCCATGACTGCTTTTGGCATGAGATTGTGAGAGGCACCTGAGTCAAACATTGCATTATGTAATATTTAATCATGAATATGTAGGCTGACATAAAAAGGTAATACCCCTGTGACTACCGTTTTTCCATCCACTTCGGGGCCGAATAGTAATTCTGGGGTGTCATCTAGCACATTGACATCATCTTTGTTGCTAGTGAGTTGAAGGGAATTTTTGATCTGTAGTTTATAAATGTCATGCTTGGATAGTTCTGAGAGAGGGATTGCTATTTTTAGTTTGCCAATTTCAGTTTCTAGGTCAAAGGGTTTTTCAGATTGGGTCTTGGGGTTATGGATAACAGTCCTTTCCTTGTTCATTAAATCTTCTTCTTGATTTTTATCTTGACTTTGGGACTTGCCTCTTTTACTCATCTCTTGGGGAGTGACATTTAAATTAGGTTGAGAGGGTGAAGTGGCCACAGGCTGCTGTTTTAAGGACAGTGGTTCAGTGATCTCTTCAATAATCACTTCTTCTTCAGGTGAATTTGTTGTGTCATTAGTTTCTGTGACTATGGCTCTTTTAAGCTGCTGATTCTCCTTTATCTTATCAGGCTGATTTACATTCACAGTTCTGCTCCTTAGCTTGTATTGTTTATGGACTTCATAGACAACAGTGTCATAGCCTTGTTTAAAGTCAAAGGATTCACCTGATTTAGTTTGGAACAGTTTGATTTCATCATCCTCATGGTCTTCTTGTGTTAAGAAAACTTGACTTTCACCATCTAGACCCATTAAATTAATCTCAGGATCTTCATTGGGCTCTGTTGATGTGGAAGTTTCTACATAATTTTCTTGGAAAGGGGGTCTTATGTCTTGGTCAGCACTGGCCTTGCCAACATTTGGGTTTTGAGTTCTCCTAAAATTTGGATTCCTGGGAGGGTTGTTTTGTGGTGCTTCCCATGATGATTTTCTCTCAACCGATTCCACTCTGTCACCTAATCTCTTCATTCCAGTGAGTATTGCATCCAGCTTTTGATCAAAGGCAGAAGGTTCCTCTTTGAAAACAGTCCTCTTTTCCAACCTTTCTCTGTTTCTTTTGGCAATCAGGTTAGCTTCCACTGTGACAACAACCCTTTGGGCTTCTGCAAGGGATTGAGGATCTCTTTCCTTCGACTGATAGGCTATGTCAGGGTCAAAACCATCAGGGAATTTGTACAAAGCTAAATCAGGAGGGGGTCTTAAATTCTGTGGGATTACGTTATATACATTGTTAAATCTTGCACAATACTCCAAAACAGTCTCTTGGGGACCTCTTTTGATAGTGTCATATTCCCCAAGTATGTGCAGAGGATCCTTCTTCTTCTCCCATCTACTAGTAAAGGCTTGATAAAGCTCATCAGGAGTTGTGATGGAGTTTGCATTCAGGGATCTAAACCAAGTTCTTATATCCCCAGTTAGGCTTTGAACAAACATCCTCATTCTGACACTGTCATCATCTATTTTATAGGTCTCAAAATGGTCTTGCATCCTCTTAGCATGCTGGACAGCTGTCAGAGGGCCATTGGAGTCAAAATATGAGATTTTGGTTTGGTAATCTTGGGGTAGAGCTGCAACATTAGCTGGTATTTGCAAGGGCATACCTGTTAGCCATATTTACAGGGTTTAGAGGATTAACAGGGGCAGCTGGGATAATAGGAACAGTGGGTACTACAGGGGTGATAGGTAAGGGTGAACCTACAGTGTTGGTCAAGGGGATATGTGCAGTGGATGAAGATGTGAGAGGAGGACTTTGAGATGTGGATGGTGAACTAGGGGAAGTGGGGGTGGACCGGAAAAGGACCTTGCATGGGGTAGAGATAAGGCTGGGATGATCTGAATCTGAGGTTAAATCAGCAGGCTGCTCCTGCCTTTGCTGCTTCCTAATGTTTCTAGGGATGGTATTTGGATTATCAACAATGATGGGTGGATTAGGGTCAGGATTTGCCCTAGTGTGCCGTGGATTTTTCTTAGGAGCCAGCTTCTAACTGTTTTTAGGATTTTATAGGAAATTTTTATATCTGCAAGGATTGGATGAAGATTTTGAAATGGCTATATATGTTTCAAAGCTAAGAAGATTGACTGAAGCAGCTCTTCCCTAAAGCTGTTAGTGTAACACAGAAACAGTTTTGAAGGCTTCCTGACTGATATACAGGCTTGATCTATAGCTTTGGGAGATAGATAGAAATTGGAAAATCCTGGGTTCGATCCCTAGTGGAGTCGCCAATTATGTTAACACCCAGGTTGTTCCCTATGACTCCCAAGGGAATACGGCCGGGGTAACCACTAACCAATCTTTGGATCACAGTTCCTAGCCAAACTGTAATCAGAGAGGGCTCTCTCTTTATAATTTGTCTCTGTTTTGATGATGTTTTAGGCTAGTTATTATGCTCAGGTTTTGGTTGGTTTATGTTTTGGTTGAAGGACTTCTTTCAGGGCTTAAGGTGTAGTGTTTAGAGAATAGTATATCATTGGGCAATGGAGTCTAGAGTTGTGAAATGCTTTGAAACGCAAGAGTGGTGGTGTTCAGACTGCAGGGCCTATTGTGTATCTCAGACAAACAAATTTAAACTTAAGTGGTGAAGCATGGTCAACCAACAGAAAGCAATTAAGAATTCTCTATTAAGCTGGTGATGTGAAAGTGAGACACGTTGCACAGGAGCAAACTTGAATTCCTGAGACAAAGGTCACTCTGAAAGATGTATTCTGAAAGTGCAGCAATTAAGAATTACACTTATCAAAATTACAGCTGAAGAAAACATTCATTAACAACACAGATTGAACTCAGGGTATTCCTTGAATAAGTCCTGAAGGTTATTATTTTTCTTTGTTTTCAAACATTTAGAAATTAGAAACATATATGGATTTTAATAAATCAAAAACACATAACAGAGAGAGTTACAGAGACTTATTGTATTGTGTAATACACAGGAATCCAGCAGTTTTCAACAGACACCAGAACGCATTCAACACTTCAGAAATCTGAGAAATTCCATCACTTTCTTTATTAAACTCTGAAAGGATTACAGCATAAGAACTTCTTCAGGAGAAATCAACAACAACCCCTCAAGCTTGTGCGAGGGGCAAATATATACTATCGGTCGTTACAAAATATCTGAGTGCTAAGTTATCTCAGAATTGAATATCTTCACCAACTTTTCAAGATATTTAGATCAGAAAGTTATTACATCATTGAATACAAAGTAAATGCATCTTTATGCTTGTCAGAAGATATTTTGGCCTTTGGAGGCCACTGAGTCGGTTGAAATGATCTGCGTTAATGCTGAAGGACGCACTTTTGGAGCTGCTCGGCTGTAGCTTCTTGGTCTGGACACCTGTAGCTTTTCATCTTGCTTTGTTGGCTGTAGGTTCTGCTGAGTTGGCTCAGCTTTCATCTTTAATGCATGCTGATTTTATTAAACTGTGCTGTGCATGACAATTCATATTTTTATGAACAAAATTTGGTGAATGGCTCATTGTTTACAAAATTTTCTGTATGGCCTTAGTCCACCAGTCTACTGTAGGTAATTGATGCCTGAGAATTGCATCCATAGTCTCCTCTGCCTCTGTATACTTATAAAAATTGGGAGGGGCCTCAAACAGGTGTTTGATTTCATTCATTATAAAAAATAAATTCTCTACTCTGTTATAGAGAGTTTGTCCTGTGGCTGGCCCTGTTTCCTCTGAGGTGCTGGGCTTCTCGTTGATCTGACTTGTGGCAAATGTGTTAACCCTTTTGGCATACTGGTCATGTGTAAACAATCTCCCTGCACTGTTCAGTAAGCTAGGGAGCCCTCTGTTTTCTAACACTTGAAACTTTTCCAAAAACCTGTTCACCTCAGTCTGCATATCCTGGGTTCTTCTTTCCAATGTCTGCACTAAGTTTCTCAGTGTGAGAACCCTTTTGATCAGCTGAATGTGCTCAGTTCTGTTTGGAATTCCCATGGCAGCCAACTGAGTGCTTGTCCTATTGTTAAGCACATTGATCATCCTGGTGGCTATCTCAGGCATGTTGCTTAGAGCAGCTCTTGCTCTCTGAATTTCAGTCTGTGCTTTTGGAATGAGGTCCAACTGCTCATGGATTGTTTCAATATATTGCCATTGCTCATTAATAGATTGGCCAATGTTAGCCCACAACACTATTTTAAGCTCTGCCACCACATTATCTAGTTTGAGCTCATTCTCTAGCTCTTTGATTTTATCTTTGAGGGCTTTTATCTCCCTGCCCTTTTCTGCCACAGACTGCTTGGATTTGTCATATCTTTCATTGACCTTGGCTAGTTTCTCCTTGGCCTCATTCAATTCTGTCATTTGTGCTTCCAAGGCCTGGATCTCATTCCTCAGCTTTTGCATGTCCAGGCTTGGGGCCTGCTCTGTTGTTGGTGGTGCTGCTGAGGTGGATGTTGCTGCTTGTTCTGGCTGTTGAGGAGGAGGAACAGTAGGTGGAGCAGTTTCCTCAAGATTTATTACTTCAGGAGGAGGCTGGGAGGTCTGTCCTTCTTCTCTTTGTTTCAAAGCTGCCTGTAATGCTGCCTGTGCAGCCTCTGATTCTCCCAGCTTTTCTTGTGCCTGGATGAGCTGTTTATAGAGAGACACCAGTAAATCTGTGTCTTCCTTATCATGCCTCTGCTGGGCAACCTCATCTGTTTGAGGGTGAATTGTGGCTGGCATTTTTATCTTTTTCTTCAAAGCAGCCATGTCTGCATCCCTTAACTTCAATATCTCCTGGATGCCCTTGATATCTTTGGGATCATGCCCAATCTCAATAATTATGTCTTCTAAGGACCTAATTCTGTTGTCCTTGGCCTGTGATGATGCCCTTTGCAACTCAAGTTGGGCAGCTGTATTATTAAGGCTATTTTCCAGCCTATAATTGTCCAAGGTTTTATCTGCCAAGGAGGCATAGACCATCTCACCTGTTTGTTTGTGCAACTCAATTTTATCCATTGGGTGGATGTCTTTGGCAAGGACCTCAAGATTGGTCCTTATATAATCTGCATGAGTTTGGGGCTGTGCTACAGCTGGTAAGAAGTGACTCATGATCATCTCGCCTTCAGTGACATCAAAAGCAGACATCAGTCTCTGCTGGTTGGTGGGAGCCATCTTCAGCAAATGATTATACAGTTGTATTTTTATGGGCTCACTCCTTCTCTTTATGTCTATGAACTGCTGTTTGATGCTCAGTTCACCCTCCCTCTGCTGGCTAGAGGAGCTGACCTCTCCTCCCACAGTTCTGTTCTGTTCCTCTTGGAAGGAACTTGCAGATACTTCCCTGCTAGGTGGGCCCATGCCCAGAGACTGCCCTGTTGGCATTTCCTCATCAGAGAAAGGGTTCATTCTCTGTCTTTTCTCACCATGACTGTCTGATGTGGTCAAGGGAGTCTCTCTATCCCTTTTTCTGCTAGTATCATCCTTTTGTGGAGTTTGGAGGATTGATGCTTCAACTGATGTTTCTGGCCTAGGAGGCACCGTATTTTGTGCCTGCTGTTCTGTGGAAATTGGGGCCTCAACTGCCCCTTCTTGCTGTGGGGGCTGCTCTTTATTATTTTTCCCTTCTTCTTGCTGCAATTCCTGTTGTTGTTGTTGTTGTACCTGTTGCTGCTGTTGTTGTACATGTTGCTGCTGTTGCTGCACCTTCTCATGTGGTGGCTGTTCAGTATCCATCTCTTTTTGCTTGCCCTTGCCAGATATATCTTCAGTGGATTTGGGTGCTTGCTGATTTGCAGTCAAGGAGGATGCAACTGCTCCTACTTGTGTGCTCGGCAGTGAAAACACCTGTGAACAAAGTTCAAGGTCAGCCATCTTTTTAAGATTCCTCACTGCTCTTTGATTCAGCTCTTCTTGTGTAACCGACTCTTCTAGGGTTCCTCTCCTCCATTTTGCTTGGTTAGCATGTTTTTCAATGTGAGGGATTTTTACATGATCATAGCCAGAGAGCCTATATCTGAGCCTTCTCAAAGTGATGAAGTTGTTGGGGTCATAAGGTTTCCAGAGGAAACTAGTTTGAAGGCCAAGGGACTCAAGCATCCTGTTTGCTTCTTTCCAACGTTCCTCCCTTTGGTTATAGACAAAGTGGCCCAGTTGGCTCTTGACTTTCAACTGTGCTTTCTTGCCTTTGCCTGAAAAGTGAAGGACATCAACATTGCCAAACTTCCTGAAGTATTCTAGGGCAAATAGCCTCATAGGCACATATCTGGGTAGTTTGTAGGGAGGCAGTTCACACCCATACATCCTGATGATGGTGTGGTGCTGGTAAAAGTACCAGTCCCCAATGCTGTATGATTTGGATAGCTGCAGGATCCTTTGCATTTCAGATGTGAGCCGTGGAGGAGGTGAGCCCATCAACATTGACATAGCTGGGTGGATGAACTGATCTATGAACTTACAATAAGTATAAGGAGTGTCACCTCTACAGTGGAAAACAGATGACCAATAGACCACTGATCTTGGATTGCCTTGGGCGTCCTCTCTTTTGATTGGAAAAGAGAATTTCTGATGTTGATGATATAAGATCAAGTGGTAAATGTAAGAGGTATACCTGAACACTCTTTCTCTTGCCAGGTTCATTAGTTGCTCATGTATTTTGTCTGCTATATAGGTGGCATAGTCATAGCAGATAGGAGACTTGCCAGGAGCAAACATGAGCATGATTACCAGCACAGTTTGATCAACAAACTCAATGGAGTTGTAGCCCAAAATGCGACTAATCATGTCTGTTAGGTCTCTGCCCAGTTGGTTGAGGTATACCTGATTGATTGGAGGATACTTCACAGAGTCAGAGCCAATGTATAGCTGGTTTAGTTTGGTGACCTGAGCATCTGTCATTTTGGCTCCTTGATTTATCAGGTCTACAAGTGATAGAGGGACCAGTTTCTTCTCAGTCCTGAAGCAGAGCATATCCTTGATAGCTTCTGGGGTGACATAAAACACAGCTGATCCTGAAGGGTCAAGAACTGCCCTCTGAGTGGGGTCATAATTTTCAGCACATAGATGGATCAACTCAGGGAATTGGTTAACTTGAGGGAGCTTGAAAATATGGAGGAATGAGCCCCATATGCCCAACACATTTGTTCCAACCTCGTGCTTAGCCTTCAGTTCATTGAGCAGGTGGATATGGAACTTAGTACCCATCAGCATTTCCTCTGAAATCTGATAGTCCATGTCTGCCAGAGACTGCCACTCCAATTGTCTCTGAGGGGCATTTAATGGAGCAATGTTTAATGCTATTGGAGCCACTGGTGGATCCATGACTTCTCCTAGGATTATGGATAGAGTTGCTATGCAGAGCAACCCAAAGAGTTTTCTTTGAGGGAGAAATGTGAAGTGTATGGAACAGAGGGTGAGTGAGACAGTTGCAGCAATTGAAATACTGCTTAAAGGACTGACCAAACAGTAGCAGGACTGAGCAAAGTGTTTTCTGTGGTGAATTTGGTCAGTTAAGGTTCCTAGCTCACGACTGCGCGAACTAGCTGTGAATTTCAACTCAATTTGTCAAATGCGGCTCTGCAGGAGTTTAATGGATTCACTGGCTGGATATAAGTGCAGGTCACAGTGTGTTTAACAGTGAAAACAGAGTTTTAAAGTCTGTTAATAGTTTATTTGCGGAATTATGGATAAAACCAGATTTATGGGATGATTTTGAAGAATACCTGGTGAATTCGTCGGCAAGAGTTGCGAATGCAGGTGCGATGGAGGCTCTGGCGGTCTCGGAATCGACTTTAGCAGGCTGGTACTAGTTTTGGACATGAGCAGCATGCAGAAATAATAGTAATGTCTTTTGCCAAAAGTGGAAAAAACACGAGATTTTGGCCTAAAAATGGATTTTTGGCAATATTGGCGCGTTTTTGGGATGACGTCAGCATGACATCATCGGGTGAGGTGGCGAGCTGCTATTGGTCCACGGAGATGATGCGGTGGCAGACACATTGGCACGGGGGTGGACAAAAAGGTTGACGCGATGGCGGGGTGGCAATGACGTGGGGATGACGTTGGATGAGCGGATTGACCAAAACCGGAAACGGTTAGCGATTTTATATCGCACCGCTATAGCTACGGAGGTTGAATGTGTCAGGCGTACCTCCGATGCATTGTGGGGAAGGCGCGTGGCGGGCACCTGACGTCACCTTCTGACAGATATCGGAAGGTATCTGTCAGATGTCGGGGCCGCTCCGATATGAACGAGGGCCGTCGAATCACATGGGTCCGATCCGACGGTTGACGGAAGGGTGATGTGATCGGACAATACGGATGGGGGGGCGGGATTAATTTATTATTGTTTTGGAATTTTGCGCCCGACGGAAAACATTAGGATATGGTGTTTTGTAAAGTTTTTTCAATGTATTTTGAAAAATCAAACATATGCGCCGAAACTTTGGATAAGCGGCAAAAGGTGGGTTTTTTGGGTTTTTTCAAAATTTCAAAGGGGTTTATGGGTAGGAGGGGGTTTTTATAAGGTTTTTCTTTACAAACGGAGGTTTAATGGGTGGAATGACTTTAAAGAAGGGAGAGGGGTGAGGTTTAGGTTCATCAAAGTGACCAGATGCCAATTTGATCCCTGACAGAGGATTTATTGGCTATAATGCCAAGGGGAGGGATATTTATACAAAATTTGGGGTTTATACACCATGGTGTTATAATACTAGGGAAAGGGTAATATAGGGGAATTATATAATAGAGTTAGGGTTAATATGGATGAAAGGAGTGGATGAGGGGGAAATCACTAAGTTTATTTGAAACTTACTTAGTTTAGGGAGTAGATCAAAATGAAAAGAATTTTAGACAAGAAATGTGGCTTCTAAAAGATTAAGAACCACCATGAAACCATAACTTCTTCCATGAATCTCAACTGATGAGGGAGTGTTAGTAATAAAATGGAAAAAGGGGAAGAAGGGAGGTTAGACATGCTTCTTTGCTTGCTGCAACTTGATGAAGAATAACACCTTCTCAACTCATTGATTTTGCTATGGTAAACAGAGTTAGCACACATGCAACTTATAAGAAATGACCTTTCTGCAACCCCAACTGCCTACCCATCTATTTGCCTAGCATTTTTTATTTCTTCTTGGAGGGTGCACTTAGGCTTGCAGACCCTTACTTGCCTTTTCTTTTCTTTGGCTTTTTCTTTTGTTTTTCTATCTACTTCTACCCTTATTTCTTCCAAGGTCCCAGATTAAGCTGTTGGGAGCCTTTTCTTCTCTACCTGAACTACTTGTCTGCCAAGATTAAACAGTTTGGACAGACTTCCTTCTCTATTCTACAACTGAAAATTCAAAACATGACATGATCCAGATTAGACTGTTGGACCATCCATCAAAATTTGAGTCCATATCAAGCTATAAGCACAGATTGTATTCTCTTGGAAATATGTGATCTTTGCATCATCAAAGCAGAGCATATTTGGACCTTTTCATTGCCAATCATGAAATATGAAACCTATTGGTATAGGTAGCTAACACAGTTGATCATCAGTTTCAAGGAGATCACGATGATGCCTGGTGAAACTCCATGGGATGTGGATCAGAGATTGAAAAGTAAAATCCGGAAGGCAAACATGACACTGATGGATGCGCAACACTGCACATGGTTTGTGGCGTCATTGACACCACATCTGAGGATGGCGTTATCACAGCAAAAGATCTCAACCGAATCTGAAGCATTGGAGACAGCAATGAGGTTGCATGACATTCAAATACAAGATCCAAGGTTGGGATTTCAACAAATCCATGCGCAACTACAAAATGTATGCTTAGAAATGCAAAGTTTGAAACAAGATAAAGCACCATGGTCAGAAGCGCGCGTAGAAGTATGGTGTATAAAATGTAAATGCCAGGGCCATAATAAGGATCACTATCTGATATTTGAAAACTATCAAGCAGGAGGGGGACCAATGCCATTGTGACCAGAGGCACAAGTAGGGCTGAGCACAACGCCCTCACTCTGGTGTGCAATCTATCAGGTGGGAGGAAAGCACAACACAAACTGCCATCTATTGCCGAAACTGATACAACCCCATCAGCAACTATTTTGCAACTTTTTTAGATCGATGGGCCATGACGAATTCAATTGCCAAAGTTATGAGTTACTGATGGAACAGACACCTACTTATAGGGTGTAGACTGAGGCGCGAGGTCAGGATCCAGTTATAGCGATAACATAGGGTGGATTTCAGGGACACAGATGGGGACAAGGAGGAATGGGACCCAGAAAAGGCGGGGATAATTAATCTGCTACAATTGTGGAGGACCCGGGCACTACGCGAGGGATTGCGTGAACCCGACGAGAACATGATGCTCGTAATGTTACCAATTCGATCATGACACAGTATATTTCCCCACACTAGTTGCACAAATGTGAGAAAAAGGGGTGCTCCAAGCTACTCCCACTCAGAACGTCCAAATGATGAAGGCGGAACAACGCAGGGAGGATCCTAATGTAAACATGATGCTTAGAAGTGGTGTGACTACAGGAGAAGATAAGGGGAAGAAACCTAAGAAGGATGCATGGGTTTGCAAGGTAGTGGGCTCCAATATTGCAACAATGATGCTGCAACTCCTGGGACTCCCTTCTTTACTTTTATCAACCCGTTTGTTCGTAACTACTAGCTCTTGCCGCAGGCTGTCACTTGATTTGCTGGCACAAGTCTGCTAGGAGCTTAAGCCAACTTCTATCATCTCTTAGAAGAAGCTTTTAACTGTGATGGATGAAAGCTAACTCAAAAGAGGCTAATCTACTTGCAGAAATAAGCTGAAAGCGAAAAGGAAATGCAAACCCTAGCAACCTTAGTTTTACCGGCTAACCCTACTGATGCAAGAAGAGAGATGAAAGTGATGGAAATGAATGCCATTGAATTTTGGAAAGGTAAAATGCATGTGACTAAGCTATTTTTGAAGTAAAATCTAGAAAAAACATCTTTTTTTATTTTTGACTAATCTTGCAGAATTATACTGCATGTGCTTTAACTGTTTTTGACTGTGCAGAGGTTGATTGGTGAAAGGAAATGGAGTGGGCACATGCAGGAGGTTGGGAAGGTGAGAAGAGGGCCTAAGGAGTCCCTATCACCCTTCCATAGATTTTCACAGCGATCAGATCTCGAAAAACTGCTCACGTGAACTTCTACAGGAAGTCTGCAGGGGTTCTACAGGATGTTCTACAAGAAGAGCTGAAAGAGGATGTTGGAGGGTTGATGGTGGAAAAATGGTGGGAAAGTGAAAATGGAGCTTGGATGAGGATGTGAAGGGGTCTAGAACCTAGTAAATGAAGCTAAGGAGTGATGAAGATGGTTGGATTTGTTCAAGGATGGAGAGAGCAATGTTTGCACAAGAATGTAGAAGTTAGGTCAAATTGGAAAAGTGTGGCAAATGAGGGGAATGAATCTAGAATTAGGGGTTGGATCAGGTTGTATGATGAAGGAAGGATAGGTAGGGATGTATTACAGGTGCTCTGCACACTATTTTCCAAAACTGATCGAACAAAGACTAGAAAAACCAGAGATCTATCTATTTTGACCTAATCTGACCTAAAAACCAGAAACATGATGAGCAGAAATTTATAGACATGAAATGGCGCAAGATAACTATCGAAACTAAGCAAGAACAGATCAAAACATGCAAGTACAACTGGTAGTAACTCTTCCAATTGAAAATCTAACACTAGTAATTGCATTGAAAGGCAAAAACAGTGTTTTTGTGGTAGCAAGTATGCCTTGGTCTCAGTTCATGGTCCCAAGGAGGGAGAGGTGAGATCAAGGATTGCTTGATGGCCTTTTTGCAAATCCTTTCTGTTACCAAACTGTTAAATCAACTTGAAGCATGAAAAGATATTTTAATCATCAAAAGAAACTTAAGTAACAGACCAAGATCTTAACCTAAATAATAGAAATTATTCTATGAATGCAAGGAAAACACATAAAAGTACACAAAGGAGGTACTGGCACTTGGGTTGGGCCCAACCCCAAGAGCTACAGCCTCCTAAGAAAAGCTTAGAGCTGGTGCAAAGTGAAATTAATCTCCATTACTCAAAAAATAACCATTTCACAAAACTGTTTACAACAAGAGCTCGAAAATGAGCTGAAAGGCAGAGCAGCACTAAAGTGCGAAAAACAACTATTCAAGAGCTAAAATACCAAGGCTTGAAGAGTTCCTACTTATGCACCACGAGGACTCCCAACAACCTTCCTTAACTTGAGGGGCTTGGTTGCTCAAAACTGCAGTTAATTAGCCACTTCAAAAAATCTGCTCGGCTGCCCTTGGAAATCATCTTTGGTGGGTTGTTGAACTCTGAGCTAATGGTGGTTGAATTCAAGGAAGGGGCCATTTAGTGCAGGAGACACCCTTCCTACCAATCCTTAGCCTTGTTCCCTCGTATTTGGCTGTCAACTGGCTCATAAATGCTTGAACTTGGTCCAAAATATGTCCAAAAATCTGCGATAAGCACGTATTAGACTTTGTGGTCAAGTGACTACTCTCATTCATTCAATTAACATAAATATATTCAAAAGCATGCAAAAAACTATGAAGAATGGTGGATTAATCGAGAATAGTAGGCATAATGAGCCAAATAAGTTACCCATTTTGGGGCTCATCAACACCCCCCTCCCGAATGTGTTGCTCATCCTCTAAGCAACTAATCCATCTTATCATCTTTGATTGCTTTGACTGCCTCTCTCACATCCCAGGCTTCCGAGGTTATGTCCTCTTCTTGGTCATGAAACCCTACATTTCTCTCTACTTCCTCCCATTTCCTGTGTTCTTCTTCTTCTTTGACCCCATCCAGCAGTCCCAAAAGAAATGGACGACTGAACTTTAGGCCGATCCAGTTGGCCTGCAGATTTTGCATTAACTGTTTATAAAGTGGTACTCTTGCCAAGGCCTCACTCATCCTTGTTAGGGAGTGGTACTCTCTTATTTTCAGACTGTGCGACAATGTGTTCCATCTCCTTGTGTAGGCATGAATGTAGTTATCACCCAACAGTCTCTCCATGTCCTCAATGTGAGCAATGGCTTGAGCTTTCTTTTCAATGTGGTCTGGGATAACTTTGGGGTTGTTGGCAAGGTGCTGATGGGCATACAATAAAGCTGGGGGATCTTTTGGTTCTGCTCTAATCATGAGTAGTTCACTTAGCTCCCTGTTCATAACATTCTGAATCTCTACTTCTCTCTTTTCCTCATGGTTTAACTAACAGGCCATGGCCATGAGTTGCACATCTCCCAATGCAACATTAGGGTCCCACAGATTCATGTTTGGAAGGGCCAAGTTGTGTAAATAGAATTCTGATAACTTGGCCTTATCTTCTGCTGAGCTATTGTCACACAAGTCCATGAACTGATGGTAATTTTGAAATTGAATGGTGCCCCTTTCGGCCAAGGTGATAATTTGAAATTGCAACAATTGATCTTAAAGATATAAGGCATATGACTTAACAGGTTTCCTACATTGTAAGGCTTCTACTGCCCAGCTGGCCATGCAGGCCATCTGGGCTTCTTTCTCTTGCACCAGTTGTTTTAAAAATTGTATTTCTTCTACTGCATGTGACTCCTTTTCCTATAGTATTTTTGTTAGCATCTCAACATCTGCTTGCAGCTTTTCCTCTCCCTATTGTTCGTCAGTTGTTTCCTTGTATGCTGTAGGTCCTTCTTGCTGCTACTGTTCCCTCAAAATGGACAACCTATCTTCCTTATGACCTCCCTGTAGCTACAACTGTTGTTTCAGCAGCTCATTATCTTCCTGTAATTTGGCTCGTTGACTGCCTTCTATGTGCCTCACATGACCAATTCTTTTCTCGATTCTTTGAGCTATTCTTCTAGGTGGCCGATGTCTGCAACACCCTTGGATTTGGCAATCCTCATCCAAGTGTGAGTCCTAACCCATTCTTGTTCCAATGCAAAGAAGAGTGGCATAGAAAACTTCTGTGGGATGATCTTCCCACCCTCTAACAGGTTGTAATATGAGCCCAAGCTAGGCTGAGGGCTTGGTTCCAGTATCTCCTCGGTCTTTTCTTCTCCCTGTGATTGTTTGGATGCCTTTTCCTCCAATTTCTCTGTCTCTTTTAACTTAGCTAGATTTTCCTATAGAGATGTCACAGCTTCCTATAGAGCTGTATTTGAGTCCATCATCCTAATTCTCTCTCTCCAGGTGGAGGTTTTTGGGCTTCCTCTTTCATAAGTGATAGATATCTTTGAAGGAGACTCTTCTTTTGGTTTAGTGGTTGTGTCCTCAATGACAATTGGTTCCTTTGATTGTGGCTAGGGTTTGCCCACTTTGATCCTTGTGCTTCTCCTAGCTTTAAAGTACATGGAGGTTTGCCTCTTTATCTTCCCTTTTTGTTTTGTAGGTGTGCTTAAGGCAACAAGCACAGCTGCTGCCTCCCTTGCCAATGTCTCAGGTGATTTCTCTTCCTGCTGCTCCTTTTCTTTGCTTCCTGTAGAAATCTTTGTGTCCACTGTTTCTGTCTGTGTTGTTGATATATCAGGCTGTGCATTGTCCTTTTCTTTCTGGGTGCCTGCTTTGGCTGTGGCAGCCTTCATTTGGGCTTTCTTGGCCTTTTCCTTTCTACTCTGCATCCTCTTTTCCCTTGGTGTTTTTGCTGTTGTTTCTTCCTCTGTTTTAGACTTAGCAGTCTTGCCAATTTCTTTTTGTTCTTCCTGTGCTTCCTCTGTTTTGCCCTTTGCTTGAATGTCTTGTGTTCCCTCATCATTGTTTTTCTCAATTTCTTCAGTGTGCTCCCCCTCCTCACTGCTGGATGGGGTGACGTTTTCAGCCAAAGTTCTAATGTTATCATCCCTGGACATGTTTCTGAAGATTTCCCAAGATATGGGGATAGTGTAGGTGTGCAAAGCATCTTCCACCAACAGTTTGATGAGCCCATGATGGGCCAACTGATATGGGATCCCCTTATTTAGCTTTGTACCACATTCAATTAGGGACTGAAGAAGGAAATATGGGATGCTTAGTTTCTTGGCTAGAGGCAAGCCAATCCCATGCCTTAATTCACACAAAAACCTGAAATGATATCCATAGATGATGTTGAACCTCCCTTCACATGTGATATACTTCATAATTTGAAAACTAACTTCACTCCAGAGAGGAGGCAAGCTGGTTCTTCTAACCCCATTTTTTTCTTCTACAGGATGCTCCTCAGGCAGAAAAAATGACTTCTTAGCAACTTGGCCCAATGACCTCTCTTCTTTGCTCCAAGGGAGCCCCAATGGTAGATCAGTAACTCGACTGATGAGCTCAGGGGTAAGTTCTATGGTCAAACCCCTAAAACTAATTGTGGCACGTGTATTTGACTGTGGTCTCAGGGACATTAAAAACTCCTCAGTTATCTCCTCATCATGACCCTGAATTTTGTCAAAGAAGGATATCCAATTTTCTCGGGTGAAAAGGTCCACCACCTCAGGATGCTCGTGTAGTTTGCTAGAGTCTGAGGGTTCTTTCCTTATGAATCCTCCTGGCATGGTGTGAGTGCTCTTTTTATGTTTTAACCAGAAAAGGAAATGCTCAGGCAACCAAACAGTCAATCTGAAACAGAGGATAACTGAATTTGGTTTCTTCTGAACCCAAGAAGGAATTTCTCGTGTGTTCAATATCAATTAGCAATAATTCCCTTGTTTTAAGACTGCTGTCACCCAGAATTCGACTGTCTATTTATGAAAAGAAAAATTTTGTTTTTACAGAACAGAGCATAGGGACACAGGTTCTCTTCTCAGCACATAGATAGATATGTAAATTCATTTTTTTTACACACACAGCTAGCCTCTACGGCTGCATATATCTTCCTTACAGGAGAATTTAAAAAGAAAACATGGAGGAGATTTCCGATGCAGAAAAACTGGGGAAACTCAGTGAAATATGCAGGCAAACTTTTCACTTTCTTTCTCAATACACAGGTAGACTTTTACTCTCGTTTTTCAAACTGATGTCGTTCAATTCACCACCTTGTACAAACAAATCATGCACAGAGAAGTTTTTTTTGAGCCTACCTCGTTTGGAGCTTCAAATTCAATGAAAATTCCGGGTTTTCCTTCTTCGCAGAGCTGTTCTGCCTTTCCTGTAGAACCCTTCCTATAGAAGGCTCCCGGTTCCTGTAGAATAGAACTGTGCTTCCGGTAGAGCCCAAGAAGCGGGAGATTTTCGAAAACAGGCAGAAAAACTGGTGGAGGATGACTGGTTAACTGTTTCTGGAAGTGGTGGATGTGTACTCCAGTCGAGAACGTCGTGAGTGTAGAATGAACAGAGGGTGGTGCATGTTTTAACTAGGCATATTTTAACTACGCCATGATTCGTGGTGAAGGGATGAGGTGGCCAGATTGGACCATTTATTTGACGTCACAACCATAATTTTTCTGCGTGTTTCTGACTGCCATCCCCTCCTCTCTGCCGTTATCTGTTGCCACCACTACCAGTCCCGATGATTTCTCCCTGAATGGACACTCCACACGTGCTGGCGGCCCATCTAATCGGAAATTTTGAATGTAACAGGGCTCATTTGGATTCCACGAGGATTTTTAACTGGCCAAGGGTGGCCAGTTGACTAGCCACTGATTCCACTCCATCAGAACCATTCCCCTAGTCATGCATCTTTAAAATATGATTTATGAAATTGAAGAACGAGTTTAGGCACTTACCTATGTGGTCACGGCTGTGTTATGCAAATTTCGGGTTTTGGAACCCATTCCTTCGTTTGCTGTTGCTGCATGCACGAGTTTTGGAACCCATTCGTTTGTTTGCTACTGTTGCATGCACACTGCACGCTTGGCCTCGGCTATTGCTAATGTTCATATGTTCTAGCAGCACTCCATGCATGCTTCTTCTGCCATATTTTGTTGTCCCTGTCTCTATAGTATATCTTTCAGAGGGATCAACTGCTACAGGGTTCTTGTAGTATGTCTTGTAGTTGCTTCTCCTCCTAGAATGCAAGCTAGAATGAGCAGGGCTACACTGCTAGCGAGGGTGTCGGCTGATGAGGAGTCTAGGTGTAGGTTGACAACTGTGGTCAGTGAAAAACTACTGCTTGTTTTGTCATTAATGTTTTTGCTGGCAGTATGAAGAAAACAAGATTTCTGTGTGTGACTGTGCAGGTATATAAAAAATGAGTGCAATGGAGGTGTACGGAGATGGAAAAAGGTGACATATGGTGATGGGTGGAAATAGGGAGGTTGACAGGCCTCATAGACAGATTCCCCACCTTTGGATTCTCTTTTGAGATCAATTTTGGCTCGTCTGTAGGTTCTATAGGATCTTCCTGTAGAAGACACATAACTTCCTCTAGAAGGTGCAATCTTAGTCTGAATGAGATCAAATCTTAGGAAAGGGTAGTGGTCATGGAGGAATGGATTGTGAGGGATGCTTGCAGCCTAGTGCTGATCTCTGTCCTTGTCTTGTGTGGTCCTTCTAACCTGCAATGTCCTTCCTTCAACCTGCAATTATTCAACAGGAATTAGGTCTATCCTTTTTTTTTTTTAGTTTGAGATAGCTGGGGCACCTCCAGGAGGTTTTCACCCTCACTTTCTTCCCTGGGCACCTTCAAGAGGTTTTCACCCAAGTATCTTTTATTTTTTATTTTTCTCTGTTTTTTTTTTGATGCTCAAGGCATGGGTGGAGTGGAGACAGGGGCCTGATCCACTACCAACACTGATTTCTCCAGAGTTTCAATGAACTCCTGTTTAGAAAGGGGCTTCTTGTAGATTTTTAATCGATGCCCATTGACGAGCATGGGGATGGCTTCTTCATCAATGGTCCTAATAAGGACTGAACCATTGTCATTGCATTTATCCACTGTATATGGTCCCAGCCATCTCGTCCTCAGTTTCCCTTTGAAATCCTTGTATCTTGAATCATATAACAACGCCCAATCTCCTCGCTAAAATTGCTTTTCTTTAAGGTGCCAGTCATGCCAGATCTTTCTTTGAAGTTGGACCACCTTTGAGTGGAGAAGGGCCTACATTCTCTGTTCATCTAATCCATTCAGCTGTAGTAATCTTTCCTGTTGTGCATGGCTGAGATTTAGGTCCAGCTGAGCTGCCAACCTCAATGTGTTATATTCAAATTATATGGACATCAAAGCCTTCTTCCCATAGACCAGCTCATAAGGTGTAAAACCTGTTGTAGTTTTCCAAGTAGTGTTGTAGGCCCAGGTGGCCTCAACCAAGTGATTTGCCCAATCCTTTTTACTGCTGCTCACCACTTTAGTCAAAATCTCTTCCAAAGCTCTATTAATGACTCCACCTGTCCATTTTCTTGCAGATGATAAGGGGTGGAATTTATGTGCTTAATCTTGTGATAAGCGAGCAGATCTTCAATCAGGTTAGAGGTAAACTAACTTCCTTGATCTATGACTAGTTCTCTTGGGTAGCCAAACTTGTAGAAGATATTTTCCCTCAAAAACTCAACCACTTTTTCTTTTGTTGCTGCCTTGATTGCCTTTGTTTATGCCCACTTTGTCAGGTAGTCCGTGCACAAAATGATGTAAGACTTTTGTTTTGAAGGAGGGTTGATAGGACGCACAAAGTCCATGCCCCACTTCTCAAATGGCTCGAAAGTCACTTGAGGTTGGAGGGGTATTTCATCCCTTGGAGTCGGCTTCCCCATCCTTTGACATCAATCAGATTGGCTAATGTATCTTCTGACATCTTGACGAAGAGTGGGCCAATAGTAGCCTGCCTGTAGAATTTTGAAAGCGGTTCTTTTTGCTACAAAGTGGCCTCCATAGGGCCCGTCATGACAAGTTAGGAGGATGTCAAAAACTTCCTCCTCCCTGACACAACGCCTCAAAATCTGATCTAGGCCAAGTTTGAATAGGTTGCCCCCAATCCAAGTGAATGGGGCACTTTTCCTCATGATCTTTCTCTTCTCTTTTGAGGATAGGTGTGGCGGGAACTGTGCTGAAACCAAGTAATTTTCTATATTAGCAAACCATGGAGAGAGTACTGAAATAGCAAACAGGTGTTCATCTGGCATATGATCATCCGCCATCCCTTCTTCACCTGCAGGCAAATCTAGTCTGGACAGAAAATCAGCAACAACATTTTCCTTTCCTCGCTTATCAACAATGGTCAAATCAAATTGCTGCAATAAAAGTAACCATCTAATGATACGAGCATTTACATCAGGTTTATTCATCAAATACCTAATCGCAGCATGATCAGTCTGTACGAATGTTTGATAACCAGTGATTTAGTGTTTGAACTTGTTTAGGGAATGGACTATAGCCAGGAGCTCTTTCTCGGTTACAGTATAGTTTAACTCCACCTTGGACAAGTTTTTACAAACAAAATATATGTCATATGGTAGCTTCTCTTCAACTTGTCCTAAGGCTATTCCTATGGCTTTGTTCAAGGCATCTATTTGAAGGTGAAAAGGTAGGGCCCAGTTTGGACCTCTCAAGATTGGGGCAGTTACTAGCTTATCTTTCAACACATCCAGAGCTTCTTGATAGTTGTCAGTCCATATAAACTCAACATCTTTC
The DNA here is from genome assembly GCA_031772625.1 of Pinus tabuliformis. Taxonomy (NCBI): domain Eukaryota; kingdom Viridiplantae; phylum Streptophyta; class Pinopsida; order Pinales; family Pinaceae; genus Pinus; species Pinus tabuliformis. The sequence goes on along the minus strand of CM062809.1, from coordinate 1,230,709,683 downwards.
CCCAAAAGACCAAACAATGGAGAGGCTAGCTTATTGAAATCTTTAATGAATCGTCTATAATATCCTGCTAAGCCTAGGAAACTCTGAACATCTCTTACCTTTTGAGGAGGTGGAACCCTTTGGATGATAGCAATCTTGTTGGGATCCACCTGTAATCCTTGCTGAGAAATTGTATGACCTAGCACAGTCCCTTCAGTCATCATAATTCACATTTTTTAGGACTGAGGGATAGGTTCATTTCAATACACTTGGTTAAAACTTTTCCCAGGTTAGTCAATGCTTCTTGGAATTTGGACCCATAAGGAGTAAAGTCATCCATATAGATTTCCACCAAATCATGAACCAGCTCAGCAAATATGCTTAATACTGCTCTCTGGAAAGGGGCAGGAGCATTGCATAACACAAAGGGAAGGACCCGGTAGGCAAAGGTACCCCAGGGACAAGTGAAAGTGGTCTTATCTTGGTCTTCCTGGCTGATTTGGATCTGATTATACCTGCTAAACCCATCTAGGAAGGAAAATAACATCTTCCCCGCCAGGCCATCTAACACTTGATCTATGAAAGGCAAAGGGAAATGGTCCTTCTTAGTAGCTTTGTTAAGTTCTCGATAATCTACAAAGATTCTCTGCTTCCCTTTTTTCTTGGGCACAAGCACCAGAGGAGAAACCCACTCACTATCAGAGATGGGGTAGATGAATCCTGCATCCAACAACTTTTGCAGTTCTTTTTTGACAATGTCCTTAAGGGCTGGATTCATTCTCCTCTGATGTTGCCTGACTAGTTTACAATCCTCTTTAATGTAAATGTGATGGGTACAGACCGAAGGGTGGACTCCTTTCATTTCCTTATAACTCCAAGTGAAAGCATCCAAATGGTAGTTCAATAAGCTACACAGCTCCTTCTCTCGAGAGGGGGATAGGGACGAGTTGATCTTCAAGGTTCTTTTAGGGCTGAATTCCACATTCTTAACTCAGGAAGAGGTCGGATTAGCCACACGGAGATCCACTAAAGCACTGGCTTGGGTGTCTTCTACTAACTCTTCTAATGGCAACACACTGGGAGGTGGATTTTGAATCAAATTCTCAATAAGGTCATCCTCGGTTTGAGGAACTCCCCTGGTGGCTTCCACTGTGTACAACGGAGTAGAGTCGACTTCATCCTCATCTTCCTCCTCCAATCAGAGAGGTAAGTCATGTTCTAGCAGAGGTTGGACAGGAGGATATAGGACTAGCTATTTGGACCTAGGCCCATTCTTGATGGTCATGCTCCCAGCTCGACAACTGGTGTAAGCATCTACAGTAGCTAACCAAGGCCTTCCCAAAATGAGGGGGTATCCAGTGAGTTTTGCCTTTGGCTGAAGGACAAAGAAGTCAGCAGGGTGCTCCCAAGAATCAACAGAGACCATGACATCTTCCACAATCCCTTCGGGGGTCACGGTGGAGCAGTTTGATAACTGCAGTATTGTCGAGGTCTTTCTTAGGGAATTCTGAAGGTTGAGCTTGAGCATAGTGTCCCTGGTCATCACATTAATGGCATCCCCTAGATCAATCAAGGTGTGGGGGATGACGGTGCCATTGATGTGGACATCAACTACAAGACTACCAGGGACCAGATACTTTGGACAGATTACTTGTCCCAACATTAGGTCGGACAGTTGTCCTATGACATTGATAGTTGGGGCATCTCTCTTGCGCCTGCCTGGGTGCCTGAAACAATTCTCTTTGATCAATTTGTTGTAAATTGGTACATCTTTTATGGCCTGGAGAAGTGGGATTTTCACACATAACTGTTTAAGCTCTCCCAGAAGTTCAGACTCTTCTGGGTTTGGTTGTGTGGTTACAGTTAGTCTCTTAGGAAAGGGTGGAATGGCTTTGGGTTCACTTTCCTATTTCTCTTCGTCATCCTCCTTAGGAGGAGGTTGGCGATATGGGAGGACCTTCCCAGATCATAGGTTGATCTACTGAATCTCCATAGCATAGGTAGGGCATGTTGTCTCTCCAGTATATACATGTTGGCCTGTCTGTTATTGGGGTACGGGTTCAGTTTAACAGGCATCTGGGGTTTTCTTGGAGGAGTAGGAGGTAATGGTTGTGGTTGAGAAGGTGGTGGAGGAAAACTGGCGAGAGGAGAGTTGTATTAGGGCCTCCACCCCTATTGAGGTGCATTCCATTAAGGTTGCGGCTGAACATGAGAATGAAATGAATGAGCAGCAGGTTGAGTATGGTATTGAGATGGATATGACCAAGGAGAGGGTGCAGACCAGAAAGGATGAGAAGGGGGGCCCAAGAAGGTATGTGAGTGGATTGGTTGGGGTTGTAATAAGTTTGGGATGTCCATTGCATCCCCTGCTGGTAAGGTCTGGATCCATGTGGCCTCCTTTGGTTCAAGAAGTAGAGTGGTTCAGTGGCTCCTTCAACCCTTTGGTACATAGCTTTAAGTTCAGGTAAGGTTGGGCACTGGTTTATAGGGTGGTCTTACTCACAAACAAAACATACCTCTACGGAGTGCAATGGACACTCGTTCTTAGGATGCTTCCTTGTACATCTGGGACAAAAGATGGACAAATCCCTTTTAGCTTCCTCTTTCTTCTGTTGGATTCAGAAAGTATCCAGTGGTATGGCAATGGTCTATCTCATCTCACTTTTAAGGTCTTCCATCTAATTTGTAAACTCATGTTTGGAGAAGGTGGCACTAGCTGAAATTTGATTCCCCCTACCTCTTTTCCGGGCTGCCCTAGAATGGTTTCTAAACACAGTCTTTATGTCATCATAAGGTAGTTGGTAGATGTCTCCTCTAGCCAGCAAATGGAGGGTATATAGAAGGTCTTCAAGGACTCCTCAGAGAAAAACCAGCTTCAGAGATTCGGAGTCAAGTGTGCACCTGGCCCTTTTATAACTGAGTTTGAACCTCTCTTCATAGTCTTCTAAAGATTTATCACTTCCCATGGTCATTCTAAAGATTTCTCCCTTTTTTTCCTTTGACCTACAGTAATCCTACTATTTGTTGCTAAAGGCTTGCTGCATCTGAGCCCAAGTTGTGATATTGTTTCCAGGTAACCCCATGAACCAGTGTAGTGCTGCATCCTTGAGGGTAGAGGGAAAGAGTTTCAACTTTTGCTTGTCTTCTGCATAGTCATAAGTTCGACAAAGGACAACAAACTCAAACAATAAGGTATCGGGGTCTTCAGTGGTCAATTCATGGAAGTGAGGTAAGGCTTAGGGACTTATGCTTTTCATTTTTGTGTTCCCATTGGTCTCTCAGATGGGAAAGTCACCTTCTATTATCTCGTCATCCCTTATATCGTTTCTTTGTTCAGCCATGGTCTCAGGAGGAATGTTTTCTTACTCTTCTTCTGTTATAGGATCTTCGTATATCTCTGGAGGTTCATCTATAGGTTCGTCTAGATCACTGCCACTGAAGAAGAGACAAGGGTGACTCAGTGATGTGGTGGGGGTGTTGGGTAAGAATTTTCCTGTATTGTCTCTGTTCCTACGAGGCATGAAATGAAATATTTTTGGTTGATTTTTGTGTTTTTCTCTGCTTGTACCTGCAAAACTGAAATGGATTGGACAAAAAATTGCAACTAACTAAAGTAAACCTTCTTGGAATGAAAATCGCAGAATTAAAATGAAAGCAGGAAATGACTAATCTATGCTGCTAAAATGAAATTGCAGAAATGAAATGCTAAGCTATGCTTGCAGAATTGGAATTCTAATCTACGCTTGCGGAATTGAAATTGTAGAAGGGAAATGTTAATCTACACTTGTAGAATTGAATGCTAGTCTAGGAAAGCAGGAAATTTCTAATCTACTTTTGTGGAAATGAAATTGCAGAATTGAAATGAAACAACTACTCTACTCTTGCTGAAATAAACTACTTACTAGAAGGTTGTAGTAGAAGATAGAAGAAAAGCAGCAATCAAAAATAGTCTGACGTTTCCTCGGCAATGATACAAAAAAGATGGTGGGCTCCAATATTGCAGCAATGATGTTGCAACTCCTGGGACTCCCTTCTTTACTTTTATCAACCCGGTTGTTTGTAACAAACTTGGATGTGACGGTGCTGTATGCACAAGTACTAGCTCTTGTCGCAAGTTGTCACTTGATCAGCTGGTACAAGTCCACTAGGAGCTTAAGCCAACTTCTATGAGCTCTTATAAGAAGCTTTTAATTGTGATGGATGAAAGCTAACTCAAACGAGGCTAATCTACTTGCAGAAAGAAACTGAAAGCATAAAGGAAATGCAAACCCTAGCAACCCTAATTTTACCGGCTAACCCTACTGATGCAAGAAGAGAGATGAAAGCAATGGAAATGGATGCCATTGAATTTTGGAAAGGTAAAATGCATGTGACTAAGCTATTTCTGAAGTAAAATCTGGAAAAAACATCTTTTTGTACTTTTGATTAATCTTGCAGAATTATTATGCATGTGCTTTAACTGTTTTTGACTGTGCAAAGGTTGATTAGCAAAAGGAAATGGAGTGGGCATGTGTAGGAGGTTGGGAAGGTGAGAAGAGGGCCTAAGGAGTCCCTATCACCCTTCCAGAAAGTTTCACAGTGATCAGATCTCGAAAAACCGCTCACGTAAACTTCTACAGGAAGTCTGCAGGGGTTCTACAGGATGTTCTACAGGAAGAGCCGAAAGAGGATTTTGGAGGGTTGATGGTGGAAAAATAGTGGGAAAGAGAAAATGGAGGTTGGATGAGAATGTGAAGGGGTCTAGGACCTGGTAAATGAAGATAAGGAGTGATGAAGATGGTTGGATTTGTTTAAGGATGGAGAGAGCAATGTTTGCACAAGAATGTAGAAGTTAGGTCAAATTGGAAAAGTGTGGAAAATGAGGGGAAGGAATCTGGAATTAACGGTTGGAGCAAGTTGTATGAAGAAGGAAGGATAGGCATGGATGTATTACAGGTGCTTTGCACACTATTTTCCAAAACTGATCGAACAAAGACTAGAAGAACCAAAGATCTATCTATTTTGACCTAATCTAACCTAAAAACCAGAAACATGATGAGCAGAAATTTATAGACACAAAATCACACAAGATAACTATGGAAACTAAGCAAGAACAAATCTAAACATGCAAGTGTAACTGGTAGCAACTCTTCCAACTGAAAATCTAACACTAACAATTGCATTGAAAGGAAAAAACAATGTTTTTGTGGCAGCAAGTATGCCTTGGTCTCAGCTCATGGTCCCAAGGAGGGAGAGGTGAGATCAAGGATTGCTTGATGGCCTTTTTGCAGATCCTTTCTGTTACTAAACTGTTAAATCAACCTAAAGCATGAAAATCTATTTTAATAATCAAAAGCAACCTAAGTAACAAAGCAAGATCTTAACCTAAATAGCAGAAATTATTCTATGAATGCAAGGAAAACACATAAAAGTACACAAAGGAGGTACTGGCACTTGGGTTGGCCTCAAACCCAAGAGCTATAGCCTCCTAAGAAAAGCTCAGAGCTGGTGCAAAGTGAAATTTATCTCCATTACTAAAAAAATAACCATGTCACAAAACTGTTTACAACAAGAGCTCGAAAATGAGCTGAAAGGCAGAGCAGCACTAAAGTGCCAAAAAAAAATATTCGAGAGCTAAACTACCAAGGCTTGAACCCTTCCTACTTATGCACCACAAGGACTCCCAACAACCTTCCTTAACATGAGGGGATTGGCTACTCAAAACTACAGTTAATCAGCCACTTCACAAAATTTTCTCGGCTGCCCTTGGAAATCATCTTTGGTGGGCTGTTGAACTCCGAGCTGATGGTGGTGAACTCGAGGAAGGGGCCACTTAGTGTAGGAGACACCCTTCCTACCAATCCTCGGCCTTGTTACCTCGTATTTGGCTATCAAGTGGCTCATAAATGCTTGACCTTGGTCCAAAAGATGTCCAAAAATCTGCAATAAGCACGTATTAGACTTTGTGGTCAAGTGGCTACTCTCATTCATTGAATTAACATAAATATATTGAAAAGCATGCATAAAACTATGAAGAATGGTGGATTAATAGAGAATAGTAGGCAGAATGAGCCCAATAAGTTACCCATTTTTGCGGCTCATCACAAGGCCCCTACAAAGCAACCTGAATTTGATTTAGAGCGCGCGAAGGAAAAATTTATGGAAGCTAAGAAGAGCTTCACTGAGCCTTCTACTTCGGGTAGCAAGGATCAGACTGAGTTGGAGTTAGACACTTCTATGTTAACTACCTTTTTAGATACATGCATGAAACTACTACGGTACACTAGAGCGGTCAAAGTATTGCAAGAATTAATAACTAGATGCGTAGGGTCTGGTGAATCGCGCATGATCAGGAAGCTAGGCAAGCATGCTTTGCGCACAGGGTGGGAGATGCCGTTGACTGCCCAGATTGGCATCTATTAAATGGATCAAGTTGTTCTGGACTTGGGGTTAGATGCGAATGTCCTACCTAAACAAACATGGGAACGCATGGGTAGGCTCACATTACTATGGTCTCCTATTCAATTACGGATGGCAAACCAGCAAAAGATCTTGCCCATGGGGAGACTACAAGGAGTCACAGTAGATATAGAAGGCACGAGCACTCAAACAAACTTTGAGGTAATAGAAATTGTGGATGATAGTAACCCTTACCTAACACTATTGGGAATAGACTGGGCCACGGACATGAATGGAGTCATTAATCTAAAATACTGAAAGATGATATTTGAGAAAAAGTCTCTGTGCATAGTCGCCCCACTAGATCTGGCTGAAGGGGCACACTACACTAAACCCGTACGTGACAAGGAGAGTGATGAGGACTTGGATCATATCTACCAGATCATAGCGCAAGATCAGGACTGGGTGAATCCGACAGTGGATGGGAGAATCTCATGGGAACGCGATAGTTCCTGTACATCGAACTCCGATGAAGAGATTGAGCGATGGCAGAACCGATTGCATGAGGTAACAATGCTAAATTGTAATATGATGACTAGATCACTATGCCGTGTAACGATAGAAGAAAGGGAGTGGTCGAACGATGAGGGTGCAATGAAAGCAGAGGAACTAGTAGACCAATGCAAACCAGTGAGTTTGGAAGAAAAGTAGGGTGCACAAACGGGGTCGCTGAGTGCAACAACTACACAAGGGTGGAGTATACACCAAAAGACTAGAGGAAAGTGGAGCGACTTTAGGAGGCAGGCGCATGGTTGGATTGGTAGAAAAAAGAGGGTGAGCATCCATCGACAACATAGGGTGCAGGTGTATGGTGTGCTAATGCCTAACTGCATACAAAGCAAAAATCAAATCCACTGTAGCAATGTAGCTCGCCAACTGTCCATGACAAAACCAATAAGAAAGAAAGAGGGCACACGAACAACATAAGACGATCCACTAGGACTCTACAGACACCAGAGAGTCAATGGACCTGTCATGGGAGGGAGGCGAAGGTGTGCTTCTCAATAGTAAGACAAGAAGGAACCCAGAATGGGTGTGGTAGCATCAGGCTACATGAAATCAATGAAAAACGGGTGCAGCAGAGAGGGAGAAGCACGACGTTAGGGAAAGGAATCAAAAAAATAAAACTGGGTGTCACACAAGCGGGTTGTGCGACTCTACACATCAGGAAACCTATTTTGGCCTAGTCTATCTTGGCAATAAGACGACATGTGACCCTGCTATCATGGCTACGACCGCACCAACGGAGGAGTGTACCCCATACAATAGCACCTAAGGAGATAATGGATACGAAGGCACTCGAAAGGTGCCTGCAACCTGGGCTAGCAGGGATGTTGAGACATTTCATCTAGGGTGCGACCACCTAACCTCAGTGCCCCTGTAGTTGAAACAAGGCACGAGACTATAAACAAGTCTCCGAAAGGTCGGCGCGGAAAGAACGTTCCGTGCAGGGCCAGTCAGATAGCATGATCATGGCTGCGCCAAAGGGGCTGCACTACCACGTGGAAAGGGTGGCAGGTGACCGTTAACGCTACTATTCATGACAAGAGGTTCCAGTTATGGAAACAAGGAATGGGCGGCAGGCCATTAAGATGGAAGTTTCAAGATAGATATGAAAAGATTTTCCGCCGAGAAGATATTAATGCACTAGAAGTGGAGGGAAGGGATATATTCAAATCTACGCGCTTCTATAACACCCTTTGGACAACACTAGGATATATGAGATCTGAACTAGTGAAGACCAACAAACACCCTGCTACCAAGCATCCCATGAGTACCATGGTAAGAAACTAGGCATAGATTTCGGAAGAGCTGCATCCAACCCAGGAGGAGCCAAACAAAGGGGTGGCGACCCTAGAGGTTCCAAAGTCGCCATGCACACTGCAGCCCTAGAAAAACAAGCAAATGATGGGGCCAGTCAGGGTATCATCGAGATTCAGTAGAAGTTCAGTAGCCAAGAAGGGAAAAATAATCACCACCGAACCCAACGACGACGACAAAGATTTGCAAGCCCTGATCGCTCATATTGAAGCACAGGATGAGGGCAAAGAAGCTGCGTTTCAAATACCTTCCTTACCCTCATATGTCTCCCCATGGAATGGCATGGCCAAGATACGAAAGGACTTGGATGCTACAAAACATATGCTACAAACCCCACTTCTCCCAGATGAGATAAGGTTTGATGGTTTGCTGCTGGGCCAAGTATCGAGTATCAAGTTTGAAGATTGGGATCTACCAGACAGCGACAAGTTCCCCTAATTAGCTGCAGACAAATTACTACCATGGAAATGGTTACTGGGTGTGGAAAAGGCGGGCTTACTGAAATTGAGGTGGATAGCCCACTATCACTGCGTGGCCATCACCATTTTTGTGATTCAACAGTTACTCTGTCTGGTACATGATGGGTATCTCTGGTTGGAAGAGCTGATTCCGATAACAGCCGATTTAGTACACTGGATTACTCACCTGCCGATTAAAGGGAACGACCGCACAAACATAATCGAAACAAGTGACGATGTGGGTCTTACAGAAACAATGAAGGCTAAATATAAATTGGAAAAAGGAAAGTGTGGGTATGTAATAGCAAGCATAAACAACCAAGGGGTGTGAGTCACCACCCAGCTACTAGCCAGTAAACTCATGAGGAAATGTCACGCAGATGAGGTGCCAACCCTTGTTATTGTGCTTGAGAAGTAGTGTACAGAAGGATTCCAGTTCAACTAGGTGCAGTTCTTATGCGACAAATTTCTAACAAATTGTAAGGAAGCTCAGGACAAAGGTAAGACTTTCCATTATGCATGGTTGCTACTCTCAATCCTTCTGGTTGCATGAGAATTGCCATAGGGTAGCCAGCTTCCTAGCATTGAGCCCAACCTACCTGAAGCAATGCGGTTTACCTCGCTCTGGGCTACAAAGGATGCCACAAGGGTCCAGGAGATCAAGGTATTTTGGATATTCATGGAAGCAAGTATCCAGACATGGATTGCTCATAGACCACGGATGTCCCGAACAGTCTACAACAATTTGCAAAGCACGACCGAGTTCAAAGCAGACATGCACAACCTATATATCCAGGTGCGGAAGGATCCAAAGCGAATATGGGTCATCCTCCAATCAATGCAACAGATGATGCCATTTACGAAGTCTTGCCAGCATGGTATTTGGAATGGCATGCTCGGACAGGGCTACATTAGAAAGGATGGCAGCATAGCAACTTATCCGAATCGGATCCTAAACACTCTCTAAGTTTCATAAACTCTTTTAAATTATGCCAAAAGATTCAAGTCTTAGAAAGATCGAGCTATCAGAAGGAACCCTTGTGACAGTTGCAGTTATGATCAGCGCGGAGCAACGAGGACCTTTGGTCGAGCACGTAGGCCATTGGCCAATGGTAGCACGCGCTGGCGCAAACTGGCGAAACCAGAGCCTAATTTTGGAAATGGGGGGTAGTTTCTGATACGCGATTAGTGTAGGGCGTCTGCCTTAGTGAATGAAAGCCCTAAAGCGCTCGGACCCGAAATGACTATGAAATGCGGAAAAGTAATGCATTCGGTTCTGTAGCATGGATTCCACGAAATTGACAAGAATATTGGAATGCTTCGAGGTGGTAAGCAGTTTCAACTAAGTCCCGCCCGATGCCACACATTTAGTGGCACACGTCCAACGGATGATAGAGAAAACCACTCGCATCGGACGAGTAAACGTCATGCAACTTGCTAGCTCGATATGGATGACAACCATAAGATCTGGGGGGCCTAGATCAACGGCGTAGGCACATCCTGATAAATGACCAGATTTAGCAAAGTACGTGGGATTTGAAGTCTGACGTGGATGATGAGTTGGAAAAAGATTCATGTTTCGCGGGTGATCTTGAAGAAAACAGAAATAACGGCCATTCAAATATGATTCAAGGAGTCTGACACACTTAGTTCATTAGGAAATAGGTGGCCACCTCCCTGCGAGGCGTTACCCAATGATGATGACACAGAGCTGAGGAGTTCAAACAGACAGAGGCAGGGAAACTAGAAAGCAGGGAAGTAGAAACGAACAATCAAAAAGAACAGACTGGCTTTAAATCCATGAATTGATAGAAGCAGAGGACAACAAGAGAGAGCAGTAAGAAAGCTAAGAGTAGAGAAAAAAGAGTAGAAGTCAAGCTGACCTGAAGGTAGCATCGAGCCAGACAGAGCCAGAGATAGTCAGAGAGTCTGTGTACTCTAGAGAAGGCTTGAGAGGTTCAAGCGAACTCCTCAGTATAGGCCTGTCATACTATTGTGACCAATAGAGGTCGTGTTTCAGTAAGGAGAGTCTGTGTACCCCAGTCCTACTGATTTTTATCTATTTAGTGAGACTCGAATTAAGCTCACTATTGTAAAAACTCTGCTTGAAAACATAATAGAGAGGCTGCCACTGAAGGCTGGACCAGGAGACATAGCCGAGGAGCATTGGGTGAACTCCTTATTAAAATTATTATTTTTACATGTTTGACTGTTATGTTTTCTCTAACTACCTTAGTGTCAATGTATTATAGCAATCTTATCGATCCATAGGCACATCCATGCACATGAGTCTGTAATACCTTTAATTATTTGTCCTTGATAAATTCCAGATAAAGTGGTATCAGAGCTCTAGGTTACTAAGGTTAGACAATCTTGTGCTAGATTTTGTTGTTGAATGCTAACTAAATCAAAGCATAAATTAAGAGAAGGAGAGTTGGTTGAAGCTAACCCAGAATTTGGAAGAGTATATCCTAAGGGGAAAATGTCAGAAGAAAGTCCCTTGGAATCAAACTCCCCATTCATGGATAGTTTTATGACCATGAAATCCATGGTGGAGGAAATGTATAGGGAATTTAAGAAAAGTAGAAATGAAGATTCATCGAACTCCAAACAAGACAAGGGAGTAGAAGAATCTCTCCTCCATCACCACTCTAAAGGCAAAGGGAAAGAAGAAAAATATCTGACACCTCCTAATAGCCCTAAAAATAAAAAGAAAGCATCTTTGATTAAATTAGATGTTAGATTTGATTTGCCGATATATGATGGAGAGTTGAATGTAGAGAAGCTGGATAATTTGATTAGACAGATTGATGCTTATTGCAGAGTGCAGAACATTGATTCAGACAAGAGTAAGATTCAACTGGCCAGCCTATGCCTTGGAGGCACTACCTTGGTATGGTGGGAAGGCAAGGCACAAGCTGACATGAAGAAACATGGTAAGATTCTTTCTGTCTGGAGTGAATTTGTTTCTTCAATTAAAAAGCAATTCTATCCACTAGCCTATATGCAGCAAGCCATGATGAGTTGGCAAACTCTTCACCAACTAAAAGGGAAAAGTGTACAAGGTTACACCCAATAATTTAGGAAGAGAGCTTTGATTCTAGGAATTTCTCTAGACTCACCTGAAACTCTCTTGAAGTATATAGGTGGTCTATACAGCTACATGAGGCACACTATCCTCATGTTTAATCCCACTAGCATAGATGAGGTATCTGTCCATGCTACACAGCTAGAGGCTAGAGGAAAGAATGTGAACCCAGAAGTTGGGGGATCATCCAAACCCACTGCAAGCAAGAATAAGGAGAAAATAAAAAAAAAATGGAAAGAGAGTAAGAAAAATACTATACAGAAGAGCAAGTCTTCATGCACCCATTGTAAGAAGGATGGGCATGATGATGAAAACTACTGGATTCTGCATCCAGAGATGAAACCCAAGAAAAACGAGGGCAAAAAGAAGAGGACTAATACAACTATTCAAAAGGATTTGCAGTCAGACTCAAGGGATGAAACAACAATCACAGCCACAGGTATAAAAGGAAAAAATTCTGAAGCATCTACTAGTAATTCTGCACACTCTACTGATAATGAAGAAAATGAGAGGAAAAGGCATGAGCTTTTTCATATTCAAGTTATTTCCAATCATCAAAATATTGATACTTTGTTTGATAGTGGCTCACAAGTAAATTTAATTTCTAAAGCAATTGTAAGGAAGTTGGGATTACTAACCACACCTCATAGGAAACCATAACCATTAGGTTGGTTTTGTGATAAAGAAAAGCTACAAGTGACTAGACAATGTAAACTTAAGTTTTCTTTTGGGTCAGCATTTGTAGATGACGTTGAGTTAGATATAGTTCCTTTGGATATATGTGGAATTGTTTTAGGAAGTCCTTACTTCTATGATAGAAAAGATATTTTCTATAGAGTTGAGAACAAGTATCTACTCGTTAAAGATGTAATCGAATATATTGTAAGAACTCACAAGCTCAAGAATAATTATACTCTCATAAACTCAGGGCAGATGAAGAGAATTGTAAATTCATGCAAACAATTTTTACTGATGGTTGTAAAGGAAAATAAACCTGATAAAACCAATGTATTTGAGGGTTGTGATGCTAAACAACAAGCTGATTTAGAAAAATTTGTTGCAGAATATGATATATTATTTCAAGAACCTAAAGGTCTACCACCCAAAAAGGAAATAGTACATGATATTAATTTGTAGCAAGATGCTCCATTGCCTAACATCGAAATGTACAGGTTGTCTGCTTTAGAGAACGTAGAAATCAAGAAACAAGTACAGGAGCTACTCGAGAAAGGGTTCATAAGGCCTAGCACATCGCCATGTGGGTCTACAATTGTCTTGGTGAGAAAGAAAGATGGCTCATGGAGAATGTGCATTGATTACTGAGCACTAAATAAAATAATGATAAAAAATTGTTATCCTCTTCCTTGCATAGATGATCTATTAGATCAGTTGAAAGAAGTTGTTTATTTTTCCAAGTTGGACTTGCATAGTGGATATCATCAGGTCAGAGTTGTAGAGCAAGATGCATGGAAGACTGCTTTCAAAACAAAGCAGGGATTGTATGAGTGGCTGGTTATGCCTTTTGGCTTAACTAATGCTCCTACTACTTTCATGAGAGTAATTAATGATATACTCAGACCTTTTCTTGACGATTTTGTCATTGTATATTTGGATGACATTTTTATATTCAACAAAATGTGGGAAGAATGTTTAAAGCATGTTAAGCAGTCTCTAGATGTTTTGAAAAGGGAAAATCTTTATGTGAAACTCTCAAAATGTGAATTTGGCAAAACATCTTTGAATTATTTGGGTCATATTGTAGGGGTTGGTTAATTGAAGATAGATCCCTCTAAGGTTGCAGTCATTGTAAACTGGCCTAATCCCAAATCTACTACAGAAGTTAGAAGCTTCCTAGGAGTAGCACAATATTGGAGAAAGTTTATTTCTAACTTTTCCTTAATTGCAGCTCCTTTACATGCTTTAACAGGATTGAACAAGGTGTTTCAGTGGGGAGGCAAACAGTAGAAAGCCTTCGACACCTTGAAAGAAAATATTAGTACAACACCAGTACTATCACTGCCCAATCCTCAAAGACCATTTGAGATTGAAACAGATGCCAGTGACTATGCCATGGGAGCAATTTTGATGCAGTATGGTAAACCCGTATGCTATCATTCCGAGACATTTAATTTTGCAGTAGTTAATTATCCCACATATGATAAATAATTTGTATGAATTAGTACATAGCATGAAAAAGTGGAAACAATACTTAATGGGCAAAGAGACAGTTATACACACTGATCATTAACCACTTCAATATTTACACTCCCAAACTAAGTTGCAGCAATCAAGACACTATAGGTGGATGGGTTTTCTACAACAGTTTCATCTTGTCATCAGATATAAAAAAGGCATACACAATAAAGTTGCAGACATGTTGTCTAGACCAGTCATAAATGCAACTACTATACTTAAGCATAATTTAGTATTGCATGAAAGATACATTAAACAATATGCTCAAGATATAGATTTTAAAGATGTATATGCAACTTTAAGTCAAGGCAAACAAGTAGGAGAATTGGATTATCATGTTAAGGACCAGCTCTTGTATCATTTTGGGAAGCTATGCATTCCACAAACTGAGAGAGTAAAGATAATTCGAGAAGCACACACTTCTCTAATATCAGGTCACTTGGGGTAAGTAAAACAGTTGCACAGTTGCAAAGATTTTTTTATTGGCCAAAAATGAATGAGACAGTTTCTAGATATTTGATAGGGTGTACCATGTGTGCTAAAGAAAACCCAGTAATAGAAAACTAGGCTTTACACTCCACTACCAGTTCCTTCTCATCCTTGGGAAAATGTTTCCATGGACTTTGTTGGAGGACTGCCTAAATCTAAGAAAGGTCATGACTATTTATATGTTGTCGTGGATAGGTTCAACAAAATGTGTATTTTAATACCTTGTTACTGTTGGACACCTAATCCTAAATGGGTTAGTGTGGAAGCCGAATAGACCAAAGCAGTCCAAGAGACCTTGGGATCTGAAACCCAAGAGTCACGTATTGTACTATAAATGTATATCTCATGTTAATAAAAAATGTATTGCATGTTTTATCTTTCATATTGTCTTTGCTGTCCATGTGTGTTTAACATGGTATCAGAGCAGGCGTATTCCTGCCCTGCAAATTAATTTGAGCCATTTGTTTTATGGCCTCTCTATGCAGTTTATTTCTGCCATAAATTTCATGAATATTTTCTCATGAATATTTATTCAGCTCAATTTTAGCTGCAACCTGATTACACTGCTGCTAGTGTCTGCTCTCCATATAGAAGCGCCTCCATACCCCTGACAATGCCTGTGCTGCTACTCCATATAATTAGCCGCTACACTGCATGCGCTCTGTCCTGAGATAACCTGGCCAGCGCTACACATCTGTCCTTGTAACTCCTGGTCTGCTCCACTGCTCAGAGCGCAGGTCCCAGGTTCCTTTTTTTGGCGTGCTCCTTATTCTGCCTATATGCTGCCTTTCATAAAAGCGTTGCTTCTCCTGGTTCTGGCAATCTAATAATGCTCCTCTCTCATACCTGCAATTTAGGGTAACAGTCTTCATTGCTATGGTCAGTCATCTGCGCATCTTTGCCATCATTTTCTGTGCATTTTATTCTACCGTTGAAGAATCTATTCGCTGCATTGAGGCAATTTTCGCTATGTCGAATGGTGTGGCCGCTGGAAAACGATGTGGTTTTACATTGTCTTGAATATGTTGTGGTATACACTGTGGTTTTACAATGTTTTGAGTCTGCGTACCTCCACTTCGCCAATTCCATCCTGCACATTGTAGCCAGCACGCATGCCATTTTCCGAATTTGGTGGTATGAATCCCCTTCGCTATGCCTCCACCCAACGGCTCTGTTGGTATACTATAACGCCTTACCACCATATCTCTGCTCGGTCATATCTCTGAGTAGCCATACCACCATATCTCTACTTGGTTGGTATACTATAATGCCATACCATCATATCTATGTGCACCATTGGTGATGTTGCTCAAGTATGATATTATGCGTTCAATGGTCACCGAGTGGTAGTTACGGAGCCGGTGCTCGCCTCTGAGAACGCAGAAATTGATGAAGCCTTCCGGAATGTCTGATGGATGTTAACATGGTATCCTCATGTCGTGAGTTCGATTAGCGACAGGGTATCCTCACCCCTGGCTACAGAGGAACTTGCAGCCTCTATTCCGTGCTATTTCTCCTCCACGAAGACGTCGGCACTCGAGCTCTCAATCGCGTTCCAGGTCACCTTCAGGTTCCCGCTCAAGGTCTGCTGATTTATCCGCAAGCGACTGAAGACCAGATAGCCAGGCTGTCGACGACATAAAATCTTTGGAATCACGTTTATGCAGTTAAGTCTCGTGTAAAGTAAATTGATGACCACAATTTGGCTGCTTTTAAAAGCTCAGACATGGTATCTGGTTCCGTTGCCCACATTCCAGTTGACATAATTAAATGCTGTGTTGAATGGTAGCGCAGCGGAGGTGTGATATGAACGCTTGAATTTACTGTGCGGTGTTACATTGAACGCTTCCTCTGCTTTTCTCTGATCTCCCATGCGGTGGTAGACTGGTGTATTGTGTGATTATTGAATGTGTGGAGCGCTCCTTTGTTTCTGTTCTCGTATGCTTGTGTCATGATTGAATGTGTGGAGCGTTCCTTATGTTTATGTTCTCGCATGTTTGGGTGTATTGTGTGATGATTGAATGTTTGTAGTTTGTCTGTGAAATTAACCACTGTGTTGATTCACAACAGAGCAGAGAGAATTTTTTTTTTTCTTAAACAGATATTTTGGTGAAACAAATTGGCCAATGTAATCTCCATTCCTTTCATAAATAGATGAATGAGCTTCAACGATAAAGAACTGGGTGCAAAGCCCTGCGTGAATACTCCTACATAACTATATTTGCAAGCGACTTTGCTAATATGTAGCCTGGAGAGGTCCGTGTGCAAAGGGCGGAGTAAGCACTGTTTCTCTGAAGAATTACCTTTCCAAGTAGCTGGACGGGTGTCTTGAGGAAGGTGAAACGGAACCCACTCATTTTTGCTGCTGCCTGAGTTATCTCCTACCCGAGTTGATTTTCTGCCACCTGAAGACAAGTTCACACCTGAGTCCTTGAATTCGAAGTACTGAGTTTGCTGAGAATGCATAAGACCGAGTGCATCAGTTGAACGTGGCCAGATTTATTTCCTATGACTGAATCTCCAGTTCTGAGCTAGCCATGAGTTCTAAAAGTGACAGCAAGGGAGTCGTACACCACTTGACAACTACTTCTGGACCGAGTTTGCTTTCTTGGGGCTGTGTGTTACATCAAAGATAAATTCTGGGCAGATTTCTAGTGTAAAGAAGCCGAGTTTGAAGAGATATAGGGGCTGCAAATTAAGCTAAGCAACCAGGTTCCAATATTTTATTCACCTTGTTTATTTGGCCACTATTAGGAAGCAAACGACCTATGTACTTCTATTTGTTGACTGTGTATTCAGATTAAAAAGAAAAAGTTTATTTATGGGTGCCACTGCTATATATATCAGTATCCTTATATAACCTCTGCACCGAATTGATTATCTGGCTTCTTCCTCTACATAATTTACACACAAGAAACCAAATGACAATGCAATGGTAACTGAATCTCCATCTCTAAAGGCTTCTCTGAACTCCTATTTCCGATTCAAAACTACAGCTCGCCTCACTGAGTTCATCTTCCTGATCTGAGCCGAATTATAAAGCGTTTGTACTTGGAGGAGCTCAAACACAGTTATCTAGTTACTTAATATATTGCTGCTGGTTGGTCCGTTGGTATTCTGGGTCAATTTCTACCATACCAGAATGAGTTTGTCACAATTTGGATGCCATTTAGAGACTATTTGTGTGGCTGTATATTCTTCTCATTAGCTGATACTGAAGTGTTGATATACGTTGAAGAGTGAAGGAGTATTTGAAGGATCCAAGCAAGTTTGCAGTTGCTGCTGCCCCAGTTGTGGAATTGTATTTAAAACTCCTTATAGTGCATTGATTCCTTGATTCCACTGCTGCATAAAGATTTTGGTGAGCTGATTGTAATCTTTTATATTGCACACTGATCATTTGCTGACATTTATAAAGGATATTGCTGTGTACTGTGAGTAGATATTACTTTTCTGCATTGAGTAGTAGTTGTGATCAGTTTTTTAAGGTGTAAATCAGACATTGAAGAAAAAAATGGCCAGAACCAGTGAAGTATTACAGTTCTTTAAAAATCTGATATTATCTACTGTTGATGACACATTACAAATCAACAAAGGATCTCTCTCAGAAATTCAGACATGTCTACAAAATGCACAGGAAAAGATCGATTTTTTGTAGCTTGAATCACAGCTACAGCAAGAAGAGCTACATCAAAATAGACACCATTCTGAACCTGTTTTTGTTCAGAACATTGAGACAACCACCCATCACCAGCATGTTAATAATGTTACAGTTCATTCAAATAAAGCAGCAGTTGTCTATGCAGATGCAGAAACTCAGTCTGCACTTCCCAAGCCCATCATCAGACCTTGGGAACAGCTTGTCCACAACAAGCACAAAACTGGTCTTGGATATGACAAGGACTTTTCCTTTCATATTCCAGACTATGCCAAGCCCATTCAGTTTCAGAGTGTTGGATTCATTCATAACAGTTCACTTGCTCCTCATGAAAGTTCACCTCCAGCTGTTCCAGATTCTGCCCCTCTTCCACAGCAACAACAACAACAACAGATTGAGAAATGCCAACACTGTGATCGAGTTGGCCATTTGAAAGATCACTGTTTTGATCTTCATCCATGTAATCACTGTCATAAAACCAACCATTCTTCACACAGATGCTTCAGAAACAAACATCCTGCAAGAACAAAGATTCATCTTGGATGGATCGCTTCTTGGAAATGGGCATCAACAGCCAAGAAGATATTCCAAACACATGTCAGAACTTGTTCCAGAGTATTGAACAGTCTTGCAGTTGAGTTTTCTCCATCATCTCACCTTGTATGTGACAGGGGGAAAATGATGGTCATCTACAAGCTTCAAAGTCACATCAAGCGAGCCTGAGCCACAACCTGCCACACCAGTTTCAAAGTTGTAGCCAGAGACAAAGATGCCCCTGAGCATGCCTTCAGTTGGCAATCTGGGACACTTCCTCTAGCAGAAAACTTCAGCTTCTTGCCAGTTTTGGAAGAGTTCCAGGAACAAAATTGAGAACACTTCCTCTAGCAGAAGACACCAGCTTCTTGCCAGCTTTGGAAGAGTTCTAGGAATTGCATTAAGCATTCCAGAGTTGTTGGTCATCCTTAAACCATCACAGGTTGAGACTTCCCCTTTCAGGTTGAAGTTTTACCTTTTATGCGGGGTGAGACCTCCCTTTTATGGTTGAAGGTTTCCCTCTTTAAAACAATAGGATCACTTCCTCTAGCAGAAAACTTCAGTTTCTTGCCAGTTTTGGAAGAGTTCTGGGAACTGCACTAAGCGTTCCAGTGTTGGTGGTCATCCTTAAACCATTGCCCTTTATACCAACATTTCATAGAGCACATTCAGCCTAGTGTTGCCATGCATTTTTTGCACATTTTGTATTACAGCTCTCTTATTGGACTCATACATAACCCTTCAGATTAAGGGGGAGAATGTTGGACACCTAATCCTAAATGGGTTAGTGTGGAAGCCGAATAGACTAAAGCAGTCCAAGAGACCTTGTGATCTGAAACCCAAGAGTCACGTATTGTACTATAAATGTATATCTCATGTTAATAAAAAATGTATTTGCATGTTTTATCTTTCATATTGTCTTTGCTGTCCATGTGTGTTTAGCAGTTACAAACAGATTACAATTGAACAAACTGCAAAGTTGTTCTTTTAGCATGTATGAGTTCATTTTGGATTACCCACTTCCATTATATCTAACTGAGATACCCAATTTGTTGGGAAATTTTGGTCAAGTCTATGGGAATTGATGGACACCAGACTGAAAAAAAGCACAACTTTTCATCCACAAACAGATGGCCAAACAGAAGTGGTCAACAGGACAGTGATCCAGTTGCTCAGAGGCTATTGCAGCAAGCATCCCAAGCTTTGGGATGAACATTTATGTTATGTGCATCATGCTTACAACCAAGTGTGGGGCGATAAAAAGGTGTCTTGTGAACTCCTAATTACCTCACATTAATTATCAACCCAGGGACGACTTTTTTATTTCAAGAGTGTACTCTGTCTCAGGCAGCTATTTTCTTAAGAGTAATGTTTCGTAGTATAGTGCTTAAAACCCACAAGTAAATGAATGCTTGAAAAAGAAATCTAATTGAAACAGCAAGAAACTGAAATGTTCTAAACTAAATCATTCATTCAAACGACCATCAATCGAGGATATAGTAGCAATAACTCTTTCCTCTAGAAATTGATGCAAAAGGAAAAGGAATTAGAGTATGGATCATGGATCTGGGAGCATAATAGCGTCTGCTGTGTCTCACGACAGCCTTGATCCTCCTCCCACACTAAAACAGCAAATGCAAGTAAATGGAATGGAAATTAGAGCATGGACCAAAGATCTGGGAGCTAAGCAGCGGCTTGCTGACTCACTACAACTTTAGACCTTCTCTCACACCAAAGCAATAAAGGCAAGTAAATAAATCAGCAGAAAGTAAAACGGAACAGCGAAATGGAAATGGGACAGCAATAAATGATACAGCAGTAAAATGGAACAGCCATAATCAAATGGAACAACAGCAATCCTTAATGAATTACGAAACAACAACTATCACCCGTATGTACATGATTTACATTAATATAGCAATCTGAGAGTATCGAATGATATGATTACGTTTCTGAACAAAGTAATATTGTCTTCAAGCCTCGCAAATACTTATTTTATATGAATCCAATGATGATAACATTTATACAAATATCTTGCTATGGAAATAGATGCAATTCAAATAGATTCACTTCGCGTAATACAGAGACATGAGTTAAAGAACTTATTCAGATTCAGATATTAAGTATAAAGCATAGTC
This sequence comes from Pinus tabuliformis, assembly GCA_031772625.1. NCBI lineage: Eukaryota > Viridiplantae > Streptophyta > Pinopsida > Pinales > Pinaceae > Pinus > Pinus tabuliformis. Next base: position 1,230,688,887 of record CM062809.1, on the reverse strand, counting down.
TATCATATGAAAGATATATCAGATTGCTGAAACAATAGAAATAAGCAAACCAAACACAATTTACCGTATAACAATACAACGGCAAGTGTCCGTTGGAGCCGGGCCCGTAGCTTCCAATGGCACCGCCGTAACTTACTTCAGATGCAGGGACGAATTGAACACCAAATCCTTTATATTGATTGCATTAACAAAAGTATACAAAATCATATCTCAACAAGACTCCATGATCAAAGTTGTTCTGAAACTTATAATTACAACAAGAGTCGTTTCTTTTTTTCTTCGCCCTCTGATCTTTGGTTTCATTAAATAGAGAAAGATCAGAGCATAGATAATTACAATCATGATTTCTCTTACAAATTTAGGTTGATTCTAACCCATTGATCAACAAGAACAAGGCGGATTTGGGTTTGCAGCTAAGATTTGGAGGGCAGCCGCAACAGCAAATCTCAGAAAATCGTGCTCAAAGAACCCTATGTTTCTCCCTGTACAAGCCGAATTTGGGCAAACTGTTCTAATTGAAGATAATTGGGCCCGTTATGGACAAAACCCATGTTCCGGATTTTCCAAATTCGTCTTCATTTGCTCAGAAGCGTAACTGCAAAACTGTCACTCCTTAAACCAGCGAATTTCTGAGTTGGCTGATTTAAAAATCAAATCTTCAATCTGGAAGTTACTTTGGAGGCTAAAAATGGTAAATAAGGTTACAACCAACTTATTAGCACTATCATTGGTAAAATAATGCATAATCATCAATTTATTAGAAATAAAGGAGAATAAATAATATTTATTCATGAGAGCATAAATAATTAATAAAATGGATTTAAATGATAAATTATAATAAATGGCATGATGAAGAATGGTAGAAATGGGTGGAATAAACATTCATAAGTGACAATAATAATGGCATATTATCGACTCTACACACCGCCACACTCAATATGTTGCATGTCCTCATGCAACGAAAAACTGAATATATTGCATGTCCTCATGCAACCCAAAGACAAAAACCCATGTGTTAACCAAGCAATAAAAAAATATGTTCATCTCAGCTCATGAAATGGATAGAACAAATGAATTCTTCCTTAATTAATGAATATTCACTTTTGGTAATCTTGATGAAGGCATAACAATTTTTACATTGACATTCAATTATATGTATATATGAAGTTGCAACAAAATATGATATATGTAATAGCAAACTTCATGAACCATTTTCTCAAAAACTACAAACCAGCTTTTGTTGAAATTTGGCAAGTAAATTTATAATATATGAATGCCTTTATGATCCAAAAATCAGATTGTTTTGATGCATGGATCATGAGATATAAACAAAATGGCTGTAGGTGAGAGTGCATGATTTCCGAAATTTTATGAACCACTATTTCTTGAAATTGTGTGGGTTTGTATTAATGATAGGTATGTGTTTTCCAAAAATTACAAGAATTGGGTTCATAGTTTTAAAAATATGTGGAAATCAAAAAATGAAATTGTATGCCTTAAATAAGGAAGAAAGTAGAAAATATCCATCATGCATAGCAATTCCTCCCCCTCTCTGAAAAATTAGCATGTCCTCATGCGATGCTAGAAAACAAATAGAGGTGGTTGCTACCAGCTGTTGAATTCTATGCTTGGTGTAAAACAACCTGGAATAAGGGAGGTGTTGAGAATGAATAAGAATAGCAATGGATGATAAATAATATGAATGGCGTGGTAATAAGAAAAAAATGAAGGAACACTCCCCCATAGTCGGAAATGAAGAATGACAAATAATGCTCAAAATGGATTTTCAGTAGATTCTCCTAAATTTATAATAAATTAGAAAACTATGCAATTTTACCTCAAGTTTACCTCCAAAAATGTGGAATGACATATAAATACTCGCAGTTGTTGAAGCTGATGTAGGCAGAGTTGGTGCTAAAAGTGATGCAAAAGGTGGAATCCAGGGAAGCACATCATGTCTGAAGAATTGTTCACGTTCACGAGCCTCTACTGTGAAGTGCAATAGTGTGGTCATGCTACGAATAGAATTTCCCCTGCATACTTGTTGTTCTCCTGTAAACAAAGCACTATTTTGCATACAATGTTCTTGAATCCGTAATGTTAGTTTTGAATAGAAATAGATAAGATGCATGCAAAACTTTCAGTCAGAAAAAACTTTTGTCAAATCAACAAGTTATGGCAGAGTGTAGTAATCATATCGCATGCAATCCCATAATGCATACATTCCCCCCCTCCAATTGGAAAATGGGTTCCATAACCATAAAGCATATGAAAGGGGAGGTGCTGATGGCAAGGCAATGGAATGAACAATATATCAGTAAGGGAGGCAGAGTACACTTATTAATGATAGGACGGTGAAAGTTATGGTTATTTTGAGAGGAAAGTGTGTAAAGATAGTTATGAATAAGAGATAGGACGCTTTGGAGTGATGATAGTTTATGCAAAACGAAAAAGGACAACAATATGCTAAAAAGATGCTTTGCTGACGGTATTCTAGCTGAAAATGATGTGATTGATCATAAAACAATTTCGCATGCATAAAGGTTCAAACAGGGAAAAAGTTAAGGAAATAACTTCTCTGATAAAAAGAAAATAAGAAAAAGGGTATTATAATAATAATTGACGAAAAGATGTAACTTCAATACCATAAGCAGAGCCGTTGCTGCCAGCAGGCGTCCATAGCCTTGGCAGGGTTGCTTTTTAACCCATATGAGCCAGGATCCTCAATTTATAAATGGAGAGTTACAATGCTGTTCTACAGAAGAGATCAGTGTGCTGGCGTGGTAACCAGATAACCACACTGCCATTCACTGGGATGTAGCAAAAGTGATCAGGCCGGCTCGTGATGAGACCTCCTGTTCCAAGGATAATTTGGCTATCCAATGTATCATAACCCTGGTGTGGTGGCCATAATGGGAATGTCACTTTGTTACAACCTTATGAACATGGTAGGCTGGCTCGTAATGAGACCCCCTATCCTCCATCTACGAACAAAATTTTGTTATTATTACACATTTTTATGATAAAAAGAGAGAGGCTCAATACTCCTTAAGAGCAGGGATGGCGGAAGAAGTTGAACATGTCAATATAAAAAATATATACCCATAATCTCATTTATTACAGACAGAGAAGATTATAACCAGGAAGGGTGGAACCAGCATGGTATTAAGATGATCAATCAATATTATGTTCAACAGAAAACAATGCAGTAAAGTAGTATATAAATAATTGTGTCTCTTTTGAAAAAAAATCTGTCATCAAGAAGCTGTCCTGTTAAAGATCATAACGTAAATGATAATACTTGCTTCAAAAGAATCCATAATTCTTGTCCTCATAAAAATAGTGTACTTCATGCCATGAAAGAGAATTAGGAGAATGTGGTTGAGCTGACTATGAATAATCCTACAAGAGAAAGGAAAGGGTTGCCCTCAAAAATATTCACAAAGTGTTGCTCTTTTGAATGAATAGCAAAAACACTCACAAAGCGGTGTTTCGTGTAAGGAACATCGAAGAAAATGCACACCAAAAAAAACAAAAATACATACAAAAAATGTGAAAATGCAAATGTCATTCGAAAAATCACAAATGTTGTTTCTTCTGAGAAAAGAACAACAGAGACACTCAAATGTTGTTCCTTTTCGTAAAGGATGAGCAAAAACACACAAGTGCTGTTCCTTTTCGCAAAGGAACAACAAAAACATGCACGTGCTGTTCCTTTTCGCAAAGGAATAGCAAAAAACACGCAAGTGCTGTTCCTTTTTGAAAAGGAACAGCAAAATCACACAAATGCTGTTCCATTTCGAAAAGGAACAGCGAAAACACACAAATGCTGTTTCATTTCGAAAAGGAATAACAAAAACACACAAAGGCTGTTCCATTTCGAAAAGGAACAACAAAAACACACAAATGTTGTTCCATTTCGAAAAGGAACAGCAAAAACACACAAATGCTGTTCCATTTCGAAAAGGAATAGCAAAAACACGCAAGTGCTGTTCCATTTCGAAAAGGAACAGCAAAATCACACAAATGCTGTTCCATTTCGAAAAGGAACAGCAAAAACACACAAATGTTGTTCCATTTCGAAAAGGAACAGCAAAAACACACAAATGCTGTTCCATTTCGAAAAGGAACAGCAAAAACACGCAAGTGCTGTTCCTTTTTTTAAAAAGGAACAGCAAAGTCACACAAGTGCTGTTCTATTTCGAAAAGGAACAGCAAAAACACACAAATGCTGTTCCATTTCGAAAAGGAACAGCAAAAACACACAAATGTTGTTCCATTTCGAAAAGGAACAGCAAAAACACACAAATGCTGTTCCATTTCGAAAAGGAACAGCAAAAACACGCAAGTGCTGTTCCATTTCGAAAAGGAACAACAAAAACACACAAATGCTATTCAATTTCGAAAAGGAACAGCAAAAACACGCAAGTGCTGTTCCATTTCGAAAAGGAACAGCAAAATCACACAAATGCTGTTCCATTTCGAAAAGGAACGACAAAAACACACAAATGCTGTTCCATTTCGAAAAGGAACAACAAAAACACACAAATGTTGTTCCATTTCGAAAAGGAACAGCAAAAACACACAAATGCTGTTCCATTTCGAAAAGGAACAGCAAAAACACACAAATGCTGTTCCATTTCGAAAAGGAACAGCAAAAACACGCAAGTGCTGTTCCATTTCGAAAAGGAACAGCAAAATCACACAAATGCTGTTCCATTTCGAAAAGGAACAGCAAAAACACGCAAGTGCTGTTCCATTTCGAAAAGGAACAGCAAAATCACACAAATGCTGTTCCATTTCGGAAAGGAACAGCAAAAACACACGAATGCTATTCCATTTCGTTGTTCCATTTCGAAAGGGAACAGCAAAATCACACAAATGCTGTTCCATTTCGAAAAGGAACAGCAAAAACACGCAAGTGCTATTCCATTTCGAAAAGGAACAGCAAAATCACACAAATGCTGTTCCATTTCGAAAAGGAACAGCAAAAACACACGAATGTTGTTCCATTTCGAAAAGGAACAACAAAATCACACAAATGCTGTTCCATTTCGAAATGGAACAACAAAATCACACAAATGTTATTCCATTTCGAAAAGGAACAACAAAAACACACAAATGCTATTCCATTTCGAAAAGGAACAGCAAAATCACACAAATGTTGTTCCATTTCGAAAAGGAACAGCAAAAACACACGAATGCTCTTCCATTTCGAAAAGAAACAACAAAATCATACAAATGTTGTTCCATTTCGAAAAGGAACAGCAAAAACACACAAATGCTGTTCCATTTCGAAAAGGAACAGCAAAAACACGCAAGTGTTGTTCCATTTCGAAAAGGAACAGCAATAACACACAAATGCTGTTCCATTTCGAAAAGGAACAACAAAAACACGCAAGTGTTGTTCCATTTCGAAAAGGAACTACAAAATCACACAAATGTTGTTCCATTTCGAAAAGGAACAGCAAAAATAGCAAAAACACGCAAAGAATGAATTAACTGTTCACTGTATTGATGCTGAGGATGAGTTGCACTTTGAATGAAGCAACACCTGAAACACAAAATATAAAAGAAATTAGAAAAAAACAACATTTTATTTAAAAACAATATGTAAAATAAATTGAGTTGCAACAGCTATGATGTTATGTCAAAAAAATGATCTATTCGAAAAATGTTTTGGCAGCAAAGACATGACATGAATCTTCAAATGGAAATCGATTCTTCATTTGTTCTATTATGAATCTGTTGGGTAATGATTTGGATAAAATTCCTTTGTTTTATAAAAATTTCTTTGAAAAATCACTCATCCATAAATTGACCTTCTTTATTTTCCCAGGACTTGCAAAAAACGAGTGTCTACCTGCAATAAAACATTTAATCATGGAGAAAGAGAGGTGATCGGGCTCCCCTAATCCAAGAATTATGCAAAAAACAACAAGTAGTTACTCTGTTATAATAAATCCATAGAGAAAATAACAAAGTAAAATTTATTTGTTACTTGCGGGAGAGCAGTGGTCGACCATACTAACCAGCAGTGTTTTAATCACAACTTCTTTGTTTTTCGTCCAAATTGAGTGATTCCAAAGCCAAATGAGAGCTAAATCAAAGGTTTATCTCCAGTAGAAACAGGTTTTAAAAATTCAATCATATGATATGTCAAATTTGTTTAGAACAACCTGCATAATAGAGTCATTTTCGATTACCTGGCTTAGACCAACAGTTGATATTTCAAGCATAACTTTTTCGGTTGATGTCGGATTCGAATGATTCAAATTGGAAATGAAAATAGATTCATTTATTGATCTCGAATAGAAACAGGTTTTGAAGACAAGAAGAATTGATAGGTCAAATACTTTAAGGAACAACTGGAAAGACATAGTTTTAAGGGTGCTGATTTATGATAGACAGTCAATATTGTGATCATAACTTCCCCATACGATATCTAAAATGAGTGATTCCAATTGCATTGTAAACTAGATTCATAGGGGAATCTACCATAGAAGCAGGTTTTAAAAATTCATTCATTTAGGCCTCCAAAAACGGACTGTCCCAACTCTGTTCCTGAGCTGCCCGCTAGATAACCGGTCAATGTTTTGGTTCTAACTTTTTCGTTTCAAATCAAAATTGAGTGGTTCAAATTGGGTTAGAAGGTAGACATCAAGGGCTACCTAGGGTAGAAAAAGGTTTTAAAAATATTCACTTTTGGTCCCTCAAAACATGACTGTCCCGACTGTTTTTCCCGAAAGTTCATCAAGCCCGCAAGCCAAAAAAAATTGATATTCAAGCATTTTTTCAAATTGGTGATAAAAAATGAAAATGAGTGTTTGTAGAAATTATTATTTCTATTATGATTCATCTACATACACAAATAGATTGAAATATTTATCACCGATGTTGATTTCAATAGCGTGTTGCAACAAAAGAAACAACTAGTTTTACAAAAATAAAAAGAAATGTGTTTGTTTTATTTCTTTATTTATTTTATTTTCTCCACTATCCTACTCTTCTTTGAGAATTGAATATGTTTATGTATAAGAGTATTTCCAGTGGAGCCATGTTAGAAATAAGGCCTCATGTATGCACATACCCAAATTCGAAAAATGCATGTTGATAAAAATTAGGGTATGAGAAGCCAACTTCCCTTGAAAAGATGGTTTCAAAAATTTTGAAGTATGGAGTGATGATGCAAACATGTGATGGAGTGAAACCAATCTTCAATATATCCGTTAATTTCTTGATTTCCCATCATACCATGAAGTTCTTGAGCTTTGAAAATGGTTTGTTGGCGTAACCTACAGGAAACCTCATTTTTTTCCATAGCTTCTACAATTTTTGAATTTAAAACATTCTGAATCTCATTATAAATTTTCTTTGATAGCGCATGTGAGATAGAATGGGTGGGAAGGGTGGCTCAATTTGGCAGTTCAACACTGTAAGCATGTTGTACTGGTTTATTGCGGTGAAGGTGTGGAATTAGTTGAGCATGAAATTCAAAAAAATGTTGGGCAGTTTCTTACCATAACAGAAGATGTCCTTCATGTGTTCCTTCGAAGCTCCTTCTTCCAATATTCCTGTCAATTACTTAGTGAAATGGGTGGTGCTTACATCACTACTTGAGTGAAATTATGTGATTTATTTTTCAAAATTTCTATTTTTTTTCTAGTCATTCACAAAAATTCAAACATCTACTTCTACACAATAAAGCAAGAGCAAATCTGTTAGGAAAGCGGACAGTGGAGCAGGGCTTTTACATGCTCCATACGCAGGTTCTTACCTTCCGTTTTTAAAATCCAACTCTTCCCTAACAGGCACTCATCAGATTCACACTACTCTTTAGAAATAGCTACACTCTCCCTGGCAACGGCGCCAAAATGTGGGGCGATAAAAAGGTGTCTTGTGAACTCCTAATTACATCACATTAATTATCAACCCAGGGATGACTTTTTATTTCAAGAGTGTACTCTGTCTGAGGCGGCTATTTTCTTAAGAGTAATTTTTCGCAGTATAGTGCTTAAAACCCACAAGTAAATGAATGCTTGAAAAAGAAATCTAATTGAAACAGCAAGAAACTGAAATGTTCTAAACTAAATCATTCATTCAAACGACCATCAATCGAGGATATAGTAGCAATAACTCTTTCCTCTAGAAATTGATGCAAAAGGAAAAGGAATTAGAGTATGGATCATGGATCTGGGAGCATAATAGCGTCTGCTGTGTCTCACGACAGCCTTGATCCTCCTCCCACACTAAAACAGCAAATGCAAGTAAATGGAATGGAAATTAGAGCATGGACCAAAGATCTGGGAGCTAAGCAGCGGCTTGCTGACTCATTACAGCTTTAGACCTTCTCTCACACCAAAGCAATAAAGGCAAGTAAATAAATCAGCAGAAAGTAAAACGGAACAGCGAAATGGAAATGGGACAGCAATAAATGATACAGCAGTAAAATGGAACAGCCATAATAAAATGGAACAACAACAATCCTTAATGAATTACGAAACAACAACTATCACCCGTATGTACATGATTTACATTAATATAGCAATCTGAGAGTATCGAATGATATGATTACGTTTCTGAACAAAGTAATATTGTCTTCAAGCCTCGCAAATACTTATTTTATATGAATCCAATGATGATAACATTTATACAAATATCTTGCTATGGAAATAGATGCAATTCAAATAGATTCACTTCGCGTAATACAGAGACATGAGTTAAAGAACTTATTCAGATTCAGATATTAAGTATAAAGCATAGTCTATCATATGAAAGATATATCAGATTGCTGAAACAATAGAAATAAGCAAACCAAACACAATTTACCGTATAACAATACAACGGCAAGTGTCCGTTGGAGCCGGGCCCGTAGCTTCCAATGGCACCGCAGTAACTTACTTCAGATGCAGGGACGAATTGAACACCAAATCCTTTATATTGATTGCATTAACAAAAGTATACAAAATCAGATCTCAACAAGACTCCATGATCAAAGTTGTTCTGAAACTTATAATTACAACAACAGTCGTTTCTTTTTTTCTTCGCCCTCTGATCTTTGGTTTCATTAAATAGAGAAACATCAGAGCATAGATAATTACAATCATGATTTCTCTTACAAATTTAGGTTGATTCTAACCCATTGATCAACAAGAACAAGGCGGATTTGGGTTTGCAGCTAAGATTTGGAGGGCGGCCGCAACAACAAATCTCAGAAAATCGTGCTCAAAGAACCCTGCGTTTCTCCCTGTACAAGCCGAATTTGGGCAAACTGTTCCTTTTGAAGATAATTGGGCCCGTTCTGGACAAAACCCATGTTCCGGATTTTCCAAATTCGTCTTCATTTGCTCAGAATATTAACCGCAAAACTGTCACTCCTTAAACCAGCGAATTTCTGAGTTGGCTGATTTAAAAATCAAATCTTCAATCTGGAAGTTACTTTGGAGGCTAAAAATGGTAAATAAGGTTACAACCAACTTATTAGCACTATCATTGGTAAAATAATGCATAATCATCAATTTATTAGAAATAAAGGAGAATAAATAATATTTATTCATGAGAGCATAAATAATTAATAAAATGGATTTAAATGATAAATTATAATAAATGGCATGATGAAGAATGGTAGAAATGGGTGGAATAAACGTTCACAAGTGACAATAATAATGGCATATTATCGACTCTACACTAAGCTAAACATTCTTCTCTGCAGAGATCTTCTTTTGAGACCTATTTTGGTTTCACACCAAGGTCTCCCTTGGATTTTGTCTTTGGTAAAGACATAACAGTTGATGGAAATAGTGATGTGGACAAGGCAACCAAGTTCATTGAACAGATCTAAGAGATTCACCAGGAAGTACAGGAACAACTAGAAAAGAGCCAAGCCAAGTACAAGGCAAGGCATGACAAGCATCAGATGGAGCATAGTTTCTAAGTTGGTGATCAAGTCTGGTTGTCTATCAGCAAAGACATAATGCAAGGTGGAGGTAAGAAGCTAAAGCCAATAAGGTATGGACCTTTCAAAATACTTGATAAAATTGGTGAGAATGATTTTTTCCTTGATATACTAGCTTACATGCACATCTACTCAGTTGTTAATGCAGATAGCTTGAGACTATTGGAACCTTCATTCATTGAAGATCCCGAAGAGCAGAGTCAATTGCCTTCTATTGATGATTTGTTGTCTGAATATCTTAATTAGTTGCAGGAAGATATAGTTCTGGACAGGAAGGTGAGGACCACGCGTAGAGGGGATGTTGAGTACCTTAGGGTTAGACTTAAAGGTTCAAAGCGAAGCAGTGCAAAATTGATAGAAATTGAGCAAGCGAGGAATCTATACCCTCGCTTGATTGATGCTTAAAGAAAACAAACTTTTAGTGGTCCAAAAGTTTTTTCAGTGGGAAGGCCATGATTAGAATCGGATCCTAAACACTCTCTAAGTTTTCATAAACTCTTTTACATTATGCCAAAAGATTCAAGTCTCAGAAAGATCAAGCTATTAGAAGTAACCCTCATGACAGTTGCAGTTGTGATCAACATGGAGCAATGAGGACACTCGGTCAAGCGCACAGGCCATTGGCCCAAGGTAACGCGCGCTGGCACAAACTGGAGAAACTAGAGGCTAATTCGAGAAATGGGGGGTAGTTCCTGAAGTGCTAATCGCGTATCGTAGAGCATCCCCCTTAGTGAAGGAAATCCCTAAAGTGCTCGGACCCGAAATGACTATGAATTGCATAAAAGTAATGAATTCAGTTCCGTAGCGCAAGATTCCACAAAACCAGCAAGAATATCAGAAGGTCTCGAGGCAGTAAGTAGTTTCAACTGAGTCCCACTCGGTGCCATACATTGAGTGACACGCGTCTGGCAAATGAGAGAGAAAACCACCCGCATCGGATGGGTAAACGTCATGCAACTTTCCCACCCGATATTGATGACGACCATAGGATCTAGGGGGCCCAGATCAATGGCAAAGGGGCATCCCGATAAATGACCAAATTTGGAAAAGTTATAAAGCAAGATTACATGGGATTTGAAGTCCAACGTGGATGATGAGTTGGCAAAAGATTCGTATTTCGCGGGCGATCTTGAAGCAAATGGAAATAACAGCCATTCAAATACGATTCAAGGAATCTAACACACTCAGTTCATTAGGAAATAGGTGGCCACCTCCCTGCGAGGCATTACCCAGTGATGATGACGTAGAGCATAGGAGTTCAAACGGATAGAGGCAGGGAAACCAGAAAGCCGTGAAGCGGAAATGAATAGTCAAAAAGAACAGATTGGATTTAAGGCCATCAACTGACAGAAGCAGAGGAAAACAAGAGAGAGCAGTAAGAAAGGTAAGAGCAAAGAATTGAGAGTAGAAGCCGAGCTAACCTGAAGGCAACATTGAGCCAGAGAAAGCCAGAGAGAGTAGGAGACCCTATGTACTCCAGAGAAGAACAATGTAAACTTTGAAACGGGAACTGATACTGTTACCCGTTTCGTAGAAATAACAAAAAAGTGACCTGATTTTGAAAAGGGGTGATGCAAAACACATGTTTTTGTTAGAGCATAGTTTTTGGCACTTTAATTTTTTTATGTACAGTATATTTTAGAATGGTAGTGATTTTCATGTTGATTTTAAAAAGTGGTTATTATGCATCAGACCCTTTTTTTAAAAGACCTATTTGTTGGCTTTAAATTTTCTAATGTATAAAATGTAAATAATTATTTTGCAAATTTAATAATTTTTGAAGTGGTCTTTTTCTTCATATTTTCTTGTTTTTTATTTTAATTTTTTTTTTGTAGTGAGGTTTTTATTGTTTTTCATTTTTAAATTAGAAGGTCGATATTTTGAATTTTTGATATTTTACATATTTATACATTCTTAATTAATTTTTCAATCCACATGAAATAATTGTTTCTTAAAAACAATATTTTTTAACAATGGACATAAAAATAACCATTTTTAACATAAATATAACTAAAAAACTACACGTTTTGATAATTTTTTACTAGAATTGACATGTCAAAATCACAATTTTTATACGAAAATTTTAACTAAAAATGGTTAAATAATAGTTTTTTTTTATGAATTTCATGTCAAAAAAATAATAATAATCACTTTTTTTTTCAAAAAATAATGATTAACTTAAAAGTAAATGCGAAAATCACATATTATAAATATTGAACGCATAATAACCTTAATTGAGTGTTTATTCTTCTCATAAAATGCCAAAGTCAAAACATTGCAAAGCTTGATTTCCAAGCATAACTTAAATTTAATCAACAATGTCACATAATCCAAACTCTTCATCCTCTAGAGTTTCGTCATTGTCTTCTTCCACAATATTTTCTGCTTCTTTTTGCTCATTTTCCTCTTCTAATGGATCTTTGATGTCTGCAAATCTCCCAATGTATGTCTTTCCAAACATTCCATGTAATGGTGGTTGGGGTTCCTTTGTATTTTTTGCCACACGTGATTCAATAAAGTCCCATTTCTTCAACTCAATTTCTTGCATTGCATCTGGAAGAAATTGAAGAGCATTAATTATTTGCTGAATGAAATTGCTTTATATTGGATCTTTTTCAATTGCAATGCAATTTCTTCCTTTTTGAAGGCAACATGCTAGTGTTGTACCTAATCATCAAGCACAAAAGAAATAATGAACTAAATTAGTACAATGACATATTAATTAAAAAATAACATATTGAAATTTAATTCCATATAATAAAACTTACCTGAGCCAAAAAATAAGTCCAAAACCCAATCTCCTTCATTTGAACATATGTCTATAAGATAGTTAATCAATAATTGTGGTTTTGGATAAATGCTAACTATCTCTCCTTTTTCTTCTTTGTCTTAATATGTTAGTTTTCTCACAACAACATCATAAGTCAATATTTGGCTATAACTCTTTTCGTCTACCCGATTTAAAATCATAGACATATGGCTATCATCTTTTGCCCAATTATCAATATGATGAACTCACAATCATTTATAAATGGTTGATCTTCATTGTTAAGAAGATTTGACTCTTTCCTGTGACATGAAATAGTAAAATTTCAATTAGCTTGTACATAAACGAATTTTTCAACATTAACCAAATATACATTTTAAACGTCTTACTATGTAAGCTGCATCCTTGAATTTGTTTTCCCCTTGAAGCTTGACAATATCATTACTAATTGTGTGTCTGAATGAAATGTCACAAATCTCCATAATGGTGATGACGTGACTTCTACAAATCCCACAACCACTTTACTAAGAGCTTGATAAGTATAAGGGTCACTATCATAGTCAATGTTTGGAATATTGAAACCATGGGGAATATCTGCAATGTCTAGGGCATAATCCCTTTTAGGTATGAGTTTAGCAATGTCTTCACAGTCGCCTTGTATTACTTGATATTGAATAGTGTTTAGCCCATTCCAAATGAAATGATTAAGAGTTGGATCAAGTTCAACATTCTTAATACATTGCTTCCTCTATCTTTTGATCTTTATTTTTTCAATAAAGGTTTTGAAACTATCTGGCACTCTATTATCATCCTTCCTCATCTTTTATAAAATAAACAAATATATGTGTAAGTTATAAATTGAAAATAGTACACAGATGAATAAAAATGAATGTATAAATCAAGATACCTTTTTAAATGCAAGATAAAATGCTTTTAATGTTTATGTAGAACTTGAATCTGGATAGTTGCGTACAACATCATCCCAACTATCTTCATTCAACAATCTAACCATTTGTTCTTGAATTTTCATGTAAACTTTGTGACTGCATAGATAAAGCAACAAAAAATTAATATAATGATATGTATAACAAATACTACCAAGAACAACATGTTTTATTTAAAAGATAATTATAATCTAGAAATAAATAAAAATAATTCAACAAACTTACTTTTGAAATTCTTCAGACATTTCCTCTAATGATTATTCCCTTTACCTCACACGAGATAATATTGTTTTGACAATTTCTTCATCTTTCACTCCTTGCATTGCCCTCCAAGGTGTGATAGTCATATCGTCTGGAAGCTGCTTCATTTCAAGAGCTGATTTACTGTTGCTACATATCAATGGCTTAGACATTTTGACCCTCTAGTTTTTAATGATAATGTCTTCCCACATGCTAAAATTCTCACCAATCAACTTCCAAACATCTCTAGTTCTAAATGCCAATTGGAAAATGTTATCAACACCTCTGAATAAATAAATATTTTTGTTTCCTTTTCCACCTTTTGAATTGGTTTTCTCCTCAATTTGATAGCCTATTTCCATACAACATTCCTTTCGGAAATCTGCAGTAACATTTATCCTATCCCCACCACATTTTTCTTGAAATTCACTATGAATAAATCTAACCCTTTGGATGAAATTCATAGACATCCTATATTAATTATCTGAATTATGATCCCATGCCACTAACTTTGCTTATGTCTCTGATAAACCAGCATAAATGATACATTTCATTGTTTCAAAACGTGGGTTATTAGGATATTCCTCCATCAATTGTCTTTGAGCTTCCATAGAATAGTTCCCCCCAAGCACATAATAATTGTATTCAAAACATTTTGACTTATCAAATGCTTATTTGTTGGGAACTTGAAGTGGATCAACAAGAAGCACATAACTAACCACATGAGCATATGGACTGTACCTCATCAATGTCTTCAAGTTGTGAATGTGTAGATGATGTGGCTTTCTGACTTGATGTTAACATTGTCCTTCACTTTCCTTATAGGTTTGTTTGACATTAAGCTGAAATGTACGACCACCATCAATTAAGTTTCTCTTTGTCAAATTCTGTCGAATGGAATTTTGTTTTGTTTTGATAATGCCATCCTCTAAATCAGCTCCTGGTGTAATGATTTCTTTGCTTTCTTTTGAAGTTTCACTAGGTTCTTGACTGCTGGTAATGACTACTTCAAAATCTTCAACTTTACTTTTCTTCGTCATAACATTCCCAACAGACTTATTCTTGGGCATTGTTACTTTTGGTCTTTTATGGCTCTTCTCAGTTCCAATGTCATCTTTAAGAATGGCAACATATGCTTCACTGTCAGTTTCAACTTCATCATCCTCAAAAGTAATTTGTTTACCCTTGCTAGATTTATCCACCAGAGGCCTTTTTTTCTGATTCTTTGGATGTAGTTTTATAGCATCATCAATTACTACATTTTGCTTGTTTTCCATATCTTCTTCTGACACTAAGTAAAAACTGCGGACAACTTTCATGATATCATGCTCTATGAAATGAATGCCTCCCAACCTAATTGAACAAATTTCAACAAAATTCTACCAAACAAAATATCATATGTCAATAAAAACAAAGTTAAAAATATAGCGAGACACTTTCAAGAACGCAAAATACAAATATAAATAACAATACTTACGATGTTTTGCGTCATCTCATTTACGAATTGTTTACACAACTTTGTAGATACCTCTCTCGTGTCATATAATAAATATGATAGTCGGTATTTAATCCTTTCATGTGACTTGAGAGCTTTTGTAAGTATGTAAACAACTTCAGTGTCCGGTACCGAACACATATCTACGACTCGTCCCATCACCTCAAAAATTCCATTATCATTCTGTATATCAATATATAGATATATATACATATATATATATATATATATATATTGACATTTTTTCTTTCTTTTTCTTTCACATACCAGATTCTTGATGGAAATTTCACCTCTTTTGAATTCTTCCAGTTTGAAATCATCTTGGTATCACTTGAGGCACTTGAAAGATTTGTAGCCATGAGCTCAGGTGGAGTTCGTTCACCAATGTTTCTTGAAGATGCACCTTTAAGAGTCTTTGGTCCAAAAATATTCACAGAAATCTTCTTTGATGCCATTTTCCTGAAAAATAGTAACACATAAATCAGTGAATAACAAAAACATATTAACTTAAATTAACAACGAAAATATATCATAAATTTTTTATTTGTGAGTGGGCATGGGCGTGGGTGAGTGAGGGCAGGTGGGTGGGTGGGCGAGGCGGGCCGGGTGAGGGCGGGCGGGCATGGGCGGGTGGGCAAGGGTGGGTCGGGGAGTGCGGGCATGGGAGGGCAGGCGTGGGAGGGCGGGCGAGGGCAAGCGTGGGCGGGCGGGAGGGCGAGGGCAGGCATGGGGAGGGCAAGGCGAGCCGGGTAAGGGTGGCGAGTGGGGCAAGGTAGGCAAGGTTGGGAAAGAGCGGGGGGGGGGGGGGGGGGGGGGGGGGCGGGCAAGGGCAGGCCGGCGGCCGGGCCGGTGCGGGTGGATTGTCGGGCGCGGGTGAACGGGCGATCGAGCAAGGGTAGGTACTGGTGGGCACGAGTGGACGGGTGATCGAGCGCGGGCAGGTGCTGGTGGGCGCGGGCGGGTGGGGCGCGTCGGGTGGGCGAGGGCGGGTGAGTGGGTGGGCGAGGCGGGCCGGGTGAGGGCGGGCGAGTGGGTGGCAGGGGTGGGCCAGGTGAGGGCAAGCGGGTGGGAGAGGGTGGGTGGGGTGGGTCAGGTGAGGGCGGGGGTGAGGGTAGGTGGGCGAAGGCGGGTGAGGGCGGGTGGATGGGTAGGCGGGCGAGCGAGTGAGGGCGGGTGTGGGCGAGTGGGCGGGCCTGGCTGAGTGAGGATGGGTGGGCAGGCGGGTGGGCGAGGGCGGGGCGGGTTGGGTTGGGTGGGTGGGTCAGCGCGGTGGGCCGAGTGAGGGCGGGCAGGTTAGGGGCAGGTGGGCAAGCGGGCAAGGGTGGGTGGGCGGGTGTCTGGGTGAGTGGGCGAGGGCGGGTCTGTGGATGGGTAAGCGAGGGCAGGCAGGCGGGCAGGCCCGGTGAAGGTGGGCAAGCAGGCGGGCCAGGCCAAGCTGGGTGAGGGTGGGCGGGCGGGGTGGCTGAGGGCGGGGCGGCTGAGCGGGCAGGGGTAGGCATGGGTGGGCGGGCGGGGTGCGAAGGCGGGGTGGGGTGGGGAGGCGGGGCAAGTGGGGTGGGCGGGCGGGCAAGGAGGGTGGGGAGGGGGAGGCCAAGTGGGGCAGGTGGAGTGGTGAGCGGGCGGGGAGGAGGAGGGAGGGCAGAGTGGGTGGGCGGGCAGGGAGGGGGAGGCAAGGTGGGGTGGGGGGGTGGGGGGGGGAGGGAGGGTGGAGTGCTTGGCCGGGGTGGAAGGCTGAGCAGGCCGGCGAGCCGTCAGGTTGGTGCGGCCCAGGGAGGGCAAAGTGGGCGGGTGGGGAGGGCACGGAGGGGGAGGTCGGGTGGGTGGGCGGGCCGCCGAGTTGGAGCGGCCGAGGCCAGCGCCACCCCGACAGCCCACGCGTCCGCCCACCTGGTGGCTGGGCAATTCCCAGAATCACCCAGCCACTACCTGGGTGGGCGGGCGAGTCGCCGCCAGCGGTTCACCTGTCCACCTGGCTGGTCACTAGGTGATTTCGGGAATCGCCCAGCCACCAGCCGGGCGGGCGGGCAGGCCGCCAGGGTGGCATGGCCTAGGCGTGGGCGTGGGCGTGGGAGGGGAGGGCAGGTGAGGGGGTGGGTGAGGGGGTGGAGTGACTGTGGGCGTGGACAAGGGCGAGGGAGGGGGTGCGACGGGCATGGGCATGGGCGAGGGTGGGTGGGGAGGGCAGGGCATGGAGCGGGTGAGACAAGTGGGGCGGGCGTGGAGCAGGTGGGACGAGTGGGGCAGGTGAGGGGGCGAGCGTGGGCGAGGAGGGTGTGTGAGTGAGGGGGAGGGGAGGGCGGGTGAATGAGGGGGCGGGGTAGGGCAGGTGGAAGGGTGGGTGGGGAGGGCGGGTGGAAGGGTGGGCATGGGTAGCGTGGGGGTGGGCAGGGTGTGAGGGGGTGCAGGTAGCGTGGGGGCAGGAGTAGGGTGTGAGGGGACAGGAGGGGTGGGTACGTGTGTGAGGGGGGGTGGAGGTGTGGCTGAGTGTGTGAGGGGCGAGAGGGGTGGGTGGGTGTGTGAGGGGATGGATTGGTGGGTGTGTGGTGGGGGCAGGGTGCGAGGGTGCGTGTGGGGGTGCAGGGGGCCTAGGTGTGGGTGGAGGGGGTGAGGTTTGGTGGGGGGGTTGTAGGGGGCGTGGGGGGGGGGATGGTGATGTGGCCTGCCCACCCGTTGCGGTGGTTGGGAAATTATCAGAATCGCCCAACCCCCGCGATGGGTGGGCGGGCCGCCGGGGTGGGCGCCGCATCACCACCCACTCCCACACCCCCTACTACCCCACCCATTCCCTCACACCACGCTCTCCCCGCCCACCCGAAGACACCATGGTGGCCCGCCCATGGCTGTTGGACGTTTGAGTTTGGTCGGGCCCACCATGCTCGCGGTGGACTTAATTGCTATTTTGGCTTAGAAAAATTATTAATTTAAAAAAAACTTCTTCATTAAACTAATTTAATATGAAAATTTTCAAGGAAAAAAAATTAACTTACCTTTCAATTGCGAGAATTCTTCGTTGAATATGTTGTTGATAACAATTTAGCTGCTCCACAAATTCACAAGCCTTTCAACGAACTTCAGAAAACCTGGATGTGATGTGAGTAATAGTGATAATGAAATTTAGTATATAAGTGAAATTATGGAGATGTTTTACAGTACGGTTAATGTGGGATTAATTTGTTTTAGAATACATTATTAAAATTAAAAAAATATTCAATTGTTTAGTAAATATTATATACTTTAACTATTAAAATAATTAATGTAGAAGTTATAGTTTAAAATTTTAATTTTAATGATTTATTTCATAAAAAAATTAGTTTACATTTTTCAATAAATTGTAGAATAAAATAATGAAGGTAAATAAATCTAACAAACTTTTTGGAGGGAAATATTTTCACGAAAATTTTTGGAGGGAAATATTTTCGCGAAACTTTTTCGAGGGAAAATTTCATTCTCTAAGCTATATAATATCTTTAGGAGACTCTCCATTTGTACCATTCAACATCTTCCATTTGAAAGGGATGGATTGTTCTAATAGTGAAGTTTCGATTTATACACCATCAACATCTTCATCGCGTAACAACTCTATTCATATTGATGAATATAGCGGGAATTATTCCGTTATGAATAGAAAGCCAATTCTTCCACTTAGTCCTGATTCTAAGGACTATGAGAGCAGCATTGATGAAACAGGGGATGGAGAATTTCAAATAAATAAAGAGTCACAGATTCCACTTAGTCCTAATTTTAAAGACTATTAAAGCAGCAGTGATGATGAG
Organism: Pinus tabuliformis; assembly: GCA_031772625.1. Taxonomy (NCBI): domain Eukaryota; kingdom Viridiplantae; phylum Streptophyta; class Pinopsida; order Pinales; family Pinaceae; genus Pinus; species Pinus tabuliformis. The sequence goes on along the minus strand of CM062809.1, from coordinate 1,230,669,713 downwards.
CTTGATGACAAATTTCAAAATAATGGATTGTCACGGTGTCCACTTAGTCCTAATTCTAAGGACTATGAGAGCAACAGTGATGAAGAGCATGATGGTGAAGTTCAAAATAATGGAGTGTCACGGTGTCCACTTAGTCCTAATTCTGAGGACTATGAGAGCAACAATTTTGAAGAGCATAATGGTGAAGTTCAAAAGAATGGAGTGTCACAGTGTCCACTTAGTCCTAATTCTGAGGACTATGAGAGTAGCAGTTTTGAAGAGCATGATGGCAAATTTCAAAAGAATGGAGTGTCACGGTGTCCACTTAGTCCTAATTCTAAGGACTATGAGAGAATAAGTGATGAAGAGCGTGATAAAGAATTTCAAAAGAATGGAGTGCCAAAGTGTCCAGTTAGTCCTAATTCTAAGGACTATGAGAGCAGTAGTGATGAAGAGCATGATGATGAATTTCAAAAGTATGGAGTGTCACGGTGTCCAGTTAGTCCTAATTCTAAGGACTATGAGAGCAGCAGTGATGAAGAGTAGAATGATGAATTTCAAAAGATTGGAGTGGCATAGTGTCCACTTAGTCCTAATTCTAAGGACTATGAGAGCAACAGTTATGAAGAGCGTGATGATGAATTTCAAAAGAATGGAATGTCACAATGTCCTCTTAGTCCTAATTCTAAGGACTATGAGAGCAGCAATGATGAAGGACAGGATGATGCACTTAGTCCTAATTCTAATGAGTATAAAGGTAGCAGTGACAAAGGACAGGATGTAGCATTTTCAATAAGTAAACAGTCACATTTTCGACGTAGTCCTAATTCTATGGACTATGAGAGTAGCACTAACAATGCACATGAGGAAGAATATCCATTAAACATCGAGTCAAATTTTCCATTCAGTCTGAATTCTAAGGACTATGACAGTAGCACTGAAGAAGGGGAAGATGAAGAATATCCTCCAAGTCAATATTTGAAAAGCAGAGTTGATCATAGTGTGGATAACATTCCTCTTAATGATGATGAAAATCCTTATACAAATGATGATCCAATGATGGAGATGTTGCTAAGAAATATTGTATCGAGGAGTAGGAGCAGACCTTTTCATATCAATGCAAGTTGTTCTAGCTATACAAGGGGTAGAGAAGAATATTTGACGAGAAGAAGTTCTAACAACGCTCTCATTTCAAGTGAATGTTGCCAAAAAGATTGCTTGAAACATATGGATTTCAAATTTGCATTAATAAGAAGGAAGAGATATTTGTCAATGACTAAAAGCATACAAAATTCATATTTAGTTGGGTGCATGCAATCTACATTGTCAGGTTATGATTATCATATTAGGACTTTATTTATCTGTAGAAAATCTTTCAAAATGTTTTATTCGATTGGGAATTTTCATCTCTCGAGAATTCAAGAAAATTTGGAAAAGGATCCCACATTTTATTTAGAAGGACATCATAAAAGACAGTTTGGGCCATTGTCAAATTCTGCAATGTCATGGATGAAATATTTCTTTTCAAAGCATGGAGAGCGTATGCCAGGTAGAGAGACAATACATATTCCAGATAATTTTTCAAGACGAGAAATCTGCAACTTATACAAAGAATATGTAGAAGGTGCTAAGGGACATGGCCGGTTTATTACATATCAATATTTTGTGAAAGTATGGAAGAAAGAATTCAACAATCTCCGTATTCCTAAGAAGACAAGGATGGGGATTTGTAGTACATGTGCTTCTCTTAAATAAAAAAGGGACAATTGTGAAGGGTCAGAAAGAGGCAAGCATTCATAGCTTTAACTTTTAAAATTGTATAGTCATCAACTATGAAAACATATTTCTTAATGAATTTCTTTTATGTTGTGTAGATTTAATTGTCAAAGAACTTCAGGAGCATCATGAACAACAAAAAAACGAAAGGAAGAAGTTGTACAAGCATCGAAAGAAGTGTTATGATAATCCGAATAAATATTTGGGTTTGATAATTGATGGTATGGACCAGAAGAAAACACTTTTACCACATTTTGTTTGCACACCCAAAAATTTATAGGAGGAAAATTTTATTGAGTTTCACTTGGTCAGTTGTATGGTCTTCAATGGAAAAATGTTGCCAAGGGTGTACTTCATAGCTCCAAATATTCATAATGATGCAAATCTAACCATAACCATAATTGATGATGTGATTTCTCATTGATCTGGTAATCTTCCTGAAGTTTTGTATCTACAATTGGACAACACTTGCCGTGAAAACAAAAATCAATTTGTTTTTGGATATCTAAACATGCTTGTTAAATTGAGAATTTTTCAAAAGGTAAAGGTTGGTTTCCTTCTTGTTGGGCACACTCATGACCATATTGATCAGATGTTCAGTCATTTTTCAGTCACATTGAGGAGGAAGGAAGTTGGGAGCTTGCCATCACTAATTGAATGTATTAAGAAATCATACATGCCATAGCCTACTTTTGATGTGTTGGAAGAAACTATTGACATGCGAAGGTTTATTCTGGGATCATATGGTGAGGGGCAATGCATTGAAGAACTTAATGACATTAGCTTCCAACACCAATTTCATATCAAACAAATTGATGGGAAAACACTAATATGGGGCAAGAAGTATTCAACTACTGCAGAATGGGCATCATCATCAGGTTTGCAATTTTTGAAGTTCATTCCAGATCATCCAATATTTGCATCAAAAATATTGTTATTACAATCAGTTGGTCAAGTTCAGAATGCACGTAGAGAAAATAGAGATATAAATTATTCTGATTGCCTGGAAGAAATTAAAAAATGTACTAGATATGCATATGAGTACTTTGACATTGTCGATTCAGTTTGGTGGGAGTCTTTTTTCAATAATCAAAGTGATATCATTTCAACAACAACAATTGAAGATATACCTTTGAAAATTCCATTTATTTGGCCACAAAATGTGTTGAATGAACATGAGGAAATAAAGATTGTTGAACAGCAACAATCTCAAGGTGTTATTAATTCTTCATAGGAAAAGGAAAGAGAGATTTATATTGGTTCCAGAATATCTCTTGCACAACATGAAGCCATTGAAGACCTTTACAGGGGTTCAATACAGGATATTAAGGAGGGTTGCATGATTACAGTGCTAGCAGATGGATATCCCAATGGCTATCCATTCTGGGTTGCTAAAGTTATAAAGGTCTTTACAGAAAATGAGGATGTTACAAGTGTTGAAGTACATTGGTATGCCACAAATACACACCCATTCAATGGTGTGTATAAGCCAGAGATGGTAGTTGAAAAAAAAATGGTGGAAAGAGAAAAAGAAATGGTACAAATATAAATTGCCGCTGCACAGACATATTAAAATTGGAGGATGTTGACATAATTGTTTATGACTTCAATTTAACAAAGAGAGGAGCTCTTTGCTTCAAGATGATAGAGATTTTGAAAAGGTTGTTACCATAAGGAATAGTGTTGAGATGGGAGTTCGCTAAAACCAGTCGTAGATCTAGAAGAATTTTGAAACCTAAAATGTTGGGCATGCATGTGGACTCAGATGGGGCACTAGTTGATGAAAGAGAAGAATATGGAACATCTTTGTCAGCATCCAGTCACCCATCTGAAGATGTGAATTCTGATGGTGTGCAAGAAAATATGAGTGATTTTGAATAATTGTTTAAGACAGTTTATATAACTGATGTATGCATCGTATCTTGAAATAAAATTAATGATTTCATATGGTGTTAAATGAGAAGTTATGAGGCATTTTTATGTTGTTGGATTATATGTCTTAATTATGATAATTTTTATTGTTTAAAATATCTACAATGCAATATTAAATTAGAGATATAATGTATGTTTTATTCAATATACAAATAATGACTTTTGAATTCATTTAGTGATGTAATTTATTCATAATGTCATGGTTTTTTTAATTTTGTAGTTAAAAAAATTTCAATTTCTTTTGTATCTAGCATGTTATGGTTGAAAACATGTTGAATTTATACTTAGGAAAGAAAAATGATATTCTACCAAAAACATTAATGTGTTTTTTTCCTCATAGACAACTTTGTTTGGCACATAAAAATTTGGTTTTACTAGCATTTTTTTAAAAGTTTGAAAATTGACCCTAAAAAAAATCATTGTTCCAGTATCATCACTTTCATTTTGAAGCTATATTTTGCACGAAAAATTCTTAGTAAATTTCGTAGTCACTGCCATTTTTAAAACATGTTCAAAATTGACCCCTCAAAAATAAAATCATCGTTCTAGTATACACACTTTCGTTTTTAGCTTTGTTTTTGATGCTTTTCGGGGTTTTTTGGCCAGAGTTCCCATTTTGAGTTTATATTTCCCGTTTTAAAGTTTACATTGTTGAAGGCTTGAGAGGTTCAAGGGAACTCTTCGCCATAGGCCTGTCATACTACTGTAACTAGTAGAGGTCATGTTTCAGTAAGGAGAGTCTGTGTACCCTAGTCCTACTGATTTTTATCTATTTAGTGAGACTCAAATTGAGCTCACTGTTGTAAAAAATATGCTTGAAAACATAATAGAGAGGCCACCACTGAAGGTTGGACCGGGAGGCGTAGCTCAGGAGCATTGGGTGAACTCCTTATTAAACTTGTTGTGTTTACATGTTTGACTGTTATGTTTTCTCTAACTGCCTCAGTGTCTATGTATTCTAGCAATCTTATCTATCCATTGCATAAAGTAACATAGGCACATCCATGCACATGAGTCTGTAATACCTTCAATTCTCTGTCCTGCATAAATTCCAGATCAGCATCGAAATAAGGAAATCTAGCAGTGACTCACTAAACTGGTAGAAAGGACACGTCAGGGACAAAAGGCCGCTTCGTTGCCGGAGCTGACCCAGGAAGTAGTTTCCAAAGAAACCCTAGAGGATCAAGAAATGTCCTCGGAATAGGACAGGCAAAAGGAATCAGAGACACAGGAACGCATCGACTTTACCACAAAATCACCCCAAGGCAAAAGGAAATGCAGCAAGGAATTGCCACATGCATGTAAAAAGTCCAAAGAAAGTAAGACATTGGAAAAATAATTTATTGACAGTAGCGAACCAACATGCAATGTCGTTACCAGTGCACTGGAGGAGCTGATGATAGAGTAGACAACTATATTGGGGGAGCTCAGAACATAGCTATAGGCATTACAAGTGCGATGATACCAAACCTAGCATATGATACAGGCACAGCCGAGTAGATGGTGCATAGTCACACAATGAACACTTTAGTGTTGCCAGAAGGTGTTGTCTTAACTGAAGCTGAGGGTGACATGCAAAGTTGGGGGTTGAATTTGACTGCTCTGCCTCGAGAAACCCTCTACCAACTGTAGGATGGAGTAACCACTGAGCTACATGCCAGGGAAGGCCACGCACTCCAAATATTAATAGAGCATAAGGCAAGTCTGGAGCAGATCAGCCTATAGTGTGATGACTTGGTCACCCACAACCAGGAAGTGGAACAGGCCGTGGTGGCGACTTGCAGCAAGGTACCATAATTGGTTGTCCCAGTAGAACTTCCAATAACAGACAAGATCCATTACATGGCCGTCAGATTCTGTATGGCACAAGATGAGGCCACGAAGTCTCACTAGGAATTAAATTTGAAAATCGTAGGGCTAAGACTGAAGGCGCAACCACCCACACCTTGGAAAGTTTGAGAGAAACGCTGCAGCAAAATTCAAGTAGGGTTGGAAGTTATAACGCGCGTGGTCCAACATTGTTAGAGATTGTTGGATCAGCCCCTACTTACACTCACATCTCTACAGGATGAATCAACACTACAACAGGTAGAAATAGAAGTACAGGAGTTACAACAGGCGTATGACACCATCCGGGGGACTGTACAAACAGTCGCCATCACACAACAACTGGCAAGAATGAGGGAGGCCGAGGCTCTGAAGGCATAGGTTGATGCGGCTCGACAGAAGGAAGCAAGGCTTAAAGAATGTATCCAGCCTTGGCTAGATGAGGCATTCACGGTCTCTTCCAACATTGAGGGAAAGTTAACACAAATGCAAGCAGCATCTGAACCCGGGCAAGCAACAAAATCAGATACTAATACATCGATGGCTCGCGTAGACTGGGTAAAGCAGATGGCGAATGATTTTGTTGCGAGGGTAAGCCAAGCGCAGAAATTGTTGAATCACCTCCGTGTAAAGGTTTCCACACTAGTTGAGTGACTTGAGATGAGTCACGTTGATTGTGTTTGGGGCCTGTTGGGTAGCAGAGGCCCTGCGTAATGGGTTTGGGAATCAAAGTCCATAATTTTGGGAAAAAGAATGGTAAAGACCCCACAAAGTGCACGAAGCACAAATTGTAATGAGTCAAGTCAAAGGGTTGTCCGCCTAAGAATAATGTCAAATAAAAGGAAGAGAGCCGACCTGCCCATGGTCCGTGGACCATGGGAATGTATAAATAGAGCAAGGCTCTATGGCTAGAAGTCAGGTTTTGGAAGAAGTCTTTGCCTTGGATCTTGGTGTTAGGGTTTTGTGAAGACAGTATTATCTGCATCTGTAAGTCCAAGTCAGGGGTGTTGATAGATAGAGGCTTCGTAGCTGTGTGCATGGAGGCCTGATAGAGTCTGCAGCTATGTACGCGGACCCCTGCAGCTATGTGCGTAGGGCAGAAAGAAGGTTGTACTAGAAAGAAGATAGTAATAAAGATAAGTTGTTTCTAAAATATCGTGGATCTGTTGTATTTTGGTTTATGCATCTGTTATATGAATTTATATCTTTTTATGATTGTGCACATTGGGTTTATGGTTAAATGTTTTCTTAAAGAAGGTATGAGAAGATTAGATTTATAATAATTTCAACGTACACCTGTGCAATCCACACAAAAGCTTGATACTAGTCCAGAGTAGTACGAGGCCATAGAATGGTTCACGACCCCTCCAGACCACATCAAGACATCCCAAGGGTGCAGAAACCTAGTTCCAGCACCCTCCCCTGCTACCTCGGGTGAGACCTCAGACCACGCTTTGCGGGCTATTGTCAAAAGGGTCGATAGTTGCGGGATTTGTTTGGCTAATAACTCTTCTGAACCTGGGTCAGGACCCAATAAGCCAACAAGGCGCATCATTCTTCTACATCCAAGCTAGGTCTCAAAATTTCCTTGATTTGTACCCCACCATCATGTGGGTATTGCGCGCAGTGCCCACTTCAACGCATAAAACCATTGTTGTCCCAGTACTGCGCTTTCAAATTTGCTCAAGAATTCATCCACCACTGTCAATCCATCATATGTCGACAGCTCTCTTACCTCTATTTTCACGCGACGCAGTGATCTAACAATCATGTTACAATTCAGCTTCATCACTCTACTTCTTCCTCTGAATCCAAAGTGTAGGAGCTTTCACGCTCCCAAGAGATCCTCCCATCTACAGTCGAATTCACCCAATCCTGGTCCTGCGTAGTTATCTTGTAAATACAATAAAGATCATCGTTGCTATCCTCGTCACGCACTGGTTCAGTGTAGCGCACCACTTCAACTGGGTCTTGTGGGACTACTACGCGTAGTGACTTTTTCTCGAAGATCTTTTTTCGCTTCTTCAGGTTGATGACTCCATTCATATCGGTGGCCAAATCTATTCCTAACAACGTAGGATAGGGATTGTTGTCATTGATAATATCTATTACTTTAAAATCGCCTATGCGATCGCGCCTTCAATATCAACTGTTACCCCTTGGAACCTTCCCATGGGAAAAATATTTTGTTGGTTCACCATTCGTAATTGAATAGGGGACCATTGTAGCATGGGGGGTATCTTGGTACAACCATAGATTCTGATTTATGTATGGTTTTGGTACAAGTACCAATCAACCACCTTGGTCTGTTTTGACAGTTGAAGGACCCTTTTAATGTCTGCACTGGTTCTTGGAGGAGGGCTTCCTGTTAGCATTGTCACAATGGGATGTACAAATAGGTCAATGAAGTCAGTATATGAATATGGGGACTGATATTTATGGATCAATGGAGTCCAGAAAATGAATGATCTGGGTTGACCATTTGTGTCAAGCTTCTGTAGGGTGAATGGAAATTTTTCTGACTAATAATATACGAAAAGATGGTACAAAACAGAGGAGTATTTGAAGACTCTCTCATTACTCATTCTAAGAAACTGGTCATGCATCCTATCAGCTATAAACTGGGCATAGTCATAGATAACAACAGGAGGCTTCCCTGGAGTATAGATGGACATGAAAGATAGGACAATCTCATCAATGTATTCACTGGTGGTATAACCTAGGACACTAGATATCATATCCACAATATTTCTCCCCCATGAGGAGAAAATGGTAGCTACATATGGAGGAGGATCCTTTGGGATGTGTTTTTCTTCTCTTATGAAAGTTTGGAACATTTCTGCCAATTTTGCAGTAGTAAGCTTAGGGAACTGGTCTAATAAGGCTCCAATTGAAAGAGGAGTCAAGTTTTGGCTAGGCTGGAGTTGTAACATCTCATTTATAGATTCTGCAGTGATAGTGAATAGTATAGTCTGGTTAGGGGACATGATTGTTCTCTGACTTGGAATATAATTGGCATGGCAGTAATGCACAATTTCTGGGAAAATGTGAACTTGAGGAAATTGGTATTTAGGAAAATTGGAATCCCACAGACCAATTTCATCTGCATGGTTCAAGTACCTATCCCTACTTTGGTAGTATACTTTGAGCGGGGATTCTTGGACAGAGGTGTCCTTTATCTAAAAATCTTTGTCAGCTAGGGGAAGGTGGTCTAGGTCTAGATGGGGAGTGGTGATAGGTCTTACATCCATGGAAATTGGGGCAGCCATTCTCAGTTCTTGTGGATTTGAGTATGGGGGGTAATTTGTAGTTTTAGGGCAATGGTGTTCAACACGGAGTAGGTTTGAGTCCTTGAGCTTCTTTGATTAATTTTTAGCTTAACTAAGAAAACTCAGTAACTGGTTTCTTTGAATTTGACAGGGTAGTGGGTGAATACTGGTTTAAATACTTGGAAATGGGATGAAATGGTTCTGAACAGGACGGCTGGCAAGTACAAATGTTTGAATGGTTTTTGCATAGGCTTGAAAGTTGACTAGGTGGTCTGCTGCGTCTTTGGAGTGCAATTGGAGGTAAGTTGACGGCTTCGATGTTAACATGTGGCGTACATACGTTCGGAGGTTTACAGTTGAAATTTAAGAGAAAATAAATGATTTGGGGCTTTTTGGTACGGGGTGAACAGTGGTCATTTTTCCATGTAGCGGGAGGGCGATAAACGGTTTCTATCGCACTAACTTTTGGGCCCTCAGTGGTATTTGGGAGGGGCCACCCGATTCCATTCATCGGCTGACATGTATCATCAGAGGCTAAGGAAGAAACCACTTTATCAGGCGGGTAAAGGATGGACATCGGGTTGGCCCGATATGGATAAGGGTCGTCAGATGCGGAGGGAGACGATCGCATGGTGATCGGATGGGGAACGAGCGCGGAGGGTAATGGGGGGGCCCGATGGGTTAATTGTGGTGGTATGGTGATTAAGCATGGGTTAATGATGAAATTAGGTGGCAGGGGTGATTTGCAAAGTTTTAGTTAACGTAATCACAAATTGATCAATTAATGAACTTTGTCGGGGTTTGGGTGAAAATAATAGTTTATAGTTAAACTAGGGTGTAGGGTTAATTAACACATGTGAGCTATATATATACGAGGAAATGGGTTTTTCATCAGGATTTAATATAATAAATGAAAAGATGAGCGGAAAAGGGAAAAATCACTAAGTAAATGCTCTTTTGTGAATTTGATGTTTTTCACATATTAACATTAATACTTTGGGTAAAGTGTTTGGTGGGTTTTTTATATGAAAATTCCTTATGTCAGGGGAAAAATGATTTTCTTAGGAAAAAGTGTTTTATCCTTAGGAAGGGAACATTATTTAGGAAAATGAATCAACTGAAGGGGGGGATGAATTTTTATGAGGGGAATTTAGTACTTGATAATCATAAATCATTTTGCCCGAGGGTCCGATCCCTCCAAAAGTCGTAGAAATGCTCTGAGCCTCTTTGACTTAAAGGTTTTAAGTACTTTGAACTTTATTTATGGGAAATTAGTTAAGTAAAAGGTGAAACGAATGGGGGGAGTTAATTAACTAATTTTGAAATCCAGTTGCATGCTGGATTTTCCATTCATATATAGAACATATGATGGAAAATGATAAATATGCTTTTGTCTAATCAATCATCATACTTCTGCAACCTTTCTCCTACTTACCCATCTACTTTTCCTACCATTTTTACTTCACTTTATTAGGGTGCATTTGAGCTAGCAAACCCTTATCAAATATTTTTCTTTTTCTTTACAATAGTAAGCTAACTAAATCTAACCTTATTACATCCAAGGGCTCAGATTAAACAGTTGAGCTCCTTTTATTTACTCTACCTATCTAATTATCTGCCAAGGTTACACTGTTTGGCCAGATTTTTATTCTCTATCTATAGACATGTCATTGAAAACATAAATAGCCAAGTTTAAACATTTTTACTATCATGGATTGTGGCAAGGATCCCATGCTGCACACATTCTTTTATTATTCATAAAAACAAATAGGAGTGGCATTTTGGCTTGCTCACTTTCATGGTCTTTTTTCTTTTCTTGGGGTTCATATTTTTCATCATTTTTGACCTTTTTGTTCTTTTTGTCCTTTGATTATTCTTTTAGGACATACCCTCTTTACACATTTTAATTTTTTGAAGATGGAAAACGTTTGAAAAATCAAAGTATGTACAATATTACAAGGTTTAATCTCAGTCATCCAAAATTATGACTCCTATTGGTATAGGAACCTAATAGTGGCTCCACGTGGGGATGGCATTTCCTGGTGAAATGTCAAGAACTTTGTAGATCAATGGCCTTCTGAATTGTTGTGATATTACCCTGCAACATTTCCCTTTTATGCTTCTACATTATTACTATTTATGACAGTAAAAATTTTAAATCTTAGGGCCTTCTCTCTGGGTTTCAACTTCAAAAATCACCATCCAATGAACTCTAGAATTTTGAAAGTAAAGTATTTACAAATGATAAGTGAAATTAGTAACTAGGTTCAATATAGTGTTTGAGCATTATACCATTCACTAGTCCTCCTTCTGCTTCTGTGCCATCCATTTCTCTTAGGAAAAAAGCATTGTTACCTCTAAAAGCATAAATGACATATGGGCCTTTCCACAGGAAAACAAATTTCCCATGTTTACCTTTATCTTCTCTCCTTGAATCCAATTTTAGAACTTTCTCCTCTAGGTAGAAATCTTCAGCCTTGGTTCTTTTATCAAAAATCTTCTTGATTCTTTCCTGCACAACCTGAGATTGGATGTACACTTCTTCCCTAGTTTGCTTCAAATTAATTGTTTGGTTGATTCTTCTTTGGAGGTCATTTGGTTCAACTTGCAATCTTGGAGTAGCTTCATCACTGGTGTTCCCAAGGAAGAAGGGAAAACAACTTCCATTCCATAAACTAATTGTTGGGCAGCGGATCCCCCCACAGCATGTTTTTGGGACTTAAAGCCCAAGTTTTGGTCAATGTCATGTAAATACTCCACGAAGTACAAGTGCGGAGCGCGAAAGTCTAGGATGAGTCATAGGGTTGTCCACCCTAAGAATTGTAAAATAATGTAATTTAATGTAAAGTTGTGTCAGCCTACTCATGGTCCACGGACCATGGGATTGTATAAATAGAGTGAGGCTCTAAGTGTGAAGGAAGTTTTGGGGGAAAAAAGGAAGTAGATATATGCGAAGGCATGGTTAGAAAATAGAATTGGATCTGAAGCGTATTGGGTCCTAGTAGTAGGAAGAGGCTCTGCAGTTGAGTGCGCAGAGGCCTAGTAGAGTCCGCAGTTGAGTGTCCGGACCCCTACAACTGAGTGCACAAGGTGGAGTCGGGTCTGTAATTGAACTAAACTTGAAAAGATCATTTATAAAGAAAATTTGGATTCAGAATATTGTGCATCTTGTTGTGGATCTATATTTTTATTATGCATTAAGTGTTATCTATTTATTTATGTGCGCAAACTTGATAAACACTTGTCTGAATGTTTATGTATGAAAATATTCTACGTCATTAGTGAAAAAAACCTAATTAAGGAACACTTGGATAATCAACACGGGTCACGCTGCGGTTAGATCTATGCAAAGGCAGTAACACAGGACATAATGCACCCGCAGGTGCGCGTAGCCAAGTAACTGCTAGGGTTGGAACGCGTCCCTATCAGTGCATATCAGACATCCCCAGGGTGTGAAAACCTGGTTCCAACACCGTCCCATACTACTTTGGGTGAGACCTCAATCCGTGCTCGGCAGACTGTTGCCGAAAGGGCCAGTAGTACCAGGATTTTCTTGACTAAATCACTTCTGAACTTGGGTCAGGCTCCACTAAGCCAACAAATGGTTCCATTGCCAGGACCGGGATCTACCTAAGGGATGTCTGATGTTGTGCCACTGGAACCCAACAAAGAAGGAAATTGAAGAGTGGTTGGACAAGAAGATTCACAAGTTCATGACACAAGAAAATAGAACTCCACAGGTATCTGAGAAAAAGTGGTTGGATCACTACGTGTATTGTTGTTGGGAAAAGTATCCAATTCGGAATGCCCCTATCCCACTCTAAGAGGTGATAGTGCCTTAGCAACAAACAAGGAAAGCTATCTGAGTATTCTTCTTTATGAGATGCGAATAGAGAAAGAAGGATGTAACTAACCGGTGTCGTCCGCTAGTTTGTCGATCCAATCGCTCTCTCTCTTTCGTTCGCTTCCCGCTGCCCACTCTTTCACTGGTCCAGCTTCACACGGTTCCTGCAAGATCACAAGAGCAGAAGAATACACGAAAGATATAGATTCACATTCATAACTAGTTTAGGATCAGATATAAACTAAATATGCAAATATAACAAGACATCATTGAAATACAAGCATATAGGAGAAACTCAAGTAGCTTTATTGATATGATAAACAAGGTTCAAGAGGAGATACAACCAAGTGAGTCCCGATCCAGCATCTACCTCCCAGCAAAAGAATCCCTTCCTCTCCTCCAACAAAGCATAAATCACCCAATGTACTAATCTCAATCTCAAACCAACAGCAATTCTCTGCAAATAAAAAATTCCAGCCCCCTGAACCTCTGGGTGAGAGATCCATATATAGATGTGAGCAGAGAGGATGAGTCAGCTCATGTTTTGACTTGTGGCTTCTCTCTGTCAGTTCTTGTTTCCACTTGGAGGTTGATAACCTCTTACTCATCACTAGTCGAATTCATTGAGGCAAGTGTCATTGAGGAAGATTCTGGAAGCTTCCAGGGTCTTTACACCTCGTTGAATGAACTTTCCATTTGTCAATTTCCGCTCAGCGCACCCTGGTAGTGCTTCTACCTGCGTTGCAGTGCAAGTAGCCAGTGTAACCTCTGCATTTCAGCGCAGATAGCTAGTGGAGCTCTTGAATTGATCCTGATTTGACCATTTCTGAGTGGTTTTTGGTGGAGAACTTGTTATAGACAATTTTGTGCCTTACAGCAACAAGCATGAATTGTCAATAATCCAAGGGATCCAAAGTTCCCTAAACATGATGTTCCTACCCCTAGAGGAACAAGGTCAGCAAACCAACAGCTCTCAGATCAGTTCTCCACCTGAAAACACTCAAAAACAAGCAATCCTGAAATCAAAGCAGGTGCTCCACTAGGCTTCTGCGCTGAAACACAACTCCTCCATGGTGTACCTGCGTTGCAAAGCAGGTAGGACAAAGGCCACCTGCGTTGAGCGAGTTTGGACAAGTGGCACACTGAGTCATTGCCCCAAAAATGACACTTGGATCAGGGATTTCGCCTTGTGATGAGTCAGAGGCTTTGTTTCTCCAAGTGGAAGCAAAGTTCTCCAAGTGGACTCAAGAACTGAAGATCAACTAAAGATTAACTGAAGAGAGAGAGGACACAAGGAAGCTACACATCAGTTGCAAGCTGACTCATCCTTTCTCAATTCATCTATATATTGAGCTCTCTCCTATGAGCTCAGGAGGCTGGAATTTTGTGCAAAGTAATGATATGCTGTTGGTTTCACTATAGAGCTATTGGGTGATTGTTTGAGAGAGGTGAAGAGGAGAAATTCTTTCTGCTGGGAGGTGTTGCTGGATTGGAGCCTTCAATGGTTGTAATACTCTCAGAACCTTTACTTCTTCATTAATAAAAGCTATTGAGGTTCTTCTATGTGCTCTTGTTTCAATAATATATTGTGATAATTGCATGTTTGGTTTACACTAATCCTTGAACCAGTTATGATTGCATGCTTCTTGTAGTTTCCTTCTTTGTTATTTTGCAGGATCTCATTGTAGCTGGGCTAGCAAAAAGCAAGGAGCTAGGAGCAAGCAGCCAAAGAGAAGAGTTTGGATTCGACATTAAGCGCAAGGCAACGGTTAGTGCATTTTTCCACTCTCTTTTGCTTTCATAAAGAAGTAAACCTTAAGTAGTTTGTTTACAGTTGTTGCTAAGGTACTATCACCCTTAGAGTGGGATAGGGTCATCCGAGTCGGATACTTTTCCCTACAACAAACTGGCGACTCCGCTGGGGATCGTATCCGTTTGATTGTGTTTGTAGTATTTTGCTATTCATTTCCTGAACAAAAGAGTACCAAATCGAAAAGCTTTTGACTATATCAAAAGCGAAGTAGAGGGCAGCTACTCTAGCTCATTTCTGAGCAAGTTCATGATTTGAAGAGCTGATCTACAAGGATCCTTGTAAGCTCTTAGTGATAGCTTTTCAGCTTCCTAATCATCCCTTTGAGTGTGCTTGACTGATTGTTTCTGATTTGAGCAAAAACTGTGCATTTTTGAGAAAATTATGACCCGGAAACTGTGAAAACGTAATTCTCGTTTTCCAAAGCAGGTAGTACACAAGCTACCTTCTTTGCAACGCAGGTCCCGAAGGGGCTACCTGCGCTGAGAGCCAGATTGGCTGTGCAGCACCTGCATTGGCCCAAATTTGCCCAGTGCTGTTGGGGTTTCCTCCCTTTCTCTTGCCTGTTTTCATTATTGATTTGGCTGCCAGTTACCAGTCTTGCACCTGTTCTGAAACCAATATTACTTGCCATCATTTTGCCTCTGTTATATAACGAAATTGTACTTGTTCTTTGTATTTCTTACTCATTTACAATTTCCCATAACGAAGAGTAAACTAGTCTTGCTTTTGGCCTCTTAGATCTGAACCTGTGTTAGGCATTTTGCTGGTCTAAAGAGTTAGCTTGTTTGCTGTCCATAGCTGATTAGTCATTTTACTTTCGTCAGTATGGTTTGATTTCATGCATTTCCAGTGATTAAGCAAGTGAATCTTAAGGTGTCTTTTGATTTTGGACAAACTTGTTTGTTTTCGCTCTAAATCGAAATCAAAGTTATATAACCACTTTCTTTTTGTAATCCATCAACATTAAGAAAGGGAAAAGAAAATACATGCATTGTGCATTTTGCATTTGAAAAGGTTTGCATGATGATTTAGGAGAAAGTGCATTAGTTTGTGCTGTATGAACTGTGTGAAAAGAATTTGCCTTTCTTCTCCCTCAGTAGTTAAGATTTTCATCAGTCAAAAAGATTTGAAAAAGCTTGCTTCTCATCTTAGGCTGCATTTAGGAATTTGTCATATACATTTCGTGGTGAACCTTGAAAGGCAAACTTTAAAAAGATCAACTTAAAATATACTGAATGAACCTAACAACGCATTGTAACATAACGCAAACATCTAGAGGTCTAGGTAGAGACATGTTCCGGCGTCGTTAAACATAGTGACTGTCGATCTCTACGAAGGTGGGTGATTCCTCCTGAGAGTCGGTGGCACTAATACGGACTTGTGCTCCCACGTACCGTCGCGTATATATTGGGAGACCCCTATAGGCAATTATCCTTTATCCATAGGAAGCCGTGTCGGCCGCCCTACTGATCGCGATGCAGTGAACACAGCATTCACGAAGATCGACCACCCGTACCGTAAAACGTATTCTGTGGTTTCGCGAAAGGTTTGGCACACCCTCTGCCTAGATCTCCAGAGCAGTTTCTTTTGGCCTTTTTCAAACTCTATAACTGAAAAGGTCCAACCGAGCATTTGTCACTTCGGGCTCATTAATACATCGAAGGAGACTAGAGTCATCTTTAGCTTTTTCTCGACTCTTAAAACATGAAAAAGCAAAGTTATGTTTAAAAGCGTCTAATAAAATTCATTCAAATCGGAAACACAAACCTTTTCCTTTATATTTTAGTTGATCGAGTAATCCGCAATCGTGGAAGAAAGTCAATTGAATATCCATCGTTCTTGGAGGCTTGCGAGTCAACCGTCTTTGTCTCCGGAATCGAAAACAATCCGGGCAAAACGAACTTGTCGAACCAGTTCAAAATCTCCTTTAAAAGTTAGAACAAGTGTTCCAACAACATCTGAGATTCTGGTTACTCCAAACATTTCCGGAAACCCTGCCTCCATAGAAGAAGTTCAACCGCCACAGAGGGACAGTAATACTGATCCTAGTCTGGGGGCAAATACTTGTATGACTGAACCAGTTCCATCTGTAACTAGTCCAGTAAGTTTTGTTCCTCAAACATCTGTCGCTGTCGATACAACCCCTTCTTCGGCACTGGAAATCTTTTACGGACCTGACGGTCTTCCTCTTCCACCTGGTCTGATTGCGATAGAGGAAATTATAGAGGAACCGCAAGTATCCACTCCAATTCAATTTGGGGTAGGGGTCACTCTATTTCCTGCTACAACAGAAGTTTGTCCATCACCAGTGGAAGTTCCTGTAGAGTCACTAAGCGATCAATTGGATAGACTAAAAATGATTGAACAACCGTCGGCATCTAGGACTGTGTCAAATGACACGGCGACAGCAGAATTACCTGCTGCAAATCCAACAATGTTCGTCGGCATACCATCTGTCCCAACTAGCTCTCAGTCGCTAGAAGGAGTCCACCAAGAGACTATCTCGACAGTATGGTCTGTTCCTGTTTGTTCCGGAGTAATGTCTGGTAACTCTCATGGTGAGACTCATCAAATTGACCCTTTTGGGAATCTAATTAGGCCATCCAGTCCTCCAGGACAATCAATTGCCTTGAGTTCTGGATTGCTACCGTATGGGGGGCAGTATGCCCTTTCATTACCCCCTCCGGGAGGGTACCCATACGGGAGTTCTCAACCTTATTCAAGTTATGGCGGAATTGCAATGAGTAGTTGGGTACCTATGCTATCCCAGCCACCGAGAGTTGTATATTCTATGAAACAGTGTGTACCTGTGACAAACATCCCAACTACACCGGCTATTGTAACCGTGTCGCAAGTTCAAACAATGCCTGTTGTATGTCAACCTCAGATTTCTCAAGTTCTCATGCAACGGCCCCTTGACCCTGCGACCCAACCACAATCGCCTACTGGTGGGGCAACACAAGTACAGTCGGGTACAACTACCCCACATCTTGGTCCAATGGTTAGTGTAGCGCAACAACCCATGGTGTCGCAACCGTGGATAGTGCAATACCAACAGCCGCAATTCCAACAAGTGTACCAAGGTTCTGAACAGCAAATATTTGCGAATACGGGACAACCATATATTCAAAATGGTCAAGATCAACCACTTTATAGTGGTCAAGTCCATCAACCGTATCAATCATACCAACATCAACTCCATTATGCTGGTATGCAAAGACCGACTGTTCAGGCGATTCCATCGTATCCTGGTTACGCTTCACCTAACTTGAATCAACAGTTACCATTCGTGGCGACTTTAGAGTTGCCTGATTTACATCGGTTAACCAATGATCCAATTGCTTACGCCCCATGGTGGCCAGTGATTCTGCACAAACTTCCATCTGACATCCCTAAATTCAATGGAAATCCAGGTGAAGACCCGTCGAATCATGTGATGACATTTCATCTATGGTGTTCGTCGAACACTTTAAATGACGATTCGATAAGGCTTCGCCTCTTTCAGAGGACATTGACAGGTCCAGCGGCAAAATGGTATATAGAATTGCCTAGAGCTTCATTCGACAATTTTAGCTCCCTTGCCACGACATTCTTAACCCACTTTCAATTACCAATAAGGTATGAAACGGGAACAGAGATATTGACTAACTTCAAACAGACAACCGCAACTCATATATCAGATCATATACATGAGTGGCGACGTCGATGAAGAATGGTTAAAACATACGTTCCTGATCAGCTTTTAGCTGAGTGGTTTATAAAGTCGTTACTTCCGGCCATAACGGAAGATGTGGCGAAGGGAGGAGTCGTAACAGAAGAGCAGGTTATTGCTCGTGCGCAATATTTGGACTTAGTATATACTCAGTCCGGCACGCTCTATGACAAAATACCAGACGCCCCTAGACCAGAGTTTTCAATCCCTCCTCCTCCTAAATCAAACAGCGACTCTCATGCCGGTGATGGCGTGATTGGCACAGCAAACATGAATCCGAAAAAGACCCAGCAAAAGAAGGCCCGTAAGGATTCAAATCAAAATGCGCATGAAGAAGTTCTTGCTTCGGAAGTAAATGCCGTATCGACAAATAAGGGCAAAGAAACCAATCAACCAGGAAGCAAGAAGAATCAAAACGAAGGGAAGAAAGATCAAAGAAAGTCATCTCCTCGAAAAAATCCTCGTAGAAAGGAGAAAATGCCTAGGAGATGTCACATATGTGACGATGATCATTGGACGGCAGATTGCCCGTACAAAGCTGAGTTTAAAAGATTCGTAAAGAATCCGAACACTCCAGCCGTATTGACTGATCCATTTCCCGACCCAAGTCAGAATCTGGTTGACAGTGGAAATGCTTCCCCATCACAAGTTATGATGTTGTCAAGTTTTAAGCGCCAAGATGATGCTTTAATTTCAACATTGAACAAAAGCCATGGGAATTCACAGTCGTTGAATGGCGAGAGAAAAGGTCGATCAGGCAGTTCGACAACAACTTCGACAGAAGTTGTGCCACCATCCAACACGAGAGGCATTCCAACGATCCATGGAGGCAATCATCCTCTCCAATATATCGGAGTAATTTTCCTAAAAGGCCCTTCTTTAATGGGCACTTTTGCCCCACCATCGCCGAGTAATCTTGCGGAGATGGGTGCAACGGAATATGAGGCCTTCTATTTTTAATGGATCTAAAAGTTTCGAGGATAGTTCCTATCTCAAGTCAACCTCGTTTAAAAAAATGAAATAAAGAGTAAAGAGGATAGTTCTTCACGATGTCAACCTCATTAAAAAATGAAATGTCCCCTTAAGAAATAGAGGACATATGCCTCGCCCGCATTTTTATGCTGGGGGCGCAAGAATCGAGCAGTTTTAGGAATGTTCATGCCCGTTAAAAAATAAACGCAAGAATCGAGCAGTTTTTGTATAGAGTTCATGCTCGTTAAAAAATAAACATGAATTGTGAGCAATCTTTCCCTACAGTTCAAGCTCATCCAGAAAAAATGAACCGGTAAATAACCTGGAGAAATGTAACCTTTGAAAGCCGTTTTAAAAACCTTTGGTCGTGTTCTTGCAGTCTCACCTCCATCCGTTCATTTGGCCAATCGTTCATCTCCATATGTGTGTTTACCCATTTTGAGGAA
Source organism: Pinus tabuliformis (assembly GCA_031772625.1). Lineage (NCBI taxonomy): Eukaryota > Viridiplantae > Streptophyta > Pinopsida > Pinales > Pinaceae > Pinus > Pinus tabuliformis. The sequence continues at coordinate 1,230,650,143 of CM062809.1, read as the reverse complement.
CAGCTGCGAAGAGTGATTTCACTTAGCCATCCTTGTGACACTGCCGTGATTGGAGAATTCCAACCTGTACCTGGAATCTACTGCTATCCCTGTTCATCACTCGTTCCTCAAAAGACGAGTCTTCTTTGAGCTCTTTTCACTGACTCGTAAAATATGAAAAGTTTGCCGAGTTTTGGCCTTCCAGCTCGTTAAAAGGACCGGAAGAGCTATCCCTCCTCTAGATTTTAATCTTTTTGGACCTGAGGGATTATTGCACAAAAAGATCGAGCGCTTGTTTTGTTCGGCTCGTTAAAGAAATCGAAAATTCATCCCTTCTGTATGGTTTTATACTTTTTCGGACTTAAGGGATTAGAAGACGAAAAAGGAATTTTGGAGTTAACTTTTTGTACCTTTTCAGACTCTCTAAAAATGAAAAGGATCGAGTTTTCCTTGTCGTTAGACTCGTTAAAATGATTAAATAGCGACAAACTTGTCTTTAGACGAGAACGAGTTTCCCTATCGCTAGGCTCGTTAAAACATAGCGATGGGCTTGCCCGAAGGGTAGGTTATAGAACAAGCATATGTTATCCTCCTCAAGCTTGACAAAAATAAAGAGGTACTGGTCAGCAATGACTGGGGAAAAATTGGGAGAACCTCACAGCATTAATGGTAGCAAGTCGCTCTTGAACATGACACTTTGTCCTCCGTATCACATCGGGTTGGGTTGTTTCATTCACCGGTCTCATAACCATGGTCCTCGCCGCACCATCCACAATTGGGGTAATGCTACCAATCCATCACATCAGTGTCGTTATATGTTCAAGAGATGTGGTTCTGCAAAGAGTCAACCGTGTCCCATCCACTGCCATACATTATCTTTCATCCACTTCATGACCGCCACCCTAAATCATACATCACAGTTTGTTTTCACCTCATCACAATCAATAGCTCCGTTCCGTGTCACTGATGTGGGATTCATTAAGGCCCTCCTTTGACGGATCGCTCCTTGTCGACATCAGCTCATTATCCAAGGAGTTGATCTAGGAACACCCCCTTCAGTACTTTGAAGCTTGCATGCCTCAATGGCAAGTTTCTCACTTCCGGCGACAGGTATACATCAATGACCTTCGACCAGAAGATTTTGCATGGTGGTCGACGCCAAGTCCTTTATTCCCACCGTGTGAATTGTACTGCCGTACCTTGAGGGTCATCATCCTTATCGGTGATTCCTCTCGCGCTTGTTAACGGTTTACATCATTGACCGGTAATCAAGCGATGTCTTTCCATGTTCGACTTCAAGAAATTCTCACATGGATTGACTTGTACATCGAGTGAAGATCGGAAGAGATTGAAGACCCCGGATCTAGTTTCATCCATCCGGGCTGCGATATATATTCAGGACATAAAGACATTTGATATGTACATCCTTACAGCAGATGATCATCCTTCTCAAAGGATGATAATTTCAGCAGAGAATTATCAGTCTACAATCAGACGATCGTCTATTCTATGTACCAAAATGTATTTATAAAGCTGAGCATGGGAATGCCCGCCTCAGCTAGATCATGAAAATGTATGAAAAATTATGTATTGTATTGTATCTTATTACAGGACACTTCTCAGCAGATTGAATGAACTTCGGATCCTCTCAATAAAGCATTTCACCCGATAAACGACCTCATACTTTAGGGGGCATCTGTTATAGACAATTTTGTGCCTTACAGCAACAAGCATGAATTTTCAATAATCCAAGGGATCCAAAGTTCCCTAAACATGATGTTCCTACCCCTAGAGGAACAAGGTCAGCAAACCAACAGCTCTCAGATCAGTTCTCCACCTGAAAACACTCAAAAACAAGCAATCCTGAAATCAAAGCAGGTGCTCCACTAGGCTTCTGCGCTGAAACACAACTCCTCCATGGTGTACCTGCATTGCAAAGCAGGTAGGACAAAGGCCACCTGCGTTGAGCGAGTTTGGACAAGTGGCACACTGAGTCATTGCCCCAAAAATGACACTTGGATCAGGGATTTCGCCTTGTGATGAGTCAGAGGCTCTGTTTCTCCAAGTGGAAGCAAAGTTCTCCAAGTGGACTCAAGAACTGAAGATCAACTAAAGATTAACTGAAGAGAGAGAGGACACAAGGAAGCTACACATCAGTTGCAAGCTGACTCATCCTTTCTCAATTCATCTATATATTGAGCTCTCTCCTATGAGCTCAGGAGGCTGGAATTTTGTGCAAAGTAATGATATGCTGTTGGTTTCACTATAGAGCTATTGGGTGATTGTTTGAGAGAGGTGAAGAGGAGAAATTCTTTCTGCTGGGAGGTGTTGCTAGATTGGAGCCTTCAATGGTTGTAATACTCTCAGAACCTTTACTTCTTCATTAATAAAAGCTATTGAGGTTCTTCTATGTGCTCTTGTTTCAATAATATATTGTGATAATTGCATGTTTGGTTTACACTAATCCTTGAACCAGTTATGATTGCATGCTTCTTGTAGTTTCCTTCTTTGTTATTTTGCAGGATCTCATTGTAGCTGGGCTAGCAAAAGCAGGGAGTTAGGAGCAAGCAGCCAAAGAGAAGAGTTTGGATTCGACATTAAGCGCAAGGCAACGGTTAGTGCATTTTTCCACTCTCTTTTGCTTTCATAAAGAAGTAAACCTTAAGTAGTTTGTTTACAGTTGTTGCTAAGGTACTATCACCCTTAGAGTGGGATAGGGTCATCCGAGTCGGATACTTTTCCCTACAACAGAACTTCTGGGAGAAGCTGTCTTCTGTTGACCGTGTTCCTCTAGGGGTAGGAACAACTTATTTAGGGACTTTGGATCCCTTGGATTATTGAAATTTCATGCTCAATGCTGTAAGGCACAAAAATGTTTATAACAGTTTCCCCTAAAGTATGAGGCCGTTTATCGGGTGAAATGCTTTATTAGGAGGATCCGAAGTTCTTCTAATGCTGGGAGGAGACCTGTAATAAGATACAATACAATACATTATTTTTCATACTTCTTTCATGATCTAGCTGAGGTGGGCATTCCCATGCTCAGCTTTATAAATTCATTTTTTTGTATATAGAACAGACAATCGTCTGATGGTAGACTGATGATTTTGATGAAATCATCATCCTTTTGGTAGGAAGATTATCTGCTGCAATGCTGTACATGTCAATGTCTTTATTTTTCCTGAATATATATCGCAGCCCGGATGGTTGAAACTAGATCTGGGGTCTTCAATCTCGTCCGATCTTCACTCTAAGTACAAGTCGATCCATGTGAGAAATGTTCTGAAGTCGAACATGGAAAGACATCGCTTGATTACCAGTCAATGATGTAAACTGTTTACAAGCGCGAGAGGAATCATCGATAATGATAATGACCCTCAAGGTACTGCAGTACAATTCACGTGGTGTGAATAAAGGACTTGGCGTCGAACACCACGAAAAATCTTTCGGTCGAAGGTCATTGATGTATACCTGTCGCCGGAAGTGAGAAACTTGCCATTGAGGCATGCAAGCTTCAAAGTACTGAAGGGGGTGTTCCTAGATAAACTTCTTGGATAATGAGCTGATGTCGACAAGAAGCGATCCGTCAAAGGAGGGCCTTAATGTATCCCACATCAGTGACACAGAATGGAGCAAATGATTTTGATGGAGGTGAAAACGATCTGATGATATATGGTTCAGGGTGGCGGTCATGAAAGGATGAAAGATAATGTATGGTAGTGGATGGGACACGGTTGATTTCTCTGAATGACTTCTCTTGAACATATCGGCGACACTTGTGTGATGGATCGGTAGCATTTACCCCAAAGATGGATGGTATTGGCGAGACCATGATGATGTGACCGGTGAATGAAACAACCCAACCCGACTCAGGCACGGAGTGGAAGTGTCATGTTCAAGAGCGACTTGCTACCAATAAAAGTTCTTTGAGTTTCTCCCAATTTTTCCCCAGTCCTTTCTGACCAGTACCTCTTTATTTTTGTCAAGCTTGAGGAGGATAACATATGCTTGTTCTATAATTTGCCCTTCGGGCAAACCCATCGCTATGTTTTAACGAGCCCAGCGATAGTGAAACTCGTTCTCGTCTAAAGACAAGTTTGTCGCTATTAATGCTTTTAACGAGTCTAACAACAAAGATAACTCGGTCCTTTTCAATTTTAGAGAGTCTGAAAAGGTATGTAAAGTTAACTCCAATGTTCCTTTTTCGTCATCTAATCCCTTAAGCTTGAAAAAGTGTAAAACAATACAGAAGGGATGAGTTTTCGATAGTTTTAACGAGCCGAACAAAACAAGCGCTCGATCTTTTTGTGCAATAATCCCTCAGGTCCAAAAAGATTAAAATCTAGAGGAGGGATAGCACTTCCGGTCGCTTTAACGAGCTGGAAGGCTAAAACTCGGCAATCTTTTCATATTTTACGAGTCAGATGAAAAGAGCTTAAAGAAGACTCATCTTTTGAGGAACGAGTGATGAAACGGGTGAGCAGCTGATTCCAGGTAAGGTTTGGAATTTTCCAATCACGGCAGTGTTACAAGGATGGCTAGTGAAATCACTCTTCGCAGCTGTTCCTCAAAATGGGTAAACAATCAAATGGAGGTGAATGATCGGCCAATGGAAAAGTGGAGGTGATGGTGCAAACACGACGAAGGCTTTAATGGCTGATAATTTACATTCGCAGTGGTTATTTACCGGGTAGTTCATTTTTTAACGAGCTTAAACACGGGTTGAAACACTTGCTCGATCTTATGTTTATTTTTAACGAGCATGAACTATGTGCTAAAAATGCTCGATTTTATGTTTATTTTTTAACGAGCATGAACTATACGATAAAACTGCTCGAATATCCAATCATATGATAAGAAAGTCTCATTTAAGATGCCATTTTTTATGGGGCTTGCACCTCATAAAGCTTTGCCCCGGAATCCTTTCGTTATGCAAGATCAGAAACGACTAATCCTACGAGTTTAAAGGGTTAGAAATACAGGTTTAAAGGGAGGACCTAAAAATTTAAAAAATAAATAGACGCCCCTTGCTTGCATTCCAAAGGGTTTGCATGCCCCCAGGTATAAAGTACGATTTCAAGGTTACCCCTCAATTTGCAGATAAAACAATTGTTCTACCAGGAAAGGCCTACCTCTTTCAGGTTACCCAAAGATTGTTTCATTTGCACAGCAAACAAAACACTTCTTCAGCGATGTCTACCGAAATAGACAAAGGTGAGAGACTCCGTCTATCAACTCACATAACTTTGACAAAAGAATATTATTCTAGAACAACCCCTCTTCCATGACGGACGGGGTACGGACTAGTCATATTCTCCCGCGAAAACCTACCCTATACCTAAAGTTTTCCTGCCGAAGCAGACGAGGACGCATGCCCCCTGGGTTTCAGTCATATCCTTCTGAATCACTCGCGCTCATCGGGAGGACGGACCGTAGGTTCAGACATTTCTTGCATGAAGAGACCATTTAGGGATGGTATGTGACTATTTGCGATGAGTGATCCGGGAAATGAAAGCTGGTCCACAAGCTTGACCACTCTTCCTTCGTGTGGAAAACACATTACTCTAAAGAGTGAGGAGACGATGGCTCCCATGCAATATATATAGTCTCGTCTAAGGAGTAGGTTATAATCCAAGGGTCCTTGAATGACCATCACGTTCATTTGAACGGTCTTCCCTTTCAATGTGATAGGCACATTGGGGAGGATCCCTAAAGGTTGACTGGTTCCTTTATCGAAGCCTGATAGATTTCTCATTTCAGGCAAAAGCGCTGGCGAACCAAGCGCTTTCCAAGCAATAGAGGAAAGGATACTCATAGATGTCCCCTCATCAATGATGATGCCAGCCATGACCATTCTGTATATTTGAACGATAATTCTGAATGGTATGCTGGCTGGCAAGCGGGGTCTGCCTAGTTGGTTCCAGTCGAAGGATACAACTAGGTTGCTTGGTGGTGGGACCGAATAGACAGCCGGATATCGCTCTGACGAACTTCCTTCCTGCGATAAAGGAATAGGTGCATTGCCCCCGTGTTCGTCGGAGTCTGTGTTGATGAAAAGAATCTGGATGGTGTCATCCTTATCCTCTTCAATGACTGTATCATTCGACGATAAATCCTCTGAAGGCAAGACCAGGTCAACTGCCGCCTCGACCTTTTGACTTTCGTCAGGTATGGATTCAGTCGATTTATCTTCAATGATAGACGCTTCAACTGACCACTTGAGCGGGCCAGCTGGATTCTCAACTAACGAAGGACTTGGCAAGAGTTTTTGATATCCAGGAGGAAGTCGTAACGGTGAGACCAGACGATCTTCCAAGACTCTTTTAGCCTCGTCTAAGAAGGGACAACGGTGGAGGGCATGGTTTCCTTCGCACAGTCTACAGGGAGGTCTAGCCTTCCCTTTCTGTCCTGGAACTTCACTTTCGCTAGTTGATGGTGTACTTTCAACATGGCTATCAGAGGTTGACGACACTGGATTGTGAAAATGGGGAGACCAGTCCCTTAGTATCCGAGGGATGCAGGGACAATCTCTATGAAAGTGGTCTCCCTTGCAGATGACACATGGTGATTTAGGCCTGGTCAATGCTGTGTGTGGATTTTCATCAGACGACACTTGTTTTCCCTTATTTGCCTTTGGCTCCTTCTTCTTTTTCTCTTTCTTCTTCTTTTCCTTCTTCTCCTTAGGAACTTGGTTTTTAGTCTTACCAGTTCCGTTACGTGAAGAGGAAGGAAGAGAGGAAGAATTATAGGAAGTAGAAGGTTGGTGGGAAATTCTAGACTCGTCTAATTGTTGACTCGACTGTTCAGGAATAGTGGTGTTCTGAACGACATTGGTTGAGAAAAGCCAGACTGGTAGACCAATTGTCAGTCCTGGAAGCGACAATGTGGCCATATGGGGCGCACCAACATCTCCCCAAGAGGAGAAGGGACTAGGATTTCCACCAAGGGGAATTCCTTGGTTGGTGGGCTCCATTTTCTCAACCTAAAGATCAACGCAGGATAAAGGGGTGATTGTTTCGTTTAAAATAAATTTTTAACGACGCTTAGACACAACTTGCTTTTTCAATTTTAAAGAGTCGAGAAAAATCTAAAGATGACTCTAGTCCCTTTCGATGTTTTAACGAGCCCGAAGTGACAAATGCTCGGATGGACTTTTTCTGTTATAGAGTCTGAAAAAGGCCAAAAGGAATTGCTCTGGATTTCTAGGTAGAGGGTGTGCCAAACTTTTCACAAAACCGCAGAATACTTTTTAGGGTACGGGCGGTCAATCTTCCTGAAAGCTGTGTTCAGTGCATTGCGATCAGTAGGGCGGCCGACACGGCTTCCTATGGATAAAGGTTATATTCCTATAGGGGTCTCCCAATATATACACGACGGTACGTGGGAGCACAATCCGTACTGGCACTTATCGTCTCTCAGGAGGAATCACCCAACCATCATTGAGGCGACCAGTGACCAGGTTTTACGACGCCGGAACACGTCTCTAGCCTAGACCTCTATGTTGTGCGTTATGTTACAAAGCATTGTTAAGTTCATTCAATTTATTTTAGGTTGACCTTTTTTAGAAGTTTTCCTTTTTGGATCACCACGAGATGTATGATACAATTCCTAAATGCAGTCTAAAGATGATAAGAAAGCTTTATATCTTTTCAACAATGAAAATCCTAGCTACAAGGCGAAAAAAAAGACACCATCTTTTCTCAAAGAGCATAGAGCACACAGTAATGCACTTTTTCCTAAATCAACATAAAAACCGTCAAAATGCAAATGCACATATGCATGTATTTGTTTTCGCTTTCTTAATATTGATGCCTAAAAAGAAAGCTGTTATATAACTTTGAATTCGATTTCAAGTGAAAACACAAACAAGTTCCTTTTTTGAAATCAAAAAGACGATTACGACACTTTATGATTTACTTGTTTCGACACTTTGAAATGCATAAATTCAAACCAAAAGACAAAATTAAAAGCTAAATCAACTGTGAATAGCAAACAAACTCACTCCTAAGATCAAAACGACACTTACGACAGGTCTAGATCTAGGGGCGACAGTATGACTAGTTTACTTTTGTAATGGGAAACTGAAAATGATGTAACAAATACACAAAGAAAAAATACAGTTTCTTTATATAACCGAGGTGGAATTGAGGCAAAGAAAAGGGGTTTCAAATAGGTACACTGACTGATAACAGGCTGCAAAAAACAGAGATGAAAACTGAGCAAAAGGAAGCAGGGAACCACTGCTGCACAAGGCAAAGACTGATCAACGCACTCCTAACACAGAGGTTTTGACATTCAGCGCAGGTAGCCTTCACGGGACCTGCGTTGAAATGCAGAACCTCTTCACAGAGTCTGCGCTGAAGCAGAAACAAGAGTTTTTTCTGGGTTCTGGGTTACGGTTTGCAGTTTTTTCTACAGTTTTTGGCCGGATAAAAGCTATCAATTAGGTACAATTAGGAGGATGATTTATAGGAGGACTAAGATCTATCACAAAGGGCTGTTAGAGTACTTGTGGATCAGCTCCTCAGATCATAAACAGGCCCAGTGAGAGGGCTAGAGTAGCTGATCTCTACTTTGCATTTGTAAATAGCAAATGCAGTTCGATTCAGTACTCTTGAGTTTATGAAATGAATAGCAATAGAAACACAAGTAAACTAACAAGATACTGTCCCCAGCGGATTCGCCAATTTTTTGTTGGGAAAAGTATCTAATTCGGAATGCCCCTATCCCACTCTAAGAGGTGATAGTGCCTTAGCAACAAACAAGGAAAGCTATCTGAGTATTCTTCTTTATGAGATGCGAATAGAGAAAGAAGGATGTAACTAACCGGTGTCTTCCGCTAGTTTGTCGATCCAATCGCTCTCTCTCTTTCGTTCGCTTCCCGCTGCCCGCTCTTTCACTGGTCCAGCTTCACACGGTTCCTGCAACATCACAAGAGCAGAAGACTACACGAAAGATATATATTCACATTCATAACTAGTTTAGGATCAGATATAAACTAAATATGCAAATATAACAAGACATCATTGGAATACAAGCATATAGGAGAAACTCAATTAGCTTTATTGATATGATAAACAAGGTTCAAGAGGAGATACAACCAAGTGAGTCCCGATCCAGCATCTACCTCCCAGCAAAAGAATCCCTTCCTCTCCTCCAACAAAGCATAAATCACCCAATGTACTAATCTCAATCTCAAACCAACAGCAATTCTCTGCAAATACAAAATTCCAGCCCCCTGAACCTCTGGGTGAGAGATCCATATATAGATGTGAGCAGAGAGGATGAGTCAGCTCATGTTTTGACTTGTGGCTTCTCTCTGTCAGTTCTTGTTTCCACTTGGAGGTTGAGAACCTCTTACTCATCACTAGTCGAATTCATTGAGGCAAGTGTCATTGAGGAAGATTCTGGAAGCTTCCAGGGTCTTTACACCTCGTTGAATGAACTTGCCATTTGTCAATTCCCGCTCAGTGCACCCTAGTAGTGCTTCTACCTACGTTGCAGTGCAAGTAGCTAGTGTAACCTCTGCATTTCAGCGCAGACAGCTAGTGGAGCTCTTGAATTGATCCTGATTTGACCATTTCTGAGTGGTTTTTGGTGGAGAACTTCTGGGAGAAGCCGTCTTTGGTTGACCTTGTTCCTCTAGGGGTAGGAACAACTTATTTAGGGACTTTGGATCCCTTGGATTATTGACATTTCATGCTCAATGCTGTAAGGCACAAAAATGTCTATAATATGTATACAAAAATCCACGAGATTTTCTTTGCATCATTTCCTACTGAACTATATGAGTGGATCGCGAGGTTAGCCGACAGCCAGGGAAGATGTAAGCTTGACAAACCAATAGTGTGGACTCCGGAGTTAGTGCGCAGACTAGAGGCATCAGAAGATAAGATCACGTGAGCTGTGGACCATTGGCTCGACTGAATAATAGGGGGATTTATCACTAAGTCACGGCAGACACGACTGTGAGTTACAGTGAAGCAGGACGACGCTTCCTCAAAGGACCGTGAGGTAAGTATATTAAGTCTTTAAATACTTGGATTAAGATGCTATTGTGTGAAAAGAGGGTCATGAGAATACATTAATGTTTGGGACAATGCAGAGTGGAAAGATCTACAAAAGCAGCGAAGAATTAGGAAACAGTCTTGTAATTTCACCTCCGCGAGAGAGTAAGGAAGAGCTCGCTAAGGTCTCTCTGAGAAGTGTGGTCAGTTTGATAAGGCAACGTATTCCATAGTTACCACCTCCACCCACGCCACCACCTACTTCACCTCCCTCATTTCCATCTCCACCCACTCCACCTCCACCACCTCCATAGCTCAGTATAGCGAACACGATGAAACTTCCAGTAATCAGAGGGGTAGGGAATGAAGATCCAGACCAATTTTGGATTGTGGTAAGAGCAGTATGGAAAGCGCAAGGTGTCACGGACGACAATATTAAGAAGGCTACATTAGTAAACACGTTGTAGGATCACACACTGACATGGTATATCAAGAACTCTAATGACCACCCGAACGCAGGAATAACGAAAATCCAGATCACACTAAACAAGGAATTCAGTAGGCCAAAGTCAGAAAGAGAATCAATCATTGGGTTTAAAGAGATCGCAATGCTTCCAGGTGAGACCCCCTGGGATTTGGACCAAAGACTAAAGAGTACAATGCACGAGGCCAATATGACACTAATGGATGCACAACATCGCGCATGGTTTGTGGCATCTCTGACACCGCACTTGAGGATGGCGCTGTCACAACAGAAACTTTCCACCCAGGCCGAAGCATTGGAAATGGCAATGAGGTTGCGTGAGAACCCGATACAAGACACTGGGTTGGGGGTTCAACAAATCCACATGAAACTATAGAATCTATTCCTGGAAATAATAAGTTTGAAGCAAGATAGGGCACCATGGCCAGAGGCACGCGAGGAGGTATGGTGCATAAAATGCAAAGGCCAAGGCCATGACAAGGATCACTGTCCAGTGTTTGCAAATTACTTGGCTGGAGGAGTGCCAATGCTGTTGAGACTAGATGCACAAGCAAGGTCGAGCGCGACACCCATGTTATGGTGTGTGATATGTCAGATAGGAGGGAAACACACAATGGATAATTGTTATTTATTGTAGAAGTATACACAGAATCCGCAGCAGTTGTTTTATAATTTTTGCAAGTGGGTAGGCCATGAGGAGTTCACTTGTCATAGATACGAGCTAATGATGGATCAAACCCCAACCTATAGGATCTAGATAGAAACATGAGCCCTCGACCCAGCTGCGGGGATGGTGCACACTCGATTTCAGGGCCGAGGTAGAGGACAAGGAGGAATAGGACCACGAAGGGGCCGCAGATAGTTAATTTTTTACAATTGCAGAGGACCAAGGGACTATGCCCGCAATTGCACCAACCTGATGAGGATATCCTATTTGTATTGTGCCCAGTTTGATCATGAAACAGCAGATTGTCCTACATTGATCAAAGAGATGCATGAGAAAGGGGTATTCCAGCCTCCTCCGACTCAAAATATACAAATGATGAGATCTGAACCACGCAAAGAAGACCCGAATATAAACATGATGCTCAGAAGCGGTAAGACTACAAGAGAGGATAAGGGGAAGTAGCCAAAGGAAGATATATGGGTTCGCAAGGCTCCTGCAAAGGAACTTGAGTTTGACTTAGAATGCGCAAAGGAGACTGTTGAGTCTTGAAAATGTCATTCATTTCCATTACATTTTCACTATTATGTCCATTATATCACCTCCATTTCACCTCCATTTCACTACTATGTCACCACATTCATCTCACTTTCATTATCATTGGGCTACATTTATGTTTTTCCAATATTTATTATTTCTAAGCCTTTTAAGTGAATTTGTGGTTAAACATTAGAAAATAATGTGCATATGCTTATACCTAACAAATGGGTTGAGTTTGTTGACATGTGTAGGTTGAAAGGAGACTTCTAGAAGACCCTTATGTGGCACTCTAAGGCCAAATTCGAATTTGGTTGGAAAGAATCATGGGATCATGAGGATATGTGTCACATCTCCTAATTGTATTGTAACTCTAAAAGACATGTGTCTTATCAGTTCCTATTTTGATTAGGACTCTAGAGGTAGAGGGAGAGATTCATGGATTATCATTAATGAGAAGGCTCTCATCTTTTTGTATAAATAGGAGGTCTCTCTCCTTCATTAGTTAGTCTCTTTTTAGTCTCTCTTTAGTCTTTCCTTTAGTCTTTTCTTAGTCCTTTTAGTTTGTTAGTCCCATGGCTTTTGAAAGCTTTGGAGAGCTTTGTTGTACTTTGCACTTTTGAAGAAATTGAATAAAGCTTTGATGTTCTCAACATGGAAGGAGATGTGAAGTAGATGTCATGGAGCATATTAGGATGTAAGTAGATTAGATTTCATTTTGTAAATATTGCTTTGTAGAATGTAAGGTAGATTAGATTTTCATTCATGCAATTTTAAGTATGCTTTGATTTCATAGGTAGAAGGGGGCCCCTGCCTTGTACAGTTTGAATTATTGCATTTTATTTTCTCCCGGGATTGTGTGTGTTGTATTTGCTTTAATATCTAATGGTAGTTGCAATTGTCTTATTCATAGTGCTGCCCTTTTTACTTTGTTTTTATAGCTGATTTTTAGTCTTATTTCTCAAAGTTCTGCTAACATATGAATGATCTTTTATCATAAATTGTTATCTTTTAAAGATCAGAATACCACTAACTTGCAGCTGGCTTTGATTGCTTTTTAGACTATTCTTTCACTACTTTCTAATCATACTTTGCATAGTACATATGGCTGAAGTAGAGAGTTAGAAAGAGCAAAACGTTATCACTAGTCTTTAAAGTAGATTTTCTCATTTTTAATCACTTTTCTAATTCAACTTAAGCTACTTTCTTTCCGTGCTTTACACAGTACATGTGTTTGAAGCAGCGAGTTAGAGAGAGATAATCTTTATCTTTGGTTTTAAAAGTGATTTTCTTATTTTCTTTTATTTGTAGCAATATGAATAGAGACTAATGCCATTAGAATGTGGTCATTTACTTTCAAGTCATTTCAAGTTCTTTGCTGTCAGTTTCATTTCAAGTTATTTCTTTCAAGCTCTTTCTTTGCAAGTTTAAAGTTTGATTACTTTCTAGACTTATTTCTAACTACTTCTTAATCGTGTTTAACATAGTACTATATGTTGAAGCAGGGAGTTAGGAAGAGTTGAACATTATAACTGGTCTTTAAAGTGGTTTTTCTTACTTGTCACCTTAGAGCTTGATTACTTTTTGGACTTATTTCTGATTACTTCTTAATCATGCTTAACATAGTACTATATGTTGAAAGCGGAGAATTAGGAAGAGTTGAACATAAACTATAAAACAACGAAGTAAGAAAGAGGTTAACTAAGCACATATAGTGCACCACACTTCATCAGTTTACGATACCCGGATTGATAATTTATGTAGAGCAATTTAAGACATTAAATTGACTAAACATTTTGGTGCCGTTGCCGGGGAAGTGTAATTAGGAGACCTTATTTCTTACATCTGGAAAAAAAAATTATTAATAATCCTTGAGTATGCTCTCCTCTTGCACTTTGTGTGATCTGGAGGATCAGAAAAAGGATTGTTAAGTAAAAAAAGACAAAATAATAATTCTTGAGTATGCTCTCCTCCTGCACTCTGTGTGATCTGGAGGATCAGAAAAAGAATTGTTAAAAAAAAAAAAAAAATAGGAGACAAAATAAACTTCATCACTTCAATTGATTCAATAAAAAAAAATTGAAAAAAAAAATGAAAAGATAAAACTCAAGTGCTTTGATAGGTTCAAATTGTCCAAAATTGTCTGGTTATGCTTTGTAGTGGTCTTCAAAACACTGTATCTTGTTCAAATAAGGTTTTGCAACTTAGTTGCAGAAACTGCCCTGATCCCGCAGCTATCTGACAATCCCGCAGCTGTTTCAAGGTTTAACAAGTTACAGGCATCTAATAAAAAAACCGACCACATGGGCATCTCCAGATTTGTCCCGACATGGATCCTATCCTAGTCACCCAGCTCAGATCAATGAAAAACCAGCCTAGGACCTCAATCAAAGTCTTGGTTTTAGCATGTTTTTCTTGAAGTCTTGGCTGCCTGAAATTGAAAATCATTAATACTTTTTATAAAGTTTTACAATTTCAGAGAAAAAAAAAAAGAGAGAGAAAAACAATCTAGGGCTATCTCCATTCTTAGTTTTCACTGTGGCTTCAATAAAAAAAATATGCCTCCCTGTTCAAGCTTTGACCTGTTGATTCCTGTAGGAGGCATTCATCATTTAGTGGCAGATTTCTGAGTTGATTTCACCTTTGGATAGCTACCTTATCAATTAGAAGCAGAGAATTGAACTTACTAATGATGGAAGCACCATTTGCATAAAGGAAGTGAAGGACCTTACTGTTGCCAGGGAAAATCCAGATGTTTCCAGCAATGACTTGTTGAATAAGATTCAGAAAATTGGAAGGTCTCTTGCTCAGAAAGACATGGCTGATCCCCCTAAGTGTTTAGAGCACCCATCTAGTGAGGATTCAGAGGATTTAAACTCTTCTCTAGATGGCACTGGCAAGGGTCCTGTTTGTCCACGCACGCCCTCTGAAAAAAAAAAAAAAAAAAAAAATTGTTGGAAAGAGGAAAGGTCTACCCTCCAATCAAGAGGTGGAACACTGTACAGAAAATAGCTCTGATCCAGTTTGGAAATTGGGTGAAGTGGTCAAAGAGATGGTTTCTGATGCACCAACAGAAATGGTTTGTGTTTCAGGAAAGAGCACAGAAGATGGACTAAATGCATCCAAGATGAGTAAAGATGATGATGAGGAACAAGTTCAAACACATGTGAAAACCTGTACTTTTGAAGATGGTAAGTTGGCTGGTGATATTGGAATGGACAGAGATATTAAAGATAATAGTGCAGATGATCAATTGATAGTTGTGGAGAATTGTGCAGGTGCTAAGACCCCTGATAAAACATTGGAGGTTGCATCCACAATGTGGAAAGAAGTTGAGCAAGAAGTGGTTGGAGATGGAAAATCAGTTCTCAGCACGACTTCATTTAATGATGCTCTCCATAAAAGTGCAGCATATAACCTCAGAAACGACCAAGAAAGAGATAGTGACCTGCCAGATGACAAACACCTGCAAAACAATAGATCAGATAAGAAAAACGAATGCAAAAAGTGCAGAACAGAAAAAATTAACTCAGAGAAAAAACGCAAACAACAGAAAAACGTCAAACTTTACATGCTCGATTTGCCCAAATGGTAGCGAATTTCAAAAAAATAAAACATGGGTTTTGTTGCCAGGTGGGTTAATTAGATAACCCAGAAACCGTTTGGGAAAATTCGTGGTGGTCTGGGAGAAATGTTCGGTTCTTTGGAGTCCCTTTTTGGCTGCCGCGCGTAAAAAAATCAGTGTTTTTTTTAACAATTGTGACTACATTTCGTTTTCCCTGAGAAATCTGCTCAGATCCGGTTTTCTTGGCAGCCAAGTCATACACGGTGCGCTTTGATTGTTTGAAATAGTACGTCTTCTGCCCTTGCAAATCATTAATACATGTGTTGAACAGTCCGAATCGAAGACGGCTCTGTTTGATTTGGTTGGATACGGCTCTTTCACCTTCACCACATTTCCGTTCTCCACCACGTCACTTGTACCACGTCACCTGTACCACGTCTCTTGCCCTCCAATTCAACTCATAGTATCATTTTGTCAAAGTGCGTACTTATGGCTGAAGGAAGATATAGAGAATGTAGTAGTTGTTCTTCCAAGCCAAATTCACTATGTAAAATATTTTGAACGAGTTCTCACATATTCCAATGATGAAGTTCAACCTGGTAGGAGATGTATACTTCGGGGATTCCTTCTTCATAAATGCCTTACTGGGTTCGACCATCTATTACAGTATCTGATCATAATGGAGTTTTCTTTTCAGCAAAGAAGCATTCGAGGATAAAGGATATGATAGTTGCTTGCTTCCCCTTTGATGACCATAATGTTTTAAACCCCGCAGCTCTGTTTCAAACTCCACAGTTCCATTTTTCAGCCGAAGTTTGAGATGGAGAAATTGCTTAGTTTGTTCGCACACAGCCACTCCATTTCACAGTATTTTTTTTACACTCTGCAATCCCGCAGCCATTTAGCGATCCCGCAACCATTTAGTGATCCCGCAGCTGTTTTGTTAAACTCTAGGTTGTAGGTGTCATCAGGCAAAACAGGTCACATGGGTAGCTAGGTAAATGTCAGTACATGGATGGTGTCCTATTCATTCGGTCAAATTTGATGAAAAAGACCCCGGTCAAAGGGAAGTCAAATTGGGTGTTATCATAAAGTCGCCACACTGAGTCGCCACACTAAGTCGCTGCATGTCAAGGAAAAAATAATAATTTTGAATCAATGAAATGAACAAGTTATTTTCTCACTTTTCTGAAGGTATTGATTAATTTTGGACTGATAATGAAAATTGAATGGCTAACTTTTTATTCAAGATTTTTAGCTACAGAGTTGTTCCTCAATTCCGCAGCCAGAAAAACCTCATTGTTCAAATCAGCCTATCTTTCTCATACAAAATCAGATTTTGATGATTTAAGTACCATTGGAAAGATCTCAACAAGATCTATACAATGAGAAATATATCATTAGAGTTTGAAATGGCAAATAATGAAATAAATTGCTGAAAAGAAGCAACATCAACTTGAGGCACTAATTCCAAAGCAGGTATAAATTCTTTTGATTTTTCCTTTGAGAACTTGTTTCATTAATACAAATTCTTAGTTTTGTGTGTAAATATCATAACTAGAGAGATTGATCACCTCTCTCCTTTGATAATCTTACATTCCATTGCAGAAGAAGTATTAGTTTTTTTGCAGGTTCCAGGAGGAAGGACAAATGACTACAAGAGAATGGTGTCTCTTTAGGAGACCAATTTGTTTCATAAGAGGATGATCAGCAACAAAGAGGAAATATGCTGATGCAAAATCAGATCCAAACACTTGAAAAAAACTTTCAGATACTTTTGTCTCCATCACATCCATCCATCACATCCATACTTCATAATAAACCATTCACCTCATTCCACTCCATATTTTCCATTTTCATTCACATACACTTTCCATCTCTTTTTGTCCATTCATAACCCACAAATAAAAGCAAGAGGCTCATTCACATGCTTATTGCCATTGCCATTTCTGTTCTCCATTGCCATTTTCCATTTCCATTTTCCATTCCTTGTCATTTTCATTCTACAAATAAGCCCTGCTTCAATGCAAATTATTGAGTCCATAGTCCTTTGAGTCTAATTTCTTTGTAAAAACACCTTGAGGCTTGCATGCCTTAATGGCAAGTCCTCATGCTGACAAACAATGGGAATACATTAATGTCCCTTGTTCGTTAGATCTTCTAGGTGACTCGACATCAGCAAATTCATTCGTACCTAGCAAGATGTGTTTGGGCATCTTGACTCTCATTGTCATCAATGGTGAGAGTTCTCGTGTTGACTAGCGGCATCCATTAATGGCCATTAAGCCAACAATTTCCTACTATGTTCGACATCAGAACATCTTTTCACATAGTAGGAATTGTGCCAATGAGTTTTGAAGACATGAAGACTATTATTTTCAGCATTTTGGAGCAGAGTCAGCAAGTTTTAGTAAAAGCAATAAAAAGTCATCTTATCTCTCTATCCATGACTCCTCTTGATCAGCCACTTGAAGAAGAAAATGATCAGAAGTTTTCAGCCACTACACATACAATTCATCCATTCCAAAGGGTAAGTGAAGGTACGACATTTTCTAACTTTTAACCATAGAATTCCATAAAAAGCTAGAATGATAATTGTTGGAAAAACATTTCTCTTCCTCATTTCATAAAATTGCCAATACCATCAGTTGGGAGGGGAATACATTCATATTCATATCTTGCCATGTCCATATCATATTCAAGAGCTCGCATACTTCCAACATATATTAATTATTATATTGCTATTATGAGCATACAATGGCTTTTGAAAAAGTGCTTAAAGGATAAATTGGATACAAACAAAATCATGGTTGTCACACAAGAACCAACCATCATGCAATCCAATAAAGATATACTTTGCAACAATAATCAAAATATCATTATGCAAGTTCAAAGATCAAAATAGAAGGCAACAAAAAAAAAAATGGTTGTAACACAAGAACCAACCATGTTGCAATTCAAGTAAAACACTTTGCAGAAATATGAAGTTATCAAATGATATCATGCAAAGTTAAGCCAAAGCTCAAGGATCAAAAGAGTCAATGTAATATATGTTGCATGAGGACATGCAATAGCTTCAGTTGGGGGGTATGTTGAGTCTTGAAAATGTCATTCATTTCCATTACATTTTCACTATTATGTCCATTATATCACCTCCATTTCACCTCCATTTCACTACTATGTCACCACATTCATCTCACTTTCATTATCATTGGGCTACATTTATGTTTTTCCAATATTTATTATTTCTAAGCCTTTTAAGTGAATTTGTGGTTAAACATTAGAAAATAATGTGCATATGCTTATACCTAACAAATGGGTTGAGTTTGTTGACATGTGTAGGTTGAAAGGAGACTTCTAGAAGACCCTTATGTGGCACTCTAAGGCCAAATTCGAATTTGGTTGGAAAGAATCATGGGATCATGAGGATATGTGTCACATCTCCTAATTGTATTGTAACTTTAAAAGACATGTGTCTTATCAGTTCCTATTTTGATTAGGACTCTAGAGGTAGAGGGAGAGATTCATGGATTATCATTAATGAGAAGGCTCTCATCTTTTTGTATAAATAGGAGGTCTCTCTCCTTCATTAGTTAGTCTCTTTTTAGTCTCTCTTTAGTCTTTCCTTTAGTCTTTTCGTAGTCCTTTTAGTTTGTTAGTCCCATGGCTTTTGAAAGCTTTGGAGAGCTTTGTTGTACTTTGCACTTTTGAAGAAATTGAATAAAGCTTTGATGTTCTCAACATGGAAGGAGATGTGAAGTAGATGTCATGGAGCATATTAGGATGTAAGTAGATTAGATTTCATTTTGTAAATATTGCTTTGTAGAATGTAAGGTAGATTAGATTTTCATTCATGCAATTTTGAGTATGCTTTGATTTCATAGGTAGAAGGGGGCCCCTGCCTTGTACAGTTTGAATTATTGCATTTTATTTTCTCCCGGGATTGTGTGTGTTGTATTTGCTTTAATATCTAATGGTAGTTGCAGTTGTCTTATTCATAGTGCTGCCCTTTTTACTTTGTTTTTATAGCTGATTTTTAGTTTTATTTCTCAAAGTTCTGCTAACATATGAATGATCTTTTATCATAAATTGTTATCTTTTAAGATCAGAATACCACTAACTTGCAGCTGGCTTTGAGTGCTTTTTAGACTATTCTTTCACTACTTTCTAATCATACTTTGCATAGTACATATGGCTGAAGTAGAGAGTTAGAAAGAGCAAAACGTTATCACTAGTCTTTAAAGTAGATTTTCTCATTTTTAATCACTTTTCTAATTCAACTTAAGCTACTTTCTTTCTGTGCTTTACACAGTACATGTGTTTGAAGCAGCGAGTTAGAGAGAGATAATCTTTATCTTTGGTTTTAAAAGTGATTTTCTTATTTTCTTTTATTTGCAGCAATATGAATAGAGACTAATGCCATTAGAATGTGGTCATTTACTTTCAAGTCATTTCAAGTTCTTTGCTGTCAGTTTCATTTCAAGTTATTTCTTTCAAGCTCTTTCTTTGCAAGTTTAAAGTTTGATTACTTTCTAGACTTATTTCTAACTACTTCTTAATTGTGTTTAACATAGTACTATATGTTGAAGCAGGGAGTTAGGAAGAGTTGAACATTATAACTGGTCTTTAAAGTGGTTTTTCTTACTTGTCACCTTAGAGCTTGATTACTTTTTGGACTTATTTCTGACTACTTCTTAATCATGCTTAACATAGTACTATATGTTGAAAGCAGAGAATTAGGAAGAGTTGAACATAAACTATAAAACAACGAAGTAAGAAAGAGGTTAACTAAGCACATATAGTGCACCACACTTCATCAGTTTACGATACCCAGATTGATAATTTATGTAGAGCAATTTAAGACATTAAATTGACTAAACAGAGACATTCATGGAAGCTAAGAAGAGCTTCACAGTGGCCTCCACTTCAAGTAGTAAGGATCAACCAGAGCCAAGAATGGATCCTTCAGTGCTTACTACCTTTCTGGAGACATGCATGAAACTATTGTACGACAACAAGGTAGTTGAGGGGCTACAGGAGTTGATCACCAAGTGTGCGGGGTCAGGAGAACCATGCAGTTCGAAAATTAGCGAAGCATGCATTGTGCATCGGGAGGGAAATGAGATTGACTATGTAGATTGGTGCGTATGAAATGGATCAGGTAATCCTAGATTTGGGTTTGGACACAAATGTGTTACCAAAGCAAATATGGGAATGCATTGGTAGACCCACATTACAATGGTCCCCTATTCATCTTCGAATGGAAAAACAACAAAATATTTTGCCCATGTGGAGGTTACAAGGAGTAACGGTTGATATTGAAGGCGCGAGCACATAGACGAATTTTGAGGTGATAGAGATTGTCAATGACAACAATCCCTATCCTGCATTGTTAGGGATAGACTGGGACATAGATATGAATGGAGTCATCAACCTGAAGAAGCAGAAGATGATATTTGAGAAGAAGTCACTACGCGTAGTAGTCCCGATAGACCCAACCGAAGGAGCACGCTACATTGAACCAGTGTGCGACGATAAAAGCAATGATGAGTTGGATTGTATTTACAAGATAACTATGTGAGACCAAGATTGGGTGAATCCGACTGTAGATGGGAGAATCTCGTGGGAGCATGAAAGCTCCTACACTTAAAATTTAGATGAGGAAGTAGAGCGCTAGCATAATCAGTTGCATGAGGTGACAACACTGAATTGCAACATGATGATTAGATCACTGTGTTGTGTGACAACAGAGGCCCGAGAACTGCCGACATATAATGGATTGACAGAGGTGGATGAATTCTTGAGAAAATCTGAAAACACAATACCGGAATAGTAGCGGTTCGATGTGTTGAAATGGGAAATGTGTGCAACACCCACACGATGGTGGAGTACACATCAAGGCAAGTTTGAGGACTGGCGTGGATGTAGAAGGATGATACGCCTACGGTTTGCAAGCCCCATCCTCGAACAAGAGTTGGTCAGCCAGGGTGGAGCAGCTTGCGCGCCCACCTATCTCGATGGGTATAGACATGCGCACACGCACAACCAGAACTCAAAATTGAAAAATCGGAATGGGACATAGTAGCAGGAAAGGAGACACACAACACAAACGTTCCACGCGGAATCATTCCAAAAGGTATGCAGGATCCTGAAAAGAGTTCACCAGGCGCGACGATATGATTGGGAGCCACACGTACCAGTGGTACGATGGGCCTATAAGGCCATGTACAAAAACCTGAGCGTGGAGACGATGTCACAGCTAAAGAGCAGAGTCACGACCCTAGTTTTGGAAGGAAAGAATCCTCACACAGTAGCTCCCACAGTTGGGACAGTACGCGAGGACGCGGATGAAGGAATTATGTAGTTACATAAATCCATTCGCCAAGGGGACCTTAAACTTCATAGACTCGAAGAAGATCAGGCACAACTGAAGAAGAAAAGCATGTTAATGGATGCATAAATCAACAAAATGGAAATTGAAATCGCACAAGCATGTTGCGTTGAGAAAGTAAGAATGACAAGACAAGATTTGGGCAGCTATACTATTGCATTAGAAGATTTCCACCGAGAATTTGTGGCTCTACTTCCACAGTGGCGGCCAAACCTTAACAGACAAATTAACCAAGGGAGCGTACTGCATAAGGAAGAATTTGTGGTGATGATTGACGCGAGGGTAATTGAGGAGTGCCCACGAACTAGGCTGGAATGTGAATTGAAGCCTCGCACAGGTGGTGTGACCACCTGACTATGCATAGGGAGCACAGTCTCAACGCTACAAGTAGTTGAAATAGAGAGCGGGACTTTAAAAGAGTCTATATGGGAGCTACGTGATAAGGTATTTTTGCGCAGGATCAGCATGTCACGAGGGTTGTGTCCGCGTAGAGGGGTTTGCGATTCCATGCAAATAGGTTGGGAGATGACCATTGATGTCACTGTTCATGACAAGATGTCCAAGTTAAGGCAAAGAGGAGTAGGTAGCGGGCAATTAAGATACGAATTAAGAGCTAGATTTGACATGATTTACCGCCAAGAAGGCATTAATGACTCAGAAGTGGGGGGAAGGGTCAAATTCAAATTCAAAAAATGCTATAAAACCCCCATGGCTAGCCACAAGACAACACTTGGTTGTTTGAGAATTGAGAAATTACAGAGCATTGAGTATCGCGTATTCTTACCACCTTCAAGTGTAGATACGGTGACGTCTGCTAGAAAAAGTGTGTGATTCGTCAAAGTTACCGTGGAGCCCCATATGGCCTGGGAGGAGCCTAAAGAGGTAGCAGCTATGCCAGAAGTTCCAAAATCACCACAAACATCGCGGTCATATAAAGATAAGGAGAGTATGGGCCCAATCCGTGTATCCCCAAAAGACCCATGGTTTGACAAACTATCAATGGCAGAAAAAGGAAAAGTCTTCACCATTAAACCAGACGAGGAGGAGGAAGACCTGCAAGATCTAATTGCTCAAATTGAGGCGCAAGACGAGGAGGTAGAGGATGCCTCACCAAAGTATTCTGCAACAAAGTTACCTATGTATGTCCCCCTATGGAAAGGGAATTGTCATGCGGAAAGAGTCGATAGTGCGGACACAACCAACCTCCCTAGAAGCTTAAGGCTTTCTAGTGACAAACAAGACAATTAAGAGCAATCCTTCTCTAAATATGCATTTATCATACAAGAAATCAAGTGTTTAGATCCTACCTGTAACCCAACGCTGTTGTAGTAGTCCAGCCTCGTCGATCCGGATGAGCTCCTCCTTCTCTTCGAAACCTACATTCACTAACAATCAAACGATTAAATAGCACCTGAATATCTCATAAAACAAAACATATTTAACATACAGACCAAGGAGTATATGAAACAACTCATAAATAACAAATTGTTGAGAAGAATGGACTTATTTGTATTAATAGGAAACAAAAGAAACCATTACAACCTGAGCCTTGGTGTTGTGCAAGTTCCTCCCAGGGTCCAGCAAGGGTTTTCCTTTACTTTGATCAGCTCACCCACTTCCAAATGAAACAAGAAAGGATGACAATCTCTCCTCACAAGCTTCTACAAGGAAGTCCTAATCTCAGCAACATCTACCCTTAGGAATTTTCAGCTTTCAACCTCCCCTCCCTCTGGCCCAATGCATGTATTTATAGTGTTGTAGAGGAAGTTAATCAGGTCCACCATCAATGGGATAAGCCCCTCTTTGGGTGGGTTAGCTCCCCTCTTGATGGGATAAGTTCCTCTTCCATAGGGATACATGAACCATCTGGAGGCGCTCCATACACGTCAAACAAGCTTCTAGAATGCTCTAGAAATAACCACAAGTAACTTTTTTGGAGTGAAACTTGCGCTTATTGGCCTTTACAGGAGTACGCACCAATTGCTTTACAGACAGAGCGTACAAGTACGCAGGTATTGTGAACTTGGATTGCGTACCCGCAGGTAAGGCTGAGAGAAACTGCGTACCAGAGATAACTTGAATTTAAATGACTTTTCTCTCTTTCTTTGAGTTTGACATGGAAAGCATAGGCATGAGACTTGCCAAGGAGGATAGTATGACAGTTGATGGAGCCATACTGACTGCAAATAGTCATGGTGACATTTTTTAGTGTAACAGATTGCCCCCTAAAGTGCGAAGCCTGAAGTAGATTTAGGGTTTCAAATTATCTAGGAAGGGTGAAGTACTTTATCATTTCAAGGATTATCTTGTGGAGAGCCTGGTCAGAACCTGCAAATATTCAACACAAAATACATATATAAGATGATATCATTGCTGAGGTAGGCATTCCCATACTCAGATTGAAAACTTTAACTAACAATCTAACTACTGCTCTGATACAGGAACGATTTCGCAGTACATCATAATCATAGACTCATGTAGACACAGTATGGGCGCAACCATCTGTTTATAGTTAGTCTACTTATACAATGAATACAAAACTCCTCGCAGCCTGGATGGTGGAAACTAGATCCAGGGTCTTCATTTCTACTTCCCAAATTGGTACGATTCTATCCATGTGAATAAATGAGTTGATGTCGAACATGGTAGAAACCACTTGATTACCAGTCAATGATGTAAACCGTCGTCAAAGGCGAGAAACCTGCCATTGATGCATGCAGACTTCAAGGTACTGACGATTTCTAAGTCATCTCTCTAGATAATGTGCTGATGTCGATAGAAAGTGACCCGTTGCAGGCAAGCCCACAACACGAAATCATAGTTCAAGTTGAAGAAATGTTGCTGTAAGGACTGACTCAGGGATGGTCAAAATGGATGACAAGTATTTTTCATATGAATGGTTTATTTGCAGAGACCTCTTGAACACATGACGACATGACAGATGACTTGGCGACGATTGACCCAAAGTTAATACCCAGAAACGGTTGAAGACTTTCAAAGTGGTTTTAATCAACTTTAAGACAAAGGATTTCCCAACCCAAGTGAATGAAAAGTGTCCTGTTCAAGAGTGGCAATAAGGTTCTTCTGTGACAAAGGATAACAAATAGGTTCATTCTTCTCTCTTTTCCCCCACCATTTTTGGCAAGTACCTCTTTATTTTTTACAAGGTTGAGGAGGATAACATATTCTTGATTATAAGCTCATCCTTCGGATGAGTCCAACTTAGTTTAGATTCAAACCCTAAGAAGGAGTGGTTCGTTCCTGTTTGTAATCGAACAGGTCCTTTACTGTGAAATTTTAACGAGTCCAGTATAGGAGAAACTCGACGTTTTTCAATTTTAGAGAGTCTGAAAAAACTAAAGAAGACTCCAGGGTTGAACTTTTTCATAAATTTGTGTCCCTCAAGCCCGAAAAAGTATAAAATAATACCTGAGAGAATCGCTTGATCTTGCGACCAAGGAGTACTTTCATGATTAGTGCCTCTGACCTGAAAAGTAAAAAGCGATCAAGCACACGTCGTTTTATTTCCAGTATCGAGGTTGAAACGACAAAAACCCGGCAATCTTTTCCTATTTTTACGGTCAGAAAAGGGCTATAAGGGGACCGTCTTTTAATTCCGTTTTAACGAGTGTAAAAGAAACGCTCGGCAATCTTTTCATTTTTTAGGAGTCAGAAAAGGGCTTAAAAGATGACTCTGATGTTTTGGTTTGTGAAAAATGATAATTTTCTCTGAAAGTCCTTTTGTCCTGCACAAAAACAACACATTACTCATACCTGTTTAAGATAGGCAAAAATACATTGAAAAATATCTTTCTATGGTGAAAAATAAACAAACCTAGCATTCATTTATCCAAAAAACCTATAAAAAGACCTTTTACCATGTCATTTTTACCATTTTACTGCTGAGGGAGAGAAAAGGGCTTTTGACAAGAAACTTCCCGTGGACTTTGCGAAGAATCCGACCGTCGGAATCGAGCGCTGTCTCTTTCAGGTATTTCACAACATCCTCCTCTTCAATTTCATCCATTTAGAATTTCATTTCAAGCTTTAGTTTGATTTTTTAGAGGGTTTGGGGTTTTAGGATGCGCTTTTCGGGGTACGCAGGTGCCCCATGGGTGACCTGCGTACCCCGACCTTTTCGTATATGGGAAAAAGGTCGGAGTACGCAGCCCACCTTCAGAGCAGCTGTGTACCGCCGCTCTATTTCTGAATGCGGGGTGCGTACTCCGCGCAAAGCGGATTTTCAAAACCCAAACTCAAAACCTAACCATCAAAATTTGATTTAATGAATTCTAATCAATGTTTTTTGGTGTGTAGATTGCCCACCATGCTAGATTGGCGTGAAAGAGAACACGAAGATGTCGATTTGGCCACAATAGATCATCAACCCTCCATTGATGCTTTGAAGGCATGCGGTCTCTACAAGTACTGGGCCATACCTGGCATGAGGGCCCAGGTGCCATTCTTGGAGTGGCTGGTTGAAAGGTGGAATGTCCAGGAACAATGCTTTTACATCGGAGGGCACCAGCTCGAGATAGAGCCCTCTGACATATATTTTCTCATTGGTTTGCCTAATAGGGGCGAGCAACTGTCTCTGTTCGGGACTAGGCCGGGTGGCCAATCCCTTGCTAGTCTCCGACTAGAGTGGTGCAACAATCAGAACCAGGAGAAAGGGATAGAAATCAAATATATATCCCTGCCCGAACTTATGATAATTGCCTTTACAGTTACCAGACTCCGCGGCGCAGCCGCCTTGCACATTGCCACCCGGTCCCAAATGCGGATGGCGATAGATTGCTACCGAGGCACCATTTTCAACTGGTGCGATGCTGTGTTGTCCAACATGAAGGGCCAACTAACTAGGGCAAAGAACGGGTAATTAAAGACCTTTGGATATGGGCCTTTAGTTGTGAGCTTTGCCCTAGAGAGAGTTTCGATGCTTATCCCTCAGCATCTCACTGTTGCGGTTGGGCCACCTCGGGAGCCCAAGTTGATACGATGGGTTACGGTGATGGCCCGGCATCCTGATGAGGGAGCGGGAGTTGTTCGATTAACTGCGGGTTACTTTCATTGGTTGGAGAACCAGGTCTTTGTGATTCAGGACTTTCCTTATGCCGGAGTAGATTTTTGCGGTGATCCGGACATGGTTCTTCCACAGGGAGAACAATGGGACGACAGAGGTATTTAATTTTCCACAAGTTTTTAAATTATTTACTTTTTATTTGTTTTTATATCGTCTCAAAACTAACAGTGACAATTTTCAAAATACAGATGTAGGTCCACAGCGTCCGGCCAATCTCCTGCCATTCGAGAGAAGAGTACCAGTTGCACCAGCACCGACCCCACAGGATGCGGCCGCAGAGACCCTAGCCGAGCTGGAACAGGACCTAGAGCGTCTCATGGCGGACATACCAGAGACGACTATAGACGATATTCCTATTCGACTTCAGCGCTATGTGGTCGCAGTCCCAGGACCTTTCAGGAGGTTCCTGTGTAGGGTAGCGCGGGCAGTGGTCTCATATAGAGAGCACCACCAGTGATTGGCTAGTCACTTTTTGTAGACACATGTGACATTTTGGTTTTTGTACTTATCATTTTTGCCGATCACAAGGTGTTTTTCAACCTATGATCGAAGACGATGTATATTTTGACACACTCCTATCTATATATATCATTATTACTGGCTTATCTTGTTAAAAATGTGTGATTAAATGTTAATGTTTTTAAATTTACATGTATGATTATCGCAAATGTCTGTCTAACATTCGAGAAGCAATTGCATATGCTAATGTATTAAAATACCTTGGAATATGTTGATATTCGATGTAATCAAATTCACGTTCCAAAAGACGCACTCTCAAAAATAACCTTAATAACACTAGATTTCTACTGGCATAAACTCTATTAAGCTGTAATACAACGAGTTCAGAATCTAACCTCACTATCAAACTCCGAATCCCAAATGAAATAGATTTAGATAATAACTCAATCACTGCACTGTATTCTGCAATGTTGTTTGTTGTTTGACCGAGGCTCACCCCATGCATAGAAACTAACTCGTCAGAGGGAGAATAGATAACCCAAGCTGCGGAAGAGATATTCCGTGTACTATGACAAGCACCATCAACAAATCCAATGTACGTTTGGAGAGGCATCGACATCTGCAAACATCAAAGGTAAAACCAAGATAAGCAGAATAACGACGAAAAACACACTTTCTAAACTAAGCACACTGTCTATTCTAACAAACACACTAGCTAGAAAGAGAAAATTAACTTAACTATCCTAACAAAAATCTTCACACCCACCATTTAAGCATAGTACCTCTTTAGGTAAAGTCCATTTATGGGTTTACCCAAAGAGTCCCCATCAAAGTCAACCAGCTCATAGGCCCCTTTTGCTAGCTTTCGCTTAACAATGTAGGGTCCATGCCACATAGGAACGAATTTTCCAGCACCTAATTTATCGTTAGCTTGATCATACAATAGCACTAGGTCTCCTCCGAAAAATTTCGAGGGGTCACATTTCGATCTTACTGAGCTTTCATTCGTTTTGCATGAGTCTCGATTGCCAGTGCAGCATCGCGTCAAGTCTCATCTAATTGAGCTAAGTATAATAAATGCTTCTCCTCTTTGGAAGTAGCTGGAAGTAACTCGACAGCCATTTGAAGTGATGGGATTTCGCATTTAATGGGCAGCACGGCTTCCAAACCATAAACTAGTTGGAAAGGAGTGAACCTTGTTGATGTTTTCACCGAAGTTCGATATGCCAAAAGCGCGGAAAATAACATGTTGTGCCAATTCAATCGATGAATGCCAATGATTCGTCGGATCATGATGACCAAAACTTTGTTGATGGACTCAACCAAACCGTTGGCTTGTGGATAATAAGGAGTTGAGCTATCGTGGCGCAAACCAAGCTGGCCTGTAAGTTCTGTCATCATAATGTTTCGAAAATGGCGCCCATGGTCAGTGATTATTGCTTGTGGGACACCAAACCTAGCAATAATGTGATTGAATATGAAAATCGCAGTTGTCTTGCCGTCTGCCTCGAATGTAGGCATCACCTCGGCCCACTTAGTAAAATAATCAACCGCAAGGATGATATACGCATGCCCCCCGGCCGAGTGAGGGTTACATGTAATAAAGTCGATACCCCATTTAGCAAAAGGACCAACGACAATTATAGGGTAGAGAGGAGCTGGTGGTGCGCGCATCTTGCGATCAAACACTTGACAGTTGTGGCATTTTCGGACCGCAATGATGCAATCTTTAAACATGGACGGCCAGAAATAGCCAGCACGTAGCACCTTCTGAGCTGTGGCATACCCAGACATATGACCGCCACACGCCCCAGAGTGATAGTCATTCAAAACCCTTTCTGCCTCTTTGTGAGTTAAGCAACGTCGGAAAACCAAGTCCGCCCCACGGCGATAAAGAGTATCTCCAATAATTTTATACTGCTGGGACTAGAATCGAATTTTCCGACGTTCGGTCTTAGAAGCTTCGGGCCGAAAGGATTGGGTTTGGAGATAGATGATTATATCCCCATACCATGGATCTAAAGTGCTGATGAGAAACAAAGATTCGTCCGCAATGGGTTCCTCTGCTACAGTTTCCGTGTCAGAATGCGGGAAGTCACACATCAACTCTGCAAAGACTAAAGATTTCTTAGACTTAGAATTTTTAAACTCTAAGTCGAACTCTTGCAGGATAACGATCCATTTAGAGTACTTGCCCCCTAGCAATTGTTTAGTCAAAATGTATATCATAGGGTTGCAATCCGAAATGACTGTAGTTTTACGGAGAAGAATGTAATGACGAAAACGTTGGACAGCCTGAACGGCTGCCAGGGCCAATTTCTCCACATGCGAATATTTTAGCTCAGTGGGATTTAACGTCCTACTAAGATAATATATCACATGTTCCGTTGCGAATTCGTCTTCCTGAACTAAAACCATCCCAATCATGGAATGAGAGGCAGCGAGGTACAAAAAGTAGTCTTGGTTGTAGTTGGGAGGATGCAACAACGGTGCATGGGTCAACGCGTGTTTAAGTGCATCAAAAGATTGTTGAGCTATCTCATCCCAAGAGAATTGAGCGTTCTGTTTCAACAACCGCGTGAAACCTTTTGTAACCTCGGCGTAGTTAGGAACGAATCGGCGTAGAAAGTTTGCTTTCCCTTGCAAACTTTGGAGTTGGTGAAGACTCGAAGGGGGAGGCAATTTGATGATAGCTTCGACCTTCAAGGGATCGACGCAAATGCCGGCTTTTGAAACTACAAATCCCAGCAATCGTCCCACTTCTATACAGAAGACACATTTGTGTGGGTTCAAACGTATATGATAATGCCTACACCTTATGAAAATTGCTCGTAAATGGACAAGGTGATCAGCTCGATGTAAGGAATGAGCAGGAAAATCATCGAGGTACGGTTGCACAATGTGTTTGATGTCGTGAAATGCGTAAGACATTGCTCTTTGAAAAGTGGCTCCGGCATTCTTAAGCCCAAAAGGTAATTTGCAATAAGAAAATGTCCCCCAAGGACAAATGAAAGCCATTTTTGGTTGATCGGCAGGTAGAATATTGATTTGATTGTAACCGGAAAAACCGTCCATAAAGGAAAATATTTCACTGCCGGCACAATCATCAATTATTTGATCGATATAGGGCGTGGGATAGTTGTCTTTTGGACAAGCACGATTAATATCCCTATAGTCGATGCATATTCTTATTGTTCCTTGCTTCTTGTTAACTGGAACAATATTCGATACCCAATCCGTTAACGGGATCGGATAAATGAAACCTGCCTTCAACAGCTTCTCAACTTCTGCTTTAATTGCAGCCGCTTTCCTAGGGTGTATCTGACGCAGACGTTGCCGAACGGGTTTAGCGTCCGGGTAAGTCTTGATTTCATGAACAACAATGGAGGGATCAATTCCTGACAATTCCTCATAGGACCAGGCAAACACGTCACAGAATTCTTGAAATAGGGCCTTGTATGTTTGAATTTCGTCATCTGTACATGAGGCACCTATATGAATGTTCTCAAAAATTCCAGTTTTGACTGAAATGTCAATGGCAATAGTTTGGGAAATGTTTCCCAAATTCAACTCTGAATTAGGATGTTTCATGGGATTCTGAGCGTCCTTGACATATTCAGCCGTAAAGATTGATGAAAAATCATTTTCAAAGCCATCACCCTCAGGTAAAAACGAAGATCTATGATGAAGATCTTCCCATGGTAGATCGTCTACACTTAGGATTTCGCGAAGTTGCTCGTCAGATGACACGACTTCGAGAAACGCTATCCGTTTTGAGGTTGATGTGAAAAGTGATTCCTCACGGACCACATTCATTTGGTCAACCTGGGTTGAACGCGAGTCGGTAAAAGACTGCACGGCTTCATAAGCAATTTCATATGGACTCAAAGGCATAGCATCACCGAATGATTCTATCTCAGATTCAGATGGGACAATCCATGGATCTTCGTAAATAATAGTATCTGACGTAATCATATGAATGGAAGCAAATGAAGGGTCTGCGTTGATTGGATGAAAATGAAAAGTTCCCAGTAAACCAGAATCTTTAACTAATCCTACGCCAACATCCCTATAAGGGATAGTCGTTTTCCCGACATGTTGGATACTCTCTGAAGAGGCTGGGTTGAATGAAAAGAAAGCGAGCTGGTCTATTGTCACGATCTTGCCATTATGTGGAAACTTTATAACTCTGAATATCAATGAGACGACCGCTGTCATAACGTAAGACCAACTTTGACCCAAGAGAAGGTTGTAGTCTAGAGGGGCATCAACCACCTCCACATCCAGACTAACGTTTTTCCTTCAACCCCTATAGGCAAATCCTGTAGAATGCCAAACGGATGGAACCCACGGCCATCAAAGGCCTTAAGGATTGTCGGGGATTGGTTCAGCGAGGGAGAACCAAGTGATCTCCAACACTGAATCGACATAATACACGTGGAAGCTCCTTCATTAATTACAGTCCGATGAATAGGCCTGTTTTTTACTATCACTGGAATCTGGAAAGCCATCTGATGAGGGAGACATGGTGTACTATTTTCTAGATCAAAGATTATCAGGTTCGGGTCTTGAACGTCAACAACTCCTATATCCGACAAAAGTAATTTTCGTTGTGCTGGGCATGATTGCAGCACTTCTAAAGCAGACATCGCTGAGGGTGAAACAGCTAAATCCTCAACAATGTTGTAATTCTGGGCCGCTCTCGCATGTGGATTGAAAGCAGACCTTCGAATTACACCCTTGACGGGCGGTTTGATTACTAATTCAGGGTTAGGTTTCTCGATCTGTAGTGGATCGGAACCGGGAGCTGAGGTTGATGGATTTGACTGAGAAGATTCTGCTTCTTTCGATCCATCAACAAGACTTTTACTACCATAATCGTGTGATCGAGTCGCAATCCATACATGAGACATCATCAATATGGGTTCTTCACTGGCATTTGAGGAAGAACCTATCATCTTACTCTCCTGCTTTGGAAATGGATCTTTCAAAACAGCAGGAGTTGGGGAACCCTTGACGATTTTCACAACCTCAGCCCGATGAGGGCAATCTCTTGTAAAATGATCCTCTTCACAAATAAGACAAGGATATCGAGGTTTGCGCTTTTCGTCATTGGTTTCCGACTTTTCTTTTTTCTCCTTTGGAGCCTTGTTTGCTTTATCCTTCTTCTTACCTTTCTTTTTCCCACTGTTTTTTGATTTGGCCGTAGATGATTCTACAACGTGAATATCAGCGGAAATTTCAGGAGAAGATTCTCCTGGCGGGGAGTCGGGTAAGGTGATAATGGGCGAAGAATTCTTTGAAGACTTCTTCTTGCTTTTAGTATTCACCGTACCAATCATGCCATCAGCAGCATGAGATCCCGAAGGAGCAGTAGCAATTTGATTCGACTTTGGAAGATCTGGGATCTTTTCGTGTAACGTACCCGACTGAGTATAAACTAAGTCAAGGTACTGCGCTTGAGCTATGACTTGCTCTTCAGTAACTACTCCGGCCTTAGCGACGTCTTCAGTAATCTTTGGTAATAATGATTTAACAAACCATTCAGCTAAGATTTGGTCCGGGATAAAAACTTTCACTAAACGCCTTCGACGTCGCCATTCATGAATATGGTCAGAAATATAAGTGGACGTCGACTGTTTTAATGAAGTTAATAACTCGGTGCCATTATCATATCTGACTGGCAACTGAAAATGTGTTAAGAATGAGCTAGCTAACTGACTAAAGTTATAAAAAGAGGCCCGTGGTAACTCAATGTACCACTTGGCCGCGAGACCAATGAGCGTACGCTGAAAAAGACGTAAACGGATCGAATCATCCGAGATAGAATTTGAAGCACACCAGAGGTGGTAAGTCATCACGTGATTTGATGGATCCTCTCTAGACTTACCTTCGAACTTGGGTATGTCACTGGGCAACTTATTTGGCATTGGCGGCCAAAACGGAAGATAATTTATTGGATCGTTCGTTAGGCGCGTCAAGTCTGGTAAATCCAAAGTTGCGATAAACGGCAATTGCTGGTTAGGATCCCTAAAACTCTGGGTCACAAGACCAGTCCCAGGAGGAGGATATCCAGGATAACTTGGAACAGGAATCGCATTCGGGATATTGTATCCTCCCGGAAAACCAGGATTAATCGGACCGTACTGGGGTTGCTGTGGTTGTTGATAAGTGTACCCAGGATACGGTTGATATTGGTAAACTGGTTGTTGGACAGCAGGCCTGTATTGGTACTGTCCCTGGTACGGTTGATAAACAAATTGTGGTTGAGAGGTAACAACCGTACTTAAACCGGGCTGCCCCACAGGCATCTGGACCATAGTTTGAATCGTAGACCCAGACAATGGTAAAGATGTCTGCGGAGTAGTGGCAGAGACAGTAGAAACCGGAGCTGTTGATACTTCGGAAGTAGGTGTGGGGAAAGGAACAGATGTTGCGGTAGTTGCAGCAGTCGTTTGAGATGGAGTACTAGGTGCAATTGGCGACTGAGTAACTACCGAAGGTACAGAAGTTTGAACACTGGACTGGACTGGTTGCTGGGGTGGACCAGAAACCACAGGTTGTCCAGTTTGAGTTGACAACTGTACGCTGGGCTGCAACACTTGTTGAACTTGCGATGGATCCCACACTACATTTATTCCGGGGTATTGACCCATGACAGGTTGAGGATATTGAGATCCATAACCAGATTGAGGGTAGGATTGATAATTGATAGGTACATTTCCCATACCTTGAATGTAAGATTGACCTTGAGGTGGTTGATAACCTTGACTCGAGTACTGACCTTGGGGTAGATACCCTTGGGGTAAGTACTGATACTGGGGTTGACCTTGAGGCATATATTGGTACTAAGGTTGACCCTGGGGTACATATTGAGGCTGGGGTTGACCTTGAGGAATGTACTGTACCATGGGTACATACTGTCCTTGAGGCTGCCCCCCAGACGCAAGTTGTGTACCTTGAGGTTGCCCCCCAGGCGCTAATTGAGGCTGCCCCCCAGGCGGTAATTGACCACCTTGAGGTTGAGAACCGGGAATTGAACCTGACATCATATAAATGTCTCCTACACCCAATGGTTTATTACCATTGTTTCCAGCTAATGACCCATGTCCAATGGGTTGAGGAGATGCTCCTGCAAAGGTACCAGAAAGTGATTGATACCCAGTAGGAACAGAAGGACCACCATACAAGAAAGATTCAGGGGGTTGAGTAAACACGGACGACTAACTAGACATATTTACGGGAGTATAAATACCTCCGGGTGGATAAGGAGTACGAGGTGGAGAAAAACCTATGCCTGAGTTGTCTAAGTAATTAGTTAACGAAAGGTACCAAGTAGTACTTCTAGGTGGACTGTAAAAGATAGATTCACGCTCTCTTAGATCAAGAGTAGGTTGATCTTCAAGAATAGGGCCTACTTCTTCTTCTGGAGCAAGTTCTTCAATAGCTATCAAACCAGAAGGAAGATTTTCGGTTATGACTCTTTCTACCCTAGGTGAATCAGGAACACTAGAAGTTGGAGTAACAGGTTCAGATATTTCAGGTTCTTCGCCTATATCACTAGTAGATGAAAAACTACCAGCAAGCTCAGAAACTGTAACAGCTTCAGGATTATAACCTGTTTCTAGACTTTGGTAATCTGGGTGGACTACCAATGAAGATTCTCCTTCTTCAGGTGAACCTACTTTACTGCCACTAGGAGGAGTTACAAGGACTTTCAAACCTTCGTAATGACTCGGGACGCCTTGAGAAGATTCACCCTGAATTTTACGGGATTTCCTCAACAATTCGGCCACGGAAACAATCTCAGGAGACTGGCCCCGAAGTCTACGGGACTGTCTCGGTAATTCCGCCACAGTTAAAAACTTTTAACTACCGCACACGCAAACAAAGTAAAAATCTCAAAACAAACCACCTAAAGTCTCTAAAGAACCAAACAAATTTGAATCACACGCCTAAATAATCTAGGGCGTCAAACCATGCACAAACAGTAGCCTTCCGGACCGAAAACACTAGTTGGTGATGAAGCCCAACATCGCCGAATTCAGTACAGAAGTGGTGGGTAGAACAGTTACCCCGGAAACCTGCTTAATGAATAGACCGGCACAAGTTCCTCCACTTTAACCGTCTCGAGTGAAGTGAACCCCCCGGAAAATCCAAGTGAGTCTAGACGACGTCTGCTCCAGGTAAAGTGGGATCTTCCCTCCACCGTCACCTCAGGTAGAATCCTAAAGATAATGGTCACTAAGGTTACCAACATCAACAAATACACCTGGGGGAACAGTCTACACTCCGACAGCACGCAAGGGCAGAGTATCAAGCTCAATCCCCTTGCCGGCTCCTTGACAATAATCCAAGGTTTACTGACAAGTGACCCCTGGCTCCTCAACAATGGTTAATCCGAGGTTTACCGTTTGTAATACGTGCGTGTCTGGCGTCGTTCCCAACGAGGGAGGATTGATCCCCTCACTGGTTCGGACACGAGCTCGTGCTTCTCCTTTAAGAGGAGCTTTCCCAGAGTATAAATGCAACAGTTGGATTTATCCTACCACAAGATAAGCTACTTGTTTGGTTTTGTTGTCTTGGAGAGTTAATTACTCTCCTACTCCAAGACACTAGCCTGATCTATATTGGTGTTTCAGAGCCCTAGTAAATAAAACGTTACTAAGTTGATTTTACTTTAAGCGTTAATTTTTATGGCTTTTCTTTAAGACAAAAGGTAGCGGAGATGAAACTGATGGTGTGTAGACTCGACTCAAACCACTACAAATATGCACTTAGGATGATTTATGCTACTTTTCTTTTTCAATGAATTCCCTAGCTAAGAGAGTTGGAAAATGCAAAATTGATAAAAGCAACTTTCTTAACAGACAATCAAAGAAACAATCTCTTTATCTTTTCCAAAACATGCAACTCATGACCACTAATTATTTTGCGAAAATGCCCTTTTCATTCAAAGACTCAAATGCCACTAAGCAAACTTCTCTTTCAAAGGAAATTCTTGGATTTTTTCCTACTTAACAAAGCATTTAAAAATAAAAAAGAAAACCTTTACAAATCTATGACAATTAAATCAAAGCTACTTAAAAACAAATCAAACGAAATTCACCTAACAAGCAAACCTAATGAGGCAAAAGCCTACTAAAGATGATTCCCGGATGTTTTACTTAGTCAAAATGCAACTAAGGACTAGTTAATGCAGAACCAAAAACCAGTCAAAGACAAAAATCAAAATCTTTTGTTCTTTTTCTCAAAAATAAAATTCAAAGTTCAATCAACAAACTTTTTCAAGATTTGCAAAGTGAAGACACAAAGGTAGGTCTCTCACAAGGGTGAATTCTATGACAGGCCCGACTCCTAAGAGGGTTGAACAAAACCAGGGAGATCCAAAGTTTGACAACCTCTAACGCCAAAGTCACTACAGGACCAGTTAAAAATCGAACCCTAAGGCAAAATCTCTATTAATTCCACTAAAACACTTGACACTGACGAAACAAGTTCAGATGAAGATCTCTGGTAGGTAACTAGTGGATCTGGGTGGAAAAAACAAAGTAAAAGCAAAATCTAGTAGGCAAAAAGTAGAAAATTGAAATTTTCTCAATTTTGACAGGGTACGCAGGCAACCTGTTTACACAGGTGCGGGTACGCTCTGTGCACACAGTCGTAGTGCGTACAAGTACGCACTATGCTGAACTCAGAGACTGCGTACTTCTATCAAAACTAAGAAAAACTAAAAACTAATCTAACCCTAAGCTAGCCCACCCAAACACACAGTCAGACAACCAAAAACCAGAAAGAAAAAGACTTTTCTCAGATCAAAGTTTCAGACAAAGGAAAAAACATTCACATCAATGGAGTCCCCAGTGGAGTCGCCATTTTGTCATGTGGAAAGAGTCGATAGTGCGGACACAACCAACCTCCCTAGAAGCTTAAGGCTTTCTAGTGACAAACAAGACAATTAAGAGCAATCCTTCTTTAAATATGCATTTATCATACAAGAAATCAAGTGTTTAGATCCTACCTGTAACCCAACGTTGTTGTAGTAGTCCAGCCTCGTCGATCCGGATGAGCTCCTCCTTCTCTTCGAAACCTGCATTCACTAATAATCAAACGATTAAATAGCACCTGAATATCTCATAAAACAAAACATATTTAACATACAGACCAAGGAGTATATGAAACAACTCATAAATAACAAATTGTTGAGAAGAATGGACTTATTTGTATTAATAGGAAACAAAAGAAACCATTACAACCTGAGCCTTGGTGTTGTGCAAGTTCCTCCCAGGGTCCAGCAAGAGTTTTCCTTTACTTTGATCAGCTCACCCACTTCCAAATGAAACAAGAAAGGATGACAATCTCTCCTCACAATCTTCTACAAGGAAGTCCTAATCTCAGCAGCATCTACCCTTAGGAATTTTCAGCTTTCAACCTCCCCTCCCTCTGGCCCAATGCATGTATTTATAGTGCTGTAGAGGAAGTTAATCAGGTCCACCATCAATGGGATAAGCCCCTCTTTGGGTGGGTTAGCTCCCCTCTTGATGGGATAAGTTCCTCTTCCATAGGGATACATGAACCATCTGGAGGCGCTCCATACACGTCAAACAAGCTTCTAGAATGCTCTAGAAATAACCACAAGTAACGTTTTTGGAGTGAAAATTGCGCTTATTGACCTTTACAGGAGTACGCACCAATTGCTTTATAGACAGAGCATACAAGTACGCAGGTATTGTGAACTTGGATTGCGTACCCGCAGGTAAGGCTGAGAGAAACTGCGTACCAGAGATAACTTGACTTTCAATGACTTTTCTCTCTTTCTTTGAGTTTGACATGGAAAGCAGAGGCATGAGACTTGCCAAGAAGGATAGTATGACAGTTGATGGAGCCATACTGACTGCAAATAGTCATGGTGACATTTTTTAGTGTAACAGGAATGCCAAGGTACCGAAAGACCTGGAGGCCACGAAAAGTGTGCTCCAGACCCCACTCCTCCCCGACGGTATAATGTTTGAAGGTCCACCTTTGGGATGAATACTGACCATGAAGTTTGAGGATTGGGACCTTGCAGACAGTGAGAAGTTCCCACACCTAGCCACGGAAAAGATAATGAAGCTAAAATGGTTGTGCAGTGTGGAGAAGGTTGGGTTACTCCATCTGCGATGGATACCCCACTACCACCGCACGCCCATCACTATTTTCATCGTTAGGTAACTACTATGCCTGGTGCATCATGGGTATCTCTAGCTGGAAGATCCTATTCCCATCAGGGGCAACCTAATTGACAAAATTTCTTGCCTGCCTTTCAAAGGACACGACCCCAGGACCATGGCGGGTAAAAGAAATGACTTGGCCCTCACAGAAGCTATGAAGACCAAGTGGGGGTACACAATCACAAGCATTAAGGACAAAGGGGTGTGCATAGACACCCAGCTGCTGGTTGAAAAAATAATGAGGAAATGTCACACTGATGAAGTGCCAGCATCTGTGATTGTGCTGGCAGAGCAATGCACAGAGGGGGTCCAGTCCAACTGGGCGCAATTCCTCTGCGAGGAGTTTTTGATGAACTATAGGGAGGTCCAGGAGTAGGGTAAGACGTTCCACTATGCATGGTTGCTCTTATCCATCCCACTGGTTGCAGGGTAACTATCAGAGGACAACCAGTTCCCCAGTGTTGAGGGTGATCTCCCCGAAGCCGTGAGGTACACCTTGCTTTGGGCTACAAAATATGCGAAGAGGATTCGCGAGACGAAGGTGTTCTGGCTGTTTATGGAGGTGAGCATCCAAATGTGGATCAATAGAAGGTCACGCATGTCTCCTATGGTTCATAACAGCTTGTAGAGTGTGGCAAAGTTCATGGCATATATGCATAACCTGTATATCCAGGCGTGCAAGGATCCAGCGCAGAAATGGGTGAAGCTTATGATGCAATCTTTGCAATAATGGAGTCATGGCCTCCAGAGTGGCGCGCCTCAGACTTGGCAGAAATGGAGAAATTCACAGCCCAACAAAGAAAGAAGGAAACTAAGCTGTGCATCGTGCAACTGGCTAAAAAAAAATGCCAGGAACAAGTAGCAGCCGCACAACAGAAGACAGTTGATGTAGCAGCAGCAGCGTAGATGGAAGAAACCACAACAACACAACCAAGTGAGCCAGAGGAGGGACAGGAGATGTCCACAGAGCAGTAGACTGGGGAAGTAGACAGGACAGAAGAATGCACGGACCCCGATTCCGCATCGACCGAAATTAAGCGGCTACGCGGCCCTATGAAAATAACTCCCAGGAAGAAGGTAAAAGTGACAAAGATGTCCATCAACCCGATCACGCTCACAAAAGGTGATCTATTTAACATAAGCGAAACGCTTCGTGAGGTCACAAAGGATGTGCTCTAAGAACTAAGGATGGAGCAGAACATTCTGTTGGGGGTGCTCAGAGTGCAGTTACAAGGCTTACAGAGACAGACCCCCCAAACAGGTACAATGGCTTAGTATGTCGCAGCAGGAACCGCTGAGGCCAAACAGACACTGCGCACCCGTATGGAAATCCCTTTCGTATTGCTCGAAGGTGCGCTAGCAATAGTAAGTTAAGGTGACCAGTGTGCGATAAGCAACATGAAAGGCATCGGCTTGAACTTGGCCACCCTATCGTGTGCAATTCTGTACCAACTACAGGATGGGGTCATGTTGGGTCCCTATAATACTAGTGATTACCCCATTACTATTGTAGTTATACCCCCTATTTATATTGTTGTGCCCCTATTACCCCCATATTGTTATTTCTGTGCCCCATAGAATCCCTCTATTGTTATTTTTGTGGCTTTATATTATTATTGTTAGGTCGGCTGGATTATAGTGTGACTCCTTAGACTCCTATATATAGAAAGGAGGTTTTGTCATTTGTATCATCCAAGAATTGTTCATTTATGTAATGTAAAGGAGGTTTCCCCCTCGAAGAGGCTGAATTCTAAGGCGTGGATCTCTCTTTTCTATCTTTTTGTGAGCTGGTTTCATAACATTTGGTATCAGAGCTTTGGATTCTAGGGTTTCGCTGCTCCAAACAGGTCATCGTGGCATTTTCGCTATAACTTTTTTTCTGTGACGTTTCAGAAGTCGCAAAAAAAAACCCATTTGAGAAGAATTGGCGCTGAACCTTGGGTGTGAGTTTCAGAGATTTTCGCGCGATATTTTCGGAGATATGATCTGAGGAAGTTGGCCTTTTTGCAGACTCCTGAATTACATTCAAAACAGGTGACCTGGGGAAAATCGTCATAACTCTCTCTCTGAGGATCGGATTGAAATTTCGTAAAAAGGTACAGAAAGAGGACGGACTGTAGTTTCTTTTCTGTGAGTTTCAGATTCAAAGGTTGAAACAGTGACTCGTGGCACGTCGTACAAGTTCGCCCTACTGAATCAGTCTAAAAGCAAGTCACTGTGGGAGATTTCACATAACTTTTCCTTGGAGAATCCAATTGGGCTCAGACTTGTGGCATTGGAAAGAGGACGCAGAAGGCTACTACAGGTTGCAATCTCAGAATTGGATGATTTGAAATTACAGAGATACATCAGATTCAATATCAGGCTTCTATAAAGTGAAAAAAGGTGTGTAGTTTTTTTTTTAATTTTTTTGTAAGCTTGGTTTAACGGAATTCAAAGGGCATAGTAAAGCATTATTATCGGTAACTGATGCCCCGAGGAAAGAAAATGCAAAAACCTAGTAAGGAACCTGAAAGCTCTAGCATGACTCATGAAGAAGAGGAAGAAATGCTACATGATATATCAAAATTACAAGAACAAGTGCAACAAATGTCACGCTCACAAAAGCTAACAGAAGCTAAGATAAATGGCGTGGAATCTAAGATAAATGGCGTGGAATCTAAGATGAAGGGCATGGAAGCTAAGATGGATGATTTGAAGACAGATTTGAAGACAAACATGGCAGATTTGAAGACAGATTTGAAGACAGACTTGGCAGATTTGAAGACAGATTTGACAAATTTTCTACAAGAAATACTTACTAATGGTGAAAAGGTAGTAAAGGAAACTCATGATGAGAACAAAAGAAATGTTAATCATGATTCCATAGACTCTAATGTTGGATCGAAGACTCACCATGTTCCAAAAATCGATATGAGGAAGTTTGATGGCAAGGATCCCGCCACATGGATATTACAGATGGAGCAATTCTTCGATCTCAATAATGTGCAAAACACACAAAAGGTACGTATGGCAACTTTATATTTGGAACCAAATCAGTTTGTATGGTATCAATGGCTTTGTTCTCGTAAACAATTTATCACTTGGGCAATTTTTACGGAAGAATTGATAGCACATTATGAGGATACAAAAAGCAACACTTTTTTTAGCCAATTGATAAGTCTCAAACAAAAGGGTTCAATAATGGAGCACATTGAGGAGTTCCAAAAATTGAACATAAGGGTAAAAGATATTCCAGAGGAGCATAGGATTGATGTGTTCATAGGGTCTTTAAAGGATAATATCCAACATGATGTGCGCCTTTGGGAACCTGATTCATTAGAGAAGGCATTCAGGTTAGCAAGAAAAATGGAAAGCAAAATTATGGCAACTAGGAAGCATACCATTCACAACTATAAAGACGGAAGTGTTGTTGCCCATAGTCTTCCACAACCTACAAGGTTGACACCACAACAATTGGAAGAAAAAAGAGCAAAAGGGCTTTGTTACAATTGTGATAGCAAATACACAAAAGGTCATAAGTGTGCTGAGAAGAAATTATTCTACATAGATTGTGAAGAGGAAGAAGAAAAGGAGCAAGAAAGGTCAAAAGAAGAGGATATATTCCAGGAACAAAGCCTAGATGAAGAACAAATAAATCCGACCATATCTTGTAATGCATTGG
The DNA here is from genome assembly GCA_031772625.1 of Pinus tabuliformis. NCBI lineage: Eukaryota > Viridiplantae > Streptophyta > Pinopsida > Pinales > Pinaceae > Pinus > Pinus tabuliformis. The sequence goes on along the minus strand of CM062809.1, from coordinate 1,230,608,100 downwards.
CGGGAATTACCACTCCTCAAACCATCAAGATAGAAGGACAAATCAAGAAGAAAAAGGTAATAGTGTTGATTGATTCAGGAAGCACCCACAATTTTATTCATTGTAGGGTAGCAAAAGAATTGAATTGCTTCCTATATCCAGCACCAGAGTGTCAAGTGATGATTGCAAATGGAGGAACAATAAATTGTTCTGGAAAGTGCCATAATATCAAGCTATCCATGGGAGAATATGTATTGACTAGCCCAATGCTTTCCATTCCAATGGGAGGTGCTGATGTTGTACTAGGAGTCCAATGGCTACAATCCTTGGGTACAATAGCTTTTAATTTTCAAGAACTTTTCATGAAATTTTCTGTGGAAGGAAAGGAAGTTGAATTAAGGGGTATTGCAGGGAAACCAGGAAAGATAATCAGCTCTAATGGCATGACAAAGCTTCTAAAAAAGGAGCAAAGAGGTGTAATTGCACAATTATGTTCGCTAGATGTTTCCACATTGGAATCATCTATTTCTCCAGATCTCCAAAAAGTCCTGGACAATCATTCCAAGGTATTTGAGACTCCCAAAGGTCTCCCACCTATGCGTGATCATGATCATGCTATTCATCTGATTCCAGGAAGTGTTCCTCCAAACATCAGGCCGTACAGATATCCATATGTCCAAAAAAGTGAAATTGAACGTATGGTTGCAGAAATGCTAGAGGCTGGTATAATTCAACCGAGTCAAAGTTCTTTCTCAGCTCCAGTAGTATTGGTGCACAAGAAGGATGGATCATGGCGCATGTGTCCAGATTATAGGGAGCTCAACAAGCTCACTATTAAAGATAAGTTCCCCATTCCTGTTATTGATGAATTACTGGATGAATTGCATGGATCAATTTACTTCACCAAGTTGGATCTTCGTTCGGGATATCATCAAATCAGAATGAAGATTGAAGACATTCCGAAAACGGCATTTAGAACTCATGAGGGTCATTATGAATTTTTGGTCATGCCTTTTGGCCTTACCAATGCACCTTCAACATTTCAAGGTTTGATGAATTCAATTTTCAAACCATTCCTTAGAAAATTTGTGTTAGTATTTTTTGATGATATACTAATCTACAGCAAGTCTTGGAAGGATCATGTTGAACATGTTGACAGGGTGCTACAACTATTGGAGGAGAAACAATTATATGCAAAAAGATCCAAATGTTTCTTTGGAGTCCAGGAGGTGGAATATTTGGGTCATATTGTATCTCATGAAGGAGTTAAGGTAGACCCTAGCAAAATTAAAGCCATTAAGGAATGGAAAATCCCCACATCCATAAAGCATCTGCGAGGATTTCTTGGGTTGACAGGGTATTATCGCAAGTTTGTTAAGAATTATGGGAGAATAGCAGCACCTCTAACAACATTATTGAAGAAAGATTCATTTTCATGGACTTCGGAAGCAACAAAGGCCTTTGAACATCTTAAAGAGGCAATGTGCCAAGCACCGGTCTTAGCTACACCGGACTTCACAAAAACCTTTATTGTGGAATGTGATGCTTCAGGAAATGGAATTGGTGCTGTTCTAATGCAAGATGAAAGACCCATTGCTTTTGAAAGTCGTCCAATCAAGGGAAAGTTTTTAAGCAAAGCTATTTATGAGAAGGAAATGTTGGCAATACTCCATGCACTTAAGAAATGGCGACCCTACCTAATGGGAAGACACTTCAAGGTAAAAACGGATCATGATAGCCTTAAATACTTTTTAGAACAAAGATTATCCTCTGAAGAGCAACAAAAGTGGGTCACAAAGATGTTGGGTTATGACTTTGAAATCATCTACAAAAAAGGGAAGCAAAATGTGGTGGCAGATGCACTCTCAAGAAAGGATGAGGATGTGGAAGCATTGTTGTGTGCCATTTCTATTATCCAACCAGATTGGATAAACGAAGCAAGGGAGGAATGGAAGAATGACGAAGAAGTGTGGGCACTTATTCGAAAGCTACAACAAGATTCCAGTACTTCTGATACATTTAGCTGGCAAAATGATTCGTTATGGTACAAAGATCGCTTATACCTCTGTAAGAATTCCCAGCTAAAACAAAAGATTCTTATGGAATTGCACACTTCTCCCTTAGGAGGGCACTCAGGATTTTTAAAAACTTACCACAGGGTTAAGAAGGAATTTTTTTGGGATGGCCTTAAATCAGATATTCAAAAGTTTGTGGCGGAATGTTTGGTTTGCCAGCAAAATAAAGTTGAAACAATTAAGACACCAGGTCTATTACAACCTTTATCCATTCCAAGCCAACGTTGGGAGGAGGTTTCAATGGATTTTATCACAGGTTTACCCAAGTCTGAGGGAAAGAGTGTCATCATGGTGGTAGTTGACAGACTTACCAAGTATGCACACTTTTGTGCATTATCACATCCATTTAAAGCCAGTACAGTTTCTACTGCATTTATGGAAACAGTTCAAAAGCTACATGGAAACCCAAAGATTATTGTAAGTGACAGAGATCCCATTTTCACTGGAAATTTTTGGACAGAATTATTTTCTTGTCTTGGTACTCAGTTAGCTCATAGCTCATCTTATCATCCTCAATCTGATGGGCAAACTGAGATAGTAAACAAATGTTTGGAAGGATATCTTCGTTGCTTTGTATCTGATAAACAGACACAATGGGTCAAATGGTTGCCTCTGGCTGAATGGTGGTATAACACTTCCTTCCATACAGCAACAAAAATGACCCCATTTATGGCACTTTATGGGTATCAACCACCATCCATCACATCATATTTAAGAGAAAATTCTAAGGTTCAGGCAGTGGAACATCACATCGAACATCAACAACAAGTCCTCCAACTCTTAAAGGATAACCTCGTGTTGGCACAAAATAGAATGAAACAACAGGCAGATCAACATCGCAGTGAAAGAAGTTTTGATGTAGGTGATTGGGTATTCCTACGGCTACAACCATATAAGCAAATGTCCCTAAAGCAAGCTAAGAAGGATAATAAATTATCACCAAAGTATTATGGTCCGTACAAGGTGTTGGAAAAGATTGGTACTATGGCATACAAATTGGAGCTTCCTGCAGCTTCTCGATTGCACCCAGTTTTCCATGTTTCATGTTTAAAGAAGGTTATAGGTGACAAGCTCCCAATTCAAACAATATTGCCAGAACTTGACGAGGAAGGAAAAATTATATTGGAACCAGAAGCAATCACAGAAACAAGAACTCGACAGCTACGAAATCGATCAATTTCAGAGTATCTTATCAAGTGGAAGAACTTATTCGCTGAAGATTCCACATGGGAGGATGAGAATTTTATGCAGAAGTATCCAGAACTGTTCAAGCGTTGAGGACAACACTTTTTTGAAGGAGAGGGGCATGTTGGGTCCCTATAATACTAGTGATTACCCCATTACTATTGTAGTTATACCCCCTATTTATATTGTTGTGCCCCTATTACCCCCATATTGTTATTTCTGTGCCCCATAGAATCCCTCTATTGTTATTTTTGTGGCTTTATATTATTATTGTTAGGTCGGCTGGATTATAGTGTGACTCCTTAGACTCCTATATATAGAAAGGAGGTTTTGTCATTTGTATCATCCAAGAATTGTTCATTTATGTAATGTAAAGGAGGTTGCCCCCTCGAAGAGGCTGAATTCTAAGGCGTGGATCTCTCTTTTCTATCTTTTTGTGAGCTGGTTTCATAATAGGTCATCTCAGAGCTTTGCACCCGGAAAGGCCACGCGATCTAGGTCCTGAATGAGAAGAAAATCAACATGGACCAGCTCAGCCTCCAACGTGATGAGTTGGTTGTACAGGCTCATGGACTGGAGCAAGCAGTAGAGGATGCATGCAGGATCATTCCAGAGTTGGTTGTGCTTGCAGAGCTACCAGTAGTAGAGCAGGTCCATAGATTGGTGGCCGGAGTCCATGAGGCTAGGGAGGAAATGACAAAGGTTCATTTGGAGCTAAACTTGCAGATCACGGAGCTGCAATTGAAGGCGTAGCCCTCCATGCCCCCAGAAGTTAGAGAGAAGCGCACCTACGCTATCTAGATGGGGTTGGAACAAATTGGCCGGGCAACACAGGATTTCACTAAGATGTTGGAGCTAGCACTAACCATACTTACGCACCTGCAGGAAGACCTGAATCTACAACACCTAGAGACAGAGGCATGTGAGTTGCAGTAGGAGTATGATAGTGTCTGAGGCACCATGCAAACGATTGTCCTTACTTAATGACTTCCCAGACTACAGCAGGCAAGGGCATTGAAGGACCAATTAGATACCACATGCCAAAAAGAAGCCTTGTTTAAAGCACCCATTCAACCATGGATCGATGAGGCTTTCGCAATTACCACCACCATTGAAGGGAAGCTGGTGCAGATGCAGGAACTTTATACGGTTGGATAGGAATGTGACCCTGCTCACGAAGGTTCATAGATACGTGTGCGACAAGTACAACAGACAATAGAGCAGTGTGCTATGGACACCCAAGCTGTGAGAGACCTGTTGGATGGAATTCACGCAAAGATCGCTACACTAGTAGAGTGACTCAGGATGAGTCACGATGATTTTGTTGGGGGTCTGTTAGGCAGGTGATCCCCCGACAACATGTTTTTGGGACTTAAAGCCCGAGTTTTTGTTAGTGTCATGTAAAGACTCTGCGAAGTACGGGCGTGGAGCGCGAAAGTCTAGGATGAGTCATAGGGTTGTCTGCCCTAAGAATTGTAAAATAATGTAATTTAATGTAAAGTTGTGTCAGCCTACCCATGGTATAAAGACCATGGGATTGTATAAATACAGCGAGGCTCTAAGTGTAAAGGAAGTTTTTGGGGGAAAAAAGGAAGTATATAGTTGTGAAGGTATGGTTAGAGAATAGAAGTGGATCGTAAGCGTATTGGGTCGTAGTAGTAGGAAGAGGCTCTGCAGCTGAGTGCGTAGAGGCTTAGTAGAGTCCGCAGCTGAGTGCGTGGACCCCTGCAGCTAAGTGCACAGGGCGTAGTCAGGTCTGTAATTGAACTAAACTTGAAAAGATCATTAATAAAGATATGTTGGATTCGAAATATTGTGCATCTGGTCGTGGATCTATATTTTTATTATGCATTAAGTGTAATCTATTTATTTATGTGTGCGCACTTGATAAACACTTGTTTGAATGTTTATGCATGAAAATATTCTAAGTCATTAGTGAACAAAACCTAATTAAGGAAGACTTGGATAATCAACACAAGTCGCGCTGTGGTTAGAGTTGCGCGAAGGCAGTAACACAGGACGTAACGCGCCCGTGGGTGTGTGTAGCCCAGTAGGTGCTAGGCTTGGAATGTGTCCCTATCACCACATATCAAACATCCATAGGGTGCGGAAACCTGGTTCCAGCACCCTGCCATACTATTTCGGGTGAGACCTCAGTCTGCACTCCACAGACTGTTGCCGAAAGGGCCAGTAGTACCTAGATTTGCTTGGCTAAATCACTTCTGAACCTATGCCAGGGCCCACTAAGCCAACACTAATTGATAGGGACAAGTACCAATTGATTTCTTTATGGTAAGCCTGTCTGCCCTCAAGGCATTTACTAGTTTTTTGTTCCATGTTTTCTTGTTATCATCTAACAATTTTTTGATGATATTTACCAGACTTTTGTTTGAGGATTCTGCTAGTCCATTTCCTTGAGGGTAATAAGTTGTGGAATGGCCCATGAATATATGATATTTACTACATAAATCTATCATTTTTCTGGATTTGAAAGATGCTACATTATTAGTTATGATCTTGGTTGGGCATCCAAGCTTTGATAGGATGTTGGCCTCAAGGAAGGTTATTATAACAGTGTTAGTAGCTTACCTTGAAGGTATGGCCTCTATCCATTTCGTAAAATAATCTATGGCAGTAAGGATCCATTTGGGTTGGGCAGAGGAAGGTGGGTGGATTTCACCAACGAAGTATAGAGCCCATTGTTGAAAAGGTGCTTCAGCAGAGATTGGTTTTAGGGGCAGGGGTAGAAGCTTTTTCTTTCCTTAAAAAATTTGACACTTATGGCAGGAGGATAAATATATCTTTACATCAAAAAACAAAGTAGCCAAATAGAAACCAACTCTAAGAAATTTGTCAGTAGGGGTATTCTAGTAAAGATGTCCTCCATAGTCACTTGCATGAAACTCTTCTAACACTTTGTCAGATTCTTCTTTCAATAAATAGTTGAGAAGAATACCTTCATGATTCCTCCAAAACAAAGCTTTATCTACTATGCAAAATTTTAAGGATTTCATTTTTAAAACCTGCTTTTGGTCCTGGATAATTGAGGAGGAGCTTGTAGATTTAGTAAAACATATATGATATCAGCATACCATGGTGATTCAATAAAGGCCTGGCTGATTGGTGGAGTTGCCATCTTCTATTCATTATCCATTTCTGCAATAAAATTTATATCTAAGGCCTAATAGTTCGATTCATCCATGAGCTTGGCTAAACCTTGGACTTTGATTAACATTGTTGGTTTGATTTCTAGGTCATATTCCAATATAGTAGTGATCGATTTCTCTCTCTTTCCATTCTGACCTTCCTGAGTTAGGATGTCCTTGACTACTGAATTAGGGACATAGGCTACTATATGAGAATATAAAATGTAAACTCTGAAATCTTTGATAGCTTTGACCAAAGCAAAGGCTTGTTTTTCCATTATGTTTTGTTTTAAGGGGGCATCTCTCAAGGCTTTGCTAAAAAAGGCAATAGGTTGTTCATAACCCTGATCATTTTTCTGCAGTAAAACTGCAGCAATTGTATGTTCTGAAGCAAAGGAAAATAAAATGAAATCTCTGTCAAATTTTGGACTGATCAAAACTGGTGTTTTAGTTAAGGCTAGCTTAATGTCTTCAAAGGATTTCTTAGCCTCAACGATCCATTTTATGGTTGAATATTTTTTCAACATATTGTTCAGTGATCTAATTAATTCTGTTAGGTTAGAACTAAATCTCCTAAGAAAGTTAATTTTCCCTAAAAAGGCTTGTAATTCCCTGATGTTCCTAGGATGTTGTATCTGTAAGATGGCTTCTATTCTTGCAGGATCTATAAAGATACTATATTTTGAGATTATATACCCTAATAAATTTCCCTCTTCTAACCCAAATAAAGATTTCTTTAGGTTTAAAGAAATTCCATACTTCCTGCATTTGATGAAAATCTGCCTTAGATGATATATGTGTTGATTATCAGATTTTGAGAATACAATGATGTCATCTAAATATATTACTAGGAGTTCATGAATTTCCTTAGAAAAATATATGTCCATGGCTCTTTGGAAAGTGGCCCTTGCATTCATTAATCAAAAAGGCATCTTCACATACATGAATGTGCCCTAGGGGGTAGTAAACGCAGTTTTGGCTTGGTCATTCAAGTGAACTAGGGTCTGATTGTAACCAGAAAACCCATCCAATAATGAGATTTTGGTTGACCCAACTACCCTTTGTAAGATATGATCCATTTTAGGGAGAGGGTAATTGTCTTTGAGTGAAACTTTACTAAGATTTCTGAGATCAACACAAAGTCTGATCTCACGAGTTTTCATCCTGGTTGGCACCAAATTTGAAACCTAATCAGAGAATCTGATTGGTGCTATTATCTTGGCCTCATACATCCTTCAGATTTCCTTATCAATAGAAGGTAATAGGATGGGAGTAATCCTCCTAAGCTTTTTTCTGAAAGGTTTATGGTTTTCTTTTATGGGGTTGGTGTGTTGTATGATGTTGGTGTCATAGGACTTGAGGTCCTCATAACTCCAAGCAAAGACATCTTGGAATTATTTTAATAATTCAAGGTATTTCACTTTTTCGGTAGTTGGTAATGACTTCGAATGTTTGATTAATTTTGGATTTTCGTTAATGACTATATTACACTCCTCTATATCAGATTTTAAGGCTTCCTTCTTTGGTTTTCTAGGGACATTATTTGAGTCAAACAAGTCTTCCAAAGGAGTTAATCCTTTCGGCAAAAAATTGTCTTTGAGATTAATGACTTCAGAGTCTTCGTTAATTATCTCATCAATCTCAATTTACTTTAGGTTTTCTACATCTGATCTTGTAAATTTAGTGGGATGAAATCTATCTATCTTTTCATCTTCTATTTCATTAATTTATATTTCATCTTTAAACTCAGGATCTAATGTATGTCAGTATATATATTACTATTTACAAATTCTTCTTCTAAGGTTAAAAAATTGTTTATCTCGTTGTCATTAGAAAATCCTTTCCCTTTTTTCAAGTTATCTGGGATAGCAGGTCTATGCCTGACCTCAGCAGTATACTAATGGTTAGGTTGAAATGGTAACTTACAAGTACTAGCAAACATTGCTAAACTATGAGCCTGGATATTATGTTTCATTGGGATGACTGCAAGCTTATTTTCTAGCAAAGTATTCATTATTCGTACAATTGTCCCTCTATAAAAACTTAATATAGGGTCTTTGGTCATATATACAACATTAATTTGTTTTATAACTTACTCAGAGTCTCCCATGACAAAAACTCTTTTGGCTCCTAAATTCATAACTAGTTTGAGACCTAAAATTAGGGATTCATACTCAGCCATGTTGTTAGTGCATTTAAAATTCTGTCTCTAAGCATGGCCCTCAGAGTGATCATTATCCATATTGTATATCCATACTCCTACTCTTGCTCCTAACTTATTTACTGATCCATCAAATTCAAGATGCCATAGTATCTCATGTTCATAATTTTCACTATCTAGTGGAACAAAATTTTCATTATCTGTTGTATTTTGATTATCTTGTTTGTTGGAAAGCTCTTGAGTTTGGACAATTTCATTTTTAGCTGTAATTGCAATGTATTTTGGTTCTGAAACAATACTATTTGAAGTAGTTTGTTGTGTTTGTTCAAAATTATACAAAATAAAAGAATCAATGTACGAATGCATGGAGTAGATAGGAATTTTTTTAGGCCTATCCTAGCTACTCACCACATATTTCATTAGGGTCTCTCTGTACAACTTTTTAGGTTGTCCGAAAACAGAGATTGTGGCATATGACATGTCCAATTGTAAATATCCTTGGAGTTTAGCTCCCCATGATCTAGACAATAGCATGCCATATTTGGGTGGGATGTTAGCGACTACTATATCCATGAGAATGCTCTTAGAAGGATATTGTACTAAGGTAACACATAGGTCTTTGATTAATCCTAGACACTTTACTTGACTTGAGTCAAATGAAAATAAGTCCTTGTAAGGTCTTGTAATGTCTAAGTTTAATTTTTCCATAACTGATTTGGGCATTAAATTGTGTGAGGCCCCAGAATCTAACATTGCATTGTGTAAGATTTTATCATGAATGCTAAGGCTACTATAAAGTGGTGGTACCCCTCCTTCTACTAGTTTGTCGTTAACATCAAGACCAAATATAACTTATGGTTGATCATCAAACAAGTTGACGGAATATTCATTCTCAACAATGTTTAAGGTTTGGTTTATTTGAGACTTATAGATTTCACTTTTAATTAGTTCTGTTAAGGGAACTGAAATTTTTAGTTCAGCTACCTCTGCTCCCAAATTGAAAGTAAAAGGGGCTTTTTTTGTTTTAGGGCTTGGAATTTTCATAGCAGGAATTGGAGTAGGTTGGCCTTCTTTTTCTGTATTTGGGGTCTTTTTATGTGGATTTTCTAATATGGTGTTTGGAGATTTTTCCACTGTTTCCTTGGAGGGGATTGAAGTGGATGGTTGATCATTAGGGGGTTGATTAGGGGTTATATCTACAATGGTGGGACCAGGAGGGTTCTAGTTTGGTCTAGGGAGGATTTGGAGAGTTTTAGTAACTGGAGCTGCTTTGATTTTCTTGGGTTGATTTGGCATTGTTTTCTTGGTTTGGTTAGGAGTATCAGTATTATTTTTACTCCTTAAGTTACATTTTTTGTGGACTTCAAATATGGAAGAATCATATCCTTTTTTATAATCAAATGATTCTCTAGATTGGGTTTACAATTGGTGCAGCATATGCAGTTCCCGCTCATCTTGGGTCAAGAAGATAGTATCCTCATCATCCAATCCCATCAAGTTAATTTGTGTGCCTTGTTCAGGGTCATCTGAATGAGATTTTTCAGCATAGATTTCTTGAAAGGGAGGCCTAATATTCTGATCAAGTCCATTCTTTCTAGTATTTTGATTCTGATTCTTTCTAAAGTTTGGGTTTCCAACTGGAGGTGCCTGTTGATTATCCCATTGAGGCTTCCTCTCCATATTATACATCCTATCCATAAGATTTTCCATACTTCTTGTTAGAACATCTATTTTAAGGTCAGAGGGTGAGGCTTCATCTTTCACAAATCCTCTCCTTTCATTCCTAATTCTAACTCTTTTTGCTAGAAAATTGGCTTCTACACTAACTACTGCACTCTGCATGTCTTCTAAAGTTGGGGGATTTCTCTCTCTAAGTTGGAATGCCATATCAGTATCAAACCCATCAGGAAATTTTATTAATGCTAAGTCAGGTGGGGGTCTAAGATTCATTGGTATTGTGTTATATATATATATATATATATATATATATATATATATATATATATATATTGTTAAATCTGGTGCAATAATCCTAGACTGTTTCATTAGGTCCTCTTTTAATATTTTTGTACTCTGAAAGGATTTGCAAAGGGTTCTTTTTCTTTTCCCATCTATTTAAAAATTGCTGATAAAATATATCTAGACTATCTATGCTATTAGCAGGTAACACTCTGAACCATTTCCTAACATCACCGGCTAGAGTCTGAGCAAAAAATCTCATTTTAACATCTCCAATATCAATTTCATGCAATTCAAAGTAGTCAGTCATTTTGTTTACATGATGTTGTGTTGTATAAGGTCCTATGCCATCAAATTGGACAATTTTGTTTTGGTAGTCTTGTGGCATGGCACTAAGTGGGGTAGGTAACACAAGAGGAGCATATCTATTTTCCATGGCTCTAAGTTGGGCAAGGCTAAGATGTGGGGTTGAGGTACTTGGAGATGATATAGTAGTCGATGGGGAACTAGGAATAGTAGGTGATTGATGAGTAATGGTAGGTTGGTAGGGAAGTGAAGGTATAAATGGAGGTGGGGAATGAAATTTAGAGGTTGAAGGGAATAATGATGAACTAAGCGTGGTGGACACTGGTTTAGAAAGCTCGTGGATCTTAGCAGTAGTAAGGGATGACAATGGGGAATTCAGAATATATTCATCAATTGACTGGTTTGCATTTTGGACTTCAAGGTCTACAATAAACTCTGGATCTAGAACTATGTCATCAAGTGCACTTTCAGACCTAGTTCTAAATATGGAATGGTCAAATGACACATCAAAGGGAAGCTCTTCTAAAATCAACCTCTCATCAGGGCATGAATGTGCTTTGATTGAAGGTGTCAGACTGATTGAACTTTCTTGTCTTTTGGGTCTTCTCAAAAGTAGGTTGTGATTATCCACTATTGGGGCAGGGTTTGGATCTGGATTAGTTGTAGTATAGTGAGTTCTCCTTGAAGCCATAATTTCAAGCTTTTCCAATTACTTTCTTTTTTGTGAAATTTTGTAAATAACTTCTAATGAACCCTTCAAGAGGCTTGAAAGAAATATCTAAAATTTTCTCAAAGGTTTATTAAGACTAAGGACTTGAGGCTCCTAGTATGGTTGCCACTATGTTATCACTTAGACTTTTCCTTAGAAGTTATCAGAAGAAGTAATAAACAGAGGTAACCACAAACCAATCTTTTAAGTATAGGCTCTAGCTAACCGATGACTCAGAGAGGGCTCTCTCTATATAATTTAGCTTTGTTTTTATGGGATTTTAGGCTAGTTCTTAATGTTTGTCGGGGGTTTGGTTTTAAATTTAAGGTTGGGTGGTGGAATTCTTGGAGTAGATGGATAGAGCTAGGTATTCGAGCCATTGGACTATGGAGTCAACAAATTGATAGCACAACTGGACCAAATCATTAAAGGGAATGTTCACAGGGCAGGCTAGCAAAGTAAAATGCAAATCTTTAGGCCTAATGGGTGAAGTAATTCTAACCAGGGTGAAAGGGCACTTAAGAATCCTTGGATGGGATCAGAATGAAGAACAGAGGATGATCATGAACGGGCAATTAAGAATCCTTTGTTATAGATGGATAGGGGTTATCTAAACTAAGGGCAGTCAAGAATTCCTTAACTTAGATTTATGAGGAAGACATAAAATCATGCATAACAGTCAAGACAAAGTTCATTTAAGCAATTTCTGAAATATCATTCCTGTCTATACATTTAGATCTTATAAATTTACACAAAATACTATGGAAAAAACATAAGGAAAAACAAAATTGAACATGGGAGAATACTTATTTGTATTTCTCTTTACACAAGAATCCTGTAAAATATCTGATCTTTATTCCTTGATCCACCCAGCCAATCCAGTCATTGATACAATAGAATTTTGATTTGAGAGAAAAAGTCTATAGAAATGTCTTGGAATCCACCCTACATACTTCGAAATATGAAGTATATATACAAAAATATTTACAAAATATCTCAAAACAACTTGAGATTTAATTTAGGGAATAAAAATAGCTTCTTGCATGAAGATAGAGACAGATGTTGAATTGCTTCATGTTGTCCCTTTTATTGTGGCGCTGCTGGCTATTTCAGTTGAGTTGGAGCCCTTTAAGCTAGCTTATATTTGTAGCACTTATATGTTGGAATCTTCTTGATTTTGATCTTTCAACTGATGCTCTTTGACCTGCTACTCTGATTTTACCTGATTAACTGGTTGCCTTCATTCACTGTGCAGTAATTTTTTGATGTAAATTTATTACAGTAAATCTGTCATTTTTTTCCACCATTCTGCATCAGGTAATTTTACATTCACCATCCTTCTGTAGATTTCATCTGCCTCTGTGTATTTTGAAAAATTTGGCTTGGTGAGGAACAAATGTTTCACCTCATGCTCTAGGAAAAACAAGTTCTCCAATGTGTCATATAACACTTTGCTTGTTGGTAGGGCTATAATGGCTGAAGAACTTGCTTGTTCCTTAGCCAATTTTATTAGTCTATCTCCATAGTCCAACTGGATCATGAGATTGTCATTGATGACTATATGACTGGGAAGACCTTTCTCCCTCAAAATCTGAAACTTAGCCATGAGCCTGTCAATGGCTATCTGCATGTTATGGCACTTCGCTTCTAAGTTAAGCATAAGGTTTCTTTTGGAAAGAACCTTCCTAATCTCCAGAATGGCCTCAGTCCTATCTTCTATGTTAATCTCATGGAGCTCATATCTATTCTTGCTGTTTAGGAAGTGGATGAGTCGATTGGCATCCTCTGGTTTATCCCCTAGTTCTTCCTTTACTTTCTGGATAGCTTCAGTAGCTATCTTTACTAATTTTGTCTGCTCAAATATTACTTGGATTGATGGCCAAATATCATTGACAGAGTCAATGATATTTTCCCACAACATCTCTTTGGTTTTTCCCAGTGGTTTCTGTAGTGTTAAATCCTTCTCTAGGATTTTGATTCTCTCACCCATTCTCTGAGCCTTCTGTGTTTCTTCTTTTTGCTTGAGCTGGGCAAGTTTGCAATAAGTTTCCAAACTTTCCACCTTCTCCTTTAACTTTTTAAGCTTTGTAGCCTGGATGGAAATATCTTACATGGCTTTCACAAGTTCTGCTGCTTTATCTACTGGTGCTCCTACTGTTGTTGTAGGCTCTGTGGTAACTGGAAAAGCTACGGGAGGTGGAACTATGGGTGCTAGTGATGTTGCCAATGTAGATGGAACTACTATAATATTGTAGGGATGAAATTTATAGAAGTTGTGGCCAAGTCACTTTGCTTCGACTGAATTAAAGTGTCCAACTCCTTCTATGTCTCCTTGAGTTGATCGTTCAACTTCAAGACCAAGTCCATGAGCTCTTCATGTCCTTGTTGTGCTTCTAGGAGTTCCCTTGTCTATGGGTGATGCATCTGGGGTATCTTTAGCTACTTCTTTAGTGCATCAATGTCATCATTTTTCCTTTTAATCAGTTGCTCTATAGCTTTTACATCTTTGGGATCATGTCCCAATTTAATCACTAAGTCCTCTAGGGAATTTATTCTAGTATCCTTGGCTTGTGAGGAGGCCTTCTCCAACTGAAATTGTGTTGATATATTGTTTAGGGAGTTTTGTAATTGGTGGGCAGTAATGGTCTTCCTTGTTAATGTGGAGTATATCATCTCCCATGTTTTCTTGTGTAGTTTAATCTGGTCAATGGGATGAATATCCCTTACGATTACTTCAAAATCCACATTTTTGAAATATGATGTTGCTCTTGGCTGCTGAGTGGTTGGCTTGATGAAAGTCATATGCATTTCCCCCTATTTTATATCAAAGGCAAAAATTAGCCTTGTTTGATTAGTGGTGATCATCTTCAGCTATTGGGCATATGTTTGGGCCTTAAGCCTCTCATTTCTAGCTTTGATCTATTTGTATCTTTCCTTAATATCTCAGTCCTTATCTACAGGAATTCTAAAGGAAGATACCTCAACACTTTGCTGCCTCATCAACATCTGAGTCTGTGACATGGAAGGCTCCTGCACACTCCCAGATGGAGTGATGGGTCAACGTCTTTCAACCTCTGTGTTGGTGACCTCAGTTGAGTCATCAGTAAATTATTGCTCAGAGGCTGGATTGGGCTTTTTCCTTTTGTTTGATTCTTATTGTGCATGAGAAATAGGCATTATTGAAGTGGAAAAACCTTATCTGTTCCTTTTTGGGACCTTCTCCTCATTCTGAGGAGTTTGCATGATTGGATGGGCACTTGAAGTAGTTGTTGGTTCTTCTGATGGTTTTGTCCTAGTTGACTATTCTGGAACCTGCAAGAAAGAACCCTCATCAAGTTGTTTTTGTAGGTCAATTAGAGCATTTTCTATGTCTATCTTGGTGCTATCCTGATCAATTAAGGTTCCTTCCACCCATTCTGATTGGTTGGCATAGGCTTCAATCTCAGGTATGGGATGGTGGATGAAAGGCCCTAGCTTGACCTTTTGTCTCTTCTTGGATATGAATTCCAAAGGGTCATATCTCCAAAAAAAACTCCTTTGAAATTTCATGCTTTGTAATATAGCCTCTGCTTCATGGCCTGCTTCTCTAGAGTTGCAAATGAAGGGGCCTAGTTGGTATTTTATTTTGAAATTGGCCTTCTTCTTAGCATTGACAAAATTTGTCTCATCAGTGTTAATAATCTGTCTGTAGTATTCTAGAGCAAATAACCTCATTGGGAGGTATCTTGGAAGTTTGTATGGTGCCAGCATGCAACCATAGATTCTGATTTCTGTATGGTTTTGGTACAAGTACCAATCACCCACCTTGGTCTATTTTGATAATTGAAGGACCCTTTTAATGTCTGCACTGATTCTTGGAGGAGGGCTTCCTGTTAGCATTGTCACAATTGGATGTACAAATAGGTCAATGAAGTCAGCATATGAATATGGGGACTGATATTTATGGATCAATGGAGTCCAGAAAATGACTGATCTAGGCTGACCCTTTGTGTCAAGCTTCTACAGGGTGAATGGGAATTTGTCTAACTGATAATATAGGAAAAGATGGTACAAAACAGAGGAGTATTTGAAGACTCTCTCATTTCTCATTCTAAGAAACTGGTCATGCATCATATCAACTATAAATTGGGCATAGTCATAGATAATAGCAAGAGGTTGCCCTGGAGTATAGATGGACATGAAAGACAGGACAATCTCATCAATGTATTCACTAGTGGTATAACCTAGGAAAGTTTGGAACATTTCTACCAATTTTGCAAAATTAAGCTTAGGGAACTGGTCTAATAAGGCTCCAATTGAAAGAGGAGTCAAGTTTTGGCTAGGCTGGAGTTGTAACATCTCACTTATAGATTCTGCAGTGATAGTGAATAGTATTGTCTGGTTAGGGGACATGACTGTTCTCTGACTTGGAATATAATTGGCATGGCAGTAATGCACAATTTCTGGGAAAATGTGAACTTGAGGAAATTGGTATTCAGGAAAATTCCACAGACCAGTTTCATTTGCATGGTTCAAGTACCTATCCCTACTTTGGAAGTATACTTTGAGCAGGGATTCTTGGACAAAGGTGTCCTTTATCTGAAAATATTTGTCGTCTAGGGGAAGGTGGTCCAGGTCTAGATGGGGAGTGGTGACAGGTCTTACATCCATGGCAATTGGGGCAGCCATTCTCAGTTCTTGTGGATTTGAGTATGGGGGGTAATTTGTATTTTTAGGGAAATGGTGTTCAACATGGAGTAGGTTTGAGTCCTTGAGCTTCTTTGATTAATTTTTAGCTTAACTAAGAAAACTTAGTAACTGGTTTCTTTGAATTTGACAGGGTAGTGGGTGAATACTGGTTTAAATACTTGGAAATGGGATGAAATGGTTTTGAACATGATGACTCACTACTGCAAATGTTTGAACGGTTTTTGTATAGGCTTGAAAGCTGACTGGGTGGTCTACTGCGTCTTTGGAGTGCAATTGGACATGAGTTGACGACTTCGACGTTCGTAGGTGGCGTGCATATATTCATAGGTTTACAATTGAAATTTCAGAGAAAACAAATGATTTGGGGCTTTTTGGCTTTATGTGCAAAAAGTTAGTTTTGGCAGGTATGGGGTGAATAGTGGTCATTTTGTCATGTAGCAGGCGGGTGGTAAACGATTTCTATCGTACTGCTTTTGGGCGCTCGATAGTATTTGGGAGGGGCCACCTGATTCCATTCATCGGCTAACACGTAGCATCGAAGGCCGAGGAAGAAACCACTTTATTGGGCGGGTAAAGGACAGATGTCAGGTTGGCCTGATATGGATAAGGGTCATTCGATGTGGGCGGAGACGATTGCACAGTGATCGGGTGGGGAATGAGTGCTGAGTGTAATGGGAGGGACCCAATGGGTTAATTGCGGTGGTATGGTGATTAATCATGGGTTAATGATGAACTTAGGTGGTGTGGGTGATTTGCGGCGTTTTACTTAACGTAATCGCGAATTGATCAGTTAATGAACTTTGTCGATGTTTGGGTGAAAATAATAGTTTATAGTTAAACTAGGGTGTAGGGTTAATTAACACATAGGAGCTATATATATACGGGGAAATGGGTTTTTCATTGGGATTTAATATAATAAAATTAGTAATTAATATGAAAAGATGAGCGGAAAAGGGAAAATCACTAAATAAATGCTCTTTTTGTGAATTTGATGTTTTTCACATATTAACATTAATACTTCGGGTAAAGTGTTTTGGTGGGTTTTTTATATGAAAATGCTTTATGTGGGGGGGAAATGCTTTTCCTAGGCAAAAGTGTTTTATCCTTAGGAAAGGAACATTATTTAGGAAAATGAATGAACTGAAGGGGGGATGAATTTTTATGAGGGGAATTTAGTACTTAATATGCATAAATCATTGAGCCAAGGATCCGCTCCCTCCAAAAGTCAAAGAAATGCTCTAAGCCTCTTTGACTTAAAGGTTTTAAGTACTTTGAACTTTATTTATGGGAAATTGGTTTAGTAAAAGGTGAAATGAATGGGGGAAGTTAATTAATTGACTTTGAAATCCAGTTGCATGCTTGATTTTCCATTCATATATAGAAATATGACGGAAAATGATAAATATACTTTTTTCTAATCAATCATCCTACTTCTGCAACCTTTCTCCTAATTACCCGTCTACTTTTCCTACCATTTTTACTTCACTTTATTAGGATGCATTTGAGCTAGCAAACCCTTATCAAATATTTTTATTTTTCTTTACAATAGTAAGGTAACTAAATCTAACCTTATTACATCCAAGGGCTCATATTAAACAGTTGAGCTCCTTTTATGTACTCTACCTATCTAATTATCTACCAAGGTTACACTGTTTGGCGAGATTTTTATTCTCTATCTATAGACATGACATTGAAAACATGAAATAGCCAAGTTTAAACATTTTTACTATCATGTATTGGGGCAAGGACCCCAAGCTTCACACAATCTTTTATTATGCATAAAAACAAATAGGAGTGGCATTTAGGCTTGCTCACTTTCATGGTCTTTTTTCTTTTCTTGGGGTTCATATTTTTCATCTTTTTAGACCTTTTTGTTCTTTTTGTCCTTTGATTATTATTTTAGGACATACCCTCTTTACATTTTTCTATTTTTTGAAAATGGAAAACATTTGGAAAAGCAAAGGCATGTACAATATTAAAAGGCTTAATCTCAGTCGTTCAAAATTATGACTCCTATTGGTATAGGAACCTAACACCTCCTTTGCTTCTTTGAATATTTCTTTTAGCCTGGGTAATGATGGACACTGTTCAGTATCATGATATTTGGTACAAATGGCACATGTCTAAACCATGTCTAGAGGGTATTCCTGTTGGTTGTGCTTCTTTCGACAACGTGGGCAGAAGATGGCCAAATTTTGTTCTGCTAAAGCTCGTTTATGTTTGGCTCGTATAAAGTCTAGATGTGTTGTAAGAGTGTCGAGGATATTCATCTTAAAATATTCTAGGAGGTTTCTAATCTCCATCCATGTTATACCTCCACTATGTGGTTTTCTTCCTCTGCTCATTGGATCTCGGCTAGACACTCCTGTACGTGCGATTCCTCACGAGAACCTGATACACAAATGAATGATTTCACCATATTATTCCTGAGAAATATCCTCTTTTCCCATTGAGTTTAAAGTTTCTATCCATTCTTCTTTCATTCCTTTAATCAATATAGCTCTTAGGACTTCTTTTGGTAGGGTAGTGTGTGGAGATCTCTGCAAATTATAATTAAATCGTTATAAATATTCTTCTAGTGTTTCATTATCTTTTGCAATCATCTTAAAAATATCATCTTTTAGTTCCCTAGTTTGACAAAAGTCCTGATATCTTTTAAGGAAGGAGGTTTTCATCTCATCCCAAGAATTGATGGTTCACCCACTTAGGCCCATAAACCATCTTAAAGCTGCCCCTTTCAAAGTGGAAGGGAATAATTTTTGTTTTTTGGGGTTGGTGGTATAGTCGTACCCTCTACAGAGGACATCAAACTCAAACAGGAAAGCATCGGGATCCTCTGTGATCATCCCATGAAAGGTTGGGATGTTCTGCAAAGGAATAGCCTTCATAGGGGCATTGGCCACCTTGTCGGCTATGGGGTATTCCAATGTCGAGGTTTGACCTTGGGGCAGTTGTTCCGCCATTTGATCAAAGATATGCCAATAGTCTTCAGAGATTTCAAGGGGTGCTTCCATAATAAACTAAGAATTAGCAACCCAAGCTGGCTTTACAACACTCCCTAGGTCTGGTATCTCAGGAGATCCTTGTTCAGACAATTGTGGTTCTACTTTAGCAGCCCCACTAGCTTCTCCTTTTCCTTATTGTAAGTTACAAGATTTTCCCTCTTGTAGAGGATCAAATGGTAGGCTTATTGTAGCTTGAAAAAACTGTTCCAATCCTCCTACTTGGCTTTGAATCTCAGCATAAGCTGTAGATGGTGGGCTTGCTGCTTAATGGATAGCAGTAAAATTTTTTCCATGTATAGCCTAGAATCCCACTGATGCTTGAGACTCTGTTCTTATTATGATTTCGTCTATAAAGGTCGTTCTCCCAAGGTTGACCGATCCTTTGGGTTTTGTGGGTTTTGGTAGAGGATTTTGTTCTTTCTCTATCTTTTTATTTCTACTCATTCATAAAAAAAATTCCTATTTAACCTCTAAAATTTTGTTGTAAAGTGGGCACGTAAGCAAGCACTTTACTTGCTAGGTACGCAGGCTCTTACCTTCTATTTTTAAAACCCAGTTCTCTTACAGCAAAGGAATAGAATTGATCACTTTAAACACTCTCCCTAGCAACAATGCCAAAATGTTGGCTCACTAAGATGTCTTTTTACAGACAATCTTAATCCCTACATTAGTTGTCAACTCGAGGTAAGTCTTTCTATTTCAAGAGTGCCAACATAGTATGTGCAGTGAAGTTAGAGGTTATCTAATGATGAATCGTTGCAATCATTAAAGTCCAATTCTTCAATCCAATTCACAGAACTCTGCAAAGAAACTATCTATGAAAGGAATGCTCACAATACCCTATATAATTCTATACAACTTGCTCCAAAACCAATTGGAACATGAATCAAAACGAGAATTACATGTATAATTACTCAAATAAGCTTGAGACTAATCAAACTTAATCAAGTAAAGCAACTATGATTATCGAACAACACTAATCAACTCAAATCAATCTGCATTACTAAATAGCAATAACAATCGGAAATTAAACAACAATCAGTAAGTGAACAACAACAACTATAAAAGATTACTAAATGATAAACAATCTATATTTCGATCCATAGAAGTTACTCAATCTTGTCTCTCAAGATCTATGATAACATTTATTCAATTTGAACAACAATCAGCCACACATTTACTCATTCTAATCAAGGCGCTTACTTAAGTCTCTCTTGCAGTTTCAGTATAAAGCTAAGTGAACAGCGATAGAAATCAATATCACCAATCTTCAAGATAAGAAAAATAACTAAACATTAAATCAAATATAAAGACTAAATGTAAAATATAACACAAAGGAGCAATGGAACTTCTTGTGACTGGGCCCATGGTCGCCAAAAGCCTCTTCTTAATAAAAACTCAAAATGAAAAGATGTATCAAGTGCAACATTCTTTCGTTAAATTCAAAGTAATAGCTAATAGTGTCACTGAATTAACAACATTTTTACTCCAAAGAGAATAATTACATATTGAAAGTCTAAACTTTCATCTAGTTTCCTTTCAGCCTTATGTAACATAAAAGGGGAACTTGGATAGAAGAGAATCCTCAGGATCAGGAGATCCTGAGGATTTCGCAATATAAAATCTGATCATATGATAAAATAGGAGTACTTGAACTGATCTTCTGCTTCCTTGTCTGCCCTAGACGTCGTGGCTTTTCCCATTTATGGCCTCATGTTGTCCTGCCAACTGAATAGCTTTTTCCCATCTCATCTCTACATAGAAAAATAGCAAAGAATCAATTTCTCATACCAAATTCACCCATTCTATCACCAACTAGTTTCTTCCAACTTCGACTGATATTTTCCTCATTTTATTCTATAAACTGAGATAATATTTTAAGGATGAATGATAAATGAAGCATTAAGTGAAGAGAAATCATACCTTTTTCTCGTCTGAACAACTTGGTTCTGCATGACGGCTAGACAACGCTTACTTAGTTGTAGGAGTTGTTCAACAAGACCATCCTCGTCTACACAACATCGTCTCTTTGGATGGGAGTTGCTGACCAATTTTTTTGATGCCATGCCATTAGAGATTTGACAAGAGATTTAGACCTTGGAAGGAAAGGAATCTGTAGATAAAATGTATCACTCTGACTCTGAAATATGTGTACACAAAACCAACTAGGTTCTTGACCCTGGTAAATGGAGGAAACAATGTTTACACTTGCATTCCATTTTCCAACACCTACATATAGCCAATCTGCTGCATATGGTGTTACGCGACTAGCAGGTGGAAAACTATCAACTCTCTACCTTATGTGGGATATCCAATATGATATGGATGAGATAATAGTCCCTTTGAAAAATTGAGCACTACATCACTACTAACTCAGATACTGATTCTCTCACACCTCGAAATGGGGAGATGGTCATCGATGCTAATCCCATCAACATGGCTAGTGGAAATTCATCTGCAAATTATCCTATCATTATTTTGGATGAATGAATTTTATATCATCTTCTGGTATCTGGATTCTTGTTTTGTGATGTTTCATGTTTATGTATTTGTGTCATGTTCATGTTTATGTGTTTGTGTCGTGTTCATGTCATTGTATAGAGATGGATTTGATCACAAGGTTAGTTACCCAGGCCACTATTTTTTTCCTTCTAAGCTTCATGGGTTGTAAATATTTTTCATCTTCCTTGAAAAATTTAGTAGCCAATTTTGGTTTTGTGATGTTGAACAATTCTTTTATGGTGGCTTTAGGCCTGAAAATTCCCAAGGCATATCACTTGTACTATTCTATTTTTGTATGGTGGCTCTAAGCCAAAAAAATCCCAAGGCATCTCAATTGGGGAGGTATACCAATTGTTGATTTTGATCTGATTCAAATATTTATAGTCAATTCACATTCTCTAAGTCTCATCCATCTTTGTAATTAAAATAACTAAGGAATCATAAAATAAGGTACTTGGTCTTATGATTCCATTCTTCAATAATTCATGTGATTAGTTCCTCACCTCTTTTCTCTCTGATAAGAATTGCATTGTGCTATTCTATGTTTGGAAAAGGAGAATATGGTAGTACTATAGCTTATTCGCCACTTCCATTTTGGGTGACATGATTTTCGGTTCTTGTAATACTTATTTGTATCCAAATAAAATATTAACAACTAGTACTTATATTATTTTGTAAATCCTTATAGTAATGTATACACAACAAATAACTGGAAATTCCTTTGATTTTTTCATAAGAAGATAATTTCATGCTTCTTGCTTGAGCTAATCAATCTCTTAACTTAGTGGGCATTCACTAAATAGATCTTAGGCATCCCCTTATGTGAATTGATGATAAAAAAAAATTACAACCCTTGACCATGAAGTATTGGTTTTCCCTTGTGATGAAAATAGCATGTGAATAAATTTGAAAAAAATTGCAACTGCTCAAGAAATTAACCTAAAAACAAGTGACAAAGTTCTACTCTACTACTCTACAGAATGGAAATCACAATTTAGAACAACATTCATAGACATGCAATAAGAAAAACCACAAATACAAAGTTATTTATAGGGGAACTAAACTAGGAAAAACCCATCAAGCTTGTTGGCATTAATCAGATGAATAGAGAACCTATTATAATTACTAGCTCAAATTCTTAGCTCAACCTACAAGATAATAATTGTTCTCTCTATTGACTGAATTCCTATGGCCAACACTTAGCCATTTTATGCCTCCATTAACCTCCTATTTCCTTGCGCATTTCCTGAGAAAATTAGCCCCTTTTATTTAGGAATTTCCTCCAAATTGATTGCATAATTCCCAAGGATTGATCATTGACTGCATGCAACACCTGTACACTCCACCTAGCATACAACTCTTGTCACAATGCCTTTTCATCTGCACTTCAACTAAGCAACTTGAATTCCTTGCATTCACTAGCTATTTTGGGTTGATTGATCATTTAACTAATAGATCTCTGAGTTAGAATGTTTTCCCACTACACCATTGACCTCCAACTAAGTCTGAAAATAATTAGAGGTCAGTTCACTCAACACAACTAAATATAACTGAAATATATTTCTAGAATTTAGAAATAACACGTGCATAACTTAAATCCAAGCCCTCTAACTTAAATTTATTGAGTTAAATAAGTGACAAGGTCCATGTCACACTAGTTAACTGGCTACAAGTTTTCTTGCTAATGTGGAAATTTGATTTACTCAATTTGACTAAGACTAAGGTTAAATTGAGCCTTTCTTGCTACATTTTCGCAACACTCCCTCTTAGAAAGAAAGGGATTTTTTACCACCTTTATCCAGTCCTTGTGGAATGTATTGTAGCACTACCTCTCACTATTATTGTTGCTACTGCAACAATTGCAAT
Source organism: Pinus tabuliformis (assembly GCA_031772625.1). Lineage (NCBI taxonomy): Eukaryota > Viridiplantae > Streptophyta > Pinopsida > Pinales > Pinaceae > Pinus > Pinus tabuliformis. Next base: position 1,230,584,518 of record CM062809.1, on the reverse strand, counting down.
TGAGAAGCATAAAAAAAACCACTGAATCCACTGTGTCTGCAACTATCTACTGGGAAAACTATGTTGCTCCTAACTGTGTTATTGAACCTCTTTCTCTACTATCAAAATTGCTTTGAAATCTTCAGTATATAACTGACATTGATCCTCTTGCTACTGAATACTTTGGTACCCTGTAGAAAGGTAATGATCCATTAGGAGAACACCTCAATGGACCCTGCTCAAATTTCTATAATTCTAGGACTAGAGTTGTTGTCTAGGCAAATCCTCTCTACGAATAGAGATGATCCCTCTAGCCCAATGAGTGGGACTAGTAACCTACATGAAAAAGCAGAACATGCAATGGGCGAGAAAAATATGGAAAAATAAAAAAGCTTCAAGACCACTACAAATTGAATGTCCTCAAGCAATTACTAGAGAATGCAAATAGCTACAGTGAAGCAAACATGCCAAGAAACTGACAGTTGGTCAAACTCATCAGAGAATCTGATGAAGGAATGGATGGAAAGGATTATAGCTTCCCAAGTGGAGTTGCCATTTTTTTGTCTAGGAAAATCATCTTTGCAGACAGAGATGATTCCTATAGCCCAATGAGTGAGACTAGAAACCTACGTGACAATCTACAAGATGCTTTCCTAAATTACAATCGAAATGAGAGAAGAGGAACATGACCTACCTTGTTCTGATGCTATAACATCCTCCTTTGTTGGAAACCTCAAGTCACTTGTGCCTCGGTCTCAGTCTTACTACTCACAATGCTTGAATGCTTGCACAAGGGATCAAAGACACAACAAAGCATACAAGTAAAAATAGCATATCGAATGTAACCTACTTAACAAATCAATGAGCATTAAGATACATGATGCATTAACACACACATTTATGGAAAGTAAACCAATAGTTGTATATATTAATAAAATAAAGGAGGAAGCATACAACCAAGCCTTGATGTCAATAAGGTCTCCTTGAGTGAATGTCCAAGTCCAAGCTCAAGCTCTCCAAGCACTCCTTCTCCAAGCCAAATGAGTAGCATGTAGGCACGATCTCAGTATAACGGTGAAAATAGCCAAAGAAAAACCATTTAGGAATGGGAAAATATGAATATATAGGCAGGGAAAGGGAGTTAGGATCTCTCCAAACATAGGACATGGTCCTCATCTCAAGGAGGTATCACATAGGCATAAGACCAAAGGGCAAAATTGACCTCATCTATGCCAAACAACCTCCAGCTCGTCGTTCTAGAAGCCTCTAGATCACAAAGATTCTTGTCCTCTTTGGGAAAAATTCCTTTTAGGATCATCATAGGTATCCAAACCAAAAATGTGCCGGCATCACAAGATTAGTATAGTGCAACTAGTGACGAACATAGGTTGCCAATTTCAGGGGAGCAATGATACTCAAATTAGAGTTTTATAGCTCTTTTCTTCAGGGGAAGATCAAGGCATTTTCATCAGTGTTCTAGGGAGTATCTGAGCTATATATCAGGATGAGTACACTGAATGATTTCTAGGTTTTGGGCACTTCAGGGTATGTCACAGGGAAGTGTGGGAAGTGTGGGAAGTGTGACAAAATTCTGTGTAATAGATGCCTCCTAAAGAATGAAGGAAGAACAAGGAGTGATGATTGAGATGCTTTACGAGCTTTTGCAAGGAAGAGAACAAACACTGTCAAGAGACCTACAAATCAAGGGTGCATATACATATATGTATATGATATCAAAACATGAAACCATGGTATGGGAATAACCACCCAGATAGTAAGGACTACAAAAAATATCCATGGCATGGGCGCAACGATCTGAATGAGAAGGATCATCTGTAAATATAAGATCTAAGATATGGATGCAGGCACCCAATATAGAAGGATTATCATAAATGTAAAGTCCAACAGTATGGCCACAAACATCAGTATAGAAGAAACATGTGTACAATCATGAACAACACATAACTCCATGCACCCTAATTCATATCAGGAAAAACTCATGGTCTTGCGCTCCATCCCAACCTAATCAAAGTACGAATTCTAACATGCGAATTAATGTGTCTAAGTTTAATATGATAGAAAACCACTTGATTATTGGCCAATGATGTGGACCGTTAACATGCATTAGAGAAACCACCAATAATGACAATGGCTTTCAAGGTACGACAGTACAATCCATGATTGTCAAAATGAAGCTAAAGTCGAACACTCGTGGAATCATCCGATCAAATGCCAATGATGAAAACCTATAGTTGGATGCGAAGAAATTGCCATTAAGGCATGAAATTTCAAAGGTACTCAAAGGGAGACTCTAAGTCATCCTCCTGGATAATGAGTTGAAGTCGACAAGAAGTGACTCATCGAAGGAGGGCCATTCTGATTCCCCCATCATTGACACAAAACGAGGAATAAAATGGAATGAAACGAATAAGATCCAACTATAGAAAAGGGTCAGATAATGTATAGGTAATAGACTGCAGATATGAATTCTCTTGAACATCGATGACACGACTCCAGAGTGTGGCAACATTTGACTCAACATAATACCAAGGGTCACGATGACAAAATGGAATAGTCAGATGAGAGTAAAAAATGGATCACCCAAACCTGGAAGGACAAGTCACTGAATGAGGATATCCCAAACTCGACATGAGAAACAAATGAGTGTCATGTTCAAGAGCGACATGCTACCTATACAAAGGATGTTTCACTTTCAATTTCCCCACTATTTCTAGTGAGTACCCCAATTATTTTTTATCACAAGCTTGAAGGGGATATCATATGCTTGTCATATAAGTTCATTATTCTAATGAATCCATCCCAGTAAGTTTTACAAGTCCTAGGAAGGAGAAACTCGTCTCATCATGGTGACGAGCCTGATGGAAGGATAACTCGGTATCTTTTTCATATTTAGAGAGTTTGAAAAAGAGATGAAAAATTAAACTCCATCATGTCCCTTTTCATAATTTTTCCCTTGAACCCTAAAAGGTAGAAAGCAATATTTGAGAGAACCTTTTGACCATGTCGACCAAGGTGTACCTTTTTTGTAAATAGTCAATCTCAGGCCGAAAAAGGGGTAAGCTTATACTGATATGACATCAATTCATTTAATTTAAAGAGCTAAAAAATAAAAATACTCGACGATCTTTTCGTGTTTTGAGAGTCAGAAAAGAGTGTAAAGATGACTCCGGGGGGTTCCTTTTCCGTTTATTTTTAATGAGTCTGAAAAAGAGATAAAACAAAAACTCGTTGAATTAGTAAAAAATGATCACTGAATCCATGAGAAAAGAACTGTAACTATTCAAAGACAACCACATATCACTGATATCAAGATAATTAATAAAATATTGTAAAAAAAGAGTTTAAAATTTATAAATAGACCAAAAGTAAAAACATTTTTACGATTTCACTTGGAGTAATTTGGAGAGTGCATTTTACCCCATTTTCTTCAATTTTTCAGGTGAGTAGTGTGGGAGATCCATGGCATCATTTCACGAACTGTCTACTGCAGGTAAGATATCTACCTTTTCTCTTGCATTTCATGGCCTTTTCACACTTTTTCATTGGTTTTTTTCTTTCCAGAAATGAGGATTTCAATTTTTATAGTGGGGGTAATCATCACGGGTTTGCACATTGGACTTGCGATGGTCGTCCCTGAGCCTAAAAGGATCTTGCGCTGCCATCACAAGTTTAATAAAAATATATGTGATGGCAACTAGGTGGAAAATTTGAAGAAAAACCTCCTCATAGAGAGAAATTTTTTATTCTTTTACCATTAAAAAGCATATAATCAATGTTTAATGGTTGTTTTGTAAGATATTTTTACAACAAGGTCACCAAATGGAAGGAGAGAGGCCATGAGCCAGAAGATCACCAGGCTACCAAAGATCCAGAATGTGTGAATGCTTTGAGGAACTGTGGGCTACTGAAATTCTTTCGAACCACAAGACTCATAGCCCAAAACAAGCTACTACAATATCTGATCAGTTTATGGGATGTTGATCGAGAAATATTCATTATTGGATACCAAGAACTAGAGATGCAAGTAGAGGTCATCTACTTCATTACTAGAATTTTTAGAAGAGGGGAAAGGGTTCAACTCCTCAAATCTCATCCTAGAGGTGAGAGCACTAGTGCCCTAATTAGGAGCCATTTCTCGGGTACACAAACAATAGTGAGCGGGAAGGTTAAAATAATGACTGTCGATAATCTTCCCTTGAGGATGATTCTACACACCATGGCTTGTATAACCGGGTCATAGGCTTTACATGAGATTTCAAAATCTCAATTCCAATATGCGGTAGACTATCTCACTCCAATAGTATTCAACTAGTGTGATGGGTCATTGGCCAATATGAAGAGGCAACTGACCAAAGGTAAGTAGGGAAACCTGAAGTAGTTCGCCTTCGGTTCGATCTTGGTCACTTTCCTTCTGGGATGTGTGCCCCTATTTTGGTATCAGTGGATAGAGGTTTCGGATCTTGCTCCAGAAGATCTGACGTTGGTCAAATGGAGTGAACTCATGCCTCATGGATGAGGGGGCTAGCATATGCATTTCCCTCTGTTGTTTTTTAGTTGGTTGTGTCACCAACTGATCGTTGTGGATGACTAAGCCTATGCAGGCACATATTTCAGATGGGATCCATATCTACCTATACCACTGGGTGAAAAGTGGATTGATGCAAGTAAAACTTGTTTTTGAATTTTTCAACTTTTATGATTTTTTATATTAAAGTGTATCTAAGATTCAACTTGTGATAAATATGCAAATGTTGGACCAGAAAGGCCTCCTCGCATGTCACCAATAGCATGGCGAGTAGCACTTCAGATAGAGGCTGCTCCATATGAGGAAGGAGAAGATCCCATGGTGGAGATGGAATGCAATTTGGAAGTGATCACCCAAGGGATTACATAATACATGAATATAGATGACGTGCCACTACGATACCATATTCATATAGTTAGAGTGTCTACAAGACTGCATCGGTTATTATGTCGAGTGATTAGAGTGGTATCATGTTAGCATGAGAATCATGTGGGAGAATAGCCTTTTGTTGACAGTGTCGGACCCGTCAACATGTCAAGAGATCTCCCCGATAAGAAGTCCCAACTAGAAATCAGAGTATTTGGTGTAGGAGTCCAAGCAATGGGTCGTACGGTATCACATTGACCGTGGTTGCGTGCAAAGGAAAATAAGATGTCCCTATTGGTAGCAAGGGTGTGACATGCGCATCAAGCCAAGAAAGGTGCATGAATGGTTCTAACACACGAAAGGTGGTATGATTGAGCCCCTTGGAAACATGTGTAAAAACAAAACCTAGAAGGGAACACATGAGTAAAGATACATCACAAACTCGAAGGAAGGTGAACCAATAATCCAAAGTGATAGTTAAACAAACAACACATTTAAGTGAGATTCATACATACATATAGATAAAGAGTCTATACATACATTCATAAGAAAACAGATACATATATCATTAGAGTAAACAAGTTAACTGAAATACAATAACAACATATGCATGAAACGTGTTGTCTCTATGATATTAAGAAGTGAAATTTCCAATCATATAGTACAACCACGACCAACCACTAGTCCTAATAAAGGAACATTACAGTCACTACGGCCTACTCCTCGAAAGAGATGTACTAGCTATGCACTGTGGATAAGCCAAGGCTCATTACAATACTCTCCAAGATTTCTCTAAGATACTCCTATCAAAGGTTTAGCTAACCAAGAGCCTCTACAATGGTTTATGAGGTACTATAAATAGTAAAGCGTAGGGTGACCCTTGAAATTCCCCTTTGTGACTATTCACCTACCCTCATGACTCTTCAATTACTCTATGACTATTACATTCAACTATTGACACTTGAACTTCCACTTGACAAGATGTTACATACAATCTACACATGTACCCATGTGAGACAAAATAGGCTTGATCAAGCCATGCAAGACATCACTATGACTTAGACAACTGTAGGAATACCAACTCTTCGATATCCTCATGATGGTTGATGGTGGCGAACTGATGCCAAGCTTGGTAGTCCGTGAAGGTGTCCGTGTACTCTGTGGTGACATCATTCTGGAAACAAAATCTTGCCTTTGTTACATCCAAGTACACTACTTTGGCTCCTTTATCCAACTCATCTGATAGCATGTGCATAATTTTCTTGAGTGTAGCTGGACTAGCGACAAACTGATTTATAGTTTCTGCACTGATCGCCAAGTATGCATTGGTGGCACATCAACTCGTCAAAGTATGAGTCCATCTCCTATCAGACTTGACCTTTTGTCTTTGCCTTGGTGAGTGTCCCAATAGATGGGATTGCATGTGCACGCACAACAACATCCATGCTTCTGAACACCCATGCATGGGAAGCCTACAAACTAGTGATGAGCAGAGTGGAGTTCGTTATAGTTCTGGATCTGACTCTGGATGCATCCCTTCAACTCAACTACCATGGGCTTCATCGTCTTGGGCAAGTGTAATGGGGCTCCCTTGTATCTCATTGTCCATGTTTTCATGCGGTCGACAACAGTATGCAAGTTTGATAAGATACATTCTCTCCTAGCACAACGCTGTTGTCAACCGTTGAGATGGACAACTACCTTATGCATGTTACCAAATCTAGAATACAATGCCCATATGATTGTTAGAAGGGACGATACTTTATCTAGTATTGCCTTCTTCAACTCTGCTCAGGCGGATGTTGTAACTAGTTCTCCTCCCTCCTTGGCCATCTATAAATCCTTATCCATCCACTCGTTCTCACTATCAAGAAGCAAACATTCGAGCTAGTGGCTTTGACATATGCTCTGGTAGCATCGGCCAATGTTGTTGGATGCTTGCACACATCAGATAAGATCACCCATTCCTCAAACTGTGCAGGAGATGTGTGGACATCCAGAGTAGAAACTTTGTGAGATTACACAAATCTATGTTGCGACTCATCGAATGATATTTTGTGCATCTCTTCTTCTCGATTGTCTCCAAGGATATCAATATCTCCTTGGTCGCTTAGGACCTACTCTGCTTCCAGATCTGGTGAAGCCGGTGGGTCGACCTCTTGGTGGTAAGGCATGAGGTTGATGTCTTGCTCTAACTCTATCTACTCCATCTTCGTATCCATCTGCTCAAGTACTTGTTCAATCTCTTGAGTGAAGTCCTACTCTTGGGACTGCTCACCCTGTCCACTTTATGCCAGCTACTCGGATGAGTCTACCACCTGTATGGGCGGATTTTAATCAATATGTGCATGTTGCACCCCCTGCTGTGTCTATCCCTACTGTGCTTCCTTATCCTATCTGTGCAGCTCTTGTTCCTTCTAGAGTTTCTCCTTCAACTCGTGAAACTCCTTCACTGTTTCCTCCATTCTTTATTTATCTCTCTACCTTTGTGTGTTCCTCTTGTCGCGTTGTCATCTCTTCACCTCTATCTCCAAATCTACTCTCTCCACAATTGGGTATGCTTTGAACTTGCAGCTTTGTTCTGCCTCTGCGTTGTTGACAATCTTTCTCTTGTGTAGGTATATTACCCTCTACTATTGTTGTTGTTGATGCTCTCCTACATGCTGCTTCACTAACCATTCCATAGCGATGCCAACCGTTTCATTGGGCCTGGAGAAGCTGTCAAAATATCTCCATGGGTCTTCCTCAACCCAATGACATGCCTCGTTGATCCACGGAAATTTCACTCTCGCGTAGTGATGCTTCACAAAGCAATGCGGTTCGTACGGATTGAAGCTTCTGGTGCCAAAAGTAAATATTTTGAACTCTTCTGTCTTGGCATCTGCATGCTTAAGATTCTGTATCTCATACAACCTGATCCACAATGAAAGAGTGGGCCAAGGTGCCTTCTTCTTCCGATACAGTCTAGATGACAGTCTTACTGAGATGTGGTATGACACTTCTTGCATGACGAGCTTTTCCATGGCAAACTTTGGTAAAACATGCAGAGGCTTATCCACATTGTACATCTGTATGAAGGTGCCAAAAGGTGAGGCATACCAATCCGCTATATCGATCAGTGCCTCCATTGCTACCTTTGACATGCAAAGTGGATCTTTCTCAAATATCATTTTATACACCGGGGTGACAAAATGGTCTGACAAGTGTGTGATGACTCCTTGGAAGTTGCATTCAGAAAACAATATGCAGTAAGTGTTCATAGAGGTTTCTGTTGATGTCCATGTCGACTTCAAGCCTGGGAACCGTTGATGGGCATAGATTGCATCTAAGATGTATGTGGACATGTATATTTCTGCTTGCTGACCTTTGGGTAGCTGTCGAGCTCTTGTTACGTGTTCCTTCATCCTATGAGCCAACATGTCGGGCCAGTTGCATGCTTTGCCTTCACTGGCCAATTGGTCCAACGCAATCACCCAACTCAGTGGGAAGGTCTCCGTGCACTCTTGGACGTACAAGTGGTATGAAAAGACGACCAATTATTGATATGCCTTCTACAGTATCTTCATCTTGTAAATCTGGTTGGGTGTCATCCTGAACTTGGTTGGCTCCTTCACCCGGTTCTTCAAGATATCCCTAGAATTTGTATTGCTGCTGAGTATGATGAAGGGTATCTCCATGGTGATCACTAGCTTTCAAAAGTGGTACATTTTTTGATAGTCTTGTGCCCCAAAGGTATCAATATCTATCATGCTGACACTTCTTAACATCATCATCTTAGGATAATCCTGCGAGACGATCCAATATATCATGTCTGTGCATGGGAACGCGGGATACCTGCATGCAATCCGGTACAAGCTGGACTTGTGAATGTTCACATAGACTTTTTGGTCTTCAAGATATTCCCTAAATGTGCCTGAGAATTCATCACTGACCTCCTACCATTATAGCTTGATGTCTTTGTCTATGATCAACTTGGTGTCTTCGAAAATCAGCAAACTCATAGACACTCGTTCAACTACATCTCTAGTTGCGCTTCCGTTGGTGTCCTTTGACCCGGCTCTCTTGGAGACCATTGATCCTAAACTACTAAGAGACAGATGAACACCTGCTATACCTAGAGACATGGCAACATGCATGGCAAGAAATATGTTATTTAAAAACAAAGAAAACTTGAGGATTAACCTGCAACATACCCGGGAGACTAATGGCAAGGATTGCACAATTTTCACCGAGAGGTCGGAAAACTGACTACGAGAACTATGTAAAAGGCAGTCTGGACTGTTAGAAAACTGGTTGAATGTGGGAATTATGCAATGCATAATCCAGACTAACCTGTTGGATGCTGAGATTGCACAATGAGAAATTTCATTTGGAAAGTCATGTAGGCCCAGGGACTGCATTGTGCAATTTTATGGGCGAGCAGACACTACCTCCTAGAATTGTGCAAAGAAAGTCTGGAGGACATTGTCTAGCTAGATTTTCATATTTTCTGGGAGGAGGGCAGAGCTTTCCCTATGAGAAATTTGTAATGTTGTTTGGGAAAGGCAAAGTTTGGGCCAACATTGCCTAGACTTGCCGACGGGTGACTGAAAATGTATGGAGATTTGAATGCATGGCGAAACTGAGTGTATGAAAGAGTGAATGATCATGCATGAAAACAATGAATGCAAGATTTAGAAAATGGAAAAACATGCATGTGTGTGAAACGAGTCACCAAATCGGTGTCTGTCCATGCAAAACATTGTCATGCATGCGACAGTAGTGAGATGCAAATGAAAATTGAAATGGTGCTTGTATAGGATAACATGCATGCAAATGACAACAAGCGTTCACATAAATTAGGTAGACAACACTCTCACTAGCCAAAACACAAAAAGAAATAGAAATGCTGCAAAAGACAAGTAAAGTGAACTTACCCGGAAATAACTGAGTTGGATGTACCAAAGACTCGTAGATGTGTTGTGGGATTTCATACTTCCAAGATTGATGTTGTTGGGTGTGAAGCCTGATTATCTTATGTATTCAAAGGTATCACCACATTGGACCCCATTTTGTAATGGGGTAGAAACGCCGCCCGTAAAATATTCATTGCAAGGAGGGGTCAAAGGGGGGTGGCTACGACCTTTGGGAGCCCCCCTCCTAGAGGGGTGATCGGGGGCAGCGCCCCCAAAGCTAAAAACAGATGTAAGATTTCCTTGTAAAATGTTGTAATTTTGTATTTAATTTGGGCCATTCATTAGGCAGAGATCTGACAGTAGAATTTATGTTTAATTTAGGGTTTTTTTCCCTAGAAGGAAACCCCTCGCTATATATGAGGGAATTATATTGCGTCTATGTAGATCTATATTTTGAGTGAGGAAGAGAGAGGAGATTTAGAGTGAAGAGGGAATTACAACGGATCAGTTGTAGGTTATATCTCTTCAGTTTGCTGGATAATATAAAAGGAAGGACTGGCTGTTTCTCTGTGGACGTAGTCCAAACTAGGTGAACCATGTATATCTGTGTCTCTCTTGTTTTATACGTTTTTTGTTTTTATATTTATCCAATATTTTATGTGTTCCATTGCTCTGTAATATATAATTTCCTAAAAAATGTGAAGAATGAGCTCTCATGTGTCGAGCAAATAAGTTTGAGGCTTATGACGCACATGCCAAAAATCTAGGAAAAAATGACACTTGTAGGAAATCTTCTAAAACAGTATTTGCATGTAACCTCCAGCTGCTAAAAATAGCTCCCTAAAATCTATGGATGCTTTTGCATGTTTCTTTTTTCTATTTTAGGAAAAATTATCCCATGCATGCAAATCAATTTTGCTGGGTCTCGAGTGGAATTGGTTAACCTGAATGCACATGCAACAGCCTGCTTGACTGAGAGAGGGATTTTCACAATTTCTGGCAAGAGCTAGGTTGGTTTTCCCAGAGGGATTGCAGAATTTCTAGGGTTCGCAGGTGACTTCTACCCAGAATTGCACAATTTCTGGGCTGAGCTGCAGTGCTGGGCCATATTGTGTAATTTTCTCAAGGAAGCATGTTTGACTACATTGTCCAATTTCTGAGCCCAACAGGCTACCCAATAGATTTGAGAAATTTCTAGAGGGAAGGTTAGTTCCCCTCTAGAATTGCACAATTTTCTGAGGGAACTACTCAACCAACAACTAGCTTAAGTCTGGAATGGCAGCCTGTGAAATAAGTGAAGCAAACCGGCATGCACAGGTTGGTATGCCACTGAAAAATCGATGAAGCCTATGTACTCAATAGTGCAAGACATGCTGCTAGGATGGTTGGTAAGGAGGCTCCAAAACGAAGCTAAGGAAAAATTTTGGAGGGTGGCTATAGGAACTACAACCACTTTCTAGTTGTTTTTTTCACTGTTGTAGGCTTTGAAAGTCATGTGTCTCGGAACACTTTATTTTTTGATATTTTGATGGAAAAACTCTCAGATGCGATATATATATATATATATATATATACACACACACACACACACACACACACACACACACATACATACATACATACATACATATGCATGTTTTATTTTCTACTAATGTGTCCATGTATCATGATGATATGATCAGTTTTATAAATTACCCAAATGTCTATCAAGAACATAATTTTCTAATGCATCTGTTAATGTA